>CM075672.1:234875000-235542500 GCA_037962975.1 Clitoria ternatea | reverse complement strand
AGAAAGCTGAGTTAATAATTAAACTAACTAATTAATTACATAATTACGAAATAAATAACTAATTACAGCTCAGCATTAACTAATTACAGCTCAACACTTAAATTACTAAGGTACAAAAGTAGGAGGGAAGGCAATAGGAACAGCACTGATGTCGAGTGTCTTTTTGGAGGGAACAGTCGGTGTTTAAATGACTGCCTTCACTCCTGAGCGTGCAGAGCTCTTGCTTGAGCGAGAAAGGCTCTCTCTTGAGCGAGCTCGAAATATGAACTGCAGTATTGCTTTCTCGCTCAAGCGTGATGGAGAAGCTTGGGCGAGAGTGATGTTTTGAAGTCACGCTTGAGCGTCATGGATTATTCAATCAGTATTCTAAAGTCTTGCTCGGGTTCTTTATTCGGTATTCGGTTCCCTTTTTCAGTCGGTGTCTTGAAGCATTTCCCAGTCGAACTTTTGGAGTTTCACTCGGATTTGTGAAATCTCACTCGGCTTTTTGGAATTTCACTCGGATTTTCCTTCTTAGCTTGAGCGCAACCTTTTCCTGCACCAATAAACACATAATTGCCTAGCATTTGTACGCTGGCTGCTCAGTGAAATTATAAATAATCATAAACTCTTAACTATTCAATGTTTTTAATCATTTTCTTACATAAATAAAGCACTTTTGAAATAAATAATTAAAATACGAATTATTAACAAATTATTAAATAATGACGCCAAACTAAACAATAATTAATGAATTATGTTAAATAAAAGGTGAAATAATTAAGTCTTTTCAAGACTTATCACCTATCCAAACCCCAAGTATAACACCTTCACTCTCCTAAACACTAAGAGAGATCAGATATTACACAAGGTCTATAACACATGAATGCTCAAGCTACCTCCACCTGGAGAAAGCCCCAAAGGCTTAAACCGAACAAAGTTTTGCAAGTTCCACCGTGCATTTGGACACGGGACTAAAGATTGTTGGTCCCTCACTAGATCGAACACGTGATTCGCCAGGGGTATGTAGAAAAATTTATTGACCAGAGGGGAGAAGCACCGTGTGATGTCGGTCAGAAAAGAGAATGACAACTCCCAAACTAGATAGAATTGTAGTCGCGAGACCGACCCCGCTATGAGCGTGAACGCTCTCGATCCCGCAAGCCCAATGATATGAGGGACGACGAGAAGACAGTGATCCATACAATCTCAGGAGGCTTCCCTGGCTATAGGACCAATTCTCAAAATGGAGTCGGCCAAATAAACTTAATACAAAGTTATCCAAGCACGGGAATCATTTCCTTCGATAATTTTGACCTCCACAAGGGAGCCCTAAAGAAGGATTACCCAATGATGGTCACCATAGAGATGGCAGAGTGTATAGTGGGAAGATTTCTAATGGACTAGGGGGCTCAACAGACATCTTACACTAGAAGGCATACAAGAGACTCAAGCTACCCAAAAGTTGGCTTAAAAGGTATGCTGGAGCATTACTTAGCTTCACGGGTGATTTTATGCAGGTAATGGGGTACTTACCCTCAAGTTGGCTTGGGAGACAATAATCGGGCAATAATGGTGAAGTACCTGGTCGTTGACTTTCCCAGCTTATACAACTTCATTCTGGGGTACCTATCCCTCAACACACTTGGAGCAATCGTCTCAGCCTTGCAATTGACGGTGAAATTTCCCCTCGGAGATGGGCATATCAGAGTGTTTTGGGCCGACCCTGAGATAGCCCGAGAGTGCTATCATGAGAGCCTGCATCCTAGGGAAACCTTTACAATAGAGGAAGATATTAAAATAGGGTTTGACTCTTGTGATGACAGAAAATTCAAGCGGCCATAACTAGTTGAATCCCTAAAGCTGGACCCGAGCCTAAAAGTATCACTAGTTGCCTTGTTGAGAGCCACCACGGACCTTTTTGCATAGAGTCCCTCTAATATGCTTGGAATTGATCTGAGTGTCATATATCACTCACTAAATATGGACCCAAGGGCCAGGATAATTCTCAAAAGCAGCAAAAATTGGGCCCATCAGAAGACCAGCTATCAAGGAAGAGACGGACAAGTTGTTGGCAGCCAACTTTATATGGAAAGTGAAGTACCCGACTTGGCTATCCAACATAATAGTGAAGAAAGCCGCAAGTGATCAATCTGAATAAGGTATTCCCTAAAAATACCTATCCCTTACTTAGCATTGATCATTTGTTAGATGGTATAATGACAACATCACCAGCAATCAAATAGATCTTTCCCATGATCACACAATTTAGCAATACATTACCTTAATGCCATTTTACTCAACACTTGCAACACCTGAGCATCACATATGTAATTCAACATCATCATTTAACTGGCCAGTTCCATCTATTGGTAAACATACACACATAAGGAACTTCGTATTCGCATTAAACATCATCTACCATCTACTAACCACTAATACATCATGTTTAAGTATTGAAACATAGATACCTAAAATATACATGCTCTTAATTCATCATTATTACAAACTGCATAAAGTACCAAAACATGGATACTTGAAAAATTTACTCATGATTAACATCATTACCAACAATATAATTCCATCCTCTATTCCTTGGCAGTTTTGCTTATTTAGTGCTTACCTCCATAGTATCTGTGGCATCCCTGTCATTGGTAACTAAAAAGAGAAACAACAACAGAAAGAGTAAGTGTCAAACATATTGATTGATTTGGTCTTAATACTGGCCTATGGGCAGAAAGTTCATTCGACCTAAAAGTTATCATGCAAGACCGGCATCACACAGTTATTGAAATTTAACATCGGCTCCCTAACACCGCGCATGAGACTCATGACTTAACACTGGTATAAGTCATTCTATTAATATCGGAAGGTCAGAGTTAACTTATGCAATCGTGTTTTGAGGAAGTATCCTGTAAAGTGATTGATGGAAAGGTACAGTTAGTAGCTAGGTCACTGTTGCATGTCAACCTTTCTACAAATGATCAGAATTATGCTAACACCATTTACGATAAACTCACCTACCTGAAACGACTCTTCCACCACTCTAAGGTATATAAACTTACAAATCAACGAAAGAAAAGTAGAACATTCTTACTACAATCTTTATCAGAGTTAATACATTGATACAATAAAGCAGCAACATATATACACTAGAGGCGACTTTCTAATAGACCTTTTATCTCTTTAAAACGGCCTTTATCTTCTTCTTTACAACTAACAAAACATTAACTTTTTCAATGGGTTCTTTCTTATTGAGCACACTAGCTAGTAGACTTTAAAAGGGACAAACAGAGTTTTTCCATTCGAAACATGAAGCCCTCCTTGCAAACTTAGTCTAGTATAGACTTGGATGTATCCTCAATAAATTAGAGCAATATAGATTAGATGCAATCTTTCTGCTTTAAACCTAGTCAATGTTTTCATTAAAGAGACTTGAGATTTGCTATAAATGAAGACTTTGAAAACTTTTACACACTTAAGGTACTAGTTAGTCCATAATAGAGTTTTCATTTAAGTCCTTTATATTAGTTATCATACAAAATCTTGAGGTATAATTAGTCTTGATTCTAATATAAAGTTTTTGCTACCCAATTTTTTAGGCATGTTAAGAATGAGCTTATAATAGTGCTTACTAGTTATATTATTTTAAATATTTAGTCAAATATGGTTCTTGTCATTAGCTAAATTTGTCAAGGAATAGGGTTATTTAGGTATTTGATTGGTGATTTTTGTATATGATTTGTTAGGTTAGTCAAATATAGTCATTTAGCTATCTATTTAGTGTCCTTTTGGCAATTTAACACTTGTTTGGTAATGTAACACTTTTGGAAATGTCTATGTTAAAAAAATTTAAAAATTTTAGAAAATAGTTATGTTGTGTTATTGTTTTTAGGTGGTTTAACTATTTTAGGTTGTGTTATGGTTTAATTATGATTTTTTTTAAGAAATGAGTAGCTTTTATGTTAGGCATAAGTTATGGGTTTTTGGTTATTTATAGATGAGTTATGGTTTTTAGGTTATTTATTTATGTTGTTTAATTGTTTGATTTCTAGTATAAGTATGTTTGGTAATAATGTTGTGTTATGGTTTTTAGGTAAAGTGGTGTTATGGTTTATAGTAAGATTTGTGAGTCATGGTTTATAGTTAGAGTTGTGTTTTGGTATTTAGTTAGTATTGTGTTATGCTATTTAGGTTGTTTAATTATGTTGTCCTATTGAATGCAAATCATATATTGATTGATTTTAGATGTATGATAAAGTTTACACTTATAGAAACTATTTGAAAGCTAAGATTATTTGAGGTTAATGCTAAGACTATGATACAGTCTATATTTTAAAGGTGGTATAAGATGTTCATGTATAAAATGTAAATGCATGAAGTTGTTGAGTAAAAATAGTGTCAATTTTCACATGTTTAAGTTCAAATTTAAACTCATATATCATGCATAGATTGAGCATAGTAAAGTCATACAAGGGCATCTACATGGATGGTGGACAAGTAGTGTAACATCCTTGATGTTTTAATATCAGAAAATAAATAAGAGATAAATGAAAGTGTTATTTGGGGTATAATTATAATAATATGTATAAGAAATTAACAGGAACATGGAATTTTAAGGAAATTGGCATCAGGACCCTGACACGTAGCGTGGCTGGGACGCGTAGCGTCAGGTGCAATCTAATGAGCTGACGCGTAGCGCCAGCGTCGTGACCTGTTTTATAACAGGGCCACACATAACAGAACTAGCGAGCTTCTTCTTCCTTTTCCTCTCTTCCTCTGAGGTGTTTAAGCTAGGGTTTGTGGATTTCTTGTGGTTTTGGGTAATTGGAGGCCAAGGTAAGTTATAGGAACCTTCAATTGCTAACTTCCTCTTCTTTTCTCTTCTTTTCTCTTCTTTCTCTCATGAAATCTGAATTTGTATGTGGTGATTGGGGTTTTGATTCTGAGTTTCAATGGCTTGTGAAGTTTGGGTAATGAGTTTAAAAGTGTAAGGAAGGTAATATACTAATTAAATTGATGTTTCGGTAATCGTAGGTACCGGAACGAGTGTTAGGCAAGCGATCAATGAAGTGGACATTGGAAGCAGAAGAGGAACGGTGAATCTAACAGTTGTAGGACGCCACCTACCCCTTGAGCAAACTGTCGGAGCTCAGAATATAGGTAAGGGGGTGTTCGGGTCATAATTAAATAGAATTGATATGTAAATGGTTATGGAAAGTTTAGAAATTAAGCAAGAGTTGTTATAAATAGCATAGATTAACTAAATATAATTGTTATAATTATGTAGGTATGTATAAGTAAGATTAGACGGTGAAACGATGAAGAAATATATTGATTATGTTGATTATGTAAATTAATGATTACGTTGAATGATGAAAGTAACATATATGTGTGTGATATTTCCACCTTGAAATGTATATGCAAATTTGAGTAAGACTAAGATGGTGGAGTTATAGATTATTGGCGAATTAACATATATGTATATATGTGATGATGTTTGGTGGGCTTGACAAGTCGGTCGCCCTGTATTGTGAGCACATGCCAGTTTTTAGTAGTTGCATATGTTGTTTATTGATGATATGCCTTGATTATGAGATATGATATGTGATTATATGGTATAGGATGGCCAACGGTATGTATACCCCTTGTTTTCTGGCTCCCGTAGTCTTTGTGCCCAGTTGAGCTACCCAGTGGTCAAGTCGGACCCAGTGGTTGAGGTGGAGAGCCAAGTCGGGCTTTGTGAACCAAGTCGGGTTCACGAGATGTCAAGTCGGACTCCCAGCTGAAGGCCAGTTCTTTAGTATCCGGATACTAGGCGTAAAATTATATGAGAGTCAGTTGTGATATATATGGATTTGATGATGATTAATGATTGGAAATGAATTATGAATTTGAAAATGTGATATCGATTAATGAGTGTATGGTGTTGAATGAACTGTAAAAATTATAACGAGTTTGTGACATTGAATGAGTTAAAGATTAGTAATTATATATGTATGTATATGGATATGGATAAGTGCAGGAAGCTCAAGAATTCATGTAATGTGAGTTGTAGGTATTAATAAGTTTAATATTTCATTCTATATTAATTATGATATTCCAAACACTCACCCTTGCTGTTGTTTAATTTTAGTGACCAGTGACAAGGAGGATGTTAATGCCGCGGAGGTGCGCCAAGTGGAAGATTGATGCCAAGGGATGGGAATGAATGAATGAATGTAATATATAATGTATAACTATGTGTGTGGTAGACAAAGAATCATGTGTGATGAATTTGTTATAATTATGTTTGATGTGATGATTTATGGCACGGAGCCAATGATGTGTGAATGTTGAATGTTATGGGTAGGTGTTGTATTGATGCATGATTGATATGTGTACTATGTGATTGATGCTAGAATAATGTTTGGATTGATTTAGGAAGTCATGCATAAAGTTGATTTTATGAATTTAAGGAACTCGGTAGGTGAAATTGAGATCCGACAGGTTTCGGAAACCCCAGAAGGCATCAATAAGTCCATTAGGACATTTAGAATCTGTGTACCATGGCATTAGGCTTTTGAAACCCATTTAGGGTGTTTAGTGTAATGGCTTTGCACTTAATGGGTTTAAGCTTCAGCGCATAACTTGCGCATATGTTAGAATTTTGGCAAACGGACGGCGCCAACAGTTCTGGAATGGGGAAAACATGTGACCCATGAAGTTTCGTGGTAATCAGATCTGAAACAAGCCAATGGAGTAGGTTAGAAGTTGGTTAAATGGTTTAAAATGTGTAACAGCATCGCTGTTACTGTCATACCCATGCCACGCGTGAGGCTGGCGCGTAGTGTGAGGTGCGCAGCTGAGGGCTGACACTACGCGTGGGGCTGGCGCGTAGCGTCAGACACCTATTTCAGGTTTTTGATTCCTTTCAAACTTAATTGAGTTTTAAAGTTTTGTGATGCTATATAATTACGATTTTGAACATGTTTAGTGAAAATAAATAGTATTTTGAATTAATACCTAATTAAATTTAATTAAATATGAAAAATTTATTGTGAAATTAATTAAAATGGTAGAAATAAATATAAATTGACGTAGGACGTCACAAGTTGTATCAGAGCGGTTCTTTCTAAAGCAGGGGAAATGGGTAGAGTTAGGAGATTGTTTGAGTCCTATACCAGACTGTTTTACATTTATTGCATTATGCTTATGATTGTTTAAGTTGTTAACAGGTTGACTTGGCACCATTCTCTTGGCACTCCGAGCAGCATCTTATTATGTATTTATATGTGAGGTAAATTTTTGTACTCCCTGGTCAATTATTGGTTATTAATGGTTATGTGTTTTGGAATATTGTAGAATATAAATATGACGGAAGGAAGTAGTTCAGGTGGGGGTGATGACTTCTTTAAGAGGTTTTCTTAAATGATGAGGAGGACTGAATATGGTCCCACTCTTGATAAATTCCTGAAGAGAAATCCACCTATTTAAAAAGGAGGACATGATTATGACGGGGTGCATATATGGCTGCGTGACATTGAACAAACATTTGAGTACTTTGAATGCTCTGAAAAACAGAAAATGCAGTTTGCTACTTATCAGTTGAAGGATGAGGCCCGTGTATGGTGGTCAAGGACTAGAATTCAGATGAATGCTGCGAATGAAACATTAATGTGGATGAATTTCAGGCGGAGATTTCTTGCTAAATATTTTCCAGATAATTATAAAATCCACAAGGAGATGGAGTTCCTGAAACTTGAGCAAAGCAGAATGTCAGTAGCTGAATACACAGCACAGTTTGATGAGTTATGCGATTTATATCATCCTTTTTCTCTTGAAGGAACCGAGGGTAGTAAGTGTGCAAAGTATGAATCCGGGTTAAGAATTAAACTCCAAAGTGCAATTATTCCTATAGAAATCCGTGAATATCCTACTCTGGTAAATAAGGCCAGACGTACTGAGGAAGTGGAGTTACAGAAAGCATCCCAGTCAAGGGACAAGAAGCCATTGAAGGCTAAGGGATTCAGTTTTAAAAAGATGGGTCAGTTTTTCAATGGTAGCAAGTCTTCTGCTACATCTTCTTCTTTTTCTGGACGTGGATCTACTGGTCGTTCTGGTGGTCATGCATTTATAATTGTGGCCAGGAAGGTCATTTCTCTAGGCATTGTCCTGCTAATCAAACTATTTGTTTCCAATACGGATAACCTGGACACCTAAGGCCCGACTGTCCACAGAGGCAGTAGCAGGAAGGACGTGGTAACCGGGCAAGTTCTTCTATGGTTCATGGTGGGAATTTTCAGCGTGGAGGCCGAGGCGGTGGTGGCCGTGGAGGCCAACACCCTAGGCGATCCGATGCTCAGTCGGGTGGTACTCAGAATGTGATGACTGGATGTGTGTTTGATTTTGATGCTTCAGAAGTTACAAGACATGATAATTTGGTACAGGGTAAGTGTCTTATTCATGACTATCTTGTAAATGTTATTTATGACTCTGGTGTAACCCACTCTTTTATTTCTGAGAGTTGTGTTCGGCGGATTGATTTGCCAGTGGTATTAATGGAGAATGCTCTTAATGTCTCCACTCCTACTGGTTCTACATTCCGAGCAACTACTATGTGTGGAGAATTACCTATGCAAGTAGAGGACCGATCTTTTCTAGTGAATTTAATTTGCATGCCATTGAAGGATTTAGATATTATTCTGGGTCTTGATTGGTTATCTGCTAACCACGTTATGGTGGACTGTTACCGTAAGACTATAATTTTTTCTCAGGAATTGGACACTAAGAATATGGTGAGTGATGTTTTTGTAATTTATGTTATTCTGTTAGCTTCAGAGGGACGGTATAATCTTAAACCTGCAGATATTCTGGTAGTATACGATTTCCCTTATGTGTTCCTGGAAGACAATCCGGAATTGCTTCCAAGCAGGGAGATTGATTTTGCTATTGATTTAGTTCCCGGGGTAGAACCTGTGTCCTGTACACCCTATAGAATGTATTCAGTAGAATTGACTGAAGTGAAGAAACAAGTAAATAAGTTGTTAGACAAGGGGTTTATCTGACCGAGTGCTTCACCTTGGGGCGCTCCGGTGTTGTTGGTGAAAAAGAAAGATGGCAGTATGAGAATGTGTATTGATTACCGGCAGTTGAATAAATTGACGGTTAAGAATAAATATCCTTTACCATGAATTGATGACTTGTTGGATCAATTGAGAGGCGCTGTGGTGTTTTCTAAGATCGATTTGAGATCTGGACATCATCAGATTAGAGTGAAGTCAGAAGATATTCTGAAGACAGCGTTCGGACTCGGTATGGACATTTTGAGTATGTTGTAATGCCCTTTGGAGTGATAAATGCTCCTGCTATCTTTATGGATTACATGAATCAGATTTTCCAACCTTACTTGGATCAGTTTGTCGTGGTGTTTATTGATGACATTCTAGTATATTCGAAGACTATAGAAGAGCATGCTTAACATCTTCAAATTGTTTTGCAGATATTACGTGAGAAGAGGTTGTATGCTAAGTTATCAAAGTGTGATTTCTGGGAAGCAAGTATGTAATTCTAGGGGCATGTAATATCTCGTGATGGTGTGTCTGTTGATCCATCTAAGATTGAGATGGTGATGGCTTGGGAGAGGCCTAAATCAGTAACTGAAATCAGGAGTTTTCTTGGATTGGCTGGTTATTATCGCCGCTTTATTAAAGGATTTTCTTGCATTGCGCTTCCTTTGACTCGATTGACAAGAAAGGAGAATCTGTTTGTGTGGACTAAAAAATATGAATTAAGCTTCCAGACTTTGAAGCAATGCTTGACTTTGGCACCGATACTTGCATTACCGGATGTGACGAAGGAATTTGTGGTATATTGTGACGCATCTAAGTTTGGTTTAGGATGTGTGCTAATGCAGGATGACGGAGTAATTGCTTATGCTTCAAGGCAACTGAGGCCGCATGAACAGAAGTATCCCACTCATGATTTGGAACTCGCTGCTGTGGTATTTGCGTTGAAGATTTAGCGGCATTACTTGTATGGTTCCCGTTTTGTAGTATTCAGCGACCACAAGAGTTTGAAGTATTTGTTTAATCAGAAGGAATTAAACATGAGACAAAGGAGATGGGTGGAATACCTAAAGGATTATGACTTTAATCTGAGATACCACCCTAGTAAGGTGAATGTTGTGGCTGATGCCTTAAGTAGAAAAGTATTACATGCAGCTTTCTTGATGGGCAAGGAGCAAGAATTGTTGGAAGACTTTTGTTATATGAATATTGGGGTTGTTGTTCAGGCCCTAAATCAGATGGTAATTGGGATGCTAAAGATCTCCATGAATTTTTGGAATCCTTAGTTGTGGCTCAGGAGGATGATGAAGAATTGCTGGAATTGCTTGATACTCAAGCAAGAGGGAAGGATATGGGATTAACCAAAGGTAATGACGGAATTTGGCAGTTCAGGAACCGTGTTGTGGTACCCGCAGAAGGTGATTTTAGGCAAGCTGTGTTAGCTGAAGCACATAAAAGTTCCTTAAGTATCCATCCTGGTATCACTAAGATGTACCATGATTTGAAGAAAGAATTCTGGTGGTCGGGAATGAAGAAAGCAATAATTAAATATGTGAGATCTTGTGTGATATGTCAAAAGTGTAAGGTGTAACATCCCTGTTTTTAGAAACAATTTCACTCTGGTAATTTTTGAATTATGGAAAGTTTGAAAGAAGAATAAGTCAATATATATACCCTGTTGATGGTCTGTGGTATCTCATAAGTATCATTTTGCGCATAACAATGTAAATTATAAGGATCATTAGCGAAATTATGCAAAAACCGAGTGAAAAAGACTCTGTTCCGAGTGACAGGAAGCAATTCCGAGTGATAGAAAGAAAATTCGAGTGAGGAATGATTTAGTTAAGTATGAAATAAATAAGAATAGGTTGTTTACCGAATGGAAATCCTGAGTAAAAAGAATCCGATTGAATCCAGAAGAAATCCGACCTAGAGAGGAGAAATCCGACTAGATGTTTTAAGAAGAAATAATCAAGAGTAAGGACCAAGAAAAATGAATCAGTTTTTGAAGATTCCCGAGCCATGAAGGGCGGACTCGCTCCAGTGAATCAGATTTCGCTTAAGCGATCCGATGTCAGCACTCCACACCAGTTAGCTAAAATAGGTCGTCCTTAGAGCAGGAGTTCACACCGGATAGCTTTGAGCCGGTGTTCATCACAACACCGCCCCTTTCCACAGACGGGGTCCCTGAACCCCTTAACACACCGTCCTTCCCTACTTCACACTCAACACCGCCCACTACACACCGCCTGTCACTACATCCGCCCATCACTACACTCCGCCTTATATTCCACACCGCCCTAACACTCCATAGCGCCTCACATTCCACACCGCCCTAACACTCTATACCGCCTCACATTCCACACCGCCCTAACACTCCATACCGCCTCACAATCCACACCGCCCTAACACTCCATACCGCCTCACATTCCACACCGCCTAACACTCCATACCGCCCTCACACAGCACACCGTTTCATACTCCATACCGCCCTCACACAGCACACCGTTTCACACTCCACACCGCCCTCTCTTAATACCGCCCTCATACTACACTCCGCCTTCACACACCCGATACCGCCTCGCATGAGATGACGACCTTGCCAGCACTAAATATTTTTTTTATTTCACATCAGATAGTGGTCAGCCCACTTAACCATATAACGCCAAGAATGATTGGCACAATAAACCAATCGAAGGAGAAAGTTGCCTCCATTACAATAACTTTATATATTTTATTTCTATTTAATGCTACGCTGACAGTGAAAGTGAGTCAAAAGTTGCCATTATCTTCACCTAATCCTCCAACCGATGTTCCCCATTTAATTTCCACTCACTCTCTTCTTATTTAAACCAACGCCAGGACTCTTAGAGGACACACACACACAAGACTTAGCAACAGACACACCTCTGTTATCATTTCCCTTTCTTCTTTTTCTTCTACAAACAAGCTTTCTCTCTCAATTCCATTCCTCTCTCGCTCGGAATTGGTGTAGGACAGTGAAGGGGAAACCTCTTTCCTTCCATCCAAGAACTTCATTGAGGTAAGGGGGTATATTCTCGGGTATTCTGGGGAAATCTGAGTGAAAGGAAAAATCTGGTTGTTGTGATTTAAATGTTTAATTGTTTGTTATATTTGTATATGTAATGTATTGAACATGTTTAATTACAGCGTTATTTATTATTGGCCATGAGAATTCAGTGAACCTGTTGATTTTATTGATTAATATGAATGAATAAGTGTATATGTTTGATGCTGGACTGTTAAAATATTAAAAGTATCATGGGTATTTATGAGGACTCCAGTGAAGAGATATGAACTGACATCGGATACTATGTTATTAAGCTCGGTATTGTACCAATCAACCAGAGCAGTTAAGAATACACAAATTCACTCAGAAATTGCAGTAATCTGACCAGTTATATATATATTAATCTGATTGGTTATCTGAAGAGTACAAGCTTCTTATTTAAAACTTTCAAACAAGATTATATTACATTGATAAACACCTTAATTTCACTTGGAAAACATCTTTTCAAGTTGATTTCACTCGGAATTCAGTATGTCACTTAGAAAGCTCTTTCCAATTGATTTCATTTGAATTCAGATTTGTTTTGATTTTATTGGAAAAACCTATTTGTCACTCGGTATTTAACTCCTTCTCCTCGGAAAAGCAGTCTTAATGTTTCATACTTGGATTTTTCAATCAGAATCCCTTCTATACTCCTTACTGAATTATTAAAATGTTATAAATACCATTATTGGTCTTTTACCTATTATTATTCTTAATATTATTATTATTATTTACATTATTATTTTTATTATTGTTATTCTTATTATTATAATTAGTATTATTGCTATAAATATCTTATTTTATTAACTATGAGTAAATAAATATGAATTATATTTTATTATTTATACAAAGCATAATTTCAACTAAGTTATAAACGATGTATTTTATCAAAATAACCTGCAACGTTTGATCCATTAAATCAAAAGCTTATGAACGAATATGATGAGGCTGGAATCACATAAATACCCATGACTCAAAAGATGAAAGAGAATGCATTTCGCATCATGAAAATATTTTTGAAGAAGAAAAACCTCTAGAGCATACACTTGGTACAGTGAAGGACACTCACGTTCGATCTCCATGAAGAATCTTGGAAGTACAACTGGAACGGCAACCCAATGGCATCAGAGTCGCGCCCTGATAGCCGGGTGAGACGAGTAATTCTGGTGTACTTTGACTAAATGACGGAGTGTGACCATGATCGTAGGGATCCAAGTCTCAAATATATATATATAAATCAATGATGAGAACCAATGAGTTCATTTGTACCAGAGCTTGGGCGGACCCTGATCGCTCTAGAGAATCGGAATGGTGATATTCTAGAGAAGAAGAAATAATTTCTTGGGCCCACATGCATCATGAAACGTAATCAAGAAATATCATAATGGAACAAACTCATGCATTCCCTGATGACATATTTGATTTTTATAATCTTTGAAATGTGAATCGTATGATTACATGTTATTACTTGTTAGCTGGATTATGTTCGCACCAGGTAACCTACAGGGTCTTGGGTTATACTCACCCTTACTGTTGAACATTTTTCAGAGGAATTAGAAACTCAAGAACCCGAGTGTGAAGATCAGCAATACGCTGAACCCATTGAGAATAATCATTAAGGATAGGATAATTGTTATTAATAATTAGACACCGGATGACTGTATAATATTTAAGGGTGCCTGCGTGCCCCATTCTGTTAAGAGTACAATTATTTACAGTTTGTGAATGACTATGTGATATATACAATATTACTTCCGCTGATCTGCCACGTATTTATTTATTTAAAAAAAAATATTCACTTTTTTTGAAAACTGTTAACACACTCAGTTAAATAGGATGAACCTACAAAAAAGGATTTGTCTTATCTAACCGAGGGTGTTACAAAGGTGGTATCAGAGCATAGTCGATTCATTAAGCTTGTGGAGTGGACCATTAGGTTTCCACGTACTCTGATAGAAATATTGAACAGTCCATAACACTCCTAAGACTAAATATCCTATGTGGAATACTCCACATAACGCATACCCTGAATCTATTTGTTGATATTCTTTCAGCAAATTCCTAATGGCACGCCAAAATAACAATCACGTGATGGAGAATCTTCTTACCAGAATTGTGGAGGTAATAGAACGACAAGAGTTACCTCATGCTTCTGCCAGACAAGGATTAGCTGATTTTCAAAGAAACAATCCTACGCAGTTCAAAGGAGGCTTCAATCCAGAAGGAGCACAACTATGGATTGAACACCTTGAAAAGATTTTTGTCGTGATGCGATGTTCTGATGAGGATTGTGTAACCTTTGCTGTTTTCATGCTGGTTGGAGAAGCAGAACACTGGTGGACTCATGCTAGAGTCAGACTAACTACTGATGGGCATATCATTACTTGGGGACGATTTAAGACAGAATTTCTCGCTAAATATTTCCCCGAAGACATAAGGAGGCAAAAGGAGCAGGAATTCTTCAATCTGAAACAAGGCAATATGATTGTTGGGGAGTACGCTGCTAAGTTTGATGAACTGGCAAAATGTTGTCCCTACTACACCCACATGGGAGAAGCTTCAAGATGTGCAAAGTTCGAAGCAGGGCTACGGCAAGAAATTCGCCAAGCCATATGTTGTCAACAAATTACACAATTCACTACTTTGGTTGACAGATGTCGCATATTTGAGAACACCTCTAATCTTCGACGACCTGGAGCGTCTAATCATGGGCCAGAGCGACGTATACCTGATCGACAGCAAAGAAGGGATTTTCGAGGAGATCGACCATATTTCCGATCTTTCAACTCAGCCAACCAAATCCCTCCTAAAGGTCAGGAGAACCAAAGAAGTAGAAACTGCACAATTTATGGACGGATCGGACATCGTGATGTTGACTGTTGGTACAGGAATAAAAATAGCCAACAACAAGTAACTCAAGGACAGGCAGTACGACCAACAGGTCAAGGAAGTGGAGGATCTACTGCAAATGTCTCTACTAACAATGCTCTGAGAATGCAAAATGTTCCCCGCAACAATAACTTCAGACAGAACAATAATCCTGGAAGGCCCGGAAACAACTCAACCGGAAGGCCAGGGGGAAATGCCAGAGTTTTTACCATGAATGGTGCAGAGGTATCACAAGAGAACGATCTTGTGCAAGGTACATGCTTTATAGGAAGTACTCTATTAAATGTATTATATGATTCTGGAGCCACTCATTCTTTCATATCTGAGAATTGTGTAAAACATTTAAAGCTTCCTACAACCTCTCTGCCCTATCAAATGATTGTCACAACTGCCGCCAATAAGCCCATTTGCTCTACTCGCATATGTCTAGAATGTCCTCTTAACATCGAAGGGAAATCTTATCAAGTAGATCTAATATGTTTACCTTTGATTGATCTAGACATTGTTCTAGGGATGAATTGGCTTGCTGCCAATCATATTCTAATTGACTGTCATAATAGATCCATCTCTCATGGGTCTACTACATCTGAATGTGATCAAGTCACAGATTCTTGCCTTGTTAACTCAGAAAAGGTAATCTCAAAAGGAGTTCAACTATACATGATCCTTACAGAGACTGAAAATAAGGCCACTTCTCAACTTGAACAGATTCCTGTTGTTCAAGAATTTCCAGAAGTATTCCCTGAGGACATACGAGAGCTACCTCCAGAGCGAGAAGTCGAATTCAGCATTGATATTATACCGGGCATGGGACCAATCTCTATTGCTCCTTACCGGATGTCACCCAAGGAACTCAGTGAGCTCAAAGAGCAATTAGAAGAACTTCTAGAGAAAGGAATGATTAGACCCAGTGTCTCACCTTGGGGAGCACCAGTTCTTTTAGTCAAAAAGAAGGATGGCAGTATGCGGTTATGTGTTGACTATCGTCAGTTAAATAAAGCTACGATCAAGAACCGTTACCCTCTCCCAAGAATTGATGATTTGATGGACCAGTTACGAGGAGCCACTATCTTCTCGAAGATTGATCTGCGATCAGGTTATCATCAAATCAGGGTAAAGAAAGACGATGTACCCAAAACGGCATTTAGAACACGATATGGGCACTATGAGTATCTTGTTATGCCCTTTGGAGTTACAAATGCACCTGCAGTCTTTATGGGATACATGAATCGAATCTTCCATGAGTACTTGGACAAATTCGTGGTTGTATTCATTGACGACATTCTCGTCTACTCCAAGAGCCATGAAGAACACGAGGAGCATCTTCGAATTGTTCTGAACACTTTGCGTGCAAGACAATTGTATGCCAAGTTTTCAAAATGTGAATTCTGGTTGACAGAAGTGAAATTCTTAGGACATGTCATCTCTAAGGAAGGAATTACTGTGGATCCTACAAAGGTAGAAGCTGTATTAAATTGGGAACAACCCAAGAATGTGACGGAAATCCGCAATTTCCTTGGACTGGCTGGATATTATCGTCGATTCATCGAGAATTTCTCTCGAATTATAGCACCTTTAACTAAGCTGACTCGTAAAGATCAACCATTCGAATGGACTGATAAATGCGAAAGCAGTTTTACAGAGTTATGCCAATGACTCACTAGTGCACCTGTCTTGATTTTGCCAGATCTTGCCAAGCCATATGAAGTGTACTGTGATGCGTCAAAACAAGGATTAGGATGTGTCCTAATGCAAGAAAGAAAGGTTGTTGCCTATGCTTCAAGACAGCTGAGAGCGCATGAAGTTAATTATCCCGCACATGACTTGGAATTAGCTGCTGTTGTGTTTGCCTTGAAAATCTAGAGACACTACTTGTATGGTACATACTTCGAAGTCTTTAGTGATCATAAGAGCTTGAAGTATCTATTCGACCAGAAGGAGTTGAATATGCGACAACGTAGGTGGATGGAATTTATCAAAGATTATGATTTTGAACTCCGGTACCATCCTGGAAAAGCTAATGTTGTGGCTGATGCACTCAGTAGAAAGGCCCTACGTCTATCATATATGATGACAAAGGAGTTAGAACTGATTGAACAGTTTCGCGATTTGAACCTAGCAGTAACACCAAAAAAGGGAAGCCTTATGGTTGGAATGCTAAGGATTTCCAATGATTTCTTGGAACAAATCAAAGAAGCTCAAGCCAATGACCAGGAATTACAAGATCTAGCAGAAAAGACAAAAGAAGGAGTCTCAGAGTTTAGCAAAGATGCACATGGAGTGATCAAGTATCAACAGAGGCTCTGTATTCCAGTCAACACAGATCTTAAGAGATCTATCCTAGATGAAGCACACAAAAGTAAGTACAGCATCCACCCAGGATCAACTAAGATGTACCAAGATTTGAAGAAATTATTCTGGTGGCAAGGAATGAAAAGGGATATTGTTGAGTACGTAACAGCTTGCCTGATGTGTCAGAAGGTAAAGGCGGAACAACAATGACCAAGTGGGACCCTTCGTCCTTTGGATATTCCAGAATGGAAATGGGATGAGATTGCTATGGACTTCGTGAGTGGATTTCCCAGAACATCGGCTGGATGTGATGCTATTTGGGTAGTCGTGGATCGATTAACAAAGACCGCTCACTTCATTCCTGTCAATATGAAGTATTCCCTAGAAAAACTCACCCAGATTTATATCAAGGAAATTGTACGATTACATGGAACTCCCACTGCAATTGTGTCTGATCGAGATCCTCGTTTCACATCACAGTTTTGGAAGAGCCTGCAACAAGCTCTAGGAACTCGTCTGAAGTTAAGTTCCGCATATCACCCACAGACAGACGGACAATCGGAAAGGACGATCAAGACTTTTGAAGATCTGTTACGTCTTTGTGTCTTGGAACATGGTGGAAATTGGCAAGAATATCTCCCACTTATTGAGTTCACTTACAACAACAGCTATCATGCAAGCATCGGAATGGCCCCTTATGAAGCTTTGTATGGAAGAAAATGCCGTACACCTTTATGTTGGTACGAGACTGGTGAAAAGACAATAATTGGACCAGAGATTGTTCAAAAGACAACAGAACAAGTTCAGAGGATTCAAATGGCAATGAAGGCTTCGCAAGATAGACAAAAGAGTTACTATGACAAGCGACGGAAGCCATTAGAATTTAAAGAAGGTGACCATGTATTTCTCAAAGTTACTCCTACCACTGGAGTAGGAAGAGCTTTGAAGGCCAAGAAGTTAAGCCCCAGATACGTAGGACCCTATCAAATTCTGCAAAAGATAGGAACTCATGCGTACCGCATTGCTCTGCCACCCGAGCTGACAAACCTTCACAATGTCTTTCATGTCTCTCAACTCCGTAAATATGTACCAAGCCCTGATCATGTACTAAGTCCCGATCAATTTGTTCTGAAAGAAAACCTTACTTTTGAAGCATCGCCAGTGAGGATTGCTGACCGACGACTCAAACAGCTAAAAGGCAAGGAAATCCCTTTGGTCAAGGTAGTTTGGAGTCAGACAGATGATGCGGATGCTACTTGGGAAATTGAGGAGAAAATGAGAGAATTGTACCCTCAATTGTTTTAACTTTAAATTTCGGGACGAAATTTCTAAAAGGAGGGGAGAATGTAACATCCCTGTTTTTAGAAACAATTTCACTCTGGTAATTTTTGAATTATGGAAAGTTTGAAAGAAGAATAAGTCAATATATATACCCTGTTGATGGTCTGTGGTATCTCATAAGTATCATTTTGCGCATAACAATGTAAATTATAAGGATCATTAGCGAAATTATGCAAAAACCGAGTGAAAAAGACTCTGTTCCGAGTGACAGGAAGCAATTCCGAGTGATAGAAAGAAAATCCGAGTGAGGAATGATTTAGTTAAGTATGAAATAAATAAGAATAGGTTGTTTACCGAATGGAAATCCTGAGTAAAAAGAATCCGATTGAATCCAGAAGAAATCCGACCTAGAGAGGAGAAATCCGACTAGATGTTTTAAGAAGAAATAATCAAGAGTAAGGACCAAGAAAAACGAATCAGTTTTTGAAGATTCCCGAGCCATGAAGGGCGGACTCGCTCAAGCGAATCGGATTTCGCTTAAGCGATCCGATGTCAGCACTCCACACCAGTTAGCTAAAATAGGTCGTCCTTAGAGCAGGAGTTCACACCGGATAGCTTTGAGCCGGTGTTCATCACAACACCGCCCCTTTCCACAGACGGGGTCCCTGAACCCCTTAACACACCGTCCTTCCCTACTTCACACTCAACACCGCCCACTACACACCGCCTGTCACTACACCCGCCCATCACTACACTCCGCCTTATATTCCACACCGCCCTAACACTCCATAGCGCCTTACATTCCACACCGCCCTAACACTCTATACCGCCTCACATTCCACACCGCCCTAACACTCCATACCGCCTCAATCCACACCGCCCTAACACTCCATACCGCCTCACATTCCACACCGCCTAACACTCCATACCGCCCTCACACAGCACACCGTTTCATACTCCATACCGCCCTCACACAGCACACCGTTTCACACTCCACACCGCCCTCTCTTAATACCGCCCTCATACTACACTCCGCCTTCACACACCCGATACCGCCTCGCATGAGATGACGACCTTGCCAGCACTAAATATTTTTTTTATTTCACATCAGATAGTGGTCAGCCCACTTAACCATATAACGCCAAGAATGATTGGCACAATAAACCAATCGAAGGAGAAAGTTGCCTCCATTACAATAACTTTATATATTTTATTTCTATTTAATGCTACGCTGACAGTGAAAGTGAGTCAAAAGTTGCCATTATCTTCACCTAATCCTCCAACCGATGTTCCCCATTTAATTTCCACTCACTCTCTTCTTATTTAAACCAACGCCAGGACTCTTAGAGGACACACACACACAAGACTTAGCAACAGACACACCTCTGTTATCATTTCCCTTTCTTCTTTTTCTTCTACAAACAAGCTTTCTCTCTCAATTCCATTCCTCTCTCGCTCGGAATTGGTGTAGGACAGTGAAGGGGAAACCTCTTTCCTTCCATCCAAGAACTTCATTGAGGTAAGGGGGGTATATTCTCGGGTATTCTGGGGAAATCTGAGTGAAAGGAAAAATCTGGTTGTTGTGATTTAAATGTTTAATTGTTTGTTATATTTGTATATGTAATGTATTGAACATGTTTAATTACAGCGTTATTTATTATTGGCCATGAGAATTCAGTGAACCTGTTGATTTTATTGATTAATATGAATGAATAAGTGTATATGTTTGATGCTGGACTATTAAAATATTAAAAGTATCATGGGTATTTATGAGGACTCCAGTGAAGAGATATGAACTGACATCGGATACTATGTTATTAAGCTCGGTATTGTACCAATCAACCAGAGCAGTTAAGAATACACAAATTCACTCAGAAATTGCAGTAATCTGACCAGTTATATATATATTAATCCGATTGGTTATCTGAAGAGTACAAGCTTCTTATTTAAAACTTTCAAACAAGATTATATTACATTGATAAACACCTTAATTTCACTCGGAAAACATCTTTTCAAGTTGATTTCACTCGAAATTCAGTATGTCACTTAGAAAGCTCTTTCCAATTGATTTCATTTGAATTCAGATTTGTTTTGATTTTATTGGAAAAACCTATTTGTCACTCGGTATTTAACTCCTTCTCCTCGGAAAAGCAGTCTTAATGTTTCATACTTGGATTTTTCAATCAGAATCCCTTCTATACTCCTTACTGAATTATTAAAATGTTATAAATACCATTATTGGTCTTTTACCTATTATTATTCTTAATATTATTATTATTATTTACATTATTATTTTTATTATTGTTATTCTTATTATTATAATTAGTATTATTGCTATAAATATCTTATTTTATTAACTATGAGTAAATAAATATGAATTATATTTTATTATTTATACAAAGCATAATTTCAACTAAGTTATAAACGATGTATTTTATCAAAATAACCTGCAACGTTTGATCCATTAAATCAAAAGCTTATGAACGAATATGATGAGGCTGGAATCACATAAATACCCATGACTCAAAAGATGAAAGAGAATGCATTTCGCATCATGAAAATATTTTTGAAGAAGAAAAACCTCTAGAGCATACACTTGGTACAGTGAAGGACACTCACGTTCGATCTCCATGAAGAATCTTGGGAGTACAACTGGAACGGCAACCCAATGGCATCAGAGTCGCGCCCTGATAGCCGGGTGAGACGAGTAATTCTGGTGTACTTTGACTAAATGACGGAGTGTGACCATGATCGTAGGGATCCAAGTCTCAAATATATATATATAAATCAATGATGAGAACCAATGAGTTCATTTGTACCAGAGCTTGGGCGGACCCTGATCGCTCTAGAGAATCGGAATGGTGATATTCCAGAGAAGAAGAAATAATTTCTTGGGCCCACATGCATCATGAAACGTAATCAAGAAATATCACAATGGAACAAACTCATGCATTCCCTGATGACATATTTGATTTTTATAATCTTTGAAATGTGAAACGTATGATTACATGTTATTACTTGTTAGCTGGATTATGTCCGCACCAGGTAACCTACAGGGTCTTGGGTTATACTCACCCTTACTGTTGAACATTTTTCAGAGAAATTAGAAACTCAAGAACCCGAGTGTGAAGATCAGCAATATGCTGAACCCATTGAGAATAATCATTAAGGATAGGATAATTGTTATTAATAATTAGACACCGGATGACTGTATAATATTTAAGGGTGCCTGCGTGCCCCATTCTGTTAAGAGTACAATTATTTACAGTTTGTGAATGACTATGTGATATATACAATATTACTTCCGCTGATCTGCCACGTATTTATTTATTTAAAAAAAAAATATTCACTTTTTTTGAAAACTGTTAACACACTCAGTTAAATAGGATGAACCTACAAAAAAGGATTTGTCTTATCTACCCGAGGGTGTTACATAAGGTCGAACACCAGAGACCCCCAGGTTTACTTCAACCTCTGGAGATTCCAATATGGAAATGGAAAAGCATTACCATGGATTTTGTATCCGGGTTACCTCGTACCCATTCGGGATGTAACGCAATTTGTGTAACAGCCCTGATTTTTTAGAATAGGAAACCAGACCCTCAGGAGTCTGAGGATACTCTGTTGAGCTTCTCGTAAGAAGCTCAACGCTTTTGGCTTGTTCCCTGAGCGATTTAGAATGAGGAAAATAGTGAAAAGCAGCTTAATGTGAAAGATGAGGATACTGAGAGAACGTAACAAGTGAGAGAAGCAGAGATAAGAAAATAATAAATTATATTCGACAATACTGTTTAACTAAAAATAATACGTTGACGACGATTATTTTGAGTACAAATTAATTTATCATTATATTTATTCGATAATTATTTTTGTCGACAATAATTAATATGTAAATAATTATAACAATTTATTTTGAAATTATATCTATTTTAAATTTTTTTATTCATTTATTTGATAATTATATTTAATAATAAAATATTATCGGGTTCCTCAGATTTGAACTGTGGGACCCAGCCTAAGGTCAGACTCTGACCGTTCGAACCAAGACTAGTGATCCAGTAGGGATACTAGTCCTATTAGAATCTCTCTACAAAGAATCAAGGGTGTCTGACTTAGCCTGATAAGCTCAATCAGAACCTTTGACGTCTCCTACATTTGACAGTTCATATACCTCGGGGTGCCCGATGGTGACATGGTCAGTCCCTGATAACCGTTTTGACATTTTAGGAAGGTTTCTTAAAGAGCCCAGAACTTGATTCGGACTCTGCCAACCTCATCCATGAGCTATTCTATTCCGTCGGAAGTTCAATCTGCGCGTTTCTGATGATTCCTACGTAAATTTCTCAAACGATGTTCGATTGAGGTAATTCTAGTTTCATTCACTTTGTTTAAAAGATATCTTCAACCTTTGTTTCTAGCCTTGAACTCCAATTCTTACTCTGTCAACCCCAAAATCGAAGATTAAGTATATTCATCTTAAAATTCTATTGTTTGGACGTTTCTCTCTGCGCATGGTTCAAAAAAAATTCATACTTTTCTCATACGACCTTCGATTTGTGCAAACTTGGTGTCAAAATCTCCTTAACAAAATTATCTACATTTTCCATGCAGGAATCAAAAGCTAAATCCTTCTAGATTAGTACAGTTTAATAAATCTTTGTGACTCCTTGGCTGTTTCATTTCGATGCTGGCAGCCTTCAATAAAAATTCGCGTATGTCCCTCTTCCGGTGCTTGAATCAGTCCATTCATTTTTATGTGGATCCTTATCATAGATATCTACAATTTTCATGAAGGACACGAAATCAAATTCCTAAGGGAGAATTAATGGTGAATTTATTTCGAAGGCCCTAGCTGATTTAGGAAGCTTCTAGAGCACCCCGTCGTAAATTGGGTATATCTCGGGCTACAAAACTTGGATCTTTGCAAATAATATATCCAATTAAATAGAAAAGGAAGATCTAAAAACTTCATGAAGAGCTTGAAATCAAATTCCCACTCCATAAATCCCAGAATATAAAACACTACACCAATTCACGTTTTCCCAGCAACAGCTTGCACTAGGTGCAGTATTTTCCACATATCGCCCTCATATGGCCATGAAATTGAATGCGGACTTCACCAAAATTTTACTAACATATTTCTCCATAACCTTTATGAAGAAACCAAGGTCCAATTCATATCCCATTTGCCCCATAAAAATTATTTGTGCAAGGGACAAAAATATGGTCACAGCCCTGCACTAGTTCCGTATTTGGGCCATATCTCATTCAATTCTTGATGGATGTTTTTGTGATTTATATGGATTTAAAGAGAACAAAAAGTTATATAATTTTTATGTTCATCCTATTTTCAAATTTTGCCTTTATCATCCCTTAACAATTCGCACAAAGTGACACCCCTGGTTGTGACACATCAGCCCCTTCATGCAACTTAAGCCAATCACTTTCTCCCACCCACTAGACACTTGTCTAGCTCTAAAACCTCCATTTCCATGCATCACCAGCCCTTGCCACTTCACTAGAGAGGTGTCAACCTCTGCCCACTCCTCTCCACTCAGCCCATCCACCCTCATTTCCACCAATCACACTTCATGCAAGCCTAACCAACATCACTTCCTCTATCATTCCATTCAGCCATCTCATTCTAGCTCTCTTATTCCCTTTCATGGCAGCAACATTCCCTTTTCTCCTCTCCATCTCCTCTCCTTCCTAAGCCCAAAATAGCCACCAAAAAGCCTCCCTAAACCACCCACAATCACGGCCACACCAAGGACAACCACCATCCACCACCACAAGATCACTTTCCTTCCTTTTGTCTCCTCCAAACCTGTGATCCTCTCCCACCAAACAGCCATTTATTACTCAGTTTTATTCAAGTATAAAGCTCGTGAAATCCAGCTAGAGACTATCTTACCTTGGCCTCTTGAAACCGTGACCATCTAAAGCCACCAAAGTAAGGATTTTCGCATTTTGGTTATTGATCTTGTCTCCTCTTTCTTTGGTGTCCCAAAACAGTTTGTGTTCTTGATTTTGTGATATCTTTCTCTATATTTTGGAAGCTTAAAACCGTGACTCCTTGTTCCTTCTCGGTGTGCATGTCACTTTTCCTAAGGATCGAGGACAATCGGTAGAGAACGGTGATGAACGGTGGAAAATAGGATTAAATGACAAAGTTTCGGTAAATGATCTTTTAGTTTTAAATAACTTCATAGCTGTTTGTGATCTTCCTTGGCTGTCCATAATCCTTTAGGTGCCTAAAAGCTTTACATGTCATGTTTTAGCAAACGTAAGGACAAACGACGACGACCGACGGACGTTTCGGAGTATCCAATGAATTTTTGGCAAGTGGATCATTTTCCTTCCTCCGGGCAGCAAGCGTTTTGTATGGTAAGGGGGTCTTACCTCGTTTTGATTTTTTTTCATCGTCCTATAATATTGCATAAGTATCTGGGAACCACCGATTTAATTTTCATCGCGATCCAACGGTAAAATCTCAAACCGCGAAGATTTTCGTAACCGACCATTAAAATTATTACGTTTTTAATTTAGTAAGTATTTTAGAAATTAAATTGGCATAATTTGATGTTCACATGCTCGGGAGGATTTTATCGCGATCGACCAAGAAAACAAAAAAAATTAGCATTTACGCAGACTTGGTTTCATTCGATATGGTTGTATTATTTATTTTAAAATTTTTATGTTATTATGTAATTTGTAATTTGTTCCGGTAAGCCCCGCTATTAGGAGTTAAATCATCGTCACGTATCACCGGGAGTACTTTGACGACATTACCCTTTTAAAGAAAATGTATCGACCGGACGGTTTCGATGTTTCATCTTACTAAGTCTTAAAAGGTGAAATTATTCTTAATATTATAAAGTTTTATGAAAGATGGCTAGATAAATTGATTTTTGGAAAGTGGAAAATTTTACATAAAAAGGGGTTTTATCGACAAATGACCAAGTTATGCCCGATACATTTGGTAGACTAAGAATAAGCAAAATTTTTGGAAGATAATATGCTAGGACTTAGAAAATATTTGTGACTAATTTTAGTGACCAAATTTAGTGACCAATTGAGGTGAATTCTAAAGATGGGATTTTAATAAGTTTTATACGTCAAGAAGAAGAAAAATAAATAAAAGAGATTTTGATGTGTAATAAAGAAATGGATATTCAAATTTAGAAAAATTAGTGACCACTTTTGTCACCACTTGTAGTAGAATAAAAGTGACTTTAAGAACTAGATTAAATGAAATGAATGTGGCGAAAGAAATTTAAGTAGGGAATGAATATTTTGGGTTAAATATTTTAATAGCTTAAATTGGCTAAGGATAAAAAGAAATAGATAACTAGAGTCTAACTCGAAGTAAGTTATAGGAAAGGGTCTTAATAAATTAATTAGGGGAAAGGGTCATGCACCTAAATAAATAGATCTAAAATTTGAAATTCTAATAAAAGAAAATGATGTTAAGAGTTAGAAACCTAGGTAACCATTAAAAAGCAGGTGAAAGGAAATAAAGGAGTTTTTATACCTAGAAGTATTAATTAGCTAAATAAGAAAAGAGTTTTGGACATTAGATTAATAATGATAAAAGAAATGGAGAGACGACCTATTAATTAAATGGTAACTCTTAGTAATTAAGAATAATTGTCAAGGAGACGTAATTTCAGGACATGATACACGTGAAATAAATATTTAAGCTATAGATGTAGAATCCAAATTTGGACTTAAACTAAGAAGTAGGATAGAATAGATAACAACTTTTAGTGACTAAGGAATAAAATGAACAAGTTCATAATATAGAGGTTAGAGTTGTATCTATGTTCTTAAGCAATAAATCAACACCATAAGAAGTAAAATTTAGTCAATTAAGAAAATGTAACTAAGGAAGCAAATTAGTTAATTAGGGGGAATAAAGAAAAAGGTACACAAGGATAAATAGTCATGAACTTAGAAAGAACATCACTAAATTGAAAGTTACATAAAGAATTAAATTAAGTGACAATATGCCTAAATAACAAACTAAAGTAAAAGAATGCTAATAAGGTTGCCCAACAATAACCAAGGAGTTTATAGTTGGACCTCATGAAGTTGAATTAAGTAAGGAAATAATCATACGTAAATGAGTGGGGAATGCCTAAAAAGTGGATGAATGAAAAATACATAGAGCACTGAACTAAATAGTATACCCTTAGTAATAACTTAAGTTAAGGAAATATCAATGACGTAAATTGTATAAATGGTTAGGATATAATATAAACGCTTATGTCTAGTTGGCTATATAAGTAAACTTTTAGTGACGTTAAGTACGGGATTACTTGCTAAGCCGTGGTAATGATGAAGATTTAAATGTATACTATGTGTGTGTGTAATGACTTCTTAATATTGCATGTAATATAATACTTTTTGGTTGACTGACTATGTGATATGATGAGATGTGTGACTGTAAATGATTGTGTACATAGATGTATGTGTGTTAGTTATGTAAGGTACATACGTGATAAAATATGTGATAAGCATATGGAGTGTGATGTGATAGAAATACTTAAAGAATATCATGAGTTAACAAAATGAATTGTGTGATGAAAGACACTTGTATGGTGTATTGGATGAATATGTTGGAATGAATAAGAAAAGGGTGAATAAAGAAATGTCTTGGTAGGGATCCTGAGATGAGTGAATTATGAAAATAATGTAATGAGATTAGATTGGATCCAATGTGATGATAGGCGTCGTAGTGCCAATATTACCCCGACATTTTATGGATAATCAAAACTCATTTCATTCCTAACCATCGGATGAGTTGTGTTGGGAATTGAGCAAAATATGAAAATAGTAATGGCTAAAGAAAAATGTTTAATCAAGGATTTTATGGAACAAATCTGATGTTAGGAATGAAATGGAATCTCTAAAAGGACCCTACCAATGACTGATGAGTTAATGGAAGAAATGTATGTTACTTGCATCATGTGCATATGACTTGATGTGGACTAGAGCCAGCAGCGAGGGGTACGCTGAAGGATATGTGGGTTCGATCCCTGAGGTTGGATCTTAGGAGTGTAACGGGAGGGGACCCCCAATGGCTCGGTGGTAGCGCCCCGATGCCGGGAAAAACCATGCAATCCTGGTGCACTTCGACCCAGACCAGTATCACTAGGACCGTGGAGAGCCAAGTCCCATTATGATATGATGATGTGTGTTGGATCCATGATATTGTGACTGTGAGTCCATAAGTACCCTGTGTTGTGATGTGGGGACTTGGTGTACTCCGGTTGCTCTAGTACTCCGGTCGCTCTAGTGCAGAAACGTTGTGTCCAGGAGCAGCCTGGGCAGGACGGGTTCTGATATGATATGATGTTGAGAGATGGACCCACATGCATCATGATGACTAATAAAGAGAATGAAAATAATGAAATGAACTCATGCATTGCATCATTATACTGCGATTGTGACTGTTTTATTACTTAAGTGTGACTTGTAGAACTTAATGACACTGAGAGATGAATGGGAAAATGGGGATGATTAGCTGAGATCAAAAGTGGTGAGATAACTTAGAATGTATCTTAGGAACCCCAAAAAGAGTGGGTGGGATTTGATCCTGGATTGTTTGTGTTGTATGTAGGCAGGTGCTTATAAGACACCTTTCCGATTATTGTGGAGATGAAGATTCACCCTTACGCTATTTTTTCAGACATCGTGGGAATAAAGACAGACTTCAGAATGAGGGCAGCTAGATTCTTCTCGGACCATGGACGGATAGAATAGGTTAAATTTTATTTTTATTCATCGGAGCCTGTGTGCCCCTTTTCCTTTCAGTTGTACAGTTGTTGTAACGACCATGTGTTGTATATGACTATGTTATATATATGTGATGTATCTGTTCCACCAAGTTTTATGTATAAAAAAAAGTTCTACATTTTTCAAAAACTTGTAACCTCTCAGTTGATCAGGATAATCTAGTGGAAGGGATTGTCACTGAGGGTGTTATAATTTGGGTAATTATGGATAGGTTGACCAAGAGTGCTCACTTCTTGGCTATGAACATGAAATGGTTATTAGACCGGTAGGCTAGATTGTACATTACAGAGATTGTAAGGTTGTATGGTGTACCTTCGAGTATTATTTGGACCGTGATCCCCGATTCACTTCTAGATTTTGGGGAAGTCTGCAGCAAGAGTTGGGTACTAAATTGAGGTTGAGTTTAGCTTATCATCCTCAAACGGATGGTCAGTCTGAGTGTACCATTCAGACATTTGAAGACATGCTCAGAGCTTGTGTACTGGAGCAAGGTGACTCATGGGAGAGATATCTACCATTGGTGGAATTTGCTTATAACAATAGCTATCATAGCAGCATTGGGATGGCTCCTTATGAAGCTTTATATGGTAGACGGTGTCGTACACCTTTATGTTGGAATGAAAATGGTGATGCGGTTCATTTAGGACCCGAATTAATCCAGGAAATGAATGATCAAGTAGCATTGATTCGTGAGAAGAAGAAGATTCTTCAGGATCATCAGAAGAGTTACTATAACCATCGTCATAGACCACTTGAGTTTCAGGTGGGAGATTGGGTATTCTTAAAAGTTTCACATACTAAAGGTATGGGCAGAATTTTGAAAAGTCAAAAGCTTAATCCGAGGTATATTGGACCGTATCAGATTTTGGAGTGAATTGGTGATGTAGCCTACCGATTGAACCTTCCCCAATCATTGACCAATATTCATAATGTGTTTTATGTATCACAGTTGCAAACTTATATCCCTTGGGATACAATAATTGTTCTGGAAGACTCAGTGGAGCTGAAGGAGGACTTAACGGTGGAGATGACTCCTATTAACATTGATGAATACCAGACTAAATGACTAAGGAGCAAAGATGTATCTTTGGTTAAAGTTAAGTGGCAAGACTTCAACGGAATGTCATAGACATGGGTACTGCAGTCTGATATAAGGCGATTGTATCCAAATCTTTTCCAAGAAGGTACGTTGATTTCGGGGACGAAATCTCATTTAGGGGGAGTGGATGTAACATCCTTGATGTTTTAATATCAGAAAATAAATAAGAGATAAATGAAAGTGTTATTTGGGGTATAATTATAATAATATGTATAAGAAATTAAGAGGAACATGGAATTTTAAGGAAATTGGCATCAGAACCCTGACGCGTAGCGTGGCTGGGACGCGTAGCGTCAGGTGCGATTTAATGAGCTAACGCGTAGAGCCAGTGTCACGACCTATTTTATAACAGGGTCATACAAAACAAAACCAGCGAGCTTCTTCTTCCTTTTCCTCTCTTCCTCTGAGGCGTTTCAGCTAGGATTTATGGATTTCTTGTGGTTTTGGGCAATTGGAGGCCAAGGTAAGTGATAGGAACCTTCAATTGCTAACTTCCTATTCTTTTCTCTTCTTCCTCTCATGAAATCCGAATTTGCATGAGATGATTGGGGTTTTGATTCTGAGTTTCAGTGGCTTGTGAAGTTTGGGTAATGAGTTTGGAAGTGTAAGGAAGGCAATATACTAATTAAATTAATGTTTCGGTGACTGTAGGTGCCGGAATGAGTGTTAGGCAAGCGGTCGATAAAGTGGACATCGGAAGCGGAAGAGAAACGGTGAATCCAGCGGTTGTAGGATGCCACCTACCCCTTGAGCAAACTGTCGGAGCTCGGAATATAGGTAAGGGGGTGTTTGGGTCATAATTAATTAGAATTGATATGTAAATGGTTATGGAAAGTTTGGAAATTGAGCAAGAGTTGTTATAAATAGCATAGATTAACTAAATATAATTGTTATAATTATGTGGGTATGTATAAGTAAGATTAGACGATGAAACGATGAAGAAATATATTGATTATATTGATTATGTAAATTGATGATTAATTTGAATGATGAAAGTAACATATATGTGTGTGATATTTCCACCTTAAAATGTATATGCATATTTGAGTAGGACTAAGATGGTGGAGTTATAGATTATTGGTGAATTAACATATATGTATATATCTGATAATGTTTGGTGGGCTTGACAAGTCGGTCGCCCTGTATTGTGAGCACATGCCAGTTTTTGGTAGTTACATATGTTTTTTGTTGATGATATGCCATGATTATGGGATATGATATGTGATTATGCGGTATAGGATGGCCAACGGTATGTATACCCCTTATTTTCTGGCTTATGTGGTCTTTGTGCCCAGTTGAGCTACCCAGTGGTCAATTCAGACCCAGTGGTTGAGGTGGAGAGCCAAGTCGGGCTTGGTGAACCAAGTCGGGTTCACGGGATGTCAAGTCGGACTCCCAGCTGAAGGCCAGTCCTTTAGTATCTGGATACTAGGCGTTGAATTATATGAGAGTCAGTTGTGATATATATGGATTTGATAATGATTAATGATTGGAAATGAATTATGAATTTGAAAATGTGATATGGATTAATGAGTATATGGTGTTGAATGAACTGTAAAAATTATAATGAGTTTGTGACATTGAATGAGTTAAAGATTAGTAATTATATGTGTATGTATATGGACATGGATAAGTACAGGAAGCTCAAGGATTCATGTAATGTAAGTTGTAGGTATTAATAAGTTTAATATTTTGTTCTATATTAATTATGATATTCCAAACACTCACCCTTGCTGTTGTTTAATTTTAGTGACCAGTGACAAGGAGGATGTTAATGCCGTGGAGGTGCGCCAAGTGGAAGATTGATGCCAAGGGATAGGAATGAATGAATGAATGTAATATATAATGTATAACTATGTGTGTGGTAGACAACGAATCATGTGTGATGAATTTGTTATAATTATGTTTGATGTGATGATTTATGGCACGGAGCCAATGATGTGTGAATGTTGAATGCTATGGGCAGGTGTTGTATTGATGCATAATTAATATGTGTACTATGTGATTGATGCTAGAGTAATATTTGGATTGATTTAGGAAGTCATGCATATAGTTGATTTTATGAATTTAAGGAACTGGGTAGGTGAAATTGAGATTCGGCGGGTTTCGAAAACCCCAAAAGGCATCAATAAGTCCATTAGGACATTTAGAATCTGTGTACCATGGCCTTAGGCTTTTGAAACCCATTTAGGGTATTTAGTGCAATGGTTTTGCACTTAATAGGTTTAAGCTACATTTTGGCGCAAAACTTACGCATATGTTGGAATTTTGGCGAACGAATGGTGCCAATAGTTCCAGAATGGGGAAAACATGTGGCCCGTGAAGTTTTGTGATAATCGCATCTAAAACGGGTCAATGGGGTAGGTTAGAAGTTGGTTAAATGGTTTAAAATGTGTAACAGCATCAGGTGCTGTTACTGTCATGTCTATGCTACGCGTGAGGCTAACGCGTAGCGTGAGGTGCACAGCTGAGGGCTGACGCTACGCGTGGGGCTGGCGCGCAGTGCCATTAATATTTCAATGAATCCTGTGATGCATTCTAGGACTAAGCATATTGAGATTAGACATCATTTCATTAGAGACCATGTGTTAAAAGGTGATTGTGCGCTTGAACATGTTGAAACCTCTAAGCAATTAGCTGATATCTTCACTAAACCACTTGCAAAGGAGCAATTCATACACATAAGAAGAGAGTTAGGAATTTTAGACATTTCAAATTGGGTTGATTAATAAAATGTGTTTGATAAGTGAAAATTCGGTTGATTAATAAAATAAGCATGTTCTATTCCATTAAAATTGAGTCCTTGATGCCTTACAATTGAAGAACATGTGTTTTAAGTATTTCTGGGTTGTTATAATCGATTAGATAGCTTTCTCCAATCGATTAGAATCGTTCTGTCCTTATCATAATCGATTATATAACTTCAACTAATTGATTAGCTACTCTCTGTGTTCCAGATAATCGATTAGCACACATGCCAAATCGATTAGGGACGCTCTGTCTTCCAGCCAATCAATTACATACTCCTCCTAATCGATTGCCAAGGTTCTGTTTTTAATGCAATCGATTATCCACCTGGCCCAATCGATTAGAAAGCATGACGATTCAAATTCTGAAGGCTTGTAATCGATTACGCATGACCTCGTAATCGATTACCGACGTATCAGGTGCAGACTTAAATGTGGAATCCGTGTGTAAATCGTTGGCCCTATCCACACTCACCTCTCTAAACCCTATTTCTGAAACTTAGAGCTTATATTTGTAAATCCTCTCTTGTGAGAGTTTAGAAATTATGAGAGCTTTCATTTGTTTATCTACTCTATTGAGAGAGTTTATTGATTGTAAAACCAAACACCAAAACACCAAGGTTACTCACTCTAGGTTGAGTGGTCACAAAGGTTGGGGTTCAACCTTTGGGTATTGAGAGTTTGAGAGATTGGGTGGGTTGCCCTTGTGCTAGTGAGGATTGAGTTCTTGAGTATGGGACACTAGGAAGCTGCAATTGCTCATAGCTTGTATCTCTAAACTTGAATAGTGGAAATCCTTCAAGGTGGTTGCTTGAAGGCGGGACGTACACCGGGTTGGTGGAACTCGTTAAATTGATTTGCAAGCTTCTCTTCCCTACTCTCTTGCATTTACATATGGTTTTTGGCTGGATTATTATTGTTGATTGTGAAAGCCCCTCTTATATTTGCTTGAACAACTTGTGTTAAAGTATTGCATACCAAGTGTTTGACATATTGCCTAAGTGACATTTGCACATTGTTTTACATTGATTCTTGCACAACACTTGCTATCTATTGCATACAAGCATATTTTGTGAAAGAGGAATCAATTTCAAAGGCATTCTAAAGAAAAGTTTTTAACACTCATTTCACCCCCCCCCCCATCTTGAGTATTGAAGCCACTTGAACAACAAGTGGCCTCAATACTTAAGAGGGGGTGAATTGAGTATTTAAAAAACTTTGGAAGACCTTTGAAAATTATTCTTATGTATACAATTTCTTAATACAAATCAATGAACAAAACAAAATGTAATACTCAACCAGAATAATGCAAATAAAGTGATTAATTTAAACAATGACAGCAAATATAAGAGTTAGGGATGAGAAGATTTCCAAACCAATATACTAGTTCCAGCACTTCCACTTGTAGTGTACATCTAGTCCCTAAGCAAACCACTTGGAGAAACTTCACTTATTGAAGATTTGAGATACACTTTTGGAGCAATTACAGTTTCTCAATGTCCCACACAAGAAACTTAATCCTCTCAAAATTTGGGTAACCCATCCTCTCTCACAATCTCTTAATAACACACTTAGGTTCAATAACCCAACTCTTAGGAATCAATAATATGGGTTTACAGCAGCTATACCCTCTCAAAGGATGAATAAAACAAATTGAAGCTCGAGAAAGATTAAACTCACAAGAACTAGAAACCTAAGAGCAAAACTCAATAATGTGTAACTACCAATTCTCTCTTGTGTCTTGTCTCCTTGCGGTTTGATCCCTACTTATAAGGTCTTAGAGCTTGAAAAATTAGAATGTGCAAATTAGGGTTCATGCTCTATTTTGGGAACATATGATTATTTTTCAGCGTTTCCATTTTTAAAGCTAATATCTATATTTTTGCGCATCCTAATCGATTAGACTAACATGCTAATCGATTAGTCCTGATCTAATCGATTATGATATCTCTACTAATCAATTTCATTAATAAGACATCCTTTTTCTTTTCTTTTTATATCCTCTAATCGATTATGCCTATTATGCTAATTGATTAACGTGTGACTAATAGTCATTCTAAGCACTTTTACATGATAGCGATCTTTATACATTTTCATCATTTTTGCATATGGATCCTATACATGTAATTCTATTAAAATTATGATTGATCATAAGACTTTTTGACAAATAACTTCATTTCCTTTTATCTTGAACTTGATTTCTTGGGAGGATTTTTCTTGTCATTATCAAAACCTGTCATGTAAACATATGCAAACACACAGTTATTATATAATTACTTAAAATTAACTAAATCAACCAAAGGGGATAAAATCTATGTTTTACCTATATGCTAAATAACGTACATAACTTTTCTATATTAATCTTAACCTGGCACACCCCACTTACCTCGCTTTTGCGCTTTCAGGACCTTCACTTCAACGCCACAATCACCAAACTCTCAAAAAGTCTACATGCAAGAAATTCACAAACTAATTTAACTTTTTAGCATTTGGAATCAAAATCCAATACGTCTAAATGAATTCAAATACCCCATTAGAGTTTCCAAAGCCTACCGTTTTCACGTTCGACTCTCAGTTCCAAGCTCCACTATACTTCATGGCTTTTTGAGGCTTGGTTCGAAACCTAGCGACACTGAAACAACACCTCTTTAGCTATTACTCGACACCCATGTCATCAAGAGTGATATTCAAGCTTCAAAATGCCGTAAAAATGGAAAACAAAGATCTTTCCATGACAACCCCATGGAACCCAAAATTTGGTCTAGAGAGATAGGAGAAACAGGAAATTAAAGCTACCCATTAACTCACCTCGTCCTCCTGATTCCAAAAATACAGTCAATTTTGACTTTTGATAAGAAATTGAAGGCCAATCACCCCTGCCATGGATGGAAGAAAGAGAGAGAAAAGCTTCATGTGAAATATGGAAGAAGAAAGTGAAATTCATTTTGTATGTTTAAGGGAGAATTGGTCATTTCCCCTTTTATGTTCTTTTTCATTTTCTTTTCTTTTTCTAAATTATTTTCTCTTTTCTTTTCTTTCTTATAATAAATTGATTTTTTACTTTTACTTTATGGTAATTAACAGTTTACCACCATAATTTAATTTAATCTAATCTTTTAATTAATCAATCTTAATTAGCTAATTTAATCTCCTCATCATTTAAAATTCCCCAATTAATTTAATTTAATTTAAATATCTGATATGTTACAATAAGTCTACTAACTCATCTAGATTAGTAGGTGTTTAAAACCAATCGGTTATATTGGCAATGCCGATTGAGATTGTGAGAAGAGTCTCGGGTTCAATCCCCACTGAACAGAACAGTTATTGAGAGAGGTGAGAAACCTTAACTGTAACTAAGCCTTGAATAGAATTTCCCTCCAAAGAAAAATACTTATAATTAACACTAAAATAGGCATTTAATGATAAGGAATATAAGTGTATTACAAAAAATTTACAAATATATGTTTTGATAAAAAAAAACTTGTTAAAATAAGTTTAAAATAATTTATTTTAATAAATTATATGATATAATATATTAAAATGAATCAAAAATAACTTAGGAGAATTATAAGTTAATTCTATAAGTTACTTTATAGGTTCTTCCAAACACACCCTAAATTTTCTCTATTAATATGATGAAACATGACGAGTTCATTTCTAATCTGGTGTACATACCGATTCCCAAAGGCCAGCGACACTGGTTACAACAGAATAGAAAATAAATGTTAAGTCATATCAAATATAGGACAAAGAACCCATAAAAGACGGACTAATGAGCAACCCCGATATGGATCTATAAGCCTGACCCCGGTCAGAAAAGCTGACACCTGAATCAGAGCTAGACACAAGTGGATAACTTGCTTCTGCACAAAGACTGTAGCAAATTGTTCACTGTCAAGGGTCAAATCACAACTTGCACTTAGGGAAGTTCTATAAATATAAGCCATTCATTAAATTCACAAGTAACATTTACTACCCTAACTACCTTCGTAATCTCTTTATTTCTCGTAACACTCATATTGACTTAAGCATCGAAGTCCCTTTTACAAGTATACCTCTGGTGTGCCCCATCAACCACGGTTGGAATTGACTCAAAAGCATACCTTAACGTGAAGGGCATAGTGTTTCCACTGAACCTGTGTTTATAATACTGGACTCCCGCTGAGATAGTGTAAAATAAGAGAGCAAGAAGTACATTCAACACCGGTTATACAGGGCGTACTCTGTACTCCGGACACAATCAGATCAATTTCTTTCTTCATCAAATATTAAGAAAAAATTTAAAAGTATAACAACAATAGGCTTAAATATATTTTTGGTATTTATAAAATAAAAATCCTTTGATTTTGGTATTCGTGAAATAATTTTTTATTTTACATCCTCTTATATTGAATATTTTGTTTTAAGTTATTGTTCGAACTTGAGTTTGTTAATTGTTAAAATAAGTAACTAAATTATATATTATTTTGTTTAGATAATTTTGACATGTCTAATTGGCTATTAACACATGACTTTTACGAATTAAAATACAACTTTTGGTCATTAAAAATGTCAACAATTTTATATTCTGACAATTTTAAAAGCAACTTTAATAGCTAAATCCTCTATTTTAACCCAACAAAGTCATGTTGGGCATGTCAAAATCATCTTAACAAGTTAACATGTAATTTAGTTTACTCATATCAACAATTAACAAACTCATGTTCAAAATAAGAACTAAAAACAAATTATTTAATAGAGATAAAAATCAAAAGACCATTCTTTTATAAGAACCAAAAATATATTTAAGCCAAAATATTACTACCTGCATTCCATATTATATGCCCTTAAAACAAGAAAATAGGTGTTTCATTTTATAAGTTCCTAAAAAAATTAAGAGCATTTATTGCATGTTTTCTATTTTGCCCTTAAACATTTTAATATTTTTAATGTGTAATTAATGTGTGATAGTGAAATAGCTTGAAAAGATAAACTTATAATATAATATGAAATGAATGGAGTAATAAAACAATTTAATGCTATTAACTAAATTTAACTATATTTTTTATTTTTAAAATTTTTATGAAGTTTGGTAAAATTATCTTATAACTAAAAAAGAATAGGAGGATAACATTCCGTACTTTTGACTTACGAGAGATTAGAGTCTACTTTCCTTAAAGTCAAGGTTAAGTTTGTATTTTACCTATGCTCCAAGTTCCAAATACATTTGAGGGTTGACTTATTTGACCTCCATAAACGCATAATGTCTAAATCCTAGTAGGTCGTGATAGTAAATAGTTTACAAATCTCTCTTTAAGAACCCACGAGTTCAACTACGTTAGAATGAAACAACCATTCCCTCACAGCCTTTTTCTTTTCACAAAATATATGTTCACACTAAAACCTATAAGATGTAATCCGTTCTTAAACATCGGAGCTTAAACCTTATGAAAACCAGGGGTCAATAAAAGCAGTGAGAAATCGAGGTAAAACATTTGACAACTGGAGGAACCGACATAACTCTCATTTCATGCCACATTGTTTACTGGAGACCGACCCATATATTGTGCCCCATTTCCTTTTTCCTGTAGTTACTTGGGGACAACCCACAAATTGCCTACTTTGATCTCCCCATCCACAGAACCCCAAAAACAAAATCACCCTTGTAATAAATCAACAGAAACAAATGAAATATCCAATAAATCCTCGACTGTGCAATCAAACAGAAGCCAGCAAAGACATCTTTTACTTGAGTCCATAATGTGAATAAATAAAACCCTTTTTAATAGGTACCATCTTAGATATATCCAGCTCCTGAAGTTCAAAAAATCTTGAATGAAGTAACTCAAAATGAACCATAGGCCATAGCTACAGATTCATAATAATGTTTCCGGGAAAAAAGATCAAAGGAGGAAAGCACCATTCTTTATACCAAATAAATATCTGATTAAGGAAAAGCATATAAAGCTTCAAATGATGTTTGCCTGTTGCAATAATATTCCACTAATTTGAAGTCAACAAGTAGCAATAAAACACTATGTGGAAAATTGTTCTTTTGCAAACACGAAGGCCTAGCTAGGCCTAGACCAACCCTTTTGCATTATTACTTCTATTCAGGCTTACACTTACTCCTGTTCCTTTTTATACTGTTGAGCCATACAGGCAAGTGTCTTAATGCCCATCGATTTCCTTGATCATTAGAACCATGCATGAAAAATCACATTGTGCTAATATTTCAACTTCTCAGAATAGCTCCAGTATCAGAACATTCTTAAAATTACCAAGTGATACCGCAGAAAATCTGTATATCATAGAATTCAAAGCTCTGTACAACTCTTTGCTGCCGAAAGTTGGAAGTTTCAAATACCTTCTAGTCACACCAGCATGGAATCACGATACAACAAAGCTAAGGCAAGTCACACCAGCATGGAATATCGATATAACAAAGCTAAGGTAACGTCTTGTTGGGACCATTGTCTGTAGTGACTCACATGTAATAAAGTTTTGATTAATTGATATCAAAGGAAAAAGCACTCGACCACGGCTATCGTGTTGTACTCAAAACTACAACTTATGACAAGCAACAAAACCAGGTGGCATGAGCCCACCTTGTTGCCACTTTTGCAGGAATGCATAACATGCCAAAAATTCAAGTTAAAATGCTCCCAAATTATAAGCCTCCCACCCCTACACCAATCACCTAACCTTTTGCAGCATAAAGACAGAAAAAGAGAACACATGGTGTCCAAAGGCAAAGCACAAATTTCAGTGGGCACCATATATCAAGCCATATGCCCCTTTGCCTTTTTCAGGCAATAAACGGAAACACCATTAACCTACCCGGAAGAGTTTCATGCCATTAAAATCATCAGCATATGTTAAAAAAATTTGTTATTAAGAGTAATTGAAGCAGCATGATACTCACTGTAAATGAAAAATGCAGGGTGCTTTTATCCAACCAACCATCAAGAATACATAGGCATGTGTGGTTTTACACAAAACAAATGCAGCAAATGTAACAACATCAAACCAAAGAACACCTTATGGAACTTCAATTTTTAATACAACCGAAGTACGCTTCTTGCGATAGAATGTGCCTGGTTCGACCTGCCTTTCCCGGACCCATTTCTCCGGCCACCTCTCGCCAAGTAGAGCCTAAGGAGACCATTGTTATCTATGTTATTAGGAGAATACCTTGCACTCCTGTTCCTTTCCAACACAAACTCATCCCTCCCTTTCCTTCCAAGCCCATTAGCCTGAACATCACTCTTCCTCATACTGCCACCAAATCCACCTATACCCTGTGCATTTCTCCAACTCACACTACTATTACTCCTTAAAATCTTTGGATTAAAACCACCACTTCTAACATCCCCATTCCTCTCCCCTCTAAACTCTTGCCACGACTCTGAGTAAGACCTCTCCACCCCATTCCCATTCCCTCTACTATACCTACTATCCTCATCCTCATCCTTATTCCCTCCTCCTCCTCCTCTACGATGTATAAAACCCCAAATACTCCACGCCTTGCTCCACCGGCTCGACGCCTTCTTAGACCCTTTCTGGTCCCCATTACACTTCCCGCCAATCACAGAAGCACTATCTCTAAACCCAACTTCAAACGTCTCAGAGCTATCATCCCTCAAGGAATTCGAATTGGAATCCCTCAATGGATGAAAATAATCAGCAGAAGCAGCAGGAGTGACCTTAGCATTAGCATTGGTAACTGGTTTCAACTCATCCATTTCAGCCACAACAGCAGCAGCAGTTTTTCTTATAGAACTAGACCTATCAAGACTCTTCCTCCTCCGTGAAGAAGAGTCAGAATAATACTCCCTAGTCTGAGCAGAACCACCAGGAAGTGCTTCATCTTCTTGTTCATCGATAGCATTCATGGGTTCTTCAACGGGAATCAAGGCATCAGTTCTCATAACATGACCAGGAACAGGAACAACAGGAGCATCTTCAACAACAGACAACATAGTAGGCATCCTAGGAGGAAGCGGGAAGGCCGTCCTCCCCATTAAATAACCGTCCCAGGAGGCCCTCGGCTCGTCAAACGAGTACCGGGGATCACCGTCGAATGACATTCGGCCGGCATCCAGCGAGAACCGCGGATCGGTGTCACAGGAGCGCCGGCCAAAGCCATAGTCGGCGATCTCCGACTGCGTCTCGCGGAATTGCCTTCCGATGGGTTTCTCCACTGGCAGCAAAGTTCCCGACCCCACAACGGCGCCGTTTCGGCACCGTTGCTTCTTCATCTTTTGCTTCTGCCTCCACTTCTGAAGCTTCTTGCTGAAAACCGACGCTGCAGACCAGAAACTACCCGCGATTTCCTTGAAATCGCGACCAGAACTCTTCTTCGCTTGCGAATCTAGATCCATGTGTTCCTTCATCGGCTTCAAGGACTCTTCTGCTGGTTCAGTATAAACTTCAGCTTCAGCTTCTTCTATCTCCTCTACCTCTTCTATCTCTGGTTCCTCTTCTACAATTTCTTGAACCCTATCCTCAACATTGGATAGTTCTGGTTGTGCTTGTTCTGGTTCCGGCTCTTTCGAAACCCTAATCTGGTCTTCGTCTTCAACGACAATGTAATCGTCTTCTTCCTTGGATTCGACGAATGGCCCCTGAACGACGGAGGAAGAGGCGAGGTTCCGCGTTTCGAGTTCGGGTTCTCGTTTGGGGATTTTGCGTTCGTCGTCTTGGTTGAACAGCGAGAAGAGAGTGCTGCGACCCCTGACGTCGCAGGATTTTCTCTGAGGCTCGAAGGCGCCGGAGAAGCCTTCGTTCTTGGAGGCGGAGAAGGACTTGGTGCGGCGGAGCTCCGGGAAGAAGGAGGAGTTGGAAGGGGGAGGGCGGTTGGAGGGGCGTGGAGCGGCGGAGGGACGGAAGATGGCTTTAAGGGCGGCAGCGGCGGTGGAAGAAGTGGGGGGTTTGCGAGAGGAGGAAGAGGAAGAGGAGTTGGCGTTGGGATCGAGGACGGCGAGGCGTTCGCAGAGGCATGAGGGGCAGAAGCCGGTGAAGTGTTCCTGAGGGTGGCGGTCACAGGAAGTGGAAGGTCGGTGAGGTTGCAACTGCTGTTGTTGTTGTTGGAGTGGTGGTGGTTGGTGTAACAATGGCGGTGGTTGTGGTGGGGGTTGAGTGGTGGTGGGATTCATAACCGTGAATGGTGGTGTGTGATGGTTAAGAGTGAGGTCATGTTACAGTGGAAGAAGAAGAAGAAGATTAAGGTGTGGTAGAGAAAGAGAGAAGAGTAGAGTGAATGGAGTGAGTGAGTGAGTGTGTGTTTTCGGGGTTTGTCTCTGTCTCTCTCTGTGTGTGACAGAGAAAGGAGCGATGGATAGAGAGTGGGAGAGAGAGAGAGAGAGAGAGAGAGAGAGAGAGAGAGAGAGAGAGAGAGAGAGAGAGAGGAACTGTTTGGTTCCAACGGACACCGAGAAAGTAAAGTGAGAGAGAAAGGGAAAGATTCATGAAAATATAGTAATATATGCTAAACATAAACCTATACTGCTTTGGTATTAATACAACTATTTATTATTATATTCATTAGTAATTATAAGGTGGTATGTACCCAAAAAAATTATACGAGGGATAGTATTGTAAAAAAAATAATTTAATATTTTTGTTATATTATTTTTTTCGCATCAATTTTTTACTATTACACAAAAACTAAATAAGTATATTAATCCCTTTATCTGAATTTCAGCCAAAAAACTATTATGATATAAATTATTTCTTTTATTTTAAGGTATTTTGAAATGAATATAATGTAATAAATATATATTTACAAAAATAAAAAATAATATTATAAGACATTTTTCAATATTACAAATATTTATCACAAATTCCAATTAAAAATAAGATGGTTGTTGAAACTAGCACAATTAATATGTGGCATGGACAAAAACTTATGTTTGAAAATGTTATTAATTGCAATTTAAACTAATGTAACTTATTTTAACTTTTCTTTTCAACGTAAACCGTTAAATGTTTTCAGAGTGAAATATTGTACATATTCAGAAATGTTTAAATTGTTAAATATTGTTTTGGATATTTTCTAAAAGTTTAGCAAAATAATTTTTTTAAAAAGGTAAGTTAAAGTATATGTGGTACTCAAATTTTAACACGTATGATGAATGATGAATAATCTATATATTTAAATTCATTTTTTTGAAAGAATGTATAACAAAATGTATTTGAAAAAAATACACTTTTGAATGATGATTTAAATTGGTCCTTAAGTTTTATTTAACCTAAATAGGTCTTTATTATTTAAAAAATCGACTCAATCAAATCTTTTTCGTCAAATCATTTTAACATAACTTACAAATGTTGTATATTCCCAAAAAAAACATGATTTGTGGCGATTAACATTTTCTAACGTCTTTAACCGCCATAATTCTAAATATTAAAACCCCATAACTATCGTGAACCACCTTTAAACAACTTAACAAAAGAAAAATCACAAGATGAAGATATGAAAAAACAGAGACCAAATAGAGAGGGTCTCCCCCTTTTTTTTGTCAAATCTCTATAACCATCACAACCCAAAACCCATCATTAACCTTATTCTCATCAACCTTTTTAATCTAATAGTGAGAAGGGGTTTCCCTTTTAATCTAACACTGCCATAACCCATCATCACCATACCTTTGACAAATAGGTCACTAAAGAAAGCAACCCAATGGAACCAGAAAAGCCAAACCTATCTTTTTCATTATTGAGCCACAAATTTTAAAAATTTCAAATCTCATGAACAGCTTTCAACAAACCCCTGGTGATGTTGTTGTCAGAGAGACGAATCTCCTACAAAATCATGAACAAGTTGAAACTATCCAGCAAGAAACAAACAAGGTCTGTGCTTTCGAGGTCAGGTTTATCAAGGTTATTGAGAGTAGAACATCCACAAAGCGAGATTGACAACAGTAACCGTCTCAACCACCATGTGCAACCCTAGTTACGTTGCGCGATCTCAAACACCACCAATCCCTATGTCAACAAGCTATACTTGGAGACCAAAGGCACCACATGCCGCCCTGAATTATTATGCATTATCCATCTTTTTCACATGAGAAGAGAGAGATAATAGGAGAGAATGATAAGGAAAGAGAGAAAATGTCTAGGGTTTGTAAGAGATGGGTGTAAATGTCTTCTTTTATTTTTCATTTTTATTCACTTGGGAATTTTTATGTTATATGGCAAACAAGTCCACGTGGCAAATATTTATTCACTCTTATTGTCAACAAAGCACTACATAAGTAATGTTTGTTGATTAGATTAATATAGATACTATAGAAAGGACTAACCCACATTAACTTAAATAATGTAAGGGACATTTTTGAAAAAAGAATATATAAAGAACTAACTTTAATCTAATAAAAAATGTAAGGGCCCAAAATTAAAAGTAATTATAAATATAATTTTTAATATAATTAGTATCTAAATTATCTAAATTAATATTTTTTATTTATATGATCATTTATAATTGAAGATAGTGTATTCTAATTAAATTCTTTTAATATTAAGTAAGAATTGATAAATGATAGTTTTTAAAAATAAGCAACTTGAAGTAGAAAATCACTTTTATGGAGTGTCTTTTGGTAAGCACTTTGCCGGATTAAAATTGGTTAATTTTGTCAATTAATTATATTGATATATTTAAAATGATTCTAATCCTATGTTACATATACATTTTTACAATGTGGTCAAATTGTGTAATATAGTAATTGGTGATAATTTTTTAGTTTAATTTATTATTTTGTGTTTAATGTGCTCAAACTAAATCATTCTCCTTATATATTCCTTGTTACAAAAAAAAATTATTCTCACAACTACTGTAATTACCTTATGTAATTTATTAACAATGATGCAATTTGTAGTATAACATTCATATTAAGTAATGGTCATATATGCAGCAAATAAAACTACCAAGCGGGTAACTGACAGAAGCTTATTTTAGTTTAATTTAGAATTTTGGGTTGGAGATCAAAATAACACATAATGATTATAGTTGGATCAAACATGCATGAGGTATATCAAACAAAAACATACTGTAGCCCAAGTTCATTCCTTACCATAAGTACTTAAGGTGTTCTTGTCTGTAGCAGTTATTTTCAATCGTATAACTTACTTTGTTTTGCTGGTTTTATTTTATAAGAAATTTTCTCAGAGAAAATAAAATGGCCTTAAGAAAGTTTTGACAAACTTTGTCATTTTGTGATTAGAAAAAAATATGCATGGATCCCACCTATATTTTTTTCTCACGCAAAAGTGTGGGAAAATTTGCTTACTCACTATATCAATATTCACTTACTATTTTACCTTTAGTTTATAAAGTGTTTTGAAATTATATTGAGTTAAAATTTTGTAAGTTGATGATGAAAAAATTTTCTTATTCTTTTCTTATCAACCAACGGTTTAAATTTTATCATTCTTTTTTCACGCTTTTATTTTTCATAGTTTTCCTTAAATTATTTTCTCATGATTTTCTCAAATAACTAAATACATGAGTTTGACCGTTTAAAATACCACTCTAGATAAATAACAATACTAGATAGTTTTATAATCAGTCAAAATCAATTGAAATTGGTATTCAAAATTAGAATTTCATTTTTTATTTTTATTCTAATATATATATATATATATATATATATATATATATAACTCAAATGTAATATTTACACTCATTTTTTCCTATTTTTACTTATTATAAATTCTATTGCATAAGATATTTAATACCACCCTCTTCTATTTACTATAGTTATATAATTTATTACTAATATATATATATATATATATTAAAAAATATGTAGTATTTTATTATTACTAGTTTAATCTAAGTTGGATTAATAAACTATGAACTAATATCTCCATTGATTGATCATGTGTCCAGTTTTAAAAATATTATTTCAATTAATTTTAGAAATGTTTTTACGCAACTCTTATTTATTTTTTAAATAAATAAAAGTCGACATGTGGAAATAATCTTTATCTTTTAATCTACTGATCCGGTGTGCGTATCGGCCCCTAAAGGCTAGTGACACCAGTCACATTAAACAATAATAATAAATGCTAAGTCAAAATCAAATACTGGACTAAGTATCCCAAAATCGGACTAATAACTAAACTTTGGTATGGATTTATAGACCAGACTTCGGTTGGAAAAGATCGGTTGGAAAAGCTGACACTAGGTCAAAGTCAAGCACAAGTGGACAACTTGCTTCTTGTACCACTGATAGATGTCAAATCACAAGTTGCACTCAGGGTTCTATAAATAGAAGACATTCATTAATTCACACATGTTACAGAGTTTACTCTCATTAATTGCTCTATGTAATTTCTCTATTACTTCGTTATACACATTACTAACTTAAGCATAGCAGCCCCTTTCGCAGGTACATCTTCAGTGTGTCCTCATCCACTCTGGTTCAGAATTGACTAAAGATCAAGCTCGAACTTGAAGGGCACAGTGTTCCTAACTGCACCTATATTTATAATACCAGACTCCCATTAAGACGGTATAAAAAGAGTGAGAGAATGAACATTTGACATTGGTTAAACGAGGAACACAATACCCTCTGCACACTCGACATAACATCTATATTTTGAGTGAGAGAAAAGTGAAGGAATTCTTTATTATTATTTTTTACTTTCTCATATTTCCTTTCTCTTCTTTTTTTACTTAAATTTTCTTTCCTACATCTTTCATTTTCCTTTATCTCTTTTTCTTTTTCTTGTTTGAAGTTCTTTTTTTATTTTTCAGCCTTTTTTTCTCCATGCAACTCCAAACCTTACCACTTGGTTCTGCTTCCTAACCAAACAAACCATGTTTCCATCAATATTTGTATCCCAAACACAAAGGCATATAAAACAAACCTCACCATAAAGCATAACCTAAAATTGTTTTGTCCTAAAGTTAAGTAGAGAATAGTATTTGTAATTCCTTAAAAGACTAATCTCATGATCTAGACCATTTAGCAAATTCTATAGCAAATTAATGTGGTATTCACTAGGATTGACGTACACTATAAGTTTATAATTTAGAACAAAATCTCACTTAAGTAAACATAGAAACACGATAAACCTCAGTAAAAAAAACACAACAATGATTTGGAATTATAGTTAAGAGTTGCACATTGTCAGCCTGATTTTTTTCAAAGAAAAATATCAATTCTATGAATTAGAAGTTGTAAGCTATAACTTTTAAATAAATTAAGTTATGTTTTTCAAATTTTGTATTAGAAATAGGAAAAACAAAATAAAAATAAAAAATAAAAGAAAATTATTTTTAATATTTTATGTTAATTAAAAATAAAAAATACACTTTTATAAATAAAACTAGAAATAAGAAATATTGATTAACCAAAACATTTCTTGATCTCTAAGATAAATTAAACGGCTTATATAAAAATACAAAACTTTCTACGTTGAATAGTATTTTGTTGATTTCCATTTGTTTGTAGAATATATAATATAGTTGGATAAATTTTTATATTTTTGGTAAAACGTTTGTGTTTTTTTAAATGATGTTTTGCCCTATGTGAGTTGAAGAATTAAACATAAGATAGGGATTGGCTTTAGTTTGGTCTGCCTTTTAACATTTGACAAAAAAGAGTAGATAAAAGACTATAAAGACTAGATAAATTAATGAACCAAGATCCATCCTAATAAGACAAAAATAGTATCCCTCAAAGCATTTAGCATACCATAATGTGAAAGGCCACAAGCTCCTTTATCCATCCACTTCAAAAGGAAACCTGCTTTATCCAAAAAACTCAGGATTCCTAAATGCCAAACTCATCCATGTAAACTATTGGGGTGAGCAAATTTTCTACCTAATTGTTTCCGATAACATTTCCAACATTAGCTCACTAAACTAACTTTTATCACTTTCCTCTTCAAGCTTTTCCAATAGAAACTAATTGATATTGATAAAGAGGGCAAGTGAGTTTTTTGAGTGTAGGTAGTTGGGAATGCAAGTCCCAATCTCACATTGAATGAATATGTGTTAATGAAATGGTATACAGGTATAAGGACCTATAAACCTAATTCTTTAAGGTTTTAGGTTGTTGGTGGTGTCTTATACTTGTATGTTCACTCACTTGACCAGTTCTCTCTTAATGTGATGAATCTTCTTAATGATGTAAATACTTTTTAGAATTTAGAAAATATTTAACTAATATTGTTAACATTTATTATGAATTTTATGCATGAAATCTTCGTTTTGATGAGGTTGTTAAGCAGATCGACTTTATTAAAAATAAAGATGAACCTTGTATCTACAAGAAGGTTAATAACTGCATAATTGTTTTTCTGGTCCTATATGTTAATGACATATTACTTATTGGAAATGATATTCCTACCCTTCAATCTATGAAGACTTGGTTGAGAAGTTGTTTTTCCATGAAAGACTTAAGTGAAGCAACCCACATGTTAGGAATTAAGATCTATAAAGATAGATCAAGAAAATTATTTGGCCTAAGTCAGAATACATACATAGACAAAGTGTTAAAAATGTTTAACATGCAAGATTTCAAGAAAGGAACTTTGCCTATGTCTCATGGCATAAGTTTATCAAAGGCTCAATCTCCTTTCACTAAAGAAGAGAAAGAATGGATGAATAAGATTCCATATGCATCTATTATTGGATCAATTATGTATACCATGATATGTACTTAACCAAATGTCTCGTATACTCTAAGCATGACGAGCAGATACCAGTTTGATCCCGGTGAAAGTCATTGGACTACCGTCAAGAATATCCTAAAGTACTTGAGAAAAACTAAGGATTCATTCTTGTATATGGAGGGGAAGAAAAGCTCATTGTAAAGGGTTATACTGATGCTAGCTTTCAAACTGATAAGGATGACTCACGATTGCAATCAGGGTATGTGTTTTATTTAAATGATGGTGCTGTGAGCTGGAAAAGTTCAAAGTAAGAGACAGTTATTGATTCTACTACAAAATCTGAGTATATTGCAGCCTCAAATGCTGCAAAAGAAGCGGTATGGATCAAGACCCTATAAGTCTCTATTGTGACAATAATGGAGCAATTGCACAAGCTAAGGAACCCAAATCACATCAATAATCCAAGCATATACTTACGTATTTTTATCTTATCCAAGAAATACTTGAACAAGGAGATGTTAAAATATGTAAGGTGCACACTGATAAGAACATTGTTGACCCACTCACTAAACCTCTTACATAACATAAGCACGAGGGACACACTAGATCATTAGGCATTAGGCAAATGTCTGATTGGCTCTAGTGCAAGTGGGAAATTGTTAGTGTATGCACTGCGAGCTATTAATGTATCAATTTTAACTTATCAATAAAATAAGTATTTTTAGTTTTAAGATTATTTTAAAACTATTTGTCCTGGAATAATAGGTCATATGAGAATTATTCCTAAAACGTCCTTAATCAAGTATTTACATGGGGACATGTAAATACATTAAGACTAGTGTATGAATGTACTGATGATTTGATCTCACAAATTATGGATATAGATGATATCAAGTCTTCACATGGGTACACATTAAGAGTAATGTTGTACTGGACAAACCCACCATGAGAACGTTGCATGGATCATTACATGAGTGTCATAAACGGTTCTCAATGTGATAATGGTATATAGTCATTCGACCTAAAGTCACTATGATTCCTACATATGGAGGTTGTTATATTAATACAATCAAATGTCATCTGTAATAAGATCAGAAAGATTGTGATTAGGCAGTGAACAAATTATGTAGAGGGATATGGGTGATGTGGATGAGATTTGTCTCTCCTATGTGACAGTGACAAGTAATATTTATGGGTCACTTGATGGAGTGAGACTAATGAAATGCATGGTCATGCTAGGAAAAATAAATATTAAATATTTATTCTGTAAAGTCTACTCTGATATCAAGTAAAATGAATTGGGCCATACAAGGATGACGACGACCATGCTTTGGGCCCAATTAGATATCGTGACAAAAAGAATAAATATATAAAATAATTATCACTTATAGGTCATGTCGATGATAAATAATATTTGGACATAATAATGTATTGTTAGATGTCACTCTTATTTTATATTAATAATAAAATAGTGTATTATTAATATAACCGGATATACCTATAGGGTCATACACATATAGTAAGCCCACTAGATGATAGTTTTATTTTAGTTGGACTAAAAATAAAACTATTGGGCCTAACTCGTTTAGAATGAGTCAGGAGCCCAATGTTTAATGAGAGCTCATTAGGTTAAGACCTAAGCCTATATATAGAACATGAGATGCTCATCGACCGCTGCTCAAAAATTAGGATTACTCTCTGAACTTTCATACTAGCATTCAGAAATTCAGTTTCTGGTAGGAGTGCTCGTGTGGACTCCTAAGGACGAAGCTACAATTGCTTTGGTTGAGGAACTCGTTTTACGTTTATAAGAGGTAAACTCTAAAATGAAAATTTTAATTTTGTATACAATCCCTTGAAACATCTATTTTTGTAATTCCTTTTTAGGAATCCTTTGTGTTACCGTTGTCTGACCCTGTAGGATTCCCTGACAGTGATGGTGTCAATAGTGGAAGTGATGATGGCGGTGACACTGATGGCAATAATTATGGTGGTTTTGGATTTAGGGTTATGGTGGCAACATGAGTGGTTATGGTGTTGGCGTGTGGTGTTGGGTTTAGGGACGAAGATTTATTCAACTAAAAATAAAAAATAAAAACTACTTTTTATTGCTTTCAAATATGACTAAAAATAGTTTTGAAAGTGAGTTAAAACTCAACTTAGCCCCGTTTTTTCCGAACAAGTTTTATTTTCAAATTTACTTTTCAAAACCAAAAACTCGCAACCATCTCGAACGGACCCACCCTAAGTTTTTAGTCTTTTTTTGTCTATTTGATTTTAGTAATCATTTTTTTTATTTCTAGTTCCTATATGAAATGTCATGTCAACTTTGTCATAAAACAAAGCATTGTGGCAACAATGATGATCAATAGAGGCTCTGATTTGGTGGTTCCATGGCTTTGATAGCTAGAATCTAGAATCTTTAAGCTGGCAACAACAACACTATGTTGTCTCACCAAGGACCTTGTTTAGAATAAGGGCATGAAACTTCTAATTGTTTGCTCCCAGATCATGACCCAATATTCAATTTAGTTAAATACCATATTAGAAAATGATAATCTAATTCAACCCAAAAGCTAACTCGTGAATTAAGAGTTGTCACATGTCTTGTAAGATGTATTATGGTCATATTCCTAGTCGATGTGGAATTTATCTCAACATCTTAACGCTATAACAAATAAACAAAACTTGGAGACTAAAACTAAACAAACAAAATATGAGAACAAAAACTTAATTTAAAAAATAATACTATTTATATGTCAAAATAAAATTTCAAAATAATTCCTTAATTTGTTACACATTATTTGGGTTAGCATATGTTTTGCAATAATATTTCCAAATTCAAGTGGATGCTTTTTCTACACAAGCAACTATTATAATTAGTAAATCAGGAAATTTGACTTGGTTTAGACTTGTCTTCTTTGAGTTCTGAATATCATGAGGTTAAGGGGTGAAAGGGTTATTTAAGCTTTTAAAAATATTTTTATCTCAAAATTGTTAAATAAAGGTCTACCCATGACCCTTAAAAAATAACATGTCGGCTCATTTTCATCATATCTAAGAACTATACAATATAAAATAGTTATTCCTTGTGTTAATAAGTTCATAAACCGATAGAATCCAATGTAAATCGTAAAATCCATTTGAAAGTTAAGATCCAAATAAAATAAAAATCACACTAGCCAAAAATCGTAAAAAAAAATTAAATCAAATCAACTTTTGAATCTATGATTCAAAATCAATTTAATCCAAATCCAAACTAAATTTTTATTTTTATATATAACTTATTTATAAAATAAACTTTATAGTGATATTTATGTAATTATATATTCATAAGATTATATTACTCAATTTTTTAAAATTTACTTTTAAAGTTATATCTTTTTATTATTTTTCATGAGACATATGCCTTAATATTTTCTTATATTTACAAGTTTATTATTTTTACTTCAATTTAAACTTAATTTTATGTCTCATTCTTTTTTATTATTTAAGTTTTATATTTTGTATTAACGCTAATGATTACTGATGAAATAATTTTTTATTACCTTCTAATTTAAATAACAAATAAAAATATAAAAATTAAACTATCCAATCTAATCCAAATGTAATTATATAATCGAATCATATGCCTTTTTCCTCTAAAATCAACCTAATTCAATCTATAACCATCCATAACAGTGATTTGATTCTAGTAACTTTAGACTACTTTTTGCTTAGTGGTTTGAATTAGTAAGCCTCTCTCTAATGTTTACTCTTAAAAATAATTTAGTGATTATATTGGCATAAATCATCATCAATAATGCAAATTATAGCATACTTCTGTGAAATACTTAAAGGCGAAAAAGTTGATATTTATAATCTATTTATATTATTCTAACTTAATTCACAGTCTTGGGTTTGAATCTCACTAAAAACCCAATTGCGAGAGTTTTATTGTTTTAAGTTTATACAACTCGAATTTAAATGAGGTATGTTAAACAATATTGATGAACCACATTATGTTGACACTTTAGTACCCTTAGCATGCATTTTGGCACTTATTCTAGAATTACTTCACTGATTTAGACTAGTTTTTTTTGTTTGAGCTTAGTTTTATTGGTTTGAGTTTATATGAGTCTTAATTAGTAATTCTACTTAATTATTGTATTTTAGAGCTTTTGACCTAATTTTACTAATTTGGTTATAACTTTTGATGCAGGTGAAGTTTTTCTATGATTCTTATTGTGTTGGAAGTTAACTCAAAGAGCTTTAAGTGGATACCTTATTTGTTGAATTTGGAGTTCTAAGTTGAATGCTATGAGCATTTGAAGTTGGCTACATAATGTTGTTACAAGAATTATATGAGAATTCAAGTATCTATTAGTAGTTTTCATTTAGGGTTTGAGCTTAATTCTGTTTTGTGGCCCACTTAACTTGTTGAACTTATTAGCCTAGGTTTAGTTTTAGAGTTAGTCTTCCTTGCCTCCTTTTTTATACTTGGGGCATTGGAGGGACTTCTCCAATCATCTCCTCTATTCTCCTATCTTTTTCTACACTTTTCATTCATTAATTGTTTAATATAGTTTAGTTTTAGTTTTCTTTTCTTCTCTCTCCATGATGATTGCTATTACATTTGCTTCCGTGTTTACAATTATGATAGAAGAGTAATTTTTAGATTGATTTATGGTTTCAAGCCCGTAAAGCGATGAGGTAAGGTTTCCTGTCTCAATCTAATTCGATCCTTAATTGTTTAACTTTTCAATCTTGTCACAAACTATCTTTAATTCGATCTTGGATTGCATCGATACGATTATGGACAATTCACGCTTGTCAAATTTATTACTCGTGCGTTTGCTTAGTTCAGACTTTTGAAACCGGATTAAAAAGAACCTTATTGAATCAATTGAAGATGTTGTTGTTCAAAGATCATTCAAGGAATTTGAGTTAAAGATGCTTTCTCCTTAACTTCAATTCACAAATTAGAATGAGATTAATTTCATTATTAAATTTGTTTTACGGAGTAGAAATTATAGATCGATCAATTTTTGCTTATTGATTTATATTTCTATTTTAATCCTCCTTGCATTTTTGCTTAGTCCAAAATCCCCCTAACTTGTGTGTTGTGTTTAGTCTACCAATTAAGTTCTTTGAGAAAATGACCTAAGTTTGTGTCATAGTATATTAATTATAAGAATTTTTTTACATATCTATATATACATTGATATATACATGACAATTAATTAATATTTTAATTTAAAATTAGTCAAGTAGTTGAATCAATGATATATCCAATTTTAATAACATTGATAAAAAAAATATTGTTTAAACTGATTTTAAGTTGTAATGTTTATTACAGTCATTTATACTAATTCATTTTATAATCAATGGTAAAAGTATTTTTTTATACCAATTATGTAATAAACTCGTATAAAAAAAACTAAAAGCCACTGGCTGGCAAAGGCATGGTACGGTGAAGTTCTACGGAAGAGCCAGACTCTTTTGTCTTTAAATTTGTATAGGCTATAAGAAACTGAAAGTAAAAAAAAAAATTATTTAAAATTTACATAAATGCGATAAGTTGTGATTTCCAAAGTAGATCAACATAATTTATTTTATTATTTTATATTATGTTGTTGTATATGTAAAGTTAAATATATTATTATAACAAGTTTTTGTTACTATGATGGTGTACAAGCTATTAATAGTGATAATTTTTTTAGACCGAAAATATTTATCAAAATTTTGTATTTTTAATGGAATCGTTGTATTCCCTTCTAATAAAATAGTACTAGTTCCTATCATGAATATACAAGACAAAAAAAGAAAAACACATAGACTAACATTTGAATACTAATGTGTGAGAATTATTTTTTTAAAAGAATATTTTTAATTAAATAGTCAAAAGGAAACATGATCAAGTAATTTTTGTATTTTCTCATTATAAATACAGGGTATGAAAAAGAATTCATCATTAATTTATTTAAAATATATAATTATCTCTTATATTCAAGATTCAATACCAAAAAATAAATTCAATTTATTTCTTATATTTAAAATAATTCTTCTATGTGGCTTGAGTCCAACCTTTAAGAATGGGGGTTTGAAATTTCAGTATAATTTAATATAAAAAATACTAAAATAGATACCAAAACAAAAATATATTATTCACAAATAATATATAAATAAATTTATGAAGACTATAACAAAAATAAAATAGATACATATAGCGATGAAGTAATTAGCAAAACTGATTTTCATACATAAAACTTTAGAATCTGTTTTGTTTAATTTGCGAAAATATTTAGAAAACTGATATTTTTATTTTAAAGAAACACTGAAATAACTACAAACTTTGTAAAAACAAAAAATGGAATTACAATTTTACAATTAAAATAAAAAAATACAATAGATGAGGGATATTAGGTTAGACAAAAGAAAAAGATTACCTAATTTGGAGGAATTGAAATAGAAAAATTGATTGAGGAGGGAGAGAGCGCCGCTATGTCACAAGAGGAGCAAACCCCAAAACCGAAACTTACCCATCCCTGCCATCTTCTGGGTCCACACTTCACCTCTTCGTTGCTCTTACTCTTCTGTGTTTCGCACAATTCTACCTTAAATCCACCTTCCCTTTGCTTTCTGTTGTACGTCACGGGTCTCATTAATTAATATCTTCTCTCTCCACTCACACGCGTGGCCCATTATTAACCAATTAATATTCAATAAGAGAGAAACCAATTTTCCCTCTTCACAACAGGAACAATTCTAGTACGTACCTGCATATGTATGTCTCGTGTACATTTTCTAAGTGTATATATTTTCAATTACTTGTTTTTATTTTACTTTTCTCTTATGTATAGTCATGAATCCATAATATTTAAATTTTGGTCGATGCAGCCTTGAGATCGGGTGAGGTGGCCACCCATCATAATAGCTTGTTGTGTATATTGGGAAAAAAAAGATTTTCGAATTCTTATTGAATTAAAAATTATTAGACATAAGCAAATAACGTTTATCATGATATTTAGTGGAGATCACAATAAGTAAGACAGCTCATCAAGGACCTAAAGTCTAATGTATTTAAGGTAGTAGTCTATTTAATTAAAGAAGTCAAGTTTAGATTTTTTTTTAAAATCTTTTTAACCTGTTGGGTCATTTTTTTAAATCTAGTATTATTTTATAAAATAAATAATAATGTATTATATGTTATAACTTTTAAATGTATATGATATTTTCTATATATTAATAAGATTAAAATATGTTAAAATTAACTTTAATATCAAAAATTGATAATTAAATATATATTTTATGTAGGTTGTAACTTTATAGAGACTCATTTATTTATTTAAGATGAACTCATTGATATTTAATGTATGTTTGTAGAAGTTTTTATTGATTTTTGATGTAAATCAAATTTTTATACAAATTCTTAGGATAATCAAAAGCTTTTAAATAAAGGTCAAACTATAATGGTCACAAATATTATATCTAGTTGGTGATATTGTTCATTCATTATGAAATTAAAATATACTATAACTCCATAGTGCCAAAGACCCAACAAGTTTCTGGCACCATTGTCGAGGACTTACATCTAGATATTCCACAACATTCAATTGTTTGCTTGTTTTGTCATTATCTTGTTTATAGTTTACAATTTATAGTTTTTGTTTTAATTCATTTTATTGTTTTACTCATTTGAGAATAACATATTAATTCCGTATTTTTAGTTTGTGTTTGTGAATACCAAATATTGTTTTATCTCTTCTTTTATTCTACCTAATCATCTAGCACTTCCCAACATAGTCGGTGTTCCTTTCCGGATCGAGAAAGGTCCCTCACCCCTTTTATTTTAGGAAGATATCTCTACCTCAATCTTAGAAGATTATCATATCTAAAAGATATTAAGCCAAAATTAATGCCCTCCTTTTGGTGTATAAATAAGGTCTTAGAGTCCCATTTGTAATTCAAGTGACATTTTAAGAAATAAACTCTATTTTCCTATAGTAAATTCTCTAGGGTTTGGTACCTTATACACTCAAAGTGAACATTTCAGCGCCCACCATGGGGCCCGATAAAACGGTTCCTACATCACACAAAAGAATATTGGTTCCAAGAAGGAAGAAGATGGTGACCACATGCAGTAATGCCAGCCGGAGAGAGGAAGAAGACACCCAAGGAGATCAAGAAGGATGATGGTGCAACGAAAACTAGATGGAGAAGGTTTTAGTCCTGTTCAAGACACTACACTGCACTGTGGAAAAGTAAAGAAAGGAGAATGAAAACCTAAGGAACCACCAGCTAGAAGAGTAGGAAGCCTCAAGCTAGCAAAATACGCAGGCCACAAAAGCAAAAGAAGACAGACCAAAACCCTTAGTCTCCTACTCGGCACATCCATTCATGGAGGCTGTAATGACAACCCCCACACCACAACAACATAAACCTCCCGTGATGGAAAATATGATTGAAGAGGTAACCCAGAGGAATATCTTACCATGTTCATAACAAACCTCCTTATCTCTAGAGCGTCCAACGCTTTCCTATACAAAACCTTCCCCACCACCCTCACCAAATCCGCCTTGCTCTGGCTCTTACACATTCCCCCGAAAAGCGCATCATGTTTCACAAAGCCCACGGAGAAGTTCCTCACCCAATTCCCTCTAACCGAGCGGTTCAACGGACTTCACACAACTTGGTCAACCTGAAATAGGGATGAAAGAAGACACTTAAGCAGTTTATGGAACACTTTAATGAACAAGCCATACAGATCAAAGGCCTTAGCTCGGAGGTAGTCCTCCACATAATCAAGATAGGACTACACCCAGGTAAATTTTTCAACTCCTTGGCTAAAAAACCCCCCCAACCAATATAGATGATTTTAGGCAAAGAGCAATGCATTACATGAATATAAAGCCAATCAGGTAGGGAGTTCTGAGCACGAAGGAATAAGAACAGAGCCATACAGGAAAAACCCCAAACCAAACAAGGAACCAAAGCTTACCGCTTACCTCAACTCAAAATATGATACATTCACATCACTAAATAGTAGGAGAGACAATATCATGCACGAAGTTTACAGTACAAGACTTCTCAAGCTCCCCCCACCTGGGGAGCGGCCAAAAGGCTCCAATAGGTCCAAGTTTTATGAGTTCCATAGGACATTTAGCCACGACACCAAGGATTGCTGGCTACTCAAAAACTAGATCAAACACCTTATTCAGCAGGGATATTTGGAGAGGTTTGTTAACTAAGGAAAGGAAGCATCACAAGAAATAGGGAGAGAACAAGAAAGAGGATCATCAAGAGAGGTAGAGTTATAGCCACATGAATGCCCCAGGCAAAAGCTTGAGCATTCCCAATCTCAAAGGCTGGAAGACAGAAGGCGTGATGGAAAAAGAATCATACACACCATTTCCGGTAGATTCCTGAGAAACAAAACTGGTACATCACGAGGAGAAGGACATGTCAACGAGGCTATCACATTCGACAACTCAGATCTCTCTATGGGAGTTCTGAACAAAGACAAACCAATGGTGGTTGTAATTGAGGTAATAGAGCCTATCATCATAAGGGTTTTGGTTGACCAAGAAAGCTCCACAGACATCCTTCATTAGAAGGCTTTCAAGGGACTCAACCTACCTCACACTTAGCTCAAAAGGTACAATTGAGCACTCCTCAGCTTTACAAGGGACTCAGTGCAAGTCATAGGGTACGTAAAGTTGAAAATGATCTTTGGATTAGGAGAAGACGACAAGGCAGTCATGGTTAAATATTTAGTAGTTGACATTCCCAGTTCCTACAATGTCATGCTGGGGCTCCTAACACTTAATGCACTGGGTGCAGTTGTCTTCACTCTCCACCTAACAAATTCCCACCCGAAGATGGACACATTAGGGTTACTCTAGTAAATCTGGAGATAGCTTGGGAATGCTACAACAAAAGCCTACGACCAAGAGAAACCTTCACTATGGAAGAATACATTAAGACCGGGTTTGACCCCCTGGGATGAAAAGGAACATGAACAACCTCAACTAGTAGAGTCCTTAAAGTTGGTACAAATTGGAACAAGCGCCAATCAATGCACTTGACTTAGTGTAATGCTAGACCAGGACCTGGAAGAAGCACTAGTCAACCTTCTACAGGCCAACACTGACCTATTCGTATAAACTCCTTCAGACATGCCTGGGATTGACCCAAAAGTCATATGCCACTCACTAACATTGACAAAGAGGCTAAACCAGTGGAGTAGAGGCAACGTAAACTAGGACTCAATAGAAGGACAATTGTAAAAGAAGAAATTGGTAACCTCCTGGCAGCCAACTTGGCCCGAGAGGTCAGATACCAACCAGGCTTTCAAATGTAGTAATGGTAAAGAAAGAAACTGGAAAGTGGAGAATGTGCATTGACTTCACTAGCCTCAATAAAGTATGTCTGAAAGACATTACCCTTTACCTAGTATTGATCGTTTGCTAGATGGCACCTCGGGATACCAGGTCTTAAGCTTCATAAACAGATATTCTAGGTATAACCAAATACGAATGAATCCGAGAGACAATGAAAAAACTGCCTTTATTATGGGAAGAGTGAATTATTGTTACCAAGTAATGCCCTTTGGGCTGAAATATAGGGGCCACATATCAACGGTTAGTACATAAAATCTTTGCTAATCGGATTGGCAGAAACGTGGAGGTATACGTGCACGATATGGTAGTGAAAACTAAAGACACGAAAGACCACACCAAACCAAAGACCTAGAAGAGACATTTATAAAACTAAGGAGACATGCATCTCAACCCAGACAAATGTTTCTTCAAGGTTCAAGGTGGTAAATTCCTAGGGTACATGCTAACTCACAGAGGCATTAAACCAATCTAGATCAATGTCGAGCCATCCTAGAAATGCAGAGCCTATAAAATATTAAGGAAGTACAATGCCTCACCAAAAGGATCACAACCCTCTCCCGATTCCTTTCCAAGTTTCCAAAAAAAAATCCATGCCCTTCTACAGAGTGCTAAAAAAGATAGACACTTTCCAATGGATCAAAGAATATGAAAAAGCCTTTGAAGACTTGAAAGCGTATCTTACCTTTCCCTCGATCCTTACAAGGCCAAAGGCGAGGTCGGAACTCATTGTTTACCTCACAGTCAGGGAAAATGCTATCAGTACGGTGTCAATAAAAGAAGAGGGGACGATCCAACAACCAGTATACTTTACTAGCAAAACCTTGTAGGGAGCCAAAATGCGATACTCAAGAGTAGAGAAGTTTACATATAGCCTTATGGTCGCTGCTGGAAGTTGAGACCATACTTCCATAATCACCAAATCATAGTTAGAACTGATCAACCCATCAGCAAGATAATACAGAAGCCCAAACTAGCAGGAAGAATGGTCACGTGGGCTATAAAGCTTTTTGAATATGGAATCTGGTATGAACCAAAAGGAGCAATCAAAGCCCAATTCATAGAAAATTTCATGGCAGAATTAGGGGATGACAAGGAAGAATACGATGCCAAGCATGCCCTATAGACCCTCTCAGTTGATGGGTCATCGAATGAAAAGAGAAGTGAAGCAGGAATAATACTCGAGTCGCTGACTGGCATTGCCATGGAAGAATCACTGAGATTCTTGTTCAAAGCAAGTAACAATCAAGAAAAATATTAAACACTCACTGTTGGACTATAAATGGCCTTAGACCTCGAGGCCAGATGCATACAAGTGAAAATCAACTCACGATTAGTCACCCGACAGGTGGAAGGATCCTATCGAGCAAAAGATCCTATCCTTGCCAAATATCTTTCTCAAGTCAAGACACTAGTATCAAGAATCAAGCTGTTCAAAATTGCACACATTCCCTAAATAAAAAACAAAATAGTGGATCCACTATCCAAGCTCGTCGGTACTACGAAAGATGGAAATCTAAAGACACTGTTGTAGGTAACTCTTGATGAGCCCACTATCGAAAATAAGGAACAATAAATAAATGAGATTGCTATAACACCTAGGGAAAAAACATGGATGACCCCGATAACGAAGTTCTTAACCAAGGGAATTCTACCAACCGACCCTTCTGAGGCTAGAAGGGTACGGACGCACTCAGCCAACTACGCTCTAATAAAAGAACAACTCTACAAGAAGGGGTTCACACTACCACTCCTTAAATTCCTTAACAAAGGACAAGTAGAGTACGTAATGAAGGAACTCCACTTAAGAATTTATGGAAACCACGGTGGAGTACAATCCCTAGCTGCCAGGGTCCTCTGGGCTGGATACTTTTGACCCCTTCTACGCGTAGATTGCTATGATTTCATCAAAAAAAATATATGAGTCCTCCTAAAGAAATACTAACACAATACACAGCCACCCCGAGCCGCTGCATAGAATTCTTTCCCCCTAACCCTTCAATACCTTAAGGAATGGACATCTTAGGACCTTTTCCCCTAGGAAAAGGATAAGTAAAATACTTACTCGTCGCTATAGACCTCTTCACGAAATGGATAGAAGTTGAGCCTCTCACCACTATCTCCATATCCAAGGTATATAACTTCACCTAAAGAAACATCATTTGCAGATATGGGCTCCTCCACACTATTATCTCAGACAACGGGTGACAATTCACTATTATTTTATCGATTAAATTGATGTTATATATATATATATATATGAATATATTTTTGAATCGTTTCATTCATGAGGAGTCGTATAAAATGAAAATCTCATGTACGATTCTAGAATAGAGATGAAATTGAGAAATAACCATCAACTATAACCCTCAAAGAACCAGATTTCGTAAACAACATAGAGGAATAATGAAAGGAATAGCCTATCGGGGTAATCATATGTGTTTCAGAAGATACACTTTAGGCACTTGAGCCCACGTGAATTATTATAGATCCATCCTCTGAAAGAACCAGACATGATAATTTTTCATCATCCGACCCAAGCACAAATTAAACATTTTGAATATATCTGTTGGAACCAAGAAAACATTTGAAGCACTCTTAGATTTGTTGATAACCGACATCAAGCGTCTTAATTAATCAAGTTATAAGTCGTTAAATCGTTTGATAAAATCATTCAAGTGTTTTAGGATATAAAGCACATGTTATAAATCAAAGGGGGAGCTCGCATCAAATAAAATAAAGTCTGGTAAAGGCTATGCATCAAAGAAATACTAAAAGTCTAAGAACGTCTCTCAAAAGAAAAATGTTCATCTAAACTTATACTAGACCAGACTCGTTATGTCATACAACAAACATTGGGAACATAGAAGAGTTCTCTTTTCAAAGTAACCTACTTTAATCAGACTTTATCCTTACGCTCTGACAAGATAAAAGCTGCTTCAGACCTTCTTCAAAAATCACAAGAAAAGGATTAGAATATCTCTTGAAGTTTTGAGTCTCAACACTGTATGATTCACCAAACCTCAATCTAATGTCAGATGTTTTCTCTGAATGCATCAAGTCTGGACCTATATATAATGACTCACAAAGCACCTTTCCTTCTCAGCGAAAAGAACTATCACAACAAGGAAAGTACTCAAGCAAGACAAATCTCAAGCTAATCTCAAAGCATCTATTTTTCACCAACTTTCTAAGATATCGAAATTCCTTTAATCAAGGAATATCTTTTTTGGTGAAAAATGTACAATCCCTGTTTGGCTTCATCACAAAGGCTCTTTATCCCATACAAAATGTGCAGAACGTCTCTCTGACCAAATAGAATACTTTTCATGAGATAGAATAATTTTCAAACGGTCATCCAACACATTTATCTCTATGAAACAAGTATTTATATACTGCAAAACCTCTAGGCAAAGAGAAGGGAGAACACATATAATGCAAGAGTGAGAGTAATACATAGAGCGATATGTGTGTAATAGACATATATGTCTCGTAAGGAGAGAAAAGAGATTACAAAAGAAGAATAGAGAGATATAAAAAGAAAAGAAGATATATAAAAGAAGAAAAGAAAAAGAGAGAGAGCTTGTGAGTGAATCAAGAAAACAAGGATGGGCATGTCTCACAGAAGATAGTTTGAAGAACACATACATGCCTAGATTGTTTTGTATTAATATTTCCAATCTTTAGTAAACACTAGTCTGATTGAGTTCTTGGGAAACACTTTGGCCTAAAGAGGCTTTGGAATGAATACTTGGGTTAGAGCCAGGAGTGGCTCATGAAAGAATACTTGGGTCTACCCCAGGAATGGGTGCTTGCAAAAGAATACTCAAAGCACGGGTTGTACTTAAGCCAGGAGTGACTGGATTCAAGAATACTCAAAAGCACGAGTTGTGCTTAAGCCAGAAGTGGCTAGAGCCAATAATACTCATAAGCTCGGTCTGGGCTACTTATGTAAAACATTTTTACATTGTGTAAATCCTTCAGATTTGAAGGTACTGGATGTAGTCTCCAAGTTGGAGGTGAACTAGTATAAAATCACTTGTGTATTATCTCTCTCTCTTACTCTTTACTATCAAAAGTCTGGTGCATTATTATTGTTATACTCGATAGTAAAAGTCTGGCAAAATTACACTTACTCAACCAAAATATCACGCTCTTCGTATAAATAAAAGTCTAGTCCGCTGTACAAAACGCTGTTGCACTTGAATATCACTTTTCGGTTTGAAAAAATGAATAGACTTATTCGACTCCCCTTCTAAGTCTGTTCTTCGAATCATCAATATCTATAGAAAAATGTATGTTATCCACACATATATGAGTATTTTATGTAAAAGTCAAAAAAATGATGTATGAATAGATTGACTTTAAAACAACAACGATTAATTACGATTGCTATAAAACAAGCTCTTATTTTATCTTCGTTACCTTTTCTTAATAATGAAAAATAATTTGAAAAAAGTGAGTTAACCAGTAGAACTACTACTATATTAAAAAAATAGAATTACTTTTTGATTGATCACCTTGTAAAAGTTAGGGTTTTAAGGAGAAAACCTATAAAAAATGATTATTTTCATTCCCTAAAATATTTAAGGTTATCTAAAAATGACTTTTAGGATATTTTGATAATTGTTAAAGTGGCTAATATTTGAATCATCTCAATAGTGATACGCGTTGATTATATTATTTTAATAGGAATTGAATCTGTATGGCACAACATGGAGTGGGCTATTCTCCCCTAAATTAAAAACCCTAATTTTAGAATTTAACCACAACATTCATTTCTTCATCACTTCTTTTACCTTTTGGCCAACATTTTTTCTTCAACCTATAACCTAATAACTAAACATAAATGGCAAGGTCAAATCATACAACTGGATCTTTCTTGTCCATGGAGATGCAACCCATTGTTGAGGGTGCGGGGAGGACCATGCGCTTCTTTTTTCAAAAACTAAGAACAACCCTGGAGGGCCTTTTGAAGGTGTCCTATCTAAATGGTAAATGTCTATGAATGTCATCGTTTCCCTTTATCATTTCCCATCTTAATTTTTTAATGGCATCATTATGTTGTGTCTTAGACTAGTGACAGTTGTGGGTAATTTAAGTGGGCTCCTATTAGTGATGTTAAAGGGAATCGTGCTTGTTTGCAGGTGGGACATGAAGAAGATGTGTAAGGAATTTCAGATGAAGTATTCAAAAGTTAAAACCAAGTTGGTGGTTGAGAAGAACAAGTATTTCATGTTGGTTATAATTACCATTGCTTCTTGCGCCATGACATCCAGCGTGTTTTATCTAGCTACCAAACATTGAGAAGTAAAAGGGTTAGTGGGTTAGAGTTTGATTGGATTTAGGTATTCTTGTGTTTTGTGTTGTTTTGTAAAAAATCCTAACATATTTAGAATTTAGGAAAAGGCCCCTCATTTAGTTAGGTATATGGTTTAACTTGTTCATGTAATTGTTGTTTAAGGTATGGATTTTTTATATAGTCAATGAAAAATGTGTTTTGATTAAATAACATTCATTCCATTGATTTAGGAATTCACTAGCTTCTTAAATGATTCATTATCTAGAGGGAGGTCATTCATAACATACACTAAAATTAGATTGAATATATTACTTGTTTCATTCATTTAAGACATTCAAAAGGTCAAAATGTTAGAGTTAACTAAATAAACACATTTACATAACATTAAAGCTTCACACAAAATAGTTGAACCTTTTACTAGGTTTAACTCATATTACATAACTATGTAACTTCCCAACAAAATATCCAATAAGGCTAATATCTACCTTTCCTACTCTGTATATCTTCAGTTGTTGCTAGGCATGGAAACATTTTGTTAAGTGTTTAGGAAGTCTTTTGGTTTTGGCATAATCAATGTGTCTTATTGGATAAGTACTTTAACTCTTCCAAAGCCCATGGATCTACCCATACCTCGTCCCATAACATAGGAGCCGCATAAGGCTTATGAGGAGGCTTGGATGCTATTCATTCAATTTGGGTGGGAGTTCCCAATTTCCCACCAGGTTCAACAATTATGGTTTCTGATTCTTAGACTATAACAAATTAAATTGAATAGTCAGGAAACCTAAAAATAATTTCAAGCTTATGTAGAATATGTTATACATGTTATGAATATTTTACTTAATTATGGATGTCCAATTGTCCTATAAATAGGACCCCATGGCAAACAATGCAATACACGTAAAATTCATTTCCCTTCTCTCATCACTCTCTTCAAATTCTCCTTCTTCATTCTTCTTCCTCCTTAATTTTTGAGTTTATTTATAACACGTTATCAGCACGAGGTTCTGACCAACTGATATCTAGTCAAATCTACAAAAGGTAATACATGATTATTATTATTATTATTATTATTACTCTTGATAATTTCAATTTATATACCTTATGTTATTTATGAATATATTATAAAAGGTTCATGAAGAAAACATCCCAGAAGAATATGTAAGATTATATCTATATCATGAAAAATAGGTTCCTGAAGAACTTATTTATAAACATCCTTGTAGGATATATAAATTTAATAGTCAAATAACTTAGAATTCTTGAAGAATTCTTAAAAATATTTATTGATAGTTCCTGAAGAACTATAACTGAAGTTGCATATGTAAGTATGCAAAGTAGTTTTGATGAATGACAAAGTATTCATGATGATGATGGAATGGCAAAGGTTTAGAAACAAGAAGGTTCAAGCACAAAGACAATGGCTAAGAACAAAGAGATGAAGATGCCTTACAAAGAGTTAAAGAAACATGAGCTATGGAAGACAAGGTTGATGACATGAACTAAATCATGAAAAACAAGCTCATAAGTTGAAAAAGAATCAAGGAAACAAGCATGAGGATCAAAGGAATAAGCCATGGGTCAATACATATCAAGAACATATCAAAGACCTTGAAGAAGTACATGTTCTAATCGATTAAACCATTGCCATAATCGATTACATAGGTTCTGGAATGAACATAATCGATTACAGATAAAAGGCTAATCGATTACCAATTGAAAAGGTTGAAGACTGAGCATCAGGTATTTGGAATAATCGATTACAAGAGAGAATCTAATCGATTACTGAGCTTCTGTTTTGTCCATAATCGATTGCACAAGTACCTAATCGATTACCATGCTGCGAGACACAATTAAGAGCATCAGGTATCATTCATAATCGATTACAAGGAAAGGAATAATCGATTAGAAGGCTTCTGTTTCTAAGATAATCGATTACAATACAAATGCTAATCGATTACCTGTTGCATAACACTGAAGATTCCAAATTGTAATCGATTACAGCTCGAAGGCTAATCGATTACCATAGTGTCAGAACGTGGGAAAATGCTTTTAAGTGGAACTCCAACTTATTTCTTCACTCCCACTTTATGCCCATGCTAAGGTATCCGTTGGAGACAATGTGCAACGGCTGGAAACCCTAAAAATGGCTATAAATAAAGCATAGATTCAAGCAAGAGAAAGGAACACAAGAGGTGAGACAAAGGCACAACACAAGGCAATCAATATTCTTCTTCTAGAGGTCTTCTAATTTAATTTCTCTTGTATATTCTGCAACTCTTGTTTCTAAACTTGCATATTGCTTAAGAGTTGTTAGATTGTGAGTTTCAATTTGCATATCCTCTCTTGTTGAGAGTTAAAATTTGTGAGAGCTTTCATTTGTGTATTTACTCTATTGAGAGAGTTAATTGCTTGTAAACCAAACACCAAAACAAGGTTTTTCACTCTAGGTTGAGTGGTCACAAAGGTTGGGGTTCAACCTTTGGGTATTGAGAGATTGTGAGATTGGGTGGGTTGCCCTTTGCTTGTGAGAATTGAGTTCTTGAGTGTGGGACACTAGGAAGCTGCAATTGCTCAAAGCTTGTATCTCAAATCTTCAATAGTGGAATCCTTCAAGTGGGTAGCTTGAAGGCGAGACGTACACCGGGTTGGTGGAACTCGTTAAATTGGTTTGCATTTCTCTCTACCTTGAACTCTTTATACAACTGCGCATATAAACTGTTTGTTGAAATGCTTGAGCTGAATGTGTGAATCAAAGTTGTTGTTCAAGTAGAAAACTAACTCTGCATGCCAAGTGTTTGATAATTTGCTTGAATCAATATTTGGTAAAGTTCTTAAAAACTGAAATTTGTTTTAACTTGCCAAGTATCTAGATCATTGTTTCCTATCAACTCTTATGTGATACTTACTTAATTGCCTTCACCTATTTCATGCACACAAGCTGTTTGATATATTGAATGAGTTGAACCCTTATAGGAAACATCACATTATTTGTGAAATAAATCTATGCACTCTAACTGATTGATAAATTGTTTAAACCAATAACTTGCCTTGTTTATCACACTTAAAGCTAAATATTGTCATTGCACATCAAGTGTGTCATAGTGTGATATGTACATAGAAGTTGTTGTCTCTTCATCATTGCATCATTTGTATATTACTAACCATTTCTAAGGGGATTCCGCGTGAAAATTTGAAACACTCAATTCACCCCCCCTCTTGAGCGTTGAGGCCTTGGCTAACAATAACAATCTAGGAAAATTGAAAAATAAAATAAAATTCTTAATTATTTGATATTATGTTTATAATTCACTAGTCATTTATGCTTATAATTTTTGTAAACAGCAATTAGCAATTGCTACCCCATATCTAAATTAGTGCTTTGCTCACAGGACATTGAGTATTGATTTTATATTTTTTTAAACTAATCATTGATAATTAGTATAATATATTACATAAATAAAGAAGTCAATAAGTAAAATACACATTAGTAAGGATTTGAACCTGAGTTTATACCATGATAAGTTATCACTCTATCACTTGGCCATTAGTACTTGAATATTATTTTATGAAAGCTTTTAAATTTTCACTACCGGATCATTATGTGAAATTTTATTTGTTTAGTTAATTTATAAATTATTTTACCTTAATTACTTGTCTCCTTGTGGCTAAACAATATAATAAATTACTTATGCAAAATCATAAGTCCCATCCAACTAGAACCGCTTCATTCCCAGAAGTGAATGTAGCAACATATGATCATTATACTTTTGGTCGTGGTCGAAATGATAACAAATCATTTGTATGGAAAATAAATAATGTATAGAAAAAGGAAAAGATGTTCAAAGTAGCGAACAAACTAAAAATATTTGCTATCGTTGTGGTAGCCAAGACCATTGGTCTCGGGTTTTTCGCACACCAAAACATCTGATTGATCTATACCAAAAATCCCTTAAAAATAAAGGGAAAATAATAGAAACAAATTTGACTCGTATAGATGATGTTTATACTCACTTTGATGTTGATGATTTCCTTACTCTTTCTGAAGAAGATATTGACCACTTGGTTGGAGAGGGGAGTGCCCCTAAATAAATTATTTTATATTTCATGTAATTTGTTTTGTTATGAATTTATGTTAAATATTTATTATTGTTAATTATATTTTCACTCATGATTTATCTATTATTATTTAATGAAGAATGAATGCTCATGTGAATGATGAAGATATATGTCTCACACAACTCATACTATTCTCAAGAATGAGAAATATTTCTACCATATAGTAAAACAAGAAGCCAATGTTAATACTATATTTGGTAGTATAAATATAATTGAAGGCTCTGACAGAGCCAATATTTTGTTACTTGGAGGAATAAAATTGCACACTGATAGTGCATTATATTCTACCAAGTCTCAAAGAAATTTGTTAAGCTTTAAGGATATCCATAGAAATGGATACCATATTAAGACCACAAATGAAAGAAATAATGAATATCTTTACATCACAAAGTTAATTTCTGATAAGAAATGTATATTGGAAAAATTACCTTCATTTTCCTCTAGTTTGTACTACACCTATATTAGTATAGTTGAAACAAATGTTATTGTAAACCAGAAGTTTACAAATAAGAATAACTTTGTTATTTGGCATGAACGGTTAGGCTATCCTAGAACAATAATGATGGGAAAAATAATTGAAAATTCAAATGGTCATTACTTGTCCAGCAGACAAATTCTCCAAACTAATAATTTCTCATGTGCTGCTTGTTCTTAAGGGAAATTAATTACTCGACCATCACCAATGAAATTTGGGAGTGAATTACTCATAATTTTAGAGCGTATACAAGGTGATATTTTTAGACCATTAAGATATTTTATGGTTTTGATTGATGCATCAACTAGATGGTCACATGCTTGCTTATTGTCAACTCCCAACCAGGCGTTTGTGAAATTACTAGCTCAATTAATTCATTTAAGAGCTCATTTTCTTGATTATCCAATTAAAAAATATGCTTTGATAACGCTGGTGAATTCACATCTCAATATTTTAATGATTATTGTATGTCCATCGAAATTGATGTTGAATATCCTGTAGCATATGTTCATACACAAAATGGACTTGCCGAATCATTAATTAAACGTATGAAATTGATAGCAAGACCATTATTAATGAGATTAAAACTCCCAATTTTAACTTGGGGACATGCAATCTTGCATGCAACAGCACTTATTCGCATCAGGCGTACAAATTATAGTGAGTATTCACCTTTACAATTGGTTGATGGTAAAGAACCAAATATTTCCCATCTAAGAATCTTTGAAAGTACGGTATATGTTCCTATCTCCCCTTCACAACGCACTAAGATGGGACCTCAAAGAAGGTTGGGAATATATGTTGCATACGAAAGTCCATCCATAATAAAATATCTTGAACCCTTAACAGGTGATTTATTTATAACTTATTTCGCTGATTATCATTTTGATGAATCTGTTTTTCCACCATTAGGGGAGATAATAAACAGTTGGATAAAAGGATTAATTGGAATGAGATATATAACACCCCTGATTTTCTGGACTCGAATCCCGATGTAATCATCATAATTAAATAATAAAAACATGAGTAAATTTTTTGCGTTCAAAAATAGTTTCTAAATACTATCTCAACTACACCAAGACTCGAACCATAGAAAACCAAAGAGTGAGATTTAGTAACTTATGACTGGATCGTTAAATAGTTTGCCCATAACGGTATACAGAAATAACAGAGTTTTACAGCGGAAGAATGTGTATACCAGGCATACACTTAGTCCCATATATGAAGATATGAGAAAAGGCTCGGCAAGCATACAAAGGCATATCATAAGCCTAATAGATAACCATCATCTTTTCACATAATTTCATGAACATGCAGTGCCTAAGATATATGTATGTATATATCTATATGGTCATACAGCATACATCTCTAATATACATATTCATAATTGACCATAACCAGTTCAACCTCAAATTCATATATCTCCACCACTTATGCTTTCCCAAAATAATTACATAATCGACATTCTATTATATACCAAATGGGTATAAATCCAATGTCTCCAACATTAATACATCATCCACATGTATACATATTCACAGTTCGTCCATCAATATCAATAATTAACAACATCATAATATCCCTTATATACACGACACATTAAATTATAATGCTGCCGGCCAAGGCATTCCATTACCACTATTTACCTTCCCAAGAGTTCCACTTCATAAATATTCTCATCCCACAATTTTCCTGCATCAATACTAAAAAGTAAACCACATGGGAGAGTGAGTTATACATTTCAAATGACGATATGAATACAATTGAAATTATGTGCATATGTAAATCAACATCATATATGCTTTGCTAAACACATCAACAATCGTCATAATCTATTCGTTTCAACAATATACATATTATGTATTCATTCATCAACTCGTAGCAAAGCAATTACATACACACATCTATCACAAAGCCATAATGGGCCAACATTATTAATATTGACCATTCAGGTCTTATCTCAAAGCCACCATGGGCTATCATCATAATCATCAATCATAATCAATCATGCCCAACATTATAATGGGTCATAACACACATATCGTCATATTCAACATCGTTTTAGATATATTCATATCATTTATTAATCATATGTGGTCTTTTAGGTATTTAATTACCTATCTCATCAACACCATACCACCATCTCAATCATCATCAGTCATCATCATATTCTGGCATATCTCCATACTATATGCAAATACTCTTATGGCTAATGCATATGCACAATGGAATAATCAACAACAATTGCAGATCTGACTGTGGGAATAAACACCAAACTGTGGGTTCAAGCATGATCACATACCATGCCCCTACTGCAGTAGTAAAATGTGTACACATATATCATAATGCATGCATATTCACCATATTTTTACTGGTACCAAACCGTATCGCCCATTTTGCAACACCGGTCATTTTCACCATGACCGCGGTAAAAAACATAATCAACAACATAAGGTGTTGCAGGCCAACCATGATTCTCAACATGGCAACTGTGATCCAAAGGACCACCGGGGACACTTGCTCTTCAAGAGCCACCCCCCACAAGGGTCAACCACATGCAGCTCCCCGTAGCTTAGCATGGACAGCTTCGTGACTTACACACCGAGTCACAGGGGAAACAACAGAAATGCTTGTGCACTGAGCCGCTCTCCCACTAGGCCAACCGGGGGAATCCCCTAATATTCTAACACCGGCAGCGTATGATATGCCATGGATGCAATGCAATGCAAAATAAATGCATTTCTCACACTATGCATCCTAAATGCCACTCATCAATCATCATTATCATAATCACCAACACCACCATATACACCTTAGTGGATTTTATCATTGTTGGTTTTAGCCATTGCTTTCAAGTTTTATATGTGGCATTTCATTTAACATCTTTCATATATATATATATATATATATATATATATATTTCATATCACACATGCAAGACAATACTTGCAATCAACCACAAAGGCATTACAACATCACATCGTATTCATCAATATTACCATACATACAAGATCACACTTGTATCACACATAATGGTACACAACAATTCATCAATAACAAAATACACTTCTTTGTGCAAGAAAGTACTCAACATCATTATCTATCATTATTCAATGTCATATGTTTCTCTAATTCATCCATTTATAATTCATACTATGTCATTTATTTATCCTCTTATTAGTTTCAAAATCACCTAAGGGTACATCTCATAATCCTATCTTCATCATCCTTTTGTTATTTCATCCTTGGTGGTAATTATATTACAATATGTTCATCCCCAATTCTATTAATTAATTTCAGCCACCACCATGTCATATCATCATGGCATACCCCTCATATCATCTGTTAATTATCTCATAATACTAAAGGAAAAGGGCCCAACATAAGCTCAATACAAAGAAAAGGAAATAAATTTCAATTCTGGGCAACTCGCTCAAGCGAGATTCACCATCGCTTAAGCGAGATCAACATACTCGCTTGGGCGAGCCCTCTCACGTAGGCAAAATACTCCCAGTAACGTTTTCACGCTTGCTCACTTGAGCGAGACTCACACTCGCCTGAGCGAGATTAAAGTGGGTCGCTTGAGCGTCCAAAATTCTCCTTGAGTAAAGAAGTCTTGAAGTATCAGGTCACGATCTCGCTTGAGCGAGCCACTCTCGCTCAAGCGAAAATCCTCTAGTATCCATTCTCGTGCTCGCTCGCTTGAGCGAGACCCAACATGCCTCATCACTCGCTTAAGCGAGGTCCATCCAGCGTTACCTTTCCTCTCGCTCGCTCAAGCGCAGACACGCCCGCTTGAGCGAGATTCGTCCAGGGCTTCCCAATTCATTTTTCACTTATCTCGACTGAGCGAGACTCCACCTCGCCTGAGCGAGATCAGGCCAGTGACCATCCACCTGATGTAAGGGACTCTCGCTTGAGCGAGACCACCTTACACGTCCAATAACTGAAGTTCTTTACTTCTTTCCAATTGCCAATATCCTTACAACATAAAATTGGCCTAAGCTAATCTTTCTCACACATTAATTCATGTACTTAGGACTTGGTTCAACAATCCACACATCACCATTTTAAATCCTAATTCATCAACTATATAATGAAGGCTTTAAGACACTTCTCATCATTACACCACTCATCTCAAAATAATCCTCTACACTTTGTTTAACTCATTCATTCATAGATTTTCACCATCATTTAGTTCATGTCCAACCAAGGGACTATCAAACCCTTATCATTAACATCATATATATACATATATTTTTATAGCAATCAACATAAGCCAAGCCATCATTCATCACTTCAGCAATTCAAACATACAATACGTTCACGGCAAGGCATTACATGAGTTCACACATAAACATAATTAACAATTAATCACTCATGCAATTGAAATGTAAACTGCTCTCCTACCTTGAGAGAAGAACCGCAACGCAATTACATCGATCATTCCGCATCATCGTCCGGAATACAACCCTATCAACAAATACACATACACATGCAATCAATAAACCATCACAAGGCATCATATCTTAAAACTTCTTATCAAGTCCTAGACCTGTCTAAACTCCAATTCTTACGCTTGTGTTAGGCTTCGGGAATTCCTTTCCCAAAACCAAGATTCTCTAAGTTTCAAAAGGTTAACTATACCCAACAATACAATATTACATCCCTTATCAATATAGCATCCAATCCTCATATAAGTCATCCATTTGCCATCATTCTTACCCATAAGCAACATAAGCTATCTTAGCTTCATTTAAGGCCACCAAGAATTCATAATTCCCAAGTGACATATATTATGGCCTAAGGCCTCATTCAAGACCATCAAGTACTCAACAATGGATATCATGTACTTATCCTCAAAGTCAATTCCTATAACCACATATATACTTATGTGCACTCATCTCTCAAATCTCAAGAATGAATATCAATATTTCAAACATTCATTTCTCCATATACAATCATTCCAAAGCATCCAAAATCATCATAATCACTAACTTAGTCAAAAACCCCCAAATCATCATACTTAGGGTTTCTCTAAAATTTTCCCAACAACATTTAGTTTCCACTATCTTCCAAGAATCCTCTTGAACTCAATGACTTCATTCTCATATATTCACAAGACTACACTCAAAATCATTTCTCAAACATTCAAGCCTAGGGTTTCATATTTTCCTCAACACCCATACAACCCAATATTAATATTCTAAGTTTAATCATCACAAAACCATGCATAGAACCATAAAGAGGCCAGAAACCTTACCTCACTTCCATGCCAATGCCAAAACGAAAATGGTGGAGAGGATGGAGGAGATAACCCATGCAACACTCCCATGCTCCATAATTGCTTCACATTTCCAAGCTTAGCTTCAATTTTTGGCAAGAAAATGGGAGAGGAGGATGATGGTTCGGTTGGCTGATGGAGGGAGGAAGAGAAGAAGAAAAATAAAGATGAAATAGGAGTGAAGAAAGGCTACCGAAAATGAGAGAAGAAAGGAGGAAATTTTGGGTAAAATTGGACATTGTCCAATGGTTAAAACCATGCATTTTGCCATTTGTCCATTGGGTCATAAAACCCCCATTAACCACTGTATAATAGCATGAAAAGTAGAAATGGGAAAGAGAGAAGAAGTGGATGGCTGAAGTGAGGAGAAGAAAGGGAATTTTCATTTTCTTTTTAATCCCATTTGATTCGCATTTTCTTTGTTTCATATCCTATGTTGTATCCAATTAATTATTCCCTTAGCTCTAGAAATTATTTCAACTGTACCATCGTAACCACAATAATTTTCTAAACATTTTAGACTCATCAATTATTTAATTTACCCAAGTGTGTCCCACACCATTCATTAAATCATCCGGTTGTAGTAAATCTTAATTTACCGATGATTCACCTCTAATGTCTAACGAAATCTCCCATAATTATTTGACTATAAATAATTAGTTATCATTATCCAATAAATTTATTTTCTTTAAAATCTGGGATGTTACAAGATATCTCTATCTCATCTTGATCCTCAAACAAAGCAATATTAACTAGAAGTTTAAAAAATAATTAGTTTGTAAAATTTAGCAAACCAATTGCCAAATGTATTTGTTGATCTAAAAAGAGTGAAGAAGTCATATATACCAGCTGTTAATACCCCAATAAAGATTGATGTCCCTACAGGACAATTTAAAATTGTAAACAAGTCTAAAGCCAAAATAAAACGTGGCAGACCTATTGGTTCTAAAGATAAAAATCCTCGAAAAAGAAAAGTAAATAAAAAGGATGGTCGAATCGAGGATATAATGACTCCAGAAGAGTCTCATGACATAATCAAGGTTTCAAATCCAGAAAAAACCAAGGTACTTGAAATTGATAAAAATAAAGAAATCTCTATAAATTATCTCATGGATGGAATACAATGGAATCGATATGAAGTCAATGTTGATGAAATTTTTGCATTCAAAGTAGCTCTTGATATTATAAATGATGATAAGAATCATGAGCTAAAATCTATTAAGGAATGTGCACAAAGAAATGATTAGGCAAAGTGGAAAGATGCAATGCAAGAAGAGTTAAACTCACTTGCAAAATGAAAATTTTTTAGACCTGTAGTCCAAACACCTGAAGGTGTAAAACCAGTTGGGTATAAATAGGTCTTTATGAGAAAAAGAAATGAAAATGGTGAAATTGTACAATATATTGCACAAGGTTTCTCACAAAGACCTGGTATTGATTTCGATGAAACATATTCACTAGTGATGGATGCAAGTACTTTTCGATACTTGATTAGTTTGACAATTCGTGAAAAACTTGATTTACGCCTAATGGATGTTGTTGCAGCATATTTATATAACCCACTTGAAAATGACATCTATATGAAACTCCCTGAGGGATTTAATTTGCCTAAAGCAAAATGACATCTATATGAAACTCCCTTAAGGATTTAATTTGCCTGAAGTATACAAGACAAATTTTCGAGAAAATTATTCAATTAAATTGAATAAATCCCTTTACGGACTAAAGCAATCTTGACGTATGTGGTATAATTGTGGTATAATTGTCTCAATGAATACTTATTGAAAAAAGGGTATAAAAATGACATGATTTGTCCGTGTATTTTTATGAAAAGATTCAGAAAAAAGTTTGTTATAATTTCTATTTATGTAAATGATTTAAACATCATCGGAACTCCTGAAGAGCTTTCAAAGGCTGTGAATTCCTTAAAAAGGAATTTGAAATAAAAGATTTGGGAAAAATAAAGTTTTGTCTTGGATTACAATTAGAATATTCAAAGGAAGGAATTTTAATGCACTAAAAGACTTATACAGAAAAGGTGCTAAAACGGTTTTATATGGACAAATCACAACCATTGAGCAGCCAAATGGTTGTAAGGTCGCTTGAAGTAAGCAAAGATCCTTTTCGACCTCAAGAGAAAAATGAAGAACTACTTGGTCCTGAAGTACCATATCTTAGTGCAATTGGTGCACTAATGTATCTTGCTAGTCATACACGACCTGATATATCATTTGCTGTCAATTTGTTAGCAAGACACAGTTCTTTTCCCATAAAAAAGGCATTGGAATAGGATTAAGCACATATTTCGCTACCTTAGAGGTACAATGGACTTGGGTTTATTTTTCCCATATGTATCTAAGGCAAACCTAATTGGTTATGCAGATACGGGGTATTTATCTGATCCTCATAATTGTCGATCATAAACAGGATATTTGTTTACATGTGGTGATACAACAATTTCATGGAGATCCATAAAACAAACGATCACAACATCATCTAATCATGCTGAAATTCTAGCATTACATGAAGCAAGTCGAGAATGTGTTTTGTTGAGATCTATGATTCAACATATTCAAGAAACCTGTGGCTTGCATGCTGAAAAATTACCACCAACAATCTTATGTGAAGATAATGCAGCTTGTATTTCTCAGTTAAAAGAGGGTTATATTAAAAGTCATAGAACAAAGCATATTTTACCAAAAATTTTCTTTACTCATGATCTTATAAAAAATGGTGAAATAAATGTCCAACAAGTCCGATCATGTGAGAATCTAGCAGATATCTTTACAAAATTATTACCAACCAAAGTCTTCGAGTAACTAGTACAGAAGATTAGTCTTTGGAGGTTTGGACATGGATGTTCTAATAAGGGGGAGAATTAAATACTTGTAATTTAATTATTTATTTTATTCATGAATTTACTTTGTAAAGAATGTTGTACTCTTTTTTCTTCACTAGGTTTTTATCCCACTAGGTTTTTCCTAGTAAGGTTTTAATGAGGCACATTCTTAAATATGGACATCCAAGGGGGAGTGTTATGAATATTTTACTCAATTATGGATGTCCAATTATCCTATAAATAGGACCCCATGGCAAGCAATGCAATACACGCAAAATTCATTTCCCTTCTCTCTTAACTCTCTTCAAATTCTCCTTCTTTATTCTTCTTCCTCCTTAATTTTTGAGTTTATTTATAACATTACATAAATATTCACTATATAGTTGTTCTTAATTGCATATTTTATCATCTCTAATGCTTGTGTGTCCCATGCGAGACTCTTGTACTCACACCCCTTACTTTATTCCACCATAATTTTAAATCCCCCTTTATAGCCTAGGTTTTTAACTAGCTGACACTACCTCAAAGTAAGACCATATATCCAAGTCAACATTGTGAATGGCATTTATATCTTTATAATTAATGTACATAACCGACGGACACTCTTGAAATTCCCTCTGGTGAATCACAATTGTAAAACACATATCTAAGCCAAAAGAAAACAGTAAAGCACATAATTAACTATAATGTTTAACCCTAAAAGATGAAAAAATCGTAATAGTTCTACCAACCCTATAAGATGTATATTTTATGACCTTTCATTCAAGAAACTCATATAAGACAAGAAATATGTGGTCCACATTCCATACCCTACCCCGCAAATAAAGATTCCTAAAAAAATAAAAAGTTAAGGTTTTCAAACACGAAAAGGTAGCTAATGACTTGAAAGACTCTCCCGCACTCTTTTTTGGTCGATCTCCACATGAGCTTGCACACCATCGATCCTTCGCCTAACACATATGATGGACTAGAGATTGAGAGAATACCTAGGGTGAGAGTGATAGGAGTAGAACAAGAGTGCGAGAAAACGATGTTGGAAAAAGGAGATGTAAAATGTACATGTTTTGATATAAAAAAACATTTTAGTTATGTCATTTAATTACTTTTTTAATTAAATAATCAAATGACAAAATTAATAACTAAATACAATGTTTTTCCATGCAAGAGGATAACTACATTCATAAGATGACATGTGTCATTGTTGAGGTAGCTTAAACATTAGCCGTTTCAACAATTAACAATAAATCTTAATGGAAAACTATTTCTAGACAACCCTAAACATTTAAAGGGTTGAAATAGTTATATTTTTTACTAAAACTTTTTTCTAAACCTTAAATTTTACCGGGTTGATTTTATATTTTAACCTTTAAAAAATATTATAAAAGTTGTTTACACTAATTTTTAAAATAATTGATATGGTTAATTATAATAGACAGAACACCCCAGTTGGTCCCTGACTCTGTTGGAGTCAGACAATTAGGTCCCCCACTTAGTAAGTTGGACCCGTTCATTCCCCACTTCCACAATCGTCGGACACTTAGATCCCTGCCGTTAACAGACCCTGAACGGACGTTGGGTTCAGGTGACGTGGGTCGTTAATTGCCAACTAGGATTGCCACGTAAACGTAAACGACGTCGTTACCATTAGAAAGCCAAGGACCGAACGACATTATTTTTTGCTATTGCATCAGACAACAAAGGGGCAACGATAGTTAGGGTTTGTGTCTCATATGTTGAAGCCCTAATTTACTCAATTCTCTTAAATCATCTTGTTCTGCAAAACCCTAATTCCTCATTCCCTCAATTTTCCCAAATCACTCTTGTTCTGCAAAAGCCGAATTCCCCATTCCCCCAATTCTCTCAAATACCTCACAAAAACCCCAAGTGAAACTCAAAGCCGTCACTTCGTCGACGTCCTCAAGGTTCGTGTTCGACGGTGCTCGTGTTCGACAGTTATGGGAGGTGTCGTTCAGTTTAGTAAACCCTACACCCAAAGTTTTTTATGTTTCGGAACATTATTTTGGGGGGCTCGAACAATGTTATGGTTTCTGAAATTTTTTTGTAGGGTTTTGTATTGGACCATGTGTTGTTAATGAATATTTCCTCTGAATTCTATGTTAATGTATGTTCCTTTTGTATTTTATGGGTTTTCGAATAAGTTATATGGGGTTGGAACATGTTTGAGTTTCCTGGGTATTTTGTGTAGGGTGTTCAAAATTTTCTATGTATATATATTCTGTGTTGTGTTTCCTGGGTATTTTCTGTAGCCTATCAAAGGGGTCGAAACAAGTTATATGGGGTTGGAACATGTTTGAGTTTCCTGGGTTGGAACAGTAGGGTGTTATAAATTTTCTGTGTTTATTCTGTTGATTTTATTGACATTGTTCCCCAAATAACCAGTTGATTTTGTTGTGTGTTAATGTGGGTAGGATATTCGGGTTAGGCTTCATATCGGGGGCAGGTTTGTGGTTGATAGGCAAGGTAAAAAAGTCTACAAAGGGGGTAAAGTTGAAGATTGGGAGAAGCTGGACCCAGATTTCTTAGACTTCTTTTCCTTTTTTAGGTTTGCTGAGAATCGTGGGTATTATAGGTTACAGAACATATTTTGGTACGACCCAAAGTTGGATTTAAATCAAGGGTTGAGCATCTTAAAGGGAGATAGTGATTTGTTGGACATGGTCAGGTGTGCTAAGGATAATCAAGGGGTAGTGGATATGTATTATCAACATCCGAAGGATGAGACACTAGTTATGGAAGTTGATGATGACACTGAGGCTAATAAGGTAAAAATGATGGTTCTGGTAGATGATGACACTGGGGCTGGTAATGTTGAGACCAGAAGACAAGATGTTGGCTGTGGTTCTAGGATCAGTGATGAGCTAGTGAGGGACAGTGCTGAGGATGTAGAAGGTATTGATGAGGAAGTAGAAGGTATTGATGAGGAAGTAAAAGGCAGTGATGAAAGGGGAAGCCAGGATTATAGCAGAAAGAGGAAGGGGAAAAGCATAGACACAGGGTGTAAACAAAAGAGGAAGCAGAAGGGAAAAAAAAGGAAGGCACAAGAGAATAGAAGGTCAGCCATTCTTACTATAGTGGATAGTGATACTGAATCCAAAGGTCAAGCTGAGGAGGGGTTTGAGGGAGATTCTGCAGACTCATGGGTCTCAGAAGAGTTGAGAACACCTCTTGGTTCAGAGGATGAGGATGATTCCAGAGAGGTGTATCCTCAGTTCAATGAGACAGCTACTTTTGGACATATAGTACTGGAGTGTGAGATGGAGTTTTCCTCACTTGCAGTCTTTAAACATGCTGTTAAGGATTACAGTGTACATTTAGGCAGGGAATTTAAATGGGTTAAGAATGATAAAGTTAGAGCAAGGGCAAAGTGTAAAGACAAGAACTGTGGCTGGGAAATTTTTTGTAGTCTAAACCCAGTAAGATAATTTTACCAGATCAAGACTTTTAATGATCAATACTCATGTGTGAGAGTGTTCAAGAATGCAGCATGTGACCAACAATGGGTTATAGGAAAGTTAGTCAAGTATATGAGGAGGCAGCACAACATTACACATTCAGGGGTGTATGAGTTGTTTAGAGAGAGGTACAAAGTGAAGTTGGAGGATAAGATGATCTATAGGTCAATGAAGAGAGCAAGAGAAGTAATTGAAGGGAGTGAGAAACAACAATTTGCCATGCTGTGGGACTATTGTGGGGAACTCTTAAAGAGGAATCCTGGGTCAACAGTGAAGCTGGAATGTGATCCACAACCCCAAGGACCACCAGTCTTCAACAGGTTGTACATTTGTTTAAAGGGCTGTAAAGATGGGTTTAGAGAGTGTAGAAGACCATTGGTGGGGCTGGATGGGTGTTTTTTGAAAGGATATTATAGAGGTCAGTTGTTAACTGCTGTTGGACAGGATGCAAACAACCATATATGGCCCATTACTTATAGTGTTTGCCAGGTTGAGAATAAAGACAACTGGAAGTGGTTTTTGGAGTTGTTACATGCAGATGTTGGTAACTACAAGGAAATGAGCTGACCTTTATGAGTGACATGCAGAAGGTATAATTAATTAATTAATTTGTTTGAATTTACTAATTCTTAAATTTTGGTGATAACTAAAGATCTAATGTTGTCTTTCTATTTCATGCAGGGTTTGATTCCTGCACTTCAAGAAGTAATGCCTGGTGTTCCACACAGATATTGTGTTTGGCACCTGTGGCAGAACTTTTCTAAACAATGGAGGGGAAAGGAGCTGAGGGGACTTCTGTGGCAAACAGCCAGGTCAACAACGACACATGAATTTGAAAGAAATATGCTGAAGATTCGAATGGTGGATGAAAAAGCTTGGACATACTTGTGCAAGTTTCCAAAAGAGGCATGGAGCAAAGCCTTCTTTGATGAAAACTGTAGGGTGGACAACATCACCAACAACAACTGTGAAGTTCTAAACTCCAAACTTGTGCATGCCAGATGCAAACCCATTGTGACAATGCTGGAGGAGGTCAGGACCTATATCATGGTCACCATAGGCAATCACAAGCTGAAGTTAACAGGTTACCCTGGGAGGTTACCACCAATTCAACAGAGTAGGTTAGAGAAATCAAAGTCTGCAAGTAATAACTGGACAGTGGTATGGACAGGTATCCTATCTTTGCTCTACCATGTCATTGGTTTTATGATAGGGGCTATATTAGGTGTCTGACTTGTGATATGTCCTGACTAGGTGATGGTGGAATTGAAAGGTACGAGGTTAGTTGTTTTCCAGACAAGGTGTCTATTGATTTAGGTTCACACAAATGTTCTTGTAGAGTTTGGCAGCTGACAGGTATTTATGTTTTTTATGTGTGGTTATTATGTGTGATATGTTTTTAAAATTTAGCAAGGTCACTATGAATTAATGGTTGTATTTATTCAACAGGTATGCCATGCAGACATGCCTGTGCAGCAATAGCTCACGAAGGAGAAAAACCTGAGGATCATTGCCATGTGGGCCTCACAATGGCAGCTTGGGAGGCAACCTATCAGCACCATATTGAATCAGTCCCAGGGTCAGAGTTTTGGGAGAAGACACACTATGTCCCACCGATTCCACCGACAAATATAAAGACCATTGGGAGGCCCAAAAAGCATAGAAGGAAAGAGAACCCTACAAAGGATGACAAGCAATCAAATGAGAAAGCTGAAAACAACAACGGAGAAGGCTGCAATCAAACAAAGAAAATGAGGAGAAGGCTTCAACCAGGGAAGTGTGGTGAGTGTGGTGAGATTGGACATCGAAGGGGTTCATGTGCAGTGGCAAAAGAGAAGATGAGGGCTCAACAGCCACAACAGACTCAGGAGACTTACCCCACACCACCACAGACCCAGGATGTTGTTGATGTTACAGCCTCACAGTCCATGTCTCAGCCCATGTCTCAAACAGATACCATGACCCCTGTTAGGAGGAGTCCAAGGTTGGCAGCTCCTGCCAAGTCTCCACAGCTTACTCAAGCAAGTGCCACAAGTTCACCACCCATTAACCAACATAATCTAAGGAGGAAGTTGCCACTCAAAAAACCAGGAAGGGTTGTTTTCATAGACACCCCTGGGTACAAGAAATGACCATGTCCATGTTCTTCAACAATGCTTTCAATAGAATGGTTTTATGGTGTTAATTCAAGGTCCTGTAATGTTTGTTAATTCTATATCTTGTGATGTATGACAATTTTAGGTCCATGTAATGGGCACGAAAACTTTTAGGTATCCAACATTTTTTTCAGGTTGTGATGTATGACTTATACCTATATGATAATGGTTTCATGATGTTGCTTTCTAGGTACTGTGATGCATAACATGTTTCAAATATGGTTTCATACTAATTAATGGAAGAAATTGATTGCAAAAAAAATTCAAATCAAAATCATGCACATATCACCAACAAAATTCCATTAACTCTATTAATTCTTTTAACTATATTAATTCCATTAATTCCATCTTCAATATATGACAACTTAGAACTTGGTATACAAAAACATAACACTTATGATTCAAAACAGGATCCTCATTACAAACTGGATAATTATAACAACATCCCCCCTTTACACTTTCATCAACATAACAGCCTCATTACACTTTCATCATCATCAACAACAACCCAATTACAAAAAAGAAGACTATAACACAATGAGTAACTAAAAGCAGCTTTAATTTTAGCAGTTCTTGTTGGGTTTCCACAAACCCTTTCTTGACCAACGACTCCACTTGGGCCATGGCGTCACAAACACCCCTATCAACATCACATTCCTGCCTTGACATCATAGACTTCAACTCTGTTAGTTTACACATCAGCGTACTTCTCCATTCTTCCTCATGGATTACAAAATCCCCATCTTGGACCCAAGCAAAAAAATCACATTGGCCTCCCCGGAGTCGTGCACATCTCCAAAACTGCCGATTTGGATTGTTCACTGTGTGGGACACACGCAATGCAGGTGGGTCACCACAACGACAACGGAGACGCCGTCGAGATTGGCCAGATGACGAGGACGATGACCCCTGGCTGGGGTTCTGACTCCTACCTTCCATGCTGATGAAAATGTGAGAGACAAGGACGAAATGAAGAAAACAAAACAGAGGATATATAGATCAGGAGAAGGAAGAAGACATACACAAAACGCGAGTGAGAAGACAACGGAGAGAGGATGAAATCTTGTATGGGGAGAGTCTCAAAAGGAGAAGTGGGACAGTGAGATGGAGAAGGGACACAACGTGAAATTTTGTAGAAGTGAGTTACAGGATGGGAGAGACTAAGAAGGGACCAGGGTGAAGTGGCAAGGAGAAGGAAAACAGTGAGAAAGGGAACGTGGAGAAGATGAAAATTTGTAGGGTTTCCACAGCTTTCAAAACGGTGCCGTTTTGTGATGTTTACGTGGCAATCCTAGTTGGCAATTAACGACCCACGTCACCTGAACCCAACGTCCGTTCAGGGTCTGTTAACGGCAGGGATCTAAGTGTCTGACGATTGTGGATGTGGGGGATGAACAAGTCCAACTTACTAAATGGAAGACCTAATTGTCCGACTCCAACGGAGTCAAAGATCAACTGGGGTGTTCTGTCATTATAATATTAATTAACTCCCCAAACTTAAGGACTCTTGGCTCAACTAATACTCATACGCCTGTTATTTTATAAAACTACGAGTACTCATTACCAATCACGTCACGGTTAAAATTTTTTTTTATCAACGTTAGTACTATGTAATTAGAGAGAGAGAATAGCTAACGTATGCAATTATATACATGTTGATTTGATTAGATTAATGAGACAGTGTACATAATATATTGATCGATACGTGTGGAATGAAGCGTAAAGTGTTAACCTGTCCCCTCTCTCTCTCTCTCTCCTCTTATACCCTTTCCTTTTCCACAAAGAAAACACAATTTTGTTCCAAACAAAATGGGTTTGTGATATGCTTGTCTCTCTCAAACTATGGGTTGGGTTTTGGAATTTGTCTTTCATTACTTAATCGGCTAATTTGGTTGGTTGATCGGAATATGATAATTCCTATAAATCTAAAGTGGATAGGGCATGCATGTGTTGTAGTATTTGGTGGGACAGATATTATAAGCACATATTTTGGGACAAAAATTCTCCCCTTTAAGCTCTGGCCCCATCTTACTTTCATCTTTTAATTTGCCCCTCTACCCTCCACTAACCAACACATACCCATTCTACACTTTTTCAATATGTCTTTTATTCACATTTCAATCTCTTTCAAACTTCCCAGTCTAAATAGAATGTGACACCTCCAGAATTTATGTGCAAGAGACTACTATTTTGTTTCTGTTTCACACATGTAACTTACGGGCTTTTTTTTAAAAAAAAATTATGAATTTTTAAAAATTACTAGACCTATTTAATGAACATAAAAAAATATAAACTTCCAGCTTTAGAAAAATTACTTGAAGTATTATATGATTTTTTAAAAATTATAAGTTTTTTTAATTGTTTAATTATCATTTTTACTTTTATACCTTTTTTAAAACAATAACTTTTATTTCTCATATAGGGTTTAGGTTTAACATAATTTAAGTTAATTTTATCAAACAACTCAATAAACAAACTCTATAAAAATATAAATTATAAACTACTCAAAAAATATCATATACTATAAAATATAAACTCAATTTTCCAATATGCGGGTATGTCTGCTAGATTATTGTTTGATTATTCATTATGATATATATATCTCGATCTCAGGAGCTTTCAATTCCAAATAGTAGTTGTCATGATGCACTGACAGAAGCCTTATAGGAACTGAATTCTCTTACTTTTAAGAATATGAAAGGTTTGGATTAATTGTATTTTTTCCTCAATTCTATCAAATATTTAATTTTAATCTCATAACTTTTAATTACATAACTTTAATTATTAAATATTTTGATATATTTGATCTCCTATCTATTTTTCATTCAATTGATAAAGTAAAATTATTATATATATATATATATGTCTAAATCAAAATATTTTAACATAATATTATATTATTATTTTATAAATCAATATTTTCTACTATAATATAATAAGCATGGATTTTTATAAAAATATTATTAATTAGATAAAAATAACAAAATGTATAAAAACTAAATATTTTAGAGACCAATATCTTGCAATTTAAAATTGAGGACTAAATGTGAACAAGTCAAATAATTTAGGGACTAAAATCATGTAATTTAAAGGTCCAAAATCAAACATTTAAAAAATTAAAGACCAAAAATGCAATTAAACCAAAAGAATTTTATTAAATGAGAGAAAAATAATTTACTCCATTTCTTGTAATATATATATATATATATATATATATTATATAGTAATTCCTTATATTTTAGAATTAAATTATTATATACCGTAATTGACAGCAATTAAAATTTATTATAGATATGACATTTAAAGTAATTATTATAGAAATCAAAATTGATTGTTTGCATTGAAATTCATGATTGGATACATTGTAAAAAAATTTATACTAACAATATATTTAAATTAAATTCTATAATTTGAGTAAACTTTATTAAATTTATACATAAGTTTCTTATAATAAGTGAGCCGATCTAACCAATAAAAAATCAATCATGAAATTAATAAAAATATACAAGTTTTATCTACTAATAAACAATTTATACATTTAGGTTTGGGTATCCTCATGCCCATTAATTTATTTTGTTCTTCTCTCCCAATAAAAAATAATTACATTTCCTAAAACTCAAACCTAACATAAGTTCACTTACCCACATGTTGGCTTTAAAACATTAATTTATTGTTGGTAACAAGAAAGTTTAATTTATATAACACAGTGTAAAATGCTTTCATACGTTGACGGGAAAATAGTTATCTAATTAATTATAAAAATGCTTGATGATATGTAGTGACAATGTAACTAATACTTCTGATCTATGGATCTAAAATGAAGCATGGTTAACTTCCAATTTGAATATGTCATTTTAATAACTTATAATTTTGCTTCTTTTAATAACTCCAACTAATCTGCAAATTTATAAGGTGGCAATTATTTTAAAAAGGAGCACAATAAGGCAAACAGTATATACAGTAGTAAAGTAGTATGATAGTTTTATCTGCAGCTGTGGCCACTGGAGATTACCAATTAGAATGTAGAGATACATGGTGTGCTAATTTTTTATTATGTGACATGGAAAGTGGTTGATTAGTACTATTCAAGCATGCAAAACAAAGATTACAGGAAGATAACACTTCGTGGTTTGGAGAGGGCAATTTTTTTAATCTTTGTTTTCTGTTCTTTAGTGAGAAACTGAAGATTCGGTAGCAGACTAATTGCTTCTGTCCCCTCCAAAACCTTTAATACAGTGAGAATGAGCTTTCCCATGCTTCTTTTAAGATTTTGTCATTTTCTAATTGAAAACAACAACTGAAATTCTCAATGTTTCAATATTTTTAGAGTTTTGTTTAGAGAACTGGAAAATGACACAGGGTGTCAGAACCTTAATAATTCCAAAACTACGATGAAATTACCGTGGTGACATGGTGCTTTAAGGTCATAACATTCACACTACATATTAATTATAAACAATAATGATGTTGTAAACCTAGGTTGCAAGTAATCGATTGGGTGCCAAAATTATTAATAATGTTATATATCATTTCATGTTCTTCTTTTTTTAGTAATTAAAGAGTTTTTATTTCGTTCGTATATATTACAAAAAAAATCAGTTGTATTACTGATGAGGATGAATCCAAATGATAAATAGTTTATTATTGTTAAAGTAAAATTTTAAATTCTAAATCTTCTATATATAAAAAATTTCTGTCAGAAACTCATGTCATATCTATACATATAACTCAGGACACATAACCATCTTAAAGGGGATGCATGTAGAAAATAATAACAAGAAGACATATTTTACTTTGGGATGATTTCGAGCCCCAAACTTCAAACCTAACTTGGTTTCAATTTTTTCTTTTCTAGGTGGCTTTTCCACTCAACTTTGTAATAATTATTGTGATATAAAATATAGGTTTGTTTATGTATTTAGTCGTCTACATCGTGCAGTCTTTTCTCGTTTTTCTTCAGATCAATTAGGCTATTCTACTTTTTTATTATGTAAATTTATTCTCCCATTAGTTTTATCAAAATCCTTTTTGGTACATTTCCAAATCTTTACTAACAATCATTAAACTTATCTTTTTTTTTAGGGAAAAATTAAACTTATCTGTAGCCGGTGCTGGTTATATAGACACTCTCGTTGTGATTTGAGAACATAACAAGTTGAATGTGGATCTTACGTTGTGCTTAAATCACAGTGACATACTACGCATGCACCTACCTAGCATTTTTATTTAATGCCTATATATGGAGGCATATGAATGTTAGAAAACAAAATGCAGCTCCCTCTTAATTTAAACTTTTACAATGCTATAGAGATACGTCAAAAATTTTACATGGAATTATATAAAAAAAAAATCACATCGATAAAGTATAATCATAGTTTAACGTGACAATCAATGTGTTCATATTATAAAAAACAATAGTATCCTTGATCTAGTGAGTGAGGATTTTAATTACCCTGAAGTCTTGTATTCAAATATGAAGTTCTAGTATTTTTCTATGGTAAACAAAACAAAATTTTATGAAAATGAACTATCCAGCTCCAACTTACAGTAGATAATATACTGTAAAGATTTATGATTCTAAAGATTGTTACAGATTAGTCTGTTGTTTGTTCTAAGTTTGTTGGTCTCAGACTCAATCTGTTTGTTGTTTGAAACTTTGCCTAAGTCTATTAACTTAGTTAACTTAGCTCGATTGTATTTCTTTGTAACTACCTTATTTCATAAAGGTTGTTAGACATTGTTTCCTATAAATATAGGACCCTTGAATACTTCTGGAAAGAGACTGAAACTTTGTTAAAAAAGTAGCCCACAATCTTTTTGCAAAACCTGATATCCACTCACTCATACAATCTTTGTTCACACCACACCTCAGTCCTTAAACTCCCAGCTTGAGCTTCATAGCCACATCAGAATTAAGACACATCCACCATGATCAAGAGGCTCCTATTTAACATCGATGCACCTAATCACCATATGGTTTCCACTATCAAAAGCAAATTGATGATATAGACCACATTACTCATTCACCAGCCTCAATAGCCGGGAAGGTCTTCTGAAATTTTACAATTTTCATCAGCGACGGTTATTCCAACCGTCGCAAAGTGCTTGAATATTGGCAATTTTAGTAGACCAACGTTGATGAACCATCACGAAAGAGCCATTTTTTGCGGTAGATGAATCAAACAAATTTTCTTTTTATTATTATTGTGTTCTCACTTTCTCCTAACTTTTTTTATTATCACATGATTCACTAGAATATAATTATAATCATTGAAATGAAATTTTTAAAATATATACTACAGTTTTAAACGGGCAAGTTGGATATTCATTTGTTAAAAATGATTAATACATAAGATTAGATGAATTAAAATAAACGAATTACGAATAGATTGGATCCTTTTAATGTAGTTTTTATGAATTATAAATTGATTGATAGAATGTTTTTTAACCATCCATTAAACCAAGTAAAAAAATACCCATACACAATTTTGCTTTTAAAAGATGAAATGAAAAGTCATTTCTTGATTACACGGTATAATTGAAATGGTTATTTTCTCATTTTGAGGATATATATGTTCCTAGACAACAAAACAAAATGTTGAATCACTGTACAAATCCATGCCAATGTGTAAACGAAAAGAAAAAGAAGGGGGTAAAGGGAAGAAACTCATCATTACAAAGGAAAAATTGACACAAAAGGACAATCTAATTGAGGGCCCTTTACCCCCACAAACATATAAATGAGAGGCTTTTTGGTCTTGTGAATAAAATAGCAACTCAGATCAATGATAAACTACTTTAAACAAAGCCTCCATCTTGGACCCAATAATATGTCTCTGCATAACTCTTTGCTATTTTCCGCCTTATGACGGGATGCATTATAATTTACTTGATAATATTAAAATCACAACAATGCTTTTTTTGGTACAAGTATAACATATGAATGATTTATAAATATCCTTATGAATGAAAGGGTTTTAAAAAAAAATGACAGCAATGTTTTTGTTGCTCATATATATCCGGAAAAGTTTTCAATGCATGTGTAACATAATAATAGAAAATAAACCCTCTTTTTTTTTGCCGCTAATCACTCCATATGGCATCTATCTAACCCTCTTTAGATATATGGCCCTTGAGGCAGTGCCTCAAATCACCATGATTGCGCATTTCTTGGGCAATTAGGCTACACTTGAGTAAGGTTTATCATGGAACAAATTAGGACCTATTTAAATTTTTTTTTACTTTTAATTATAAAATCTTGTGGATTCTGTCTTCAAAAGTTTATATAATAAAACACTATTTTCCCCCTATTTTTACTATTTCATGTATAAACTTTATAAATGAAGAAATAAGATAACTTTATAATTAAAACTAAAAACAAACTAAAGGACTCCTTAAATTTCTAATCTTAAAAATTTTAGATAGTTATAAATGGTTCAATGAATCTAAGAGACACATTTTTTTAGTAAATTTTTTTCAAGTATTTATTAGACCAAAAGCCTAGAGACTAATCCGAAAGTGCACTAAACGGTAGAAGATGAGTTAAATGGTTTATTCTATTTACATAAACTAAAAAACCTAAAACCATATATTAAAAGGATGAGATGTTGAACCACCACGTTAATTATGTTGATTTCTAAGTAACACATAATAAGTTTTATGATTTTTCTTAAATTTTTATTAATCTTACTATTTATAAAATAAGAACTAATTATGATAGTGATGGTAGTGTGCCACTTAATACTTTTTTCATGATTATTGAATCTACTAGTTCAATTTATACGTACCAATCCTAATAGCCTTGAGAATGGAGAGAGGATATATAGTTGCATGTATAGAGTGAATGAATCCCAATATAGAGAATGTAAAGTTCGGCATGTTACTTAAGCAAGACAAAGGGGCAAAGGAACATACCAAGAGTGAGATATCTAGGAATACCTTCCTAGGGATTTATAAAATACTCCAATAACTATTAGTGTAGCTATTATTTTAAGTGCATTCCTTGAAAATACCAAAGAGAAAGAGATTAAAAAATGTATAAGATAAAGTAAACAAAGGAAAAGAAAGTGATGAGGGACATTATACATACCTGTATTTGAGTTTTGTATTCAAATTGCATGAAAATCATCAGTGAAAATTGATTTTGAAAGTCGAAAGGATAAGGGAAAGAAAAATATGATCTTTGCTTTTTGTTGCTTCCCCTTTTCCTTTTTTGTGAAAAAGTGGAGGGAGGGATACTGATGAAGATGTACTTGAAAGGATTTACAATAAAGAGTGTTTCCACATGGAGGAATATTTAGTTGTACTATATCAAACGTAGAACAAGGCCATCCTTGGGCTAAATATTAATTAAGAGTGGTATTGATTTTACGGTGATAAAACTAAGTGTTGATTAACGTAATTTTAGTAAAACTAATTTTACATGTAAAATCACTTTTAAAGTAACGTATTTTTTTTTTGGATAATAAGTATTAGGAAAGTGATTTTAGTATAGATAGATGTTTAAAAACTTCCTTTTAAAATTGATTTTGAGTTTGTGATTACCAAATTGGATTTCAAATAATATTTATGTGATGAATAAGAAGCGGGGTAAGTTCATTCTTTTACTCTAAGAATTGATTTTATATGAATTCAAAAATTTTTACCTCTATTTCAACTCACTTAAACTATAATTTTGACATGATAATTGAATATGCAAAATTTATCCAAACATACTATAATCAATTTTAATTCATCAAACCATAGTTTGTACCACTTCAAAGATAATTCCAAACATTCATTCAACTTGTAGCTAATTTTGAGATTTGAGTTACTCGTGAAACTTGTAGCATACAATAATGCGAATTAAATATCAAGTTTGCATACAATTTGGAATGATTTGTATAATTATACACACAAAAAAATGTTTAACTAGCTTTGCGTTTTATAACTAATTTTACATATATTATGCAAGTGATTTTGAAGAGATTAAAAAAAGTATAATTTGATACCACCAAAAATCAAGATGATTCAACTGTGTCCTTTTTACTTTTTTTTTCTCTAGTGGCTTTCTTCCTAACCATCAATATATAGGTCCCGGGTGAGAGATGAAAATCAAAGATAAAGCGATATAAATGGAAAGAGCTTTCCTTATTTATGAAAGCAATTCTTTAGTAAATGCATGTTCAACCTATGGCTATAACTTTCTTGCTGATCGATGTTCTTTTGCTTATACACGTTACACGTTAGGATTAGAACTTTGAAGGATGATGCAATTAATACCAAGTTCAATAAGCAAAATCACTGCCATCGGATGGAGAAATTTCTTGGGATTAGCCCATTTAGTTTTTTGTCCAAATTCCCAAAACATTGAGACATTAATTGTCCTGAATGAGCCGCTTGTTATAGCCAATTAAGTTAACTAAAAGCAAAACTGATTTAGTTAATGGAGATTGACTAATACAGTTCATCCCTTGATAGGGTAAACAACTTTAAGAATCATCATTAAAAACTGGGTTTTGTTCACATCAGGTTCAGATCTTAGAATTGAGTTTGAGTGAATAGAAATAGTCATATTTTATTAAAATAAAATATGATTATTGCATTAATAAAATAAAAGTGCAACGTGGAAAAAAAAAAAATATATATATATATATATTGATTTTAAATTAAAAAATTACTATTTTTAATAGCTTAAACTTAATCCTAACAATAACTCATAAAAAATATAGGTTCTGCCAAATACATAGTTTTAATAATAGAGCACAACTATTATCACGAAAAAGATTTCGTACATATTCTAGGGCTGAGCAGCAGGTCAGATTTACCCGTTTAATCTTATTATCCAATCTAATCCAATTATTGGATTTTTTTGGTCATTGGATCAAATCCAATCCAACCAAGATTCAATTATAATCGGATCGGATATAAGATTTGACGTTTAAAAATCCAAATACTCGATGAGTACCCAACCTATGTTTATATTATTTATTTATTTAAATATATATATATATATATTCTCACATACTCATGTTTTTCCCTTTAGAGCAAATAAGGGAATACCCAATCCAAGGTTAAAAAAATAAAAATACTTAATCCACACTCACGTTAATAAAAAAATATGGCATAGCTACCTTGTTATTGTTGTCATTTTATTTTAAATTTAAATGTATTGTTAAAATGGATTTGATTTATATTTCTATTGATTATGTGTGTTATTAAACACTAGTAAGTACTATGTTGTGATGTTTGACATGAACTTTAAGATGTTAGAAGTTTTTTTATATTGCGGTTTCATAAAAAAATGTAATAAATTTTCTTTAATTGGATATCCAATTATCCAATCTAATCCAAACCAATTTAGATCGGATCGGATTGGACTGGATTTCAAAAAAAAATTACACAAATCCAATCCAATGAAATTTGATCAGATCGGATAATTTTTTACGCAAAATCCAATCCAATCCAGTACTTGCTTACCCCTAACATATTCCATGAAATAATATACGTTAGGGGTTCTTTTCAATATCATAATCTATAAACAATAAAGGGCTTCGATGGTAATTTTCTTTTAACAAATACTTCTTTCGTCCCTTTTTATTTGTTTCCATTCTGAAAAAAAATGTTCCATTTTATGTCTCTTTAGAGTTTCAAGAACTCATTTATTATATTTTTCCTGCTCTATCCTCACCTAGGGAATGACCAAACACTAATAACATTAATAAAAGTTTAATTTAAGATGAGGATAAAGTAGGAAATTAGATGTAAAAATATTGTAATCCAAGAACATTAATTATTTTTCTTAATCTTTGGAATTTAGTGTCCGTTTAGTTTCCAGTTGGGGAAATGGAGAAATTTAAGGGTTGATATTGATCTTTCACACTGTTTGAGACAGTTAAAACTCCGTTTGACCGTATGATCTATTTTTGGGTTGTCAAACCTCGGGGTTTGACCAACCAAGTTGGGTAACCAAACAGACCCTTAACCTTAAAAGACAAATAAAAAGGAACAGAGGGAGTAATACAAAATCAGTATAAATAGTTATAAAAATAACTAGTATAAAATATAGATATTCCTTCTTGGATTGTGAGGGAGTTCCACGAGATTGCTCTCCCCTTTTATTCTTGGAAAATATCTTGGATATCGTGATTCCACATGACTTTAACAGATGATAGTTGTTATTTCTTATTGAGATAAAGTCAAAGCCCCCTCCTCTTATTTTATTATTGTATAAATATGACGTCAAAGCCCCTATGTAATTTAAGTGATATTTTTGAGTAATAACTCCAATCCTCCTAGAGTAAATTTATAGGGTTTTGTGTCTTACGTACTTAAAGTGAATATTTTGGCGCCCACCGTGGGGCCCGGTAAAACGGTTCCCACATCACACAAAGAATGACTGGCTTCAACGAAGAGGATGATGGTAACCATGCGTACCAATCCCAGCTACAGAGATGATGGAAATCACTAGGAGAATAAAAAAAGACAGCAAGATAGGGACAATCAACTAAAAGAGGTTTTGACTCGTCAAAACATTGCAACGCACTGTGGAAGAACTAAGGAAAGTGAATGAGGATTTAAGAAATCATTGATCGGAGGAGAGGGAGGCCTCCAATTATCAAAACACCCAGACCACAAGACAAAAGGCAGATAGACCTGAACCTCTGGTCCTCTACGTTACACACTCGTTCACAGAGAAGATAATGGCGGTCTCAACACCCTTGATGATGGAAAAGTATGACAAAAAAGATGACCTGGAAGAACATCTCATTATGTTCACCACTAGCCTACTCATTTTGGGAGCATCTAACGCCCTGCTTTGCAAACCATTCCCCACAACCTTTACCAAATCTATTCTCCGTTGGTTTTCACATATTCCTCCGAGGAGTGTGTCTTGTTTTGTAGAACTGACAAAAAAGTTCTTTACCTAATTTGCCTCTAGTCGTTCAGTGCAACAAACCTTACATAGTTTGGTCAATCTAAAGTAAGGCAGAGGAGAGATGCTCAAGCAGTTCATGGCTCAATTTAACAAGCAAGCCATCCAAATCCGAGATCTAAGCTCAAAAGTGGCCCTCTATGCAATCTAGACAGGGTTACGCCAGGTAAATTTTCTGATTCCTTAGCCAAGAAACCCCCTATTAACATGGATGATTTCAGGTAGCGTGCAACTTGGTATATAAACATAGAAGAGCAAGAAGCCGATCGAGTGGGAAATTCTGAGCAGGGGATCACGAGAATGTAGCCACGAAAGAAGAGCCTTAAACCAAATAAAAAGTATAAGCAGGAGGCCTATTCCAGCCCGAAGTACGATACATTCACCCCTCTGAATAATAGGCAAAATAGAATCATGCATGGAGTCTATAGCACCAAGCTACTCAAACTCCCCCTACCCGTAGAACAGGCGAAAGGCTCAGATAGGACCAAATTCTATGAGTTTCACGGAACCTTTGGCCATGGCACAAAAGATTGTTAGTTGCTCAAAAACCATATTTGAGCACCTCATTTGACAATGATATCTGGAGAAATTTGTTGACTAGAGAAAAGCACCGTGGGAATCTGGGTGGAAGAGAGAAAGAGAATCCCCAAGGCAAGTGGAATTACAGCCACACGAGCACCCCATACAAGAGCGTGAGCGTTCCCGGTCCCGTAGATCAGAGGACGTGAGAAATGATGGAAAAAAATTATTCACACTATTGTCGGAGGTTTTCCCGAAAGTAGAACTGACACCCCATACAGGGCAGAACAAGTTAACTTTATACACTGTCTTTCGAGTATTGAAGCCATCACTTTTAAAAGCTCAGACCTCCCCAAGGGAGTCACAAACAAGGACGAGCCAATGGTAGTCACAATAGGAATAACATAATGTATTGTTGGGAGAGTACTAATAGACCCGGGGAGTTCCGTAAATATTCTCCATTGGAAGGCCTACAAACGACTCCAGTTGCCCCTCACTTGGCTCAAAAGGTATGATAGGGCACTGCTCAGTTTCACAGGAAACTCAGTCCAAGTCATGGGTTATGTTGAGTTGAAGACAATTTTTGGATCGGGAGAAGACAACAAGGCAATCATGGTCAAGTACCTAGTTGTTGACATTCCCAGCTCATACAATGCCATTCTGGGGCGTTCAACACTCAACGCACTCAGTGGGATTGTTTCCACCCTCCATCTCACCATGAAATTCCCGCTCGGAGATGGATGTATTGGAGTTGTTCTCACCGACCCGAGGGTTTATAGTAGGATTACGGGTGGCATTGGACTTGGGATCCAGATGCATACAGGTGAAAACCGACTCAAAGCTGGTCACTTGACAAGTGGAGGGAGCCTACTAAGAAAAGGACCCTACTAAGAAAAGGACCCTACCCTCGCCAAATACCACTCTCAAGTTAAGACATTGATAAAAAAGTTCAAGCTATTTAAAATAGGACATATTCCCAGGGCAGAAAATGAAAAAGAAGACTTGCTCTCCAAGCTAGCTAAGACCAAGAAGGCGGGGAACTTAAAGACTCTCATACAAGTTACTTTAGAAGAACCTGCCATCAAAGACGTGGAACAAGTGAATGAAATCATTATTGCACCCGGGGAAAACACATGGATGATCCCAATAATAAACTTCCTGACCAAATAAGACCTGCCCTTGGATTCTTTAGAAGCCAAAAAAGTGCAAACACACTCGGCCAGGGGGACAACTTTAAGAAATGGGGTTTACCCTGCCACTCCTTAAATGCCTCAGTAAAGAACAAGCAGAATACGTGATGCAAGAGCTCCACTCGGGAATCTATGGACACCATGGGGAGTGTGACCCCTAGCCGCCAGAGTTCTCCGAGCAAGATATTTCTGGCCCACACTATGATTAGATTATTCAGACTTCATCAAGAAATGTGAATCTTGTCAAAAGAATGTTAATAGAATACACAATCACCTTGAGCCGTTACACAGAATCCTCTCTCTTTGGCCCTTCAACACATGGGGCATGGACATCCTGGGAGTTTTCCCCCAGGGGAAAAGACAAGTAAAATACTTGTTGGTAGCAATAGATCTTTTCACGAAGTGGATAGAAGCTGAGCCTCTCACCACCATTTCAGTATCCAAGGTACACAACTTCACATGGAAAAAAGAAACAACGGCTAGACATTATCATCCATGTGTCCCTCCCTGGAACCCTCTTAAAGAACACTACAAATTCCTCACTCGAAATATCATTCCACTCAGAATATCATTTCACTTAGAATATCATTTCACTTAGAATATTGTTTCACTCATAATATCATCTCACTCAGTATCGTCTTGTTTAGAATATCACCTCGCTCAGAATTCTTCACTCAGAAGAAGATCACTTGATATCAATAAGCCTGAAAACTCCTCAACACGACACCTAGTCACTTAGCTCGGCTCTTTGCCTAGAGCTTGTGACTGGGGGGCTATTATCCCCCCTGTACAAGGGGTCTCGCGTGATTCCCCCTCCCCTCTATTATTGAAAAATATCTTAGATATCCTAATTCTCCTTGACTTTAGCATATGATAATTGTAATTTCTTGTTGGGTCTAAGTCAAATCTGTAACATCCCTGATGTTTTAATGAGAATTATAAGAAATGGGAAATGCTAGTAAATGTTTTAGAAGTTTTATTTAATATTTGTTCTGTCTGAGCCAGAGACGGGAAAGTCGGTGTCGAGATCGGTCTCAGAAGCGCGGGCAGGCGGAGTTGAAGATCGGGAGTGTAGGAGAAGAGCGGGCAGGGCCAGGTGGTTTGGTCTAACCGATGTAAGGAGAGCGTCTCACTCGGGGTCATAGCCCGGATCAACCACATAATGACTGAAACAACGGGTGTAGGTAACCAAGAGGCGGGCGCGGATGAGATATCCGACCTCTCAGGCTGTAGCTCGGATTTCCGAGGTATGAACACTAAGCTAGGACGCCGGTGGGCCGGTATTCATACTGGGCCTATACTCTTGCGAAGTATTAGAGAATTGTGAATAATTAAACGTTGAGGGAATAAATAAGAGTAGTTGATTTGATAAACTATGAAATAGTTTAATATGGTGAAATTGATTAAAATTTAGTGAGAATACAAATAAAATAAAGGAAAAGACGATCTTGCCCATGAGCTTTATATATGAAAGGAGATTCTCTTCCTTCCCTCTTCATTATTTGCGAGTTACCTCTGCTGCTGATATGTCCCTTCTCTCTCGTTTTCTCCTCTCTTAACGCTGAGTTGCATGCGCTGGGGAGGGACTCCATTTGTGCCTGAACTTCAATTGAACCTCATTCCTGTGATCGAGGCTTCAAGGTGAGTCTACTGATCTGTTCTAATTGTGATTCCCTTATCCCTTTCATTCTTTGGCGGTCAAGGGCCATGCATGGCTGTATTCGAGTCTGTTCTCCACTCCTCTGGTGAGTGTGAGCCCAAATGCGGTCCATGAACTAAGGGCGTTGAAGTGACAGGCTGCACTTTATGATCCGTAGGTAGTAGGTTAAGCAACGGAAGACTGAGTGACGGAGCTGAGGCTGCGAAACCAATGCTCAGAGGAAGGAATCGACACAGGGAGCAGATTATCGAAGCCTAGAACCAATGTAAGGGGGGTGTTCGGGTTATAATTAATTAGAATAGGACTCACTTCTTATTCCAGTCATTGAGGTAGTGTAAGCAGGTTAAGGAAAATGTTACTAAACGTAGTTGTGTGTTTATGCTTGTGCATGCGTGACTGTGTACATTAATTAGTTGAGGATTGGGTGTGTGGTTGAGTTTATCATGTTAGGATCTTGTGATATCTAATGTTGAAATGATTAGAGTTATGTGACGCCGGGTTAGCAAGCAGGCTACCCGAATGATGAGGAATCGATATTATTATTGTTGAATGACTATGTGGTGTGGGATGGCCGATGGTATATGATAGCCCCTCATTTCCGGCTCCCGTGGTTTTCGTGCCCAGTTGAGCTACCCAGTGGTCAAGTAGGACCCAGTGGTTGAGGTGGAGAGTCAAGCAGGACTCGGTGAACCAAGCAGGGTTCACGGGGTGTCAAGTAGGACCCCCAGCTGAAGGCCAATCCTTTAGTATCCGGATACTAGGAGTCAGATTGTATGAGAGTCAGTGGTGATTGTGATGAATGTGATGGAATTGCTTGGTTGGGTTAATATAGTTATCGTGTGTAATACACTATGTTTCCGTGTGCAATTTGATAGACTTCCGAATGAAAAGTTGATATCTTGTTAAGTATGGGCTGACCCCTTGATGGTTGCAAATGTTACACTTGACTGTGCTTACTTTCGCATGATGCTTAATGTATATATGAATATGTATGTATATTTGTTAAATTCCATTCTATATTAATTACAACACCAAACACTCACCCTTGCCCTTTTTTTAGTAACCAGTGACAGGGAGGGGGAAGGAGCCATGGAGTCGCGCCAAGGGGGAGATCGGTGCCAGGGCCCGAGTGACTTTGAGTGACTCAGTAGAGCTATATGTGTGTATAAGAACTTCCGAGCGTTATTATTAACTGTGTGCTAACCAAGACCGGATCGGATACAAATCTATATTTTAAAATACATCACTGTCCAATTATATGCTATCATGGTTGCTATGGCAACTAGTTGATTAACAGAATCATTTTCAGGGTGAGATCTTTCGGGAGTCCGTTAGTATGCTTTGCCCACTCAGATTTGCGATAGGTACTCGCTCAAGCGAATAGAAACTTCGCTCAAGCGAGAGTTCGGAATCTCGCTCAGGCGAGTTGGGGTCTCGCTCAAGCGGGAGGCCCCTGATTCCCTTTCCCCTTTTGTTGCGCTTAGTTGAATTATTCCTCTTTTCTAAATTTCATTTATTTAATTTAACTGCCACTGTCTGTCATTTGAGTAAGTTAGTAAAAATAAATGTTATTTCACTAAATCTCAATTAATTATCATGAAGGGGAAAAATTTATTGAAAATTTAATTATTTGAATAAAAATAAATGTAAAATACCCTAGGACGTTACAAAAGCCCCTCTTATTTTACTGTTGTATAAAAATAATCTCAAGACCCTTGTGTAATTTAAGTGACATTTAAGTAATAACCCTAATCTTCCTAGAGTAATTCTCTAAGGTTTTGTGTCTTATGTACTCACAGTGAATAATAAATATATTATAAAATATTTTGCACCAATTACTTTTATAATTGATGTAAAAAAATACTTTTTACATCAGTTATAAAATAACTGGTGTAAACAAAATATTTTACACAAGTTATAATGTATTTAGACCAATTATAAAAATATTTGGTGTAAAAATCACTTTGTACGTCAATTATAAAAATAATCTATAAAAAATATTTTTAACACCAATTACAAAAATAATAAATAAAAAATATTACATCGGTTAACAAAAACAATCGACATAAAAGATGGTTTTTACATCAACTATAGAAATAAATAGTGTAAAAAAACTTTTTTACACCGATTATAAAAATAATCAATATAAAAATATTATCTTTTACATCAATTATAAAATTAACTAGTATAAAGAATAAAGAAATAACCCGGATAAAAAATGGGTATGTTTTTTTTATTCTTACTAACAAGTAATATTTTTATAAAATAGAAATAGAAATTAAAACGTAGTTGTTGAACTTGAAAAAAAAAAGTCTGCAGTGAAATCACGCATTCGTGAAAATTTCACGAAATTATTTCGTGCCATTTAACATTTTTCTTAATGATATCATATCACTAATCAAGCTAAAATTTACAAATAAAGTATCGGGTATCTATAAATCATTGAATGAGATTTGTACAAAAATAAAATGCAAGATCCAAACTGTAATCCACATGTGAATTTACTGGAAACAAATTAGAAGTTAAAGGAAAATTAAAATAATACCAATCGACAAAATGTTTTGAAAAGGAAAATTAAATTAAACATAATAACTTTAGAACAAAAACTCACACTAACCTCTCTTAAGATTCAACTCAATCACAGTTGGTCACCATCTTATTTTAGAAGAGCTCATTGCTGTTATAATTCTAAGGTACCAAAACCAATATAATTATCAAAATATATAGTCATCTAAAATCTCAAAGCTAGCGATATAAAAACATAACAAAGCATAACTTGAAGAAATGTAGAACAAACAAAGCACAACAGTGGCCATTCTAAAGAAAACCAGAGCCCTTAACCCAGGATAGCAACTGGGAAAAATGATCAGGGCCCACAACAGTGGCCACTCTAACATTCTTTAGGAGAAATCAATGTAATTTGTAATTTCTCATGTTAAACTTTAGGGGTTAGTGTAACTTTTTCCATAATAATTTTTAGGAGTGTAGTGAAATTTCTCACCCTTCGCTTTTCTTTTCTCTGTAATGAATGAGATGTTTGAACTTGGCCTAATGATTCAAAGGATATATTTAGCATTAAAATACTAATAAGAACAATGTAAAAAGTTGTATTGAAGTATCAATAAAATTTAATACAATTGCAAGATACTTAAGCATTTTAACATGTTAAGAATTCAAAAAAATGTTTTATTGAGAAAAATAAAACCTACTTCAATTATTTCTATACCTAAAAAACCACCCTTAGTTTTCACCTAAAATAGTTGTATTGCAAGGTGGATCAATTTGACTAAGCCTACAAGATTCACCAAGCACTCTCAAACTCGGTCTAATGCTCAATCATATCATCATGATGCAATAGCTCTTTAGCATAGGGAATTCTCCTTGCTGCATATTCTAGTGTCTAGTGCTCAATCCTAACACCATGGTGCTATAGTACTTTAGCACAGGGAATCCTCCTTGCTACATATTGATATTCTAGCGTGACATAAAAGGTTGCAGGGCTAGAGGAATCTTACAAATCATGTTATATCCAAATATTTCATTCTTATCTCATTGTGATTCACCAATAGTATTATTATAAATACCCTTACTTGAGATCTCTGAAGGTAGTTATTATTCACCTTGCTGTTACTCTATATAAAACCTCATTCTGGTGTTTTTTTTGGTCATACCTCATTCTGCTGTTTGAATTGTCATTGGAACAACAATCCTTAAACTGGCGTGTTTAAACCCAATTTTCGATAGATGCTCCGAGTGCTCTAAGCCTCTAATACCCAACTACCAAAGCAATAAAATGAATTATGTTTTTTAAAGTTAAAGATTAAATTAAAATGTTGGCCATCTCAAGAACTAAAATATCAGTTAATACAATTTTGATAATTTATAAGTATCATTTTTTAATGACATTTCAAATAATTTGCGTATTCGTCTTCCCAGTTTCCAGTGATCATGAAACATATTTAAGTGAATGTGTCGTGAAATTGACTTCCTATAATTGGAATGAACGAGGTCAATAAGAAAATTTAACAAACATGTTTTCATTTAACTTTTAAAAACTCGCTTTTACGTGTAGATGCATTGTTGTGTTACTATCTTGCCACTGTAACAGTTAAATGTTACAAATAGGCACATCTCTAAACAGGGATTTTTTTATTTTTTTTTTTGGTGAATCTAAACAGGGATTGAAATCATCATTCGTAACCCACCAAACCTTTTTGGCAGACTAACTTTCGCTAGCAACTATAAAATTCCATTTGAAAAGACAGCTTAGTTACTCCCCATTATTTCCAGATTAATAATTAGCATATCAGAATGTTGGCACATTTTATTCTCCAGAAGAGAACAAAATGAAATTTATTTAATGAATGCGGCTTATGTCTTTTGACATTATGTTTGGTTTAACTACTGGAATTTTTTCTCAAAGGTAATTTTGTTTAAACTAGAAACATTTGTTATGGTAGGACTAACTCTTCTAGCAGGATTTTTTATTTATTTACAAAACTCGAACCCCAAGATCTTGTTTAAGAGAAATTAAATATGTATCACTTAAACTACTCATCCGTAAGTTCTATTATGTTACCTGATCTTCTTTCCCCAAATCCACCAAACAATTGATCAATTTCTGAGACACTGATTGTACTTCAGCGCTCACTGTTTTTCCGACATTGCACCAATCTTGCAATAGTATTAACTTTCTCGACAATTAATGGTAGTAGCTCAGCGGCCTCATTTAAAAATTGACCTCCAGCTCCAATGGAAACCTCTTCCCCATAAACATTTTCTAATTTTAAAAATAACTGCATTGCACTCTCAGCTGCTGCATCCAAGCCACCAAATGCTTCCTTGCATGCGGCTATGGTTTCTCCCAGTTCACTCCCTTTATTATCTGAATTTTCTTTGAGAGGGAATTCGGTTTCACATGTTGAATCTGCTAAGCATAGTGCTGATTTCTTGATGTCCTAAAATAGGAATTTCGAGCAGCAAATAGGATAGAGTTGGTTAAGATTTGCTTATTTAAGTCCATAAAATATTACCTTTTTGTTTTTTATATTCAGGTCCAAAGGTATAATGAACTGAAAGAACAAAATAACTTTCCATTTACCACCAATCCTAATATTCTTCTAGGTGCTTTCATTATGTTCAAATGCTGAAGGGTATGGTTTTATATGTATGACACCTCCCATACATACCTGTGCAGAAGAATTCCTGACTTCCGCAATTTCCTTCGCCTGCAAGGATCTGTCTTCTGATATAATAGTTGCACCTTCAACCTCAGAACAACTTCTACCAACCATATTCCTGTCAGGAGTGCTAAGTAATTTCTTGTACTCCCCTGCGTAATCCCGTTGCACAATATATCTTGCAGAAAACCTTCTAACTAAAGAATCCCTTGACTCTTTCTGCACAGATAACAAACTGGTTAAGGAAAAAAAAAATGATTTCAAGAACAAAATCTCAGCTACTGTAGCCTAAATCAATTATATGATATCTTACTCACCTAAGCTTTGAAGCAATTCAACCACATTGCAAGAAATTAAGTTTTCCTGATTTAACACTAAACTATAGTAGTCAATCCCAAATCGCGTCGCAACACGACCGACACCTACACTGGGATCGCATTGTCACGGAGCAAATCACGGACGCAATTTAATACTATCGCAGGTAAAACACACAAACATGTAAATATGCAGAAACACTTAAAAAACCAAAGAAATGTAACTAAAAAACACTCCAAATTCATAAATGATAATTAAAAACCAACATAATTCAAATGGAAACGTAGTCTAAACATGGTCTAAAACAACAATTCAAGCATCCTAGGTCCTTAAGGCAACACTAAAACCAAAAACATAACAATATAAGAAACATAAGCTATGAAGTGAACTAGGAAATCTATAAATCATATTCATCATCTTCATCTCCTAGTTCCAACTCTTTTTCCCCTCCACTTGAGCTCTCATGATCACTTCTATATATTTCTTCCTCTTCATCACAGCTCTTCTTCCTCCTGCATAACATATTTCCCTTTCCCTTTTTTCCTATTGCTTGAGGAAGGCTTAGATGCATCATTGGTGGCAATTTGCTTATGCTTCCTCCTAGAGTAATGCAATTGTTTTCCAGCACCGGTACTACGTGCCACTTGCCCCCATGTCAATCCATCATCCTCACCAAACACAAAATCCCGCTCGCCTCCATCTTCAATGGTCTTCAAAAGGCTGGCTTTCACTGCCTTATCGTTGTCAATACCAACAGAATCCTTAAAGAAAAAATGCGGGATTAAGATAATAACCCATAGCATGCAATTGGTGGTGCATTTGACAATCCCACCATTTATCAATGATGACAAAGATGTCCCTATATTTGCTTTCATCTCCTTTGAAAGCAACTTGAATGGTTTCTTTAGCTCTGTCCATAGCCTCATAGATGTAACTCATTGCAGGTTTCTTCTCATTATCTACTAATTGTAAAACTTGGACAATAAGCCCTATAGCCTTGAGGCTAAAAACCACATCCGCCCAAAATGAAGTCATTAGAACGGTGTCCATTGCTCTCTTACCCTTGACATCTTTTGCACCCTTGTTCTTTGACCAATCATCCGATATAAACATCTTATGATGGTTGGTCTTTTGGTTGTGCAACCTTTGCAAGGTCAAAAACGTTGTAGCAAACCTTGTCACTTCATGTCTCACCAACTCAACTCCATTAGTGAAATTTTTCAACAAAGTCAATGCAAAAGAGTGGTTGTAGATGTAACCAACCAGCTTAATTCCCCTTAGACATGCCCTTTTAATCTTTCGAAGTTTTCCAATGTCCTCCAACATCAAATCCAAGTAATGCGCAGCACATGAAGTCCAAAACAAATGCTTCCTCTTGTCCATCAACTTCTTACCTAAATTGTCACATAATGTCATTTAATTAATTAGAATTAAATCTTAAGTAATCAACCATGATTAATTAAAATTTCAAATAAAGATGAATGATCATGTTATTACCAGCTGCAACATAATTGTTTCTGTTACCAATTGGACAACTTTACTCTCTAATCTCCTCCACAAAGCTGTCCAACAACTCAAGCACCTTATCTCCTGTTTTCATGAAGGAAGAAGCATCAATGTTTTTGATGGACATAGACCCGATAGGAGTATTGACCAAGAAATTGATCAGTGTCTTACCCTTTCTATCAGTCCAACCATCTAACATGGTAAAGCATCTGGTGTTTTCTCTCCAAACCTCATCATTCTTCATGAGTTCCTTAGTGTGCTCCAACTCCTTCAAAAAAGAAACCCTACACTCATGGTAGCTTGGAGGCTTAAGATTAGAACTGTATTCTCCAACAGCTGCCAACATGTCCTTAAAGCTCTTAGTACACACAACATTAAAAGCGATTCCATTTCTGATTAGAAATAGCTCTATATATTGCACTGTTCTTGCTCTTGCCTCCCTGGTACAATGATCCTTTATGTTTGTTTGTTTCAAATTCTTCCCAATTTTCTAGTTGTCTCTGGATCTCTCATCATCCACAAATCGAGCGGCCCTTTTGTATTCTTTGATTTCTTCAACAATATTGTTGAAATTGAAGCATGACTTGAAGAAGATGGAATCCGCTTTCCTTGTTTCAAATGCCAGATTTCTTGAATCTCTTCCTTCTCCCCATCCTCCTCAACATCTTCATTCAGGTATGTCATTTTATCCACAACCTTCTTGCCCACAAATTCTCTCAACTTCTCTCTCACATCTTCAGGGGTCTTCAAACATTTATTGATATTCCCCTTTGCACTCATTTGATGCTCTTTTGCTCTAGTAATACCACCTTTGGTGGTCTTGCCACAAAAGTTACATGTGACCATTTTCTTGTTGTTAGGGTCCTTTAGAGAGTTTCATTCCCAACAAGGATCAAGGTTGTTTCCGATGCATTTGAAGAGTTGCATGCATAATTGGGGGGTTGGGGTACCACTTGAATCTCCACCGGTGGTTGCCATTGATGGAGAGATGCTGTGGAGATAAAATGGCAGCAAAAAATGGAAGAAAAAAAGTAGGAAATAGAGGGAGACAGTGGCTGTTGGAGCCTGCAGCAGGTGGTCGGAGGCCAACAGTGGCTGTTGGAGCCTACAAGTGATCAGAGTTAGTTTGGAGGTCATCGGAGATGGAAATAAGGGTGGGGTTGTTTGTCGGGAGACAGAAATGGAGGTGGGTGTGCTTGCCAGAGACAAAAATGGGGGTGGGTGTGCTCGCCGGAGACAACAATAAGGGTGGGTGTGCTCATCGGTGTCTAGCAAGGCTGTTTTGTGGAAGAGGAGAGAGCGGGAGATGGAGGAGATGAAGAAGATTGGCTTTCTCAAAAACCCTAAGTTAATAGAGAAGGAAAGATAAACTTATTGTTTTTATCTTTAAGTGACTCCATAAACAACGTAGTTTTGTAAACAGGAATGAATCGCGCCGCGATTTGCCGCAATCCGCGATTGCGTCCACGTCAACAGCGATTTCCACTAGACCGCAACAGCCACCGCGAACGAGGAATCGCATGGAGGACCCGCGACACGACGTCACGCCACAATTGCGGCCACGAAACCGCTTTTTGACTAACTTTTATTGAATCCCTCCTCCAGGAAACTTAATGGATACCAAACCTGTTCTTTTTTTTGCTCAATGTGTGATTTACTGACAAAAAATTATAATAAAAATAATGACAACATATTGTAAAGAACCTGTGGGTTGTGAAATTTATTGGAAGAAAAAAAAAATCAGAACCAACATAAAATTCATCGCCCAAAGACAAGAGTCAATGATTTTCACTGAAAGATAATGAATGAGAGGTCTAGATTATGTACGGGACGCGACAGGTATAGGTACTATACTACCCATAATGTAGCCGTTAAAATATGCGAATACCTGTATCTGTAAGTAGTTGTAGCAGATACCCGCATATATCCATTTAATATTTTTTAAAATTATAAAGAAGAAAATAACACAATATTCTAAATATCATATTATTCTAATATGAATTAATATAAATTAATATAATATAATATAATTACAATTTAATGCATTAAAAATATTATATGAATTAATAATAAATAAATCTTCTCTCATTATAAAATAACAAAAAATATTAATATTTAAATATATTTAATGAAAAAACAAATGTTCAAAAGTATGTGAGTATCCACAAGGTAGGTAATACACTATCCATACTCACCCATTTAGCAAATTTGCAAATACTCATTGCCGCATATCTACAGGCACAAATTTTACAAGTCTAGTCCAAAACTGTCAAGTCTTCATCTGACCCTCCTTTTTTGGACATCACTAAGCTAGTAGTGCATTTCTGAGGCAAGAGATAAAATTTATTAATACAAATATTAGAAAATTAATCGAACCAAACTCTTCCTAAAATCTAGCTCAAGAGAGGAGAGATGCACAAGTCGTTATTTTAATCATATTTCTAGTCAAATGTAGAAACATCTTAATACACCATCTCACCCCCAAAAATAGACATGCGTCAGTGGCTCAAAACCAAAGTTTGTCAAACTTTAATACTACCTCCGGTTCCAAATATAAGCAAATTTTAGTGGAATTTTTTGGTCCCTTAATATAAGCAAAATTAGACTTTCCCAATGTCATTAAATGTTTGTTTACCAAATATGTCCTCATCATATATATTTTCAAAGCCACTAATTATTTATGTAATAAATGATACTAAGGGTATTTTAGAAATTAAATCAAATATGTGGTAACATTAATGCAAATAACTACCTCCAACTATTATTCTTAATATGTGTGAAGTTAGGTATATTTGCTTATATTTGGAACCGGAGGTAGTACCATATTAGAAAAAAGAACTATGTAGTTAATAACGAATAGCGGAGCGTAGCGGCCGACCCTAAAACCACTACAAAAGAGGAAGATTGTGTCAGTGGGGTGGGCAAGGCAATATCAATTATCAACAAAGAAAAAGAGAGGGAAATTGGGTGAAAAGGTGGAAACAAAACAGAGAGAGGGAGAGTGGTTAGTGGGTGTTTCGAGAAAGAGAAAGAGATGGAAAGTAAAGAGAGTAGAGGTAAAAAATGATAAAGTAAAAAAGGTGTGTATTTTTTACAACTGACAAGTTTTTGTGAATGGGGAATATGGCATGGTTGGTTTTATGTTTCTAATATTATGAATTTTATGAGTTTAGTTTGATATTTTTTATATTTATATATAATTTAGTATTTCTGGTAGACTCTTCTGTGTCGTCTTACGTTTCATGAATCTACGTTTAGTGAATCCCCGCCGTCTCAACGTAGAGTTTACGTTTTACAACTTTGGTGTATACTATTAAATATCATTCAGATGGAACCCTTGATCAGTAGAAAGCGAGGCTAGTTGCAAAAGGATACACTCAAACCTATGGGATCGATTACGAAGAAACGTTTGCACCAGTGGCAAAGATGAACACTATTAAAATTGTTATTTCCTTGGCAGCACACCTTGGATGGGAATTACATCAATATGATGTTAAAAATGTTGTTCTGCATTGAGACTTGGAGGAGGTGCATATAGATATCCCACCTAGATATAGTCCTAGTAATGGTGAAAACAAGGTATGTAAATTGAAGAAAACTTTGTATGGGCTGAAATAATCACCTCGTGCCTGGTTGGAAGATTTACTCAAGTCTTAGTATCCTTGGAATATAAGTAGAGCCAAGGAGATCACACTCTTTTCATCAAACACTCACAAGATGGCAAACTAACTCTTCTTTACTTTATATGGATGATACGTTCATTGCAGGTGATGATGCGGCTGAGAAACACCCACTAAAGGAGAAGTTAGTAGCACAGTTTGAGATGAAAGATCCTAGGAGGCTTCAGTGTTTCTTAGGGATTGAAGTTGCTTATCCAAACAAGCATCTTTATATCTCAAAGGAAATATGTTCTTGTTCTTAATCTCTTAGGGATGCAAAACTACTGGAACTCCAATTGAACAAAACTATCGTATCCCCATATTAAAGACTTATGGGAAACTTATTTATTTAGCCCATACTCAATCTAACATAACCTGTGTGGTCAGTGTGGTTAGCCAATATATGCATGATCCCCGACAGAGACATATGCAGGTTATAAAACTCTTCAATATCTAAAAGGTAACCAAAGAAGAGGATTGTTGTTCAAAAAGGAAGGTAAGCTGTCATTGGAGGCTTAGACAGATGCAGATTATGCTGGCTGTATTATTGATAGGAGATCCACTTCAAGATATTTCCTAGGTGGAAACTTGGCAACATAGAGAAACAAGAAGCAAAATGTAGTGGCCCAGTTGAGTGCAGAAGCTGAATTTCAGTCCATGACGGGGTAATAGAACTGTTATGGATCGGAAACATACTAGATGATCTCAAGATCCAATACAAGGCACCTATGAGACTGTTTTGTGATAAAGTCAACCATCAGCATTACTCATAGTCCAATTCAACATGATAGAACAAAGCATATATAGATAGATAGAAACTTCATCAAAGGGAAATTAGACAGTGATCTAATAGAAACAACATAAGTTCTTTCTGGTGAACAATTAGCAAATATTGACTAAAGGGCTAAAGCAGTTTAAGATTCTTTCAGCAATCTGAGAATGATAGAGAACCATTCACTAGATTGAAGGGGAGTGTTGAAACAAAATATACAAAATTAGGCAAAATTTAGATGAAAGTTAGGCAGCAAATTTAGGTAAAAGTTAGGCAGAAATTAGGTAAATGTTAGGCAACAATTAGGCAGATTTTTTCCTGTATATAGATGTAATTTTTTTCTGTATTGAAATATCAAGCAATGCAATTCATTCTCTCCTTTTCTTAGTTTCAAGTTCTCTCCATATCTTCTAGTTTTCAAGTGCTACAAATCGTATAAGGAATAGCCAATGTAGAATATCTTAACCACAATAAACATCATAAACAAGTTTTATTGCCAAAAGTATATTCTGAATTTTATAATGGGAAACTTACAAGGAATTTCCCAAGAAAAGTACAAAAACAAAATTAAAAGTTGTAGAAATGATAATTTTGTTTAAATTCCTGTTTTGCCTTCCAAGCAATAGCCTAGTATTACATATTAGTCATTGCATGCAAGACTAACCTTGTGTGTATTTGATAGGCTTCCAAAATGTTGCTTAAACATGTCACTGTCTTCTTCACAGAGCAGACTGCCCGAATTTCCTCCAATAATTGTTTTTGACTCACTTTCGGATTCATCAAAATATAACTGTTCTACTTTATTATCAGAAACTTCTTCAGAACTCCAAGAAAAGTCATCATTGTTGCAACCATCATGTTGGTCTGAAACATGACACATCTTTTCATTCTTGAGGTTACTAAGCCTAAAGGAGTTCTGGTCCTCACGGATCACAGCCATATCCTGTCCTGCAGTAAGCCATTATTTATAAGGTAAGGGCACACTTCTTTTGTAAGTTCATCTCGCGGTTTCATTATTGTTGAAATTATTGGGCATTAGGTATTGTGGGAGGAGAATGAGAGGAGAGGCTTTGAATGGTATTCCACTGAGTAGTATACTATTATGAGGAATTACAATGTGATGATATGATCACAAAACCCAGAGCACTGACCCTTACTTATACTAAACATAATCCTAACTAAATAAAGAAACAAATCATGAGATATTGGAAATAGGGCAATAAATACTAAGACAACCTCTAAGATACCTAAAATATTCTAAGATAAAATTTAAGTATTAATGGATATCAATGTTATAAATAATTCTAAGATACTCTAGGTTAAGATCAACATACTATTAGAGATTTTTATATATTCTATAAATCCGTAGCATTTTCTCTAGCTCCAAGGCTTGGAGCCATGGCATGCCGCATGCATCATGCATATTTTTAAATCATAAGTATTGTACAAAGACTGGGAACCTACCAAAGCCAAAGTCACATTAGAGAAGATAATAAGTTCTTACGGATGATGTTTAACAATCCAGAAGCATGCATCCTACAATATTGGTTGATTACCATTCTATAGTGATAACAAAAAAGGAGATCGCCTTGAATTTCAATTTAAGGGAAGGATATTGACATCATACTCAAAAATAGAAGAGAATGTGATTGGTAAGTCATAGAGTTAGTCGTCATAAGTAAACTTGTTAAATCGATTGAAATGCCACAAATTTCCTTTATAAGATCACATTTGATCGTCATAAGATCGCCACAAGACAAGTTGCCTTAGACTTCATTCTTTAACCCAAGAACTAAAAGAAGCTCTCAAAATAGAGAAAACTGAGAATTTACTCAAATTCAAGTTGATTGATACATTGCATTAGAAAGAGTTTTCATTTATAGACTTAGTGAATTGACTATACATTGAATTTTCTCTAGAAATTTCACTTAGTCTTAAATATCCACTAACAATTATTGACTCTATAATTCTTAAATGACTCCGCTATCTATTATAGTGACCTAAAATTCATAAAAACACTAAAAATCTACTTAGGAAAAAAGACATGAAAAATAACTCTCTAAAAGCCCATATGGAAATTACATAGAAAATGGAAAAAACTTGTAGTTAGGGTGACCCCCTTTACCTCTCATCATTCCCTCCTTCAAGAAAATTCATCCTCAAATTTTATATCTTCACTTCCTCCATGAAAAGATTTTAAATCAATACCGGAGCCAGAAATCATTTTCAATTTTTTTTAACTTTAGTTCCTCCAGTACACTTCATCAACTTATAAAATATTTTATATGTAGAGAGCAAAACATAATTAATCTTGGGCACACTTTGAGGCTTCATTCTTAAAAGTCTTGATGAAGTTTCTGCTTGAAAAACATATCAAGTCTTGATCTTACATTTTCTTTCTTGTTATTTTTCACCTGCTTATTTTCAAAAAACATTTTTTTATTTTCTATTTTACTTTTAATTACAAAACATTCATCTTAGTTTTACTTACAAAATTGACACATTGTTTTATATTTCTGAAATTTTGTGCAAGAAGCACTAAAAACAATATTTTCTTGTTTTCATTATTTCCTGTGCAAAGTTTTGAAAATATAAAACAATATGGTAAGTTTGTAATTAAAACTAAGATGATAGTTTTATAGTTAAAAGTACAAACAAAATGAAACAAAATATTTTCCCAAAGTAAACAAGCCCTTGAACTCCTTATCATTTTGATTTTCACTAACTTTGTCTCTTCTCTCATTCTCTACTTATTCATTCTCTTTAATAACAACATTTAATGGTTGTAACTCCTCATCTTCTCCCTTCTCTTCTCTCTCATCTTTCAAATTCTCAGACCTTTTATCTTCTTTCCTGATTTTTTTTGACTTACTTCTCCCTTAAAATTTACTCTATCTCATTACTTCCAATTTTAGTTTGCTTTTGCAATACTTTCTGCATTCAGCTCACTTATTTGCCTACAATTTCTTGTCATATTGTGCTGTTTAGCTCAAATATTAGTAAATCTGGAATATTGGTATTTGGAAATTAAGCTCCTATGAACGATACTCTTTCACTCATCTTGTCACTGTTGATTTGATTACATTTCTCAAAATCCTCATGACTTCAAAGGAAGAAGACTTTTGCAGCTTTAAAAGGACAAGCCCAAATGTGCAAAACAAATTATGTTACATTATCTGACAACACAAAGCTCTCTATCCCAATCGATGTGTTGTGTTTCTCCGATTGGAGAGAAGCCCCTTGTTTTTACATTGTCCAACTGCTAACTAAGGTAAATTGGACTGTTTGGCTTTGAAAAAAGGATTTGTATAGGGTTCAAACTTAGCAGCGCTTTCTTGTATACCATTTTAGAGGTTCTGGATGGGAGTTTAGAAGCAAATGCTTGTTCCAAAAATAAAATGCTTAGTATTCTTGAGTCTCTCTTATCTTACACTCTTGTACTTCTCAATTTCCTTTCCTATAAATCCGTTTATGAAAAAAATAGAGAAAATAAAGGTTGATGAACTTTTGTATGCTGATACAACATCAATTGATAAACTGATAAAAATATAATATCGAATACAGAAATCACACATAACACAGTAATATAATTGCTATCCACAAACTGATAAAGGGTAGACTAGCACATTGGCCCCTCTCAAACACAACTTTACAAATAGGTCCTCCAGGCAAATTAATTGACAAATACATCCTCAACCCAAATAAATGTCATTCACTTTAGTTCAAACCATTAACACACACCTTAACGACGTTAATATCTACAAACATGTTATATTAAGTGACACGGGATACACACATGGCATAAAATATTTCTCTACAATTTTTAATATCCCTACGTCAGTAAAAACTGATACAAAATTTCAAGAACCATATATAACAAACCTTCACCCATTTTCCTCCACGAACCAGCAAACGGCCACACCAGCAAAATATCCCGATTACCTTTCTCCCAAACCCTTAGACCATCGAACCAACAAACATCTACCCCCGTATATGCGCCTCCGTCGATTATGAAGACCATCAAACCACCACCAAGACCCACAGCCACTGTGCGCCACTAATAACCGCGTTCACTACCTTCTCCCATCATTGATGACCATTGAAACTCCACTGTAGCGTCCAAACCGATCTTCTCCATTCAAACCCCATGCGCAGCCACCATTAAGCTACCATTCTAATCGCTGCCACAACACAGGACCATCATCTCGACGCCACCTCCACCTTTGCGATTCTAGTCAACTTACAGCAATCGAGAGCAAAGTAAACAATGAGAAGAAAGGTAGTTCGAGTATCATGGAAAAGGTTGAACAGAGAGTTAGAGTTTTGTCGATTAACCCCGGGAACAGTGAAAAAAATGAGAGATGGTCACAATTATGGCCAGAATTTGAGGGTTTTGGGGTAGTGGAACGAGAAGATGACTATGGGGAAATTGAGACCTAGCTTTACATTTGTGTTTTTCTCCCCAAATTTAGATAATCATTTGGGTTATGATTGTAGAATCACTGTTAATGCTCTATTTTATTCATCATGATGTGCATGTCTTGTGAAGAATTTCAGATATTATGCTTTGGTTATTGAATTATGAGCTAATTATCATCGGATTTCATGGTGTTGAAATTTGACAATTTTTTTTTTTTTTTGTGATTTGTTCATTTCTGAAGTTTCTTAAAAGTTTGCATTTAGTTGGCTGAGTAAAGGTTCTGCTGAAATTTGTACAAGAAAGAAGGATTGCTCGGTATCCTCCTGGGTGATTGAGGGTGATTGTGGTGTTAATGGTTTGCTGGAAAATTTGTATCATTTTTACCGGAGGTTTTCTAAAAATCATCCAAAAATAATTTGTGTTGTGTGTGTCTCTGTCACTTGACATGTATACAAATAGTAACTCTGTTAAGGTCAAGAGTTAATAGTTTGGACTAAAATGAATGACGGTTGTTTGAGTTGGGATGTATTTGCCAATTAATTTGGCTGGAGGACTTATTTGCCAAGTCGTGTCAAAGTGAGGGACCAATATGCTAATTTACTCAACTGATAAAATATATTAGTGAAAACAGAAATATGCATAAGGGTTGAACTTACTTATCTCCAGGGGTGTCTCTAGAAACTTCGCCTCACATAAATTCTGCATCTCTGGGGAGGAAAGTGCTTCCATACAAACAGTGTAAACAGAGTGCCAGCGGTTGCCCAAAGCAATATTCCTGAAATTATAGTGACTTCATGAGCTGTGAACTGATATACCACCGAAAGTTCATGATTGAGTTTGAGATTCCACACTTACCCAAAAGTTTCCACAGACCTTGAAGAGTCTTGAGAGCTCATAGTCTCAGGCAACGGAGAAGCATGATTAGAGGCAATTTGAACTTCTGGGGATGAGGGAACATATACCTGATCATCACCAATGCAAGATACATTAGAGTTGACTTCTTAGACAAAATCTTAACACCGTATGTTGTTGTAATTAAGATGCTAAAAGGGATTTTGTGCTAAAAGAGATGGTTTGACAACGACTCAATTTTCTCCCATACAAATGACAAAAAACACGATCAAATATCTTAGCCCAATTCCATTATAAGCAATTAATTTTCTCTTGCATGTTTCCAGAACTTAAATTCCATCTGAAACATCGGTTTCCAAGCTCCAACCATAAATAAATTACTTGAACTATTCGATAGTGGAGGTATTTCGGCTCTTGAACAAGCTCAGCAATATACAGTACAATTAAAGTATCGATCTCCAAATTCAAGAGATTTCCATTCAGACATAAACAAGTTTCTGCATTTTTTGAAATACCATTGCAGATAGGGGGATTGGGAGATTAAAATACAATGGAGTTTCTCAGACAGAATAAAAGTTGATCCAAAGTACATAGATATACCTCTGAAGAAGTGCAATTAACATTCTTGCAGACATTATTAGAGCTATTCACTTTTTCTTGTGCCCATTTGGGAAGTCTTGAAACACTGAATTTAAAAGATGAAGCCTCTTTATGACTGCTTTCAGAATGACGCACTCCATCCCCACTTTGGCTGTTGCTCCTCGTTGACCAAACAACCTCAGGATTTATCTTGGAATGTTGGCATTCCTCTTTGCAAAATGATAGATGACTACAAGCAGGAGGTTGAACAAAGCTCCTTGGAGACAATGGATTATATTTTCCAACTATTCTCTCCAACATGTTGGAAGACACGAGAGCAGGCAATTTCCATACAAAAACACAACCATTTCCATCCACCTGAATATGGATATGTTGTCATCAGTTAAATAATATATTGGGGTTGGATAAAAGAACAAACAGTAGGCATGAAAGAATCTTACCGAAACTATATGCTTGCAATCAGGCAAGAAGATGACACCAGTAACAATTTCAGCATGCCCTGTGGCCTTTGCAACCATCTCTCCCGTAATAAAGTCATATATGCAAATGGACTTGTTAGAGAATGTGCAGACGATGTAAGAGCAGCTTGGATCCATTATAACCTGTTAGCATTATTAGCTCCTGGTAAAGAAGGATGATATCAACAATCATTTTCTTACAATGAAGCTCACCTTTATAGGTTCTCCAAAATTTTTATCATGGTTGAATGACGTAATTAATTTCCGCGCTGCCACATCAAATGCCTTTATCTTCTTATCCTAAGAATATGACGAAGATATTAGTAACTCTAACCAAATTTGTGAATTATGAGCGATAATCTTATCAAATAGCCACGTGAACAGAACTAATTGGACAGACTGTTCTAGAATTCATTTATATCTTGGAAGGCCCTCCTCAATAGGCAAGCTATGAATTTTGATGAGTCTCACTGATAACAGATATCTACTTTACCTGCCCGACAGTGACAACAGTCTCACATGTCAGATCAACAGCCATGTCATAAACAGTTCCATGTTGTAAAGCCCTTTGACGATGTTGCTGCAAAAGTTTATAACCGTTATCTGCTACCACTACATCACGAAGCACCAGGAAACTATATGCAGGAAGGATTGTGATTGTCAGTTAATCATAGAGTTTATTCATGCCATAAAAAATAATACTGGGTTCACTGACCATTTTATTATACCAAATAATTTGAAAATCAGAAATGCGATGGCCACATAGAATCAACACAATCATGAAAATGTAAAATTTAAAGAAAGAATGACCTATTCTAATTAAATTTATTGATGTTTCCATGAAAAGTGTAGGCTTCTTCAAACTGCAAATTTGATGGATCTGTATCTAGCATTTATGAAAACTGCTTGATAGAGAACAATATTCAAAATTAGCTAGGAATAAATTAATAACTTCAATGTGATAAAAATCTTAGAACCACACCACAAAGGCTAGCTATAGTAGTTGGAGAACCCAAGACCTTATAAACCCCACACTAAAATCTCTTACTTCCACCATGGGACTAAGTCCCATACCTTGCAATTGAATCTTAACAGAATGGTTTTCCTTTAAACTAACAAATTAGGATAAAAGAAAATGATATTTTATACGTTTTTTAAAAATATGCCAAAATAGAAACTTTCCAAACATTTGTGATTTGTATGAAATTATGAGTGTATAAATTCACTTTCTATCTTTCAACAACTTGAATTTTAAAGGTGCTAGATATGCATTCAGACTGACTCAGATCAACTGAAAATTACAATCCTAATAATGTTCTTTGTAATTTGCATTCAGAAATGCTATTAAAAATTTAAGAGCATATGTTTTTAGTCCCAGTTAATATGGTAAATTTTTATTTTAGTCCTCTAAAATAATTTTATTGGCTTTAATCCTTATAAATTTCAAAAGTTTTGAAAGCAGCCCTTATTATCACTTGATAATGTCCCAATCATGCATCTAGTCAAATCATATCACATAACACTTTAGAATTGTTGACATGACTCATGACATAGCTATATGCTTGAAATGTCACCAGTAAGGGGTGACACATTATTTTCAAAAATTTTAAAAATTATAAAAGATTAAAACGAAAATCATATCTAGGCCAACATTTAAATTTTGAAATAACCAAAAAATGTCAAATTCACTAATGTAAAATTGACACAAAATTCTGAACTTAGAGTGCATTGGTCCAATGCATGGCATGTGTGGGGCTCACAAAACAATGAAATGTTATCTTCACCCACAACTACATGAACAACCAATTTATCTGCTATTGCATTATTGATATGAGTTGTTAGAAAATGGACCAAGCCCTAAATCCTCCTAAAAGTTAACTCAAGAAAAAGGATTACACAAGTGTTATAAAGAGTATTTTAATCATATTCCTAACCAACATGAAACATTTTAACATGAGTCATCAAGTAAACAAATAAAAATAAAATAAGAAGTGTAATTTGCTTTGGCTTCAATGGAAGTCTTTTCAAAACATCTTTCATTTTAAGCAAGTAATACTTGTCGATTAGTAGGTTAGACTGTATTTGCTAATTATAATCTGTTAGAATTATTTTGTAACTAATTAGATTGATTTTATTCTTTTGTAATTAACCGTGATTAGGATATTTGTATAATTCGTAATTATATACAATCTCCTATAAATGCAATAGCTCTGTTGTGCTCTTAATACATGGAATTCATAATATGTTTTCTCGGTTTCCTCTTTTTCAACACAGTATCACAATCTATCCTAGATCCATTGTTGAGCCACCCATGAGGGAGGTGTTGTAAGTCTCATGTTATTGGGTCACTTGTGTTTGTCCATGCTCTAGAAGTTTATTCCTAGATGTGAGGATGTATTGAAAGTCTCACATTGACTATTGATATGACCAATTAAAAGTATATAAGGTTAGGGTAATCCTCATCCTATGAGCTAGCTTTTAGATTAGGTTAGGCCTGCCATTTTCTAATATGGTACTAGAGTCTGACCAATTCAAATGTTGGGTCACCTGCAGATATGCAATCCTACAAGCTTCGACGAGTGTATTAGAGCAGTGGGACTTGGGATCTCATTCCTCTACCATTAAGGAAGTTAGTTATGCAATGAAGGTTGGCCCTGACAAAAAGGTTGACCGCCTTAAGGATCGTCTCGTCGCAAAAAGCTATACTCAGATCTTCGGCCTAGACTATGAGGACACCTTTTCTCCGATTACCACTTATGTGTGACTTGTTTTATTCATTGTTGTCATTCATCATTGGCCTCTTTATTAGTGGGACATCAAGAATGTCTTTCTTCATGGTAATGTACTTGATTACATAGAGCAATCCCCTACTTTGTCGCTCAGGGGGAGTCCTCTTGAATTGTTTGTTAACTACGAAAATCTCTATATGGCCTCAACCTCAAGCAATCCCCTAAAGCATGGTTTGGCAAATTCAATACTATGATTCAGGAGTTTGGTATAACTCAAAGTGAGGCTTACTATTCTGTTTTTTATCGCCACTCAGCTGTTGGATGCATCTACTTGGTTGTGTATATGGATGACATTGTCATCACAAGTAGTGGTTATCTCGGCATTCCATAGGTGAAGCAACATCTCTTCAAACACTTTCAAACGAAGGATATTGGCAAACTTAAATATTTCTTGGGGATAGAAGTAGCGCAACGGATATTCTAAAAGAAACACTCCCATGGATCCAAATGCCAAGCTCCTACCAAATCAAAGGAAACCTCTTTTGAATCCTGAAAGATACAGACGCTTAATTGGCAGGTTAAATCACCTCACTACTCACTCAGATGTCTCATTTGCAATGAGTGTGGTAAGTTAGTTCCTTAATTCTCCTTGTAAGGAACATTGGGATGCAGTAACTCGCATTATTCGATATGTAAAAAAAGCTCCAAGAAAGGATCTGTTGTATGAAGACAAAGGACATACTCAAGTTGTAGGATATTCTGCTGTTGATTGGGCACATTATCCATTGATAGAAGATCTACTTCCGGTTTGTATCTTTATAGGAGGTAATCTTGTCTTTTGGAAAAGCAAGAAACAAAGTGGGGAGGAGGAGTACCCCACTATGGCTATAGCCAGTCAAGAGCTCATATGATTAAACAATTGCTTCAGGAACTCAGTTTTGGAGAAGCTGCACAAATGTGACTTGTCTACGATAATCAGGCTGTCATGCATATTACCTCGAATCCAGTATTCTATGAGAGGACAAAACATATTGAGGTCAACTGTCATTTTGTCAGAGAGAAAGACATGTCTGGCGAAATATCCACTAGTTTTGTTAGCTCTAATGATCACTTACTTAGCAAATATATTCACTAAATCAATAAAGGGTCCACGAAGTAACTAGATAAGTAACAAGTTTTGTTAGCTTGGTCCACTGTAATTATGTACAATCTCATATAAATGCAATTGTTCAAGTCAATTTGAGACTTTCAACAAACCCCCTAGGAATGAACATCTGGAGCGTGGACAAATACGGGGGCCCAAATAACATGGGACTTACAACACAGCCCCCCATAGGTGGACCAACAATGAATTTAGGATAGGCTCTGATACTATCTTAAATTTGACTATTAGCCTAACTCAATCCTAAAAACTAGCTCATGGGTCTTAAATTTGGGTATTAGGCCCAACTCACCGTATATTCTTTTAATTGATCATATCACTAATCAATATGGAACTTATAAAAATAGTCATTAGCCATAATATATAGGTAAAGATTAAAGTTTTATAAATTTTTCTTACCCAAAAGAATCAAACATTTAAGGTGGAAGATCTCAGTTTCCATTATTTAATTATTCAGCAAAACTTTACATGGTCTTTTTTTATTATTTCAAATTTGTTTGATGTTGTGATGACAAATCTCTACTAGCATACCTATCCGCACTACAACTGAGGATCCTGCAACCATTGCTGCTAATTTTGATAGAAGTCACTGCAGCCGAATGATCATCAATGCTATCAATGAGTTCAAAATTTCTGCCATATACACCCAAAAAGTCATTGAAAAGGCATAGCCAACCAAGTAGGTTATATACTTATACTAAAGCAGCAAAACCACACCTTTCCACATCATACAGATGAATCATACAATCCCGTCCCCCTGAGGCAAGAAAGTAATTTCCTTTCTCCATTTTCTCGGATATGTCTTGGGTGCACAAGGTAAAGCTTAATGTAAGGATCTCTGCAGCATGAGCACCCTGAAATAATATGCAGGAAATAAATGACCATAAATATAATTCTGTGAACCCTCAAATATAGTTTTACTGCATAATAGTTTCTAAAATAAACCCTTGTGCCTGAACTCACTTGAAAACATGTGTAATCCAATGTTTGAAGGTTGTAAATATGAAGGTTTCCTTTGCAATCACCAGCAGCAAGGTACTTTCCATCTGAACTAACAGCTAGTGATCGAAACTCTTGACTGGTAAGATCTCCCATTACTGCATCACGTTCAAATGTCCCAGCACTTACTGCAGCAGTAGACAGGAAGAGCACAAAATGTGAGAAATAGATAATAAAATTAAACAGGAAAATTGAGAATTTTTTTCCATATTGAGTTACCTAAACATGAAGAACCCAATAGTTCGGTCTTCAACTCTTCAGCATCTTTTGATAAATCAGATTGTAACGCAATATCCCATAGCCTAATTGTACCATCAGAAGAGCAAGTTGCAAAAGAAATCCCCCCCAAACAACCTCTAGCGGTGCATGCAAGAGATGAGTCGTGCCTGTTTTCACAACATAGATTCTTGATATCCCATATGCATGAGGAATGTGAAACTAGCACAAAGCACTTTGTGGCCTGGAAAATAAGGACAGAGTTTTCTGCATTAGCCATTGATATATTTGTACAACACCATATAGACAAGAAAATACAGGGGAAAATAGAAAACTAGTGGCATCATCCCACTAAATTACAAGGAAAAAATTGGATAGCGAGCACTTAATCTATCATGGATGAATGTAGAGGGTAGGGCATAGAGACTATGCTCTCCATAAATAACCACTAAGGTAAAGCATTTACCCGATTCATATCATGCATGTCATAGATGTAGAGACTATGATCTCCATAAATAACAACTGTAGGATATAAAAATGGAGAAGACGTCAATGCACAACACGAGATTACATCAAATACAATACCAACACAAATTGAGTATTCAGCACTCACCAAGCTTCTCTAAGGCTGAAAACTGACAGGCAACTGCATCAGGCAGGACAAGCAACTGTTCAAAATCTTGTTCCGGAACCATAGCATAGCAAAGATTATTGCTTTCTTCATAAAACTTTTTTGTCTTTGAATATAATATACTGCCCACGTATTCTAGAGAGACAGGGGTAAGTAATTGGACTATTCCATTATTGCATGCACAAGCAATTAGCCTTCCTGATATAGATAATGCAAAAGCTTTTTTTACCTGGAAATGAGAATCCGGGATTTGTGAAAAATTACATAGAACTAGCAGTTTAACACTGAAATGATTCCTTCTAACTACTCATAATCAAATTTAAACTAGTACAGTTTGTAATGGAATGATCAACTCTACTTAATGAGTTTGCCATCAAAGAAACTCGCATTATAAGAACATTCCAGCTTGCACTTATAAGTTATAACACCATTTTTTACATGAGGAATCTAATTTAAGTCTTTACAATCAAGTTACAATTTAACATCTCATCCATCAAGATTTCCTCAGTGGAAAGATACTTTTGGCATGCTTAGGTACATTACAAAAAAAGATAAAGGGCCGGATGTACCTTCAAGGCTACAGACTTTTTGACTGACATCCCAGAATTAATAAGGTACAGAACCCCTGTAAACAGAAAGGAATGAAATTGAACTAATACCTACTGCATCATGCCAATCCAAGAAATGCCTCAAAACTTCAACTAAAACAATATTAATCTTAGACTTGCTCTGAACTGAGTCAAACCTGAATCAGTCAAAGAATATATCGGAAAGCAATCGGCGGCTTGTTTACAATTATCATAGCTACTACTGCCCCGCACAGAAGAAGCAATAGATGAAAAAGAGCTTCCTTTATGAATAGAAAGATTCACCGGCTTTTCATGTAGTGCTAATGATGTTGTCCTGTTCATCCGTTCATTTAGCTGAGTCCTTCTACATGATCCAAATGCCCAAAATTTCAAGTGCTTTTTCCCAGCAGTTACAATAAATTTTGCATCTGATGAGAAGCAAACACTTGAGATAGTAGAACAAGATGACGTTGCCAGAAGCTTTGTTACCATCTCACCACTCCGCCAGTCCCAAAGGTAAATATAACCCCCAACAGATACCATATGTTTACCTTGGACAGAACACTAAGTAATAAGTAAGAAGCAGTGAGTAATAAAATTTAAGGCAGGCATATGGATTGCTAAACTTAACCAACCATTGGGTGAGAAACAGATGCATCCAACTCCATATAGATGGCCTTCCAATTCAGAGACCACAGACAAAGTAAGAGAATCCCATACAAGTACGGAGGACTGGTTTCCTGCCTGCAAAACATACTTAAGTTACTGTAGAAAGTGTAAAAAGACGAAGGCATTTATTCTTGTTAGTAATGTCACTTAAATCCCACATTGCTTAGCGGGTACCGTAATTGAAGTTTGAAAAATCACACATCACTTAGCAGTCAAAGCGTTACTCTTCGAAACCTATATAAATGGGAGTTTTGTAGTCACCGAAAACACACCAAAGCAACAAGATCACGTATCTTCTTCTATTTTATTATTCTTATATCCTTTCTATCCTTTAGTCATTGTTTGTGAGGTCCCAACGCTTCTTGCCTCCTGTGCACAGATCTAGGGATGATGGAGTTGTGTAAACTTTGAGGAGAAAATATGGATATTGGGATGTTGAAATTTTACCTTTAGGGTAGTGACTTTTGTCATGGCACAACACTCCTCCCATTTTTCAAACAATTCTCAATCTTTTGCATATCCATAGTCCATACAAGTACTTAATGAGGAATGCTCCAATCAATCATGCATTAACAAGTTAATTCCACAAAGACATATTTATGAACATGACATCTTTACTATGAACACACGATTGCCCTATAACTGAGATTAGGTCTTTAGATGATGAAATGAAGTTTTAAACAATCATGCTATCAGCTTTACTATAGAACTTCACCCAAAACTTTTAATGGATCTTCAATCAAGTCCCAAAGTCATGAATCAAAGAGAGAATAAATGTTCCAAAAAAGACCATTTGCATTAAAACGGATCAAAGTATGATACATATAAATTTCTTAAGACAGGAGTGTAATTTTTTAAAATCAAAGTGAGGTCGGTGTCTTTAAGCATTTACCTGACAAAAGGATTGTAACTTTTCAAATACACAAATTTTTTACACTTCAACAATGAAGAAACGAACACTTTAAAAAGAATGATGTGGTGGCAAAAAAAAAACTAATACATGTTATATGTTACACTCCTGTCGAAGAACAGCACAACTCCACAAGCATATATTGAGCACTATCTATCCTGTGCCCTCTTTTAAAATGAGGGATTATAGATAACCTTATAATCACTTCGTGTTCAATACGAACACAATGGTAGCAAATTTGTGATCCATGGTTCATAGAGAATGAAGAATAAAAAATTTATGTATGTAGGTTAAAGGAAATGCAAGAACATGACGGTCTGAGATCATTGCCTATGTTTAACGGCCAAAAATCACACACAAACCGTTAAGTTGGAACTTTTATGAGACTTTAGAACAGAAAATTGAACCAAATAAAAATCAGAGGACCAAAATACTATTTTTGCCAAAATAATAATAGCAAATACTTCTATTTCTATAAGGTATCGAAAACTGATATTCTACATGAATTGAAAATCAACAAAAAGAAAAGTATCCTTCAATTCTCACTAAAGAGCATCACCCTTTAAGTCTAGAACTTCATTCATTGTGTGACTGTATGAAACACTAACATCGCAATCAACTCAGGTAATGAGATTTGATTCTAACCTCCCCAGCCGCAACAAAGCGCCCATCTCGAGACAAAGCTACACAGCTCAAAGGTTTTGGCACTCTATTAGACACCATGAGGTGTGACTGAGTGCCCAAATTCACGTCATATATAACCACCACCGAACCTGCCAAATATGCACATTTGGAAGTTGAGGCATTCGAAGCCAACCCATTGCAATTCTTCGTCGTCAACCCAATTATCTCCTCCAAAACCAGCTGAAAAGGGGGGAAATTCTCCAAAACATCAGGAGCACCAAGAGGAGCTATTGTGCATTGCTAAAATAAACGTCACTATTCAGCAATCAGTAGTATTCAATATTCAAATTAACCACGAAAATGCTCACTTAGTTCATAGTTTCTATCTCAGTTTTCTAGGAAACAAACAGCTGTGTTATCCTGAAAAGCATACACATTGCTCCAAAAAGAAGTTCAAGCATAAGGAACATCCAGAAGAGCACATGCACGTTGATTTGGGGAAAAATTACTACCGAGTAATACACATTACACAAATTTGCCATAACCAATTATTGCTTATTACTTTCCCGGAAGATAAAGGGTTTTAGGTTTTACAAGTTGGAAATCAAAAAACAATTTGTTTGAAAATAAATAAATAAGACCTTTGAGACAGTATCGGGTTTGTTGAATCTGCGAGAAGGCTTCATTGTGATAAGAGAGAACCAAGGAATCGCGAATCAAGAGAAGACGAAGTTGAAGATCATCTTCAGCTTCTTTGCACGATTCTACTGAGTAGAGTAGAGAGACAGACAGAGAGGGGCGGGAATTTTGCACAAATTTAAAAGCATATTAAAATGGAAGTATTTTGGGACAAAAATATCCTAAAGGTCTGCATTCAAATGTTGATTCGTACAGCAATAACACTGCTTGGTTGGTGCACAAGAAAATAAGAGGAGAAAAAATAAATAAATATCAATAAAGAGAAAAATTTTAAATTCTTTGACTCCAGCACTCAACTCTTTTCACTATTTGATTTTCTTTTATATATATATTAGTACATTAACTCAACTGTGCAAAACATTTTATTATAATTAAAATAGTTTTTTCAAAATAATTTTTCTATTTCAAATTCATTCATATCATATAAGTATTAATGTATAATGATGTAAAGAATTTGATTGTTCTCATATAATTTAAATAGTGATATATATAACTTTTAACAGTAGATAGTTGATTTAACTGGTACTTTTATCTTTAATTTTTTTTATATTGGTACAAGATTGCTTTTGATAGAAATATCTATCATTTTATATTATCACAAATTTTAATTATTTAAATATTGATAAATTATTACAAAATTTTTCATTTTAATATATAATATTAGATTTCTTCATATATAAGTATATAATTTAGTATAGCCATCCGATTGATAAATAGTTTATAACTTTTAAATAAAATAAGAATAAGAATAATTTAACTAAAAAACCATGTGAAAGAACTCACAACATAAGAAGTAATAAATAAATACATTCATAATGTTTTATTTCTAGTTTGTTATTTTTGCATATTTTTATGAATTTTAAATAGGAAAGTTTTCTAACAATTGAAACATTTGTGTTTAGTTACAAAAAATTATTTTAGTTTTTTAGAAAAAGTTTTTTGTTTGTTTTCTAAAATTTTCATTTCCTATAATAGCTAAAAGAAGTTCTTGAAAAACTTTTTCACTTTTCAGTTTTTTTAGAAAACTTTTTTAAAGACTTTTCTGTTTTTCTTTAAAAAATAGAAAATCCGGTTTTTAGTTTTCTTTGAATATTTTGTAAACAAACACTTTTTCTATTTTTTCAACTTTTTCAAGAATAGTTTTCCATTTTTCTTAAGAAACTTACGAACTAAACATGACTATTCTCAACCTATGAAACATTTCTTTAAATTTCAATAATCAATGTACAACCTCTAGGGTGCACCAATTTATAATTATAGAAAAATATGATCTATCAATTTTTTAAAAATATTCACGTATCATCAATATATATATATATATGGCTAAAAGGTAAATTTAGCCCCTAGAATTGTTGGGATCCCCTGAAATAATTTTTCTTAGGATTGTGTCCCTAAAAAATTTTTAAGTTTAGAATATAACCCCTTCCGTTGACTGCCTCTGCCAACTGATGAGGTGGAGCTTAGTCACATGTCTGTCATTGCATATGTGGCATGTGACTCATCATATTAGGACCAAGTCACTGATTAACCTTTTTTAATTAAAGGTTAACAAAATGATTAACCTTTTTTAATTAAAACCCTTTTGGCATTCGTCGCTTACTCTCTTCCTCTTCCATGTACCTTCACAACCCTTCTCAATTCAGATCCAAGCTCTGGTATTTCTCTGACCCAAAGTGGAAAAACCTTAATCTCTATGCTCTTCTCGTTGCCTTGCCCATTGCACCTTTCTCTGAGCTTTTTCTCTTCTTCTCATTCTCTGGCCACCCCACTTACAGATTCTCATTCTTTCAACAATCCTTAACACTTTTCTTCCAACAATCCTTCCTTATTAAATACAAATATTTGTGTGCTTACTTTTACTTATTTCCTTTGCGATGAAGAATAGATTTAAAGTCTCCTACCTGGCACTAGCACCCCCTTCCTTCCCTCCCGATTGATTCTAGGGTTTCACTCAAAAGCTCTCTGCGTCCTCAACAATTCTTTCATCATTTCCCCTTCCTTCCATCTCATCCACAATGGGCAAGAAAAAACCCAAGGATCCCCAACAAACCCCTCAAAACGATACCGTGTCACCCTCTCCCGACATTTTCGGCAAGCTCTTCAGCAACGCGCCCAAACTATCCACCGTCATCACCGCTTCTCTATTCTCCGACGAGAACCCCTTCAGGAGAAAGCCTCAACCACCTGCCCCACTTTCCGACTCCACTAATCACGGTCAGAGCCCTAACAGCGACGACACAAAGAGGAAGAGGAAAAAAGAGAAAGATAAATCCCTCGATTTGGATTCCTCAATCGAAGCTTCGGAGAAGAAGAAGAAGAAGAAGAAACACAGTTCAGACGAGAATGGAGGGGAAGGGAAAGGGGTGAACTTGGATGTTGAAGCAATTGAGAAGAGGAAGAGGAAGAGGAAGAGGGATGAGGTTGAAAAGGAGTGGGAGGAGAAGAAGAATGGGGAAGTTGAGGAAGGGATTAGGAAAAAAACTGTTGGGAGCAAGAGGAAGGCTTTGGATGATCCTGCTGATATGATGGTTTCTAAGGAAGGTTTTGATGATGAGGATAAGCTCTTGAGGACTGTTTTTGTTGGCAATTTGCCTCTCAAGGTGAAGAAGAAGACTCTCTTGAAAGAGTTTAAGAAGTTCGGTGAGGTTGAGTCCGTCAGGTTTTGTTCTGTTCCTCTACAAGATGTAGGTTTTAATTTTGTTTTGTTAACCTTTAATTAAAAAAGGTTAATTAGTGACTTGATCCTAATATGATGAGTCACATGCCACATATGCAATGACAGACATGTGACTAGGCTCCACCTCATCAGTTGGCAGAGGCAGTCAACGGAAGGGGTTATATTCTAAACTAAAAAATTTTCTAGAGACACAATCCTAAGAAAAATTATTTCAAGAGGCAAAACCAAAATCCCAACAATTCTAGGGGCTAAATTTACCTTTTAGCTTTATATATATATATATATATATATATATATATATATATATATATATATATATATATATATATATCATCACTACAAATTAATATTTATCTCGCTCGGTGTGTAAATAGTTAAATATATTGTCTCTATAATCATGCATTATAAAATTGCACACCCTTTCTAATTATTTTCCACAAAACCATGAGAAGTAAAAATAAAACTGAACCACAAACCCTGACAAATGCCTTTTAATTAAATTATTTAGTTAGTATTATATTTAATTATTTTTTATATTGATAAAAATGTATTAGTGAAAATAGTTATTCACACGAAAGGTTGTTCATACAAAGTTAACTAATTGCATTCATTTTAATTGTATATACATAAAAATAACTAATTAATTGTTTTCTTACATAATGATAATAATATAGGGAAAAAATTCATTAATCTTTCTGGTGTGAAATGCCAAACCCCATAGTCTCTGACAACGAGAAGAATACAAATGACTTGATCTTGTTTGATGTTTCCAAGAAAAATGGAGCAACTTCAAATATCAAAATTTCATCTTATGTCGTCATGCCCAATTTAATTTCTTTCTCTTAATTTGAAATAGTAATAATTAAAATAACAAATTCAAAGAATAGCCAATGGACTGATATAGAGAAGGGGGGAATCTCTTCAAAAAACTAGTAAAGGGTTTGTTATTGTTAACCAAACTTTTTTTTGTAAATGACCCGTATAACCAGTGAGGTTTAAAATTTTGGAAAATAAACAAACATCTATCTAGAACCCTTATTGCATAGAAAAAAATTAATGCGCATTATATTTTAAAAACTAAATTCAATCTCAATTTCACCACCTATCAACTACAGGAAACAATCAGTTTAGTATTTCAATTCAAATTAAGATTTAAATTAGTTGTCAATATTTTATATATATATATATATATATATATATATATATATATATATATATATAAGTTTGCCAAAAGAATATTATATATAATAATTGCTAATTCCTTTTATTAGTTAATCTTTTTATTTCTTCCTTTTTCATTTTAATCTCGCAATTTAATTTTGATTTTGGAATCATTGCTACTTTCAACTCATTGATTTTGAATGGTTTCTCCTTTTTTTTTCATTTCCCTCTTTCTTTCCTCTTGTATTTTAATTCTATATTCAATTTATTTTAAATTTAAATATATTGTCTACGCCTTTTTATTTTTATTTTCCACCCAAACTTTTGAAGATGTAAATAAAAATAGTAATGGGCAAGACACACTAATTGCAAACTAAAACAAAAAGAGATATAGATAATGATAACTAAAGTAATAAATTTTATGAAATATTTTTCAGGATACAATATCATTGATTAATAATAATAAATAAATTTATTTTGATTTTTTATTCATTTTGTACCAATCTCAATATATGTTTATTGCTTACCCGGGGATTAGTCGTTTAGCCGGTGTGGGTGAGATTTTTGTAGTTGAAACTGATACATGACACATGACATGCGCTAGTTAGATGCGTCACTTCATCTTTTGATGTACCGTTATGGCCCCGCGTTTCAAGCCAAAACAATGCATCTACAGTTGTGTGTTGGGTTGTGTCTGTTCATTTTTCAACCTATTGCCCCTAAATTTTCATATAAATAGGAGTTCGGGGTTGAGTGATAAGGTACTCGAATCTTGATGGTTGTAGCTTTGCCTTTCTTTTGTTAGCAACCTACATCCCCTTGGCTCGTACCAAGAAAATAACCCGTAAATAACCCAAAGGTAGCCTCTCTATCCCGACTCTTTCTTAAGATTATACACTTGTTTTATTTTCTATAAAATGTCAAATTGGGATAAGGAGACGACCCCATGAGTGACAATTCAATGGATATCGTCTCTGAGCCACCATCGTGGCCGTCTACAAGACCTGGGTAAAAATTGTGGTTGTCAAAAGTAGGTATACGTATGTGGGTTATGAAAGGCCCTAGGGAAACCACTCTGGCTTGCCAAGGTCCTCTATTGTTAGGGTGACTCCATCTTTTGGGATGGGGGAGTCTTAGGGGGAAGAGTGACAATAACCCCTAGAGACGACATTCTCCTCTGAATTTGACTCGTCCATCTTCACACTGCTGATAACAAGGTCACATGTAACCATGTCCTCTCACTCACAGGAACAAGATGCCAACATCATTTACTATCATGCTAATGACACCATTTTTTTACTGGTGTGCTCCATTTTTAAAACATGTAATGTGAATGATGGCCGTTGAGGATGCACAATATGAGATGAAGAGTCATCGTATTGTGACAGACCTGACAAATTCCAACATGATAGCACACTAGATCAATTGGTTAGCTCGGAAGACGAAGGACCCCTATTTCTGGGTGCATCGGGAGATCTTATCACTCCACAGTCATTGTGCAAGTGTCCGGCTTAAGGCTAGGAGGATTTGGGCCTCAAATAAATATAAGGATTATTTTGCCCTTGTGACATCATTAATAGAAGATTGGATCTACAACACCCCCAAAGACCGGTATCTATGCATGTATGAAATTTTGTTCACCAAGGTAGGAGTCTGATTCCCACCGAATGATTTCAAGATAGGGGTAATGCGATTTTTGGACATTTCCCCTAACCAGCTCCATCTAAATGAATGGGGCCTAATAATTGCCTTAGAGGTCTTCACCAACCACCTCGGCTTCACATTAACAGTGGAGATGTTCTTTCATTATGCTCGTGTTCTGAGGCATGGAAACCTCAGTGGAAGTTAAAGGTTTGTCAACCTACGGTGCCACAGCGAGATCATCAATTTTGAGGTGTACATTGACGTCTCTTTTAAGCAATAATTTTTTAAAGTTTATGTGAAGTTGGATTGTATGGTGTTTTGGAAAAACATAGATGGCTCCCTAAAGTTTATACTAGGTGGACCAACTAATATTTTCTACTAGAGGGTGGGGCGTATGTGGTGGGGTGAAAAGTTAACTAAAGGATCATGGTTAGTGGTCAACGCTCCGTATGAAATTTCTCAAGTTGAACCCTTGAAGTGTCAGGATCTTCTTGGTATGGTGGATAAAAAAATAAAGTATATAGCGATTTTGGGTAATGTACTTATGTTTTAATTTATCTTGGTCAAAAAATTTATGGATGGTATCTGACCTTCTTTATTGTGATTTCTGTCAGGGAGCATGGGCAGAATCGTACTAGATTAACTCCAAGGAATAATGGGGTGATTAATACTAACCCCAAGATGGAGAATCAAATCCTGCCTCAACTAAAGAAGAAGTAAAAAGATTTTTATCCCTGCTGACAACGCTAGCTCTATAACGGAAAAGAAAAAGTATACCTGAGAAGAAGTAGAGGGATCCAAAAAGAAGGGGAAAACAGAACAACCCACCCAGTAGGACAAGGGCAAGAACATGGTGACCCCAGCTACAAAGAAGGACGATGCAGGCCGAGTTGAGCCTGAGACTATTATCATCCCTTCCAACATGGAAAGCGGTGAAGACTACCTTCACCTGCTTGATCCCAACAAAGGGACTAAAAAAGAATTCACCTTTCCCTTCTGCCTTAAGGACAATCTAAGCATTAAGGATCTACACTACGCCTTCAATAAAGTCGTACGGTCCACTCTGAAAAGCCTTTCCATCCTCCACTCTTTTGTTGTCGACAGTCCCGTGGCGGAGATTGATTGCCTTCCCTAGAAGAATGCCCAGGTGTTGGAAGACTAGGGAAATATCCATTGTCGTCTAAAGGAATTGAATGAAAAGAACTCTAGTTTAGAGTCTACGGTGTCAAATTGAAAATTAGAGAGGAGAAGGCAAATGGGGAAGTGAAGCGACTCAAAACCAAGGTGGAGAACTTAAAGAAAGAAAAGGTGGCCTTGAAATTGAAAAGGAAAAGCTATAAAAAGACTTGAATGATAAGGACGCCACTTACCAAATTGACATGGGCATGTTATGGTGTAGTTCTTCAGCCATATGGATCATTAGGTGATATATCAGAACCATAGCCTCTTGCTCAATCTTAATGGAATTGGTTTTTGTAACAAAGTCCTCTTAGGTAAGTTGGTGATTGAGGTTAATAGGGACAAGTACAAACTAGCGGATAATTCGTTTTGCTTCATCCTGTTGCCAAATGATGAAGAGTAGATCTTTGAGCAGTGAGTTTCTTCGTACTGAGGTAAATGATGGTAAAAATGTTTACCAGAATGACCATCCCTTTTCTCCTCTTGTTGTTTGAAGAAACCCCTTTCTTATTCTATACATAATTTTTTGTTTTTATAGGAATCTTGTAAGGCCGCAGTGCCCCCTTATTTTGTTTACCATTTTTGTATTTTGGGCAATAGACCCATGACACTTATAAGAGCAATGGAATTTCTATTGATAAAATATATGTTATATTTACTAACTTGGACCAAAGTGTGTGTATAAAGAAAAATTGGTTTTACTTCATTCATTTAAAATTGTATGATTCTGACAATGTAAATCAAACTATGTGATATGTTAAGTAAACTTCATATATTAGTCTTATGAGCATTATGAGTTTAGACATTACTTAAGTTTTCACGGGAGTGCTACATGGGTTGGTAATATAGATATTGAGTTTCTTAAGCCTGCCATCCTCATATCGGGATGATTACTATATGTTCTATGGAGGTTAGTTTGTCACTTATTGGGGTCCAATAATCATGCTCGTATCAGGTGATTGTCGGGGCGATGTTGCCTCTCATTGGTATGACGTCCCCTTATCAATTCTTAAAGTTTATCTCAGGGTCTGGTGAAAACCATAGTAAATTTTTCGCCTTTAAAACATCCCTAACAATAAATATTAGCAAACTTTTTGTTTTCACTTTCGTCCATACACTAAAAGAAGAGAAAAAAATACAAAAAATAGCATAAATCCATAAAACTTTCAACACCTAATTCTTCATCAATATAAATAATTGATAGGGAATTTTCACATGAGAATAACCATGATAAAAGATTAAGAAGAAAGACAAAAAATAAAGAAAAGTAACATGAATAACCATGATAGAGAACGAAAAAGAAAGAATATCAAAGACAAAAGAAGAATTTTAAATTTTAGGAAAGGTACATGGTTCAATACTATATTATAAACGAGGTTTTTAATAATAAGAATTTAAATATTTAAAATAAAAGAGATTAGGAATGCAACCCCAAATTAAATTGCATACATATTGGAAATTGATGAGCTTAATAATAAATGTAAAAATAAAATAAAATAAATTAAGTGATTAGTAAAAGAAAACACTAATTTAAGAGGAAAATCAAATGAATCATGTCACATCACGTGTCAGATTCCATCTTTCATAAACCCTCTTGTACTATATCTGATTTGATCATTTTTATTAATTTGTGACCTATGAAATATACTAGTGTGAAAGAGACGTGATATAGTTTGTTATTTTTTTATTTATTAACAATAATAAGATATGAAGACAAAGAAATAAGTGTGTTATAATTACTTTTTTTTTGTTGTGACATTATTCCTTGATTATTGTCAAACATTGTAATTTTTTATTAATTACTTTTTTTAGCAATTAACCAATAAAATATTTTTAAAAGTTGAATCAAAGTAGAATATATTAATTATTTAAATAAGATAATGTGTCTAAGTTGAAGGGAAAATTCACTTAATTATTATCTATTAAGACTCTTTTGTTATATATTCTAATAGTTATTTTATAAAATAATTACTACTCAAAATATCTTTTAATTACAAAAATATTAATCACTTTTATAACCAATTGGAATCATATTAATGTCAAGGCAAACAGGAAAAAGGTTAAAGCTAATTAATTACATTAATTAGTAATTAATAAAATTAATTTAAAAATAGAAAAAGGACATGATGACACATGTCAAATTCAAATATAGTGAAAGTGATAAAACTCTATTTTATTATAAATATAAAAGTCTAGATGAGTTGAGTTGTGGATATTCATCAAGTTGAGGTGTGTCTCAAAGCTCAATGAACACATGTAGAGTGACTTACATGTCACTCGCTAGCAGAGTTCTCATATCAATAGAATTTAAACTTATGACATTGATATCTTAATTGAAAATAGATAAATCTAAAAAATAAAATTATAGTAAATGTTTATTTATTTTTACTCACTTAATAGTTTTTGTAACAACTCAATTTTTTTTTAAAAATTAGGGCTTTTATTTTGGGGCCTAGTGGTGGGTTGACATGCCTTGCTAATATGCCAACTCTAGGTATAACTTATAGATAAATTAAACAAAAGATGGAAATGAGTTAAAAGTTAAAAACAAAGTGTAAGTTAAAAGATGAAAAACGGAAGTTGAAACTTGATTAGTTCGAGGTGGTTATGAATTTTTTATTTTGGTTTTGGTTTTAAAAATACGTTTGAAAACAAAAACAATTTTAAAAAAATATGCTAAATTAAGTTTTAACTCCTTTTTAAAATGGTTTTCAATCATATTTAAAAACAAAAAAATGGTTTATTTAATTTTACTTTCAGTTTTATAAACCTCTAACTTTAGTCGTCCACCACCATTACAACCACCATCGTCATTGTCGCTGTCATCATAGTCATCACTACCATCACCCCTACCCCCATCACCACTGTCATTGTTACCATTACCACCCTTATCGCCACCTCATTCACCACCACTTCCGACATCGCCACTATCACCATTATAATTATTCTCCTAAGAAAATAAAATAATATCAACTATTAATTTATGTAATTAACTATTTATTTCTTATATTCAAATAAGAAGAAGGTAATAGGTTTGAAAAAAAAATTAAAGGTAAAAATATAATTTTTGACCTTAAAGTTTGTTCTTTAATTTGAATCAGACCCTTAAGTTTTTTTAATCCAAATTGGTCCTCATGTTTTCTATGTTGGATCAAATTGATCCTTCCATCATCTGTATCATTAATATCGTCAAAGAAAATTGAAAATCATAGGCTTTGTGTCTTCCATCTCTTTTTCATCTCAATCATTTTCCTATCTCACACAAATTTTGGTTCCATTTGAATTGTGAAAATGTTTTTTGTTTTTATTTCCTGTTTTCAGTTTTAATTACAAAACCATCATCATGCTTCGTATTTTAAAAAATTATACTTAAAAACTAAAATCATGAAACAAAACAAAAATTATTTTCAATGTTTCCTAATAAAATTTTAAAAAAGTAAACAAGATGACAACTATGCAATTAAAATTGAAAAACAAAAAATAGAAACATGAAACCTTTTTGTAATTCAAACGGGGCCTTATTATTCATCTTTTGTTCGCAATCTATAATTTATGTTGTAGTAACTTGGGTAACTAGTTTATTTTTCAAACTTAGTGTCAGCGTCAGACTAGTTTTGGTTTTAAAGTTATGAGGACATTTGGTGTCTTCCTCCAACGGAGTTTTTCTCCGTTAAGTGAGGGGAGCTTTTTGATCCTACGGGTCAACGAAGTTTTGATTGTCTCCAACGAGTTTTGATTATCTCCAACGGCGTGAAGAATTAATATCAACCTTTAAATTTTCACTTCAACTCAACTTCGTTTTCCTAACTGCAAACCAAACACCCCCTATGTAGACGTGTTGAGTTTGATTCTTCAATTATATTATTTGTTACGTTAGTTATTGGCTAGGTTTTGTTCTAGGGGTGATTTCAAGTCATCGTGTCATGAGATATGACTGGGATTGGTTCAAAATTATGAAAAGTTAGCTCAACAAATTTCCAAAAAAACAGCACTTAAGTTTCATCTTATCTATTTCGATCCTATTTCTTTTTATGGAATCTGTCATGCGTGTTGATTGGAATATGTTTATAATTAAATTTTAGACACAAATTTATCATTGCCTTTCATTTTTGTGACTTTAGGTGCATTTCAAATAATGGTTGTATTTTTAAGTGTTTTAAGTATTCACAAGTGTTCGCAAGTGTTCTTTATTTTCTTTATTGAATAAGATGATCAAACCTTGATTTGACCTAATTATTGTTGTTCATCTATCTAGTATAGAGTACCAAACTTACTTGTTTAATATCTTACACCAAATTAATGAGATTCAGTATTATATACTTAAGTCTAATGTGGATCTTAAGATATTGTTGTATTTCGTCTAACACATGCTGGTATCTCACTTTGAGAAACGAAATAAAGGGTCGCCTAGAAAGACACTCCGACACCCAAATTAGTATGATATCAACATCGGAGCTCAAGTGTTAGAGTTGATTGAACGTATAATGAGTGATATTTATAAAAGTCAAATGAGAATTTGATCTCATGATACCTATGTCAATACTTTCCTGTAAACTACAGAGAAAGTTGACATAGACACGTACATTCCTAATACGTTTGTAGGTATTGACTGATAGTCCCCTAATATGTTATTCAACCCTCCTCTAATACCAACTATTAAGAGAGTGTAATATTATATATTCATGTCTATACCAAATACATTGTTTAGCTACCGGTATAAACCTTATTACATTTTTTTCCACTGCTCTATTAAAAACTCATAGGATGATTACCAAATTGTTTTCCTTAAGGTGGTGTTTGGTATGAGAGATCTTTTTAAGTGAGATTCCTGGGAATGTGTTTCCCGGGAATGCGTTTCCTGGGTAACTTATTTCCCATGTTTGGTACTAAAAAAACTTACTTGGGAATCTTTTTAGTTTCTCTCATTCCCATGTTTGGTGTTAAAAAAACTTATCCGGGAATCTTTTTGTTTTATGAGGATTTGGAAAGAAAATAAGGGTATTTTTGTCTTTAATTCCTTCATAATTAAGTTTTCTGGGAATCTCACATTCCTGAGAATATTTTTTTTATCTCATACCAAACATGGGTAAGGAAATATTTTAAGTAGTATTCCCAGGAAAGTTCAAATATCCCTCATACCAAACACCACCTAAAAGTATGATAAACTTAAAGATCCATTCTAAACCAATGTTTATCCACAATAATTACCTAAACAACGTTAATAATATAAATGACCAAAGCATATGGAACATAGGAATCAAGGTAGAAAAAAACATCAAAATGAATATGTAAGGTAAAAAATTTGTAATTTTGCTTAATTTAAATAACTACTTTTTTTTTTAAAAAAAAAGAATATAACCGTTATTCAGGGAAATGGAACATGGGATGGGTCTATCCGGGATCAGTCAATCCGAAAAGTCAACGAATTCATAAATCGAAGACACAACGAGGTTGTTGGTGCTTGATGGCACGTGCTCACTCCCACACGTGGTGCCACGCATTGCGTTTGCGTTTACTTCACCTGTGTATTATATTTTATATATTCCTCAATTGCCTTTTCCTATGTTGGTTGCCTCAGCCTTCAAATCCATGTCCCCCGAAAATTAAAATTATGAATAAAATATTCTTTGTATAACTTTGCACGAAACAAATGTTAATTCTGAAAGAGAAGTCTTCATGTATTATTAATGTAAAATTTTTATACTATTATTAATCAATCAAAATATATGTAAACAAAAAAATCATTTAGAACATATAAAACTATTACTTTTTATGTAAATATTAAAAAGTAATCAATTTTAATAAGTGTATATTTAGATACATAATTTAATTAAAAATTATATAATAATCTTTTAAAATAATACTAACAAGTTTTTTCTAAACATTTGTTAAAAAAAAGTGAAAATTTTATATTTTAAAATATTATTAAAACTGACTTGTCTTAATTTTCGAATAATCCTTATATACTTTTTCACAAAAAAATTATATATATTTTTATTTAGACAATATCTTCTCACATAAAAAAATATTTATCACAAAAAAATACAATATTTTTACAGCATCGGTTAATATGACTCTAATTTTTTCTTAAATGAGAGTTTAATTATAAATTTATGCTGATAACTTGAAAGGAACCTATTTCCATAACGTACTTCTAATTTTCTTTTGAAATAAGTTAAATTCAAAATTAGTTATACGAGTTATAAATTATGTTAATGAGTTTCTTCAGACGTATATAATATATCAATTTTTGATTAGTGGTTGATAATAAAAAAAAACTTTACACTCTTACGATATTCTATATCACTTTTTGATATAAGAGTTTAATTACAGTACATTGTTTATATAAAGATTTTTATACGGTTAATTTATTAAAAATTACACATGATTTTTAATATAATTATTATAAATGCAAACAACTTTTGCACACATACATATATATGATTAAATGTCACTACTGGAGTCTATCCAATTAAATTCTTAATATAATTAATTGTATTACGAGGATTGCAACTTTTATATGATTAAATTTAATCCTAAAGAAATATGTTACTAACAAAACTTTTTTCAATGTGGGTCCATAAAACATTTAACGTATTAATAATATTAAAGTTTGACTCTTAAAAATATGAAAGATATATACATATTTAGATGATGATGAATGTATTTTAAAAAATAATATTTATATATAAATAACATTTATATTTATAAATATAAAATTTTGGTAGATATTAAAATTTATTTATTCATAATTTTTATATTTTCAGTAAGAATCAAATAGAAGCTCTCAACAATTCACGTAATTAACTCAATTAATTAAGAATCAAATAGAGACTTTCAACATTTAAATCAACCGTTTGTTAATGAAATTCCCTTTATAAATAAAAGAAAAAAAAACCAATTCCCTTTCAAAATTAATAACAAAATATTATTTTTTTAAAAATAAATTAGGCCCAGCAACCCCCACGCAAATGACGTTGTGCAGTCCAACTTCTGTACATAAAATTTCATTTTCTCACCAACCCCGGAACACAACAAACTCCTCCTTGCTTCTTTTTCTTATTTTTTTCATTCATTAAGTTTTTCTTTCTTTACTTTTAATTCTTGGGTTGGTTGTTCAATGCATTCTTGTACCACCAAACTCAACTTGTGGAGATACCTTGAATGATTCAAACCATGTTTCACACAAACAGAACCAACCTTTTTTTTTCCCATGCCATGATGACACATTGATGACTAGTTTGTGACTTTTTTTTTTTAATTATTTCCCCCCCTTTGGTGATCCTTCAATGGCTGCAACAAATTCAGCACCACCCCTTTTGCATTCCTATCAAAAAAGGCCTCCTGTTTTCGCACCCCATTTGAGTTTTGTGAGTTTTAAGAAGACCCAGTTGGGATTTGAGTCCAGAATCTCAACAACAAAACTGGAATGGAAAGGGAGGGAAGAGCAGTGGCAGAGCAAGGTGAAAAGACACGGGGGTGTGAGGTGCGCTGCAGAGGGCATAGATGGGGGAATGTTTGTTAGAAAGAGAGCTAGAGAAGATGGTGTTGGTGTTAGCATCCCAGAGAGGTTCAAGGTTGTGTTTTTGGTTGCATGTGTTATGTGTCTGTGTAATGCTGATCGTGTTGTCATGTCAGTGGCTATTGTTCCTCTTGCTGCCAAACATGGCTGGTCCAGTTCTTTTCTCGGCATTGTTCAGGTACTCAAAAATCACCACGAAATTTTCTGATCATATGATGCAGTTGACTCTAAATAAAGGCACAATTTTATCTTCTATGACTTGAAGAGAATCAACAATTTTATATTCGTTATAGTTGTATTTATTATTATTATTATTATTATTTTGTGTCAAGCACACTTTGTTAGTAGAAACATTACCACTATAGTTACTCTCTACCAAGATTTGATAGTATTGCATTCATAGTATTCAAATTGCATTCACAGGATTCAAATATGTAACCATAGGTTAAACTAAAACAACCCGAGTGAATCACACTTATAGTCTATCCAACTGGAAAAAATTCTCTTTGAGATTTACAATTGTATTATTTGAATTACGAAATAATTGACTCTATAGGATAGAGTATATGTAAATTATCTCTGCATCTCATTAACTTTTTATCCGGTACATATACGCATCTATAAAATAAACTCAAACCTGTTTAATTTCTTATTAATTTGGTTTTGGGTTATTGGAAAAATGGCTTTCTGAAAACATTCAGATGAAGACAAGGATTTATAGTTGTCCAATAAATAAACTCCAGCTAATTAGTAGTTTGTTTGAACATAATTGATTTCATTTTGAGTGTCCTATTCTTATACACCTGAACTATGTTTTAATATCAAAAAGTTTTTCAATTTGAGTCCCTAGCTAACAAAAAGTTATTACTTCTTGCAATGTTAGTCATCTTTCCTGTGGGGTTACATATTCTCCTCGGTGATTGGAGGAGCTTTGGTAGATAGATATGGAGGAAAGAGAGTATTTGCCTGTGGTGTGTTTTTGTGGTCTTTAGCAACTCTTCTTACACCTTTGGCAGCCAACCATTCCACAATGAGCTTGTTGGCAATTCGTGCTTTCTTTGGATTAGCAGAAGGAGTGGCTCTTCCTTCCATGAGCACTCTCTTATCAAGGTGATGCCACTAGAATCCTATTGAAGTACATAAATATTTAGCTATCTCAGGTATTAAGAGTTTGAAGCATTTCAAGTTTTAGGTGGTCAGTAAAATTTGGTTAATTTGGCTAATTGCATGGTTAGCGTCGTCTTTTGTTGTTAGCATGGACTTTTGGCCGATACTAACATGGCATTTTCTGTTAGTGTTTGTTTGTTTGCCTTACCTATCTAATATCAAGCTTTACCTTTCTTCTTGTTATTGAAAGAAGTCCAAGGTCTTCATGATAGTCTTCTCTTATGAATATCTTACTGTTGTATATGTAATGCTAGTTCTGTACAATTTCAAAAGCTGATATAATCTTGATATTTGAACAGGTGGTTTCCAACTAATGAGAGGGCAAGTGCAGTTGGAATTTCAATGGCTGGCTTTCATCTGGGCAATGTCATAGGCTTGTTGCTAACACCAATTATGTTGTCCACTATTGGAATTTCGGGTCCTTTTATCTTATTCTCCTCTCTTGGGTTGCTCTGGGTGATGACATGGTTATATCGAGTTACAGATGATCCTATGGAAAGTCATTTCATCAGCAGATCAGAGCAAAGACTAATCCAAGCTGGAAAACGTGGTTCTCCGAAGAAAAGTAGCAAGTTTCCTCCCCTACATCTTCTGCTATCAAAATTACCATCATGGGCTATCATATTTGCCAATGCAACTAACAACTGGGTCAGTTCTATTTGCTTTTGAGGGAAGAGAAAGACTTGCCATTGTGAATCCAATTTTAGGCATACTAATAATCTTGATCTTACTTAATTTGCAGGGGTACTTTGTTCTCCTATCGTGGATGCCAGTTTATTTCAAAAGTGTAATGAATTACTTTCTTAATCTGTTTATAATCATTGTACTTACATTAGTGAGCGAATTTCTATTTTTGTTTCTTATATTTTTTTGAAAAATGTGAATATGGGTCTTCTAAAGTGAGGTTGTTTTTTAAGTGCAATGTTAAGGGTGCATCTATCTAATTTATTTAAGTACATTGTGGTTTTAACCTGCTAAACTTTAAGGGTAGACACACCCTTAGTAGTGCACTTTACATGTAATGGGAATTACCTGCAAAGTAAGTAGCTCTTGGTTTCTTTACCCTTATTCCTCACATTTATACCTTGCCCATGTTAGTTAACTTTATTGTTCTAAAAGCAAACATCATTTATTATAATTTTATAAATGATAATCAATCCTGGTTTTCAAAGTTACAACTCAACCAGAATTGCTTTGTTTGCCCTTTGCCTGTGATAGGAACCTGGTACATTAATTTAGAAAGAATGGGGAAAGTTTTCCCTTAGAGATGCAAATTTGCAGAATTTGAGGGTCCACACCTTCCTAACCCAAAGGCCATAATCTTCTCTCAAATGACTAGTCACTTTGCTTTCATCTCTTCACCTTTATTATTTTATACAATGTAATTTCCTACCGTTTCTAACTACCTCATTTAACTAACTAAGTAATGGGGCTACCTAACGGTCTATTCCTGTTTCTGAGGATTGAAACTGCACAAAACTCGTTGATTTTCAATTTTTCATCATGCTGGAAGCCTGGAAATTGCAATTATGATTAATTTTCTTCTTCTTCTTCTTCTTGCCATAGGTGTATAATGTGAACTTGAAGCAGGCAGCTTGGTTCAGCGCGGTTCCGTGGGCAACCATGGCTATTTCTGGTTATCTAGCTGGTCTTGCATCAGACTTCTTAATTAATGCAGGATACCCCACAACATTTGTCCGAAAGTTAATGCAGGTAACTCTTTTGATCACTGTCATACATGAGGATCCATTTGTATACTTTTGGCAGTTTTCCTAATAAGGATCAAATCAAATGCTTGATAAAATGAACAATAAATAGCTAACAACTAGCCAAAAAGATGAAACATGGGGAAAATTGTGACAATTGAGAACTCTACATGGCCTTTTTTCATTTTGAAGCAATAAGAGACCAATATCAGAAAAAAAAATTCATATCAATGGCTGGAGTTTATTTCCTTATTCATGTTGATTTTAGTATTGCATGTGAACTCCAAGAGTATGCATCTACAACAATAATCTGATTTTTTTGGACAACACAACAAAAATCTGATTCACAATTGGTAAATTACAGACCATTGGATTCATTGGGCCAGCAGTGACCTTACTCTGCTTGAATTATGCCAATACACCCACAGTTGCTGCTACACTCATGACTGCAGCTTTGAGTCTCAGTTCTTTCAGCCAGGCTGGCTTTATGCTCAACATACAAGTAAGATATCAACACACAAAAATTGGGCATAGCCCAAAACTTTAAACAACATTTTAAAACATTTTACATGAACTTACACATTTATTATTAGTAAGACATTAACCTCAACCTTTTAACATTTTTGCATGATCAGGACATTGCTCCTCAATATGCAGGAATTCTACATGGTAAGAACCTGATGAAATGTCTTGTTTGGAATGCCTTATTTTTTTCCATTTCTAATGGTTTTGTTGACTTAGTTCTTAGGACTGAGTCTAAGCTACTAAAAGTGATACTTTTTTTATAGAGAAAGAATACATTTATTATATTTTTGTATTTCTAATGTAGAGAAATGCTTGCAACACACTTTTCAGCATACTCCATGTGATTGGTTAGTTTCTTAAAATGTTAAATCATATACATTGTAAATTGATCTCTCACTTTGACAACCAACCAATCATATGAAACGAGTTGAAGAGTGTGTTCAAAAAAAGTGTATTTCTAGCATTTCTCTTCTAACGTATTCATTATATTTTTTTCAAATAAAAAAATTATTGCTTTTAATGACTTAAACTCAATCATAAAGACTGAAAGTAACAAAAATTTTTATTCTCCCATAAAGGGACTTTATTTAATAATAACAAAACTATTACAGGAATATCAAATTCAGCTGGAACTTTAGCAGCTATCATAAGCACAATTGGAACAGGCTATTTCGTACAGTGGCTGGGATCATTTCAGGCTTTCTTAACTCTAACAGCTGGTCTCTATTTTGTGACAACCATTTTTTGGAATCTTTTCGCCTCAGGCGAGCAAGTTTTGTGACTCTTTTCTAATTGAAAAGCAAGGGAAATTATTAATTTCAAAATGGTAGTTATCTTATATTAGAAATGAATAAAAACGAAATTTCCCATCTTGTTTCTCACATAACAGCATATTGTAATATTTTTATCAAGGTAAGAAAGTTGTAAAGGGAAAAACTAGTTTACATGAATATGTGAAGTATGTCCATAATATTTAGACCATTAAAATGTTAACAGTAGGATTACGGTTTTAGTAATGTTAGGTGAAAGTGTTTGAGGAATGTGTCTTTGTTAAAGTGTATATGTTTGGCAAATCGTTACCTAAATTGTCACGGATAGTGGAAAGAAAGAATTATAATTTCAGTTCATCTAATTTAATCAGCTTTTCCAATAGCTGGTCTAGATTTTTCCAATTATGTTATTTTCACCAGTACAAACCTTGTACCGTGAATTAGAAGGGACTATGGCTGTGGTGGCTGCTGAAGAGTGAGAAGGAGATGAGAGAGAAAATGAGAGGGAGAGATAGAAAGAGAAGAAGAAGAGACAAATGGACGGGAGATTTTTAAATAAGGAAATATTACATATTAGTCCTTAAATTTTAAAAAACATTAAACATTAGTCTCTAAATTAATGTAATGCAACAGGGCATTTGTTGTTCTCATCTTCATTAAAGTCGAAGTGAGTCTAGGATCAGGTTAAAATAAGATAGGTTTAGAATTCTAGAATCCATTCTTGCCCTAACAAGTTCTTTGTTGAATTAGGGGAAACCCATGAGGATCTTATCATATTAAATTTTTTTCTTTTTTATTTTAATTGAAACAATATATAAAATAGACATTGAAATTCTTTATAAATATTAAAATTTATGATTATATATTATTTTAACAAAAATATATTAATTTATTGTTGTCATTTAACTATAAATATAAGTAAAATTATTAAATTTGTATACAAGGGCAGGTTCGGGTGCAGGGTTGGGATGGGTAGTTGCTTCTCCACACTCGCCCCTGTCTCCATCAAAAAAGGGCTGAGATAGATTTTTGTTTATCCTCGGTCAAAACAGATTTTACCCATCAAACTCAAGATGATGACAAGTTGGTCCTCGCGGGTTCGGGTAGAATTGTCGAGGTTGCTAGCCCACCTTATGACAATGCTCCAAGTGTAGTCTACTTGTCTATCAATGAGACACGTCAATTTTTTTAAATGGGCAACAAATGAAGATTTAGTGAAGGGCCTAACATGCAACATAGTAAGGAATAACATGTTATTTTGGATAATTTGGAGATTAAAGTGTAACATTAATGTGTGGGTTTACTTGAACACAAAATGACATTTAGATTGGTCTACATTTTCCTTAGCCCTAGTTTACATGGGAGGAATCACTAGAAGAAACATCATTTTAAAGTTCCTGGCATAGTGTCCACCATGAGCTAGACGTTATTTACACCGACTACAATGTTTTCGTATAGTATCCACCATGAGCTAGATGTTATTTACATCAACTACAATGTTAATAGTGTCAATTTGCATGATGCTACATGCGATGTATGTGTACATATAGTGTCAACTAAGCTGAGGTAAAATATACACAAATTTAAGGGGAAGGCAAACGCTTTTCAGCGTTGACCACTATTAAGCTAAGTGTTAGCTTGCTTGACATTTAGTTCAAATTCTCTTTTTCCCCTTGTTTCTCTATTTACTCATCCAATGTTGTTGTGGAGCTTTCAATGACGTGAAGGATACATGTTACAATGGTTGATAGATAGATTTAGGTATACAAGCCGACCCATTCCGCAATGGTCAGTTCGTATAAATCTGTTTTGCGACGGGCCAGTCGTATGATCCTACATTTTAAATGGGCCAGTTTATTTGGAACCGCGTAAAGCTTGTGGGTTAGCCTACGTATGTCTAATTTATTTTCTTATTTACTTAAAAAGTATAGGCTATGATCTAAAACACACTTTTTATGAAACCCAAAAAACATAATTTAAAACATTTAATTATCCAAAAACTCTCACATTGATACTTAAAATTCAACAAATTAGCAACTAATGGAATCTAATTACAAACTTTTTCCTATTTTAATGTAAGAAACAATGACATAACATTGTTTTAGGTTTAGGTTTCTTTCTTTTTTAAAAAAATTGAAATGTGAAAGTGAAATAGTATGGAAAAAAAGTAAGATTTGTTTACAATAAAATAATAATTTTAAATATAAATGGGGTCATGGGTTGGACCTATTTGAACTATGGACTAAATAGGTCAAGCCTGTGAGCACGCAATCTAAACAAGCCTATTTTTTCAATTTATGACCCATGTAAGGATGGGTTAAATGGGCCAACCTATAAGCTCGAGCCTGTATGCCCAACTTTATTTACATAGCAATGTGGTGACGATTCGTAGTGAGGCAATGCATATGGTGGATATCAAAACTACAGTGCGGTAATGTTCTATTTAGGTATTTTTCTTTTGGATTTTTTCATAGTTTTATGGTCGATGAGGGAAATGGTTCATATGGGTTTTAGATAATATTGTTAGAACGACAATGCACTCATCCAAAAAGCTTACACAGTGTTGTCATAAGAGCGAAGTTGCGATAGTGGTAAGGCGATGAATCATAACAGTTATGCGTTAGATCCGCGTGTTGTTAAAGACTTAATTAGAACAAATCGTGTCACCTTTTGGGTTCAATCAACAGAAAAATAATCAAAAAATAAAAAAAATGTTGAAAGGATGTTAAGATGAAGACTTTTGTGTCAATAACTTCTTTTAACACCCTCAGTTACCAATCAATTATTCACGTTTCAAAAATCAAAATTTACCAACATGTTTCTTTTTTCAAAATAAAACAAAAACATTAAAATCAATTATATATTGAGTATAGAGAAATAATTAGAATTGATTACACATAAGAAAGTTAATTATAATAAATTATATTAATTAGCAAATTCTAAAAATTTACAAAACACGTGTTTTTTTAAAATAAAACAAATGTATTAAATCTAAAAAAATTAGACAATTTGAATTAATTATATATAATGAGTAATAGAAAAATAATTGAAATAGATTATATATAAGAAAATTATTATAAATAAATTTGAAATACTTAATAATTAAATAATATTATAGAGTAATAAGTTATTATATTCATCCATAATAAATAAGATAATTACTAAATATAATTTTAACAAGAGAGGGAACTCTAGGCCCAAGAGTAATTATTCTCAATAATATGAAAACTAATAAAATAGTTTACTCATTGGACCATGGTATTTATATTAAGCTCCTTTATCATAACATACTATGTTTATTGTTTAGGTCCTTTAATCTTTCACTATGTATAAACCACTAATTCAGAAGTGAATGAAACAAAGCATAAAGAAAAGAATGAGTACCATAATACAATATTATATAGATAAAACATAAGCATAAAAGGTTTTTACAAATATTATAATTATAGTTTCAATCACAACCACACACACCATGGATGTGTGAATGCAATGCAACACTTCTAATATTTTAACTCATTATATTTATGCATGTGGGTCCTTTATAGTTTTATTTTGCACTAGCCTAACTAAGACTCGACACTATTCCACAAATCTAGATAATGATAATATAACTGCCTTCATGGCATATGAACAACTCCACTCACATCCAAACACTTAGAGACTAGTTATAGTGAACAAAGTTTCTTGTAAAGGTATTTGACACTAAGAAGTGATCCTAGGTCTCTTGTAGCATCCTTTCACACCCTCTCATCCCTTAAAATTTAAACTTTCTTAGTTTTAAGAATTTAAAATGAATGATAAACTTTAATGAAAAATATCCCTCTTATTCAATAATAAAATATTTTAAGTTTAATAAAATAATTTTCATAAAATAATTTCTCTTTTTTTATCATATAATGACTTGGGTTCATTCTAAAATTTAGTTTAATTAATTGTTCTTGAAAAACAAAAGAAAGCTAAAGCTAAAGAAATTATTATACTTACAAAAAATTAATAAATAATTTCTTAAAAGAAATACAAATAAACAAAAAACAATAAAAATATATACACGATGTCTTATAATGCAAGAATTTAAAGAGTAAGAGGTTCTTATTGAGTTCTACCTTTGTCATGCATTGTTATATCCTTATTTTTCATATTCACACAAAATTCTCAATTATAATCTGATCAAGTCAATGGTTTGACCAACATATATATTCATCATAGTTCATCCAAGCCATAGCATTTCAATCTTCTTATGAGTTCATTATAGTCCATATTAGTTCAGATACTTAATATCAAAGCTCGTGCGTAAGTTAGAGAATGTAACGTACTTTGGTGGGTCATAAATGAGAAGTATTTATAAATGTTGGTGGCAGTTGAATCCTAGGTGGCATTGTGTCAGTATGGATCCTTGAATTATGGGGGAAAACAAATACGTGCATAAACATTTCTGACACCTATTACAAGTTAGTTACCAATATCCTCCCGACAAATTTACCAAACTCGCCATGACACCACTACAAGAACTCTGGTCATTATGAGAAGTTATCTATCGGGGTTCTCTAGTATCGTTGTGTGCTTCGTGCAAGATGCATTTGCATGTTTTGGTTGTGATTAACTTTAAAATGCCATAGTTGTTTTAAGTTTATATTTAAAAAGAGTATAAGACTTCTCTCATTATTCTTACATATTTCCATACTATATTCTTATCTCACTCTTCCTTACCTCTTGAAATTTGATTATCCATTAAGCTTTCTTACATTACTTCATCTTTAAGTTCTAAAACATATTCGCATAAACATAAGATTTTAAAGTTTCTCATAATCAATGAAACATCCTTATTTTTAAAATTAAATTTCAATAATCCAAATAAATTTTTCGCAAATAATTTAAATTTCAAAACAGGATTTGGATTAAATAATAACACTATCATTTTTACATCAATCGACCGACCCATTTAAGTATACAAATAAACATAATAACTCGGTATGCACAGGAGCCGGCCAAGGCTTCTACAAAATAACTATGTGCACTATGTACCATACATATAAATACATAATGCTCCCTGCAGGCTGAGTGACTTCATATGTCATCGCTGCGTCCTATATCCACTGTAAAAATAATAATAATAGGGGTGAGCATAAACATGTCAAATGATAGTTATTGAATCGGATTAAGTATCCAATTCATAACCACATATAAATCAAACTCATATCACACAATCTCATCATATATCATCATGTTATTCTCAATAACACATATCAATGCATTCATATGCTCAATCAAATGGATCCATTATTAAGTCTTTTAATTTGTGTTGCAACACTGGCTCCCAGCCATAACTCAGCTCTCAGCTGATCCAGCCATTTTACTGGTACCAAACTGTTTGCCCTCTCATGTGACACAATCACTCCTAGCGACAACGGTAGTGTCACGGGCTAAACCCTGAGCCCCGCTCAAGAGGTTTTCCTTGAGTCCCACCCAAGGTCTTTTTTGTGGAATCCTCGAAACCACAATAATATTTCATATTTGTTCATCACATAGCATCCCATGCTTTATCAATATGCATCACATGCATTTATATACATCATGAAAACTTCATGAATATCATTCACATCATCATCATCAATATCATATGAACGGAAATATCACAATCATCACAAATATGTCACACATAACATATATATATATATATATAGGATTTCTTATTAAATACAATAATATTATCCTGAATCCGTTCATAAACCATGCATTTAAAATGTAAACGCTCCCCCTACCTGGAATAAAGACTTCCAGTAATTCTTCAAGTTATATCTAAGCACAGCTCATAAATTCCGACTGGAATTTCCAGCTCTGGACTAGTCCAAAGCTTCTTCGTAAAAGAGAAGAAGTGAAGATTGATTTCTTCTTTATTTGATAATTTCCAGTAAAGATTGGAAAGAAAAAGATAGAAGTGATGTTTTACACTTTCAAAGTTCCAAACTGATTCAACAATAGAAACTGATATATATATATATATATATATATATATATATATATATATCGTTCATGCAAAAGAGACGTGAACAAAATGAAGAAGTCTGCTACACGTATCTTTAAATGATAAGGAAGAAACAAGATATTTAAAAGAAAAGAGGATAGGACAAAATAGAGAGGGTCCCATGCTTAGAAAAGACAAAAAGAGAATCTGCTAGAATGCAGAAGAATAGAGTGACGTGGAAGAGCATTAATGACTGAAGTAATTATCAATTCTGACTCAGTTTCGGTATCTTGGGCATATCCTTCTTTCCAAGAAGATTCATCATAACCTCTTTCCGTTCAGAATTACTTCACTCGGAGGAAATTCACTCGGAAAGGTTTCCACATAAAACACTCAGCTTTCCTTCCTCGGAAATGACCCACTCAGAAATATCTCACCCGGAAATACCTCATTCAGACATATCTTACTCAGATATATCTCTGCCCGAGTCAAAGCCTTCACTTGCTTCACTCGGAAGTCTTACAACCGAAAGATCACTCGGAGTTCGAAGTTCAGTCCTCTCTCAGAAATCTTTCCACTCGAAAGGATCACTTGGGGTCAAAGACTATCTCAAAGACGAATCCAAGCATAAACTCTCAGCAACTCTGAATATGGACCCGAGCACGAATTAAATGAATTCACCACTCGGATATTTACTTCCCTCGGGAACTATTCACTCAGAAACATACTCATTCGGAGTTGAAGTCTTTCTCTGTCCAGAAGTACTCTCCCTGGAAAAGACTCACTCGGTATGTCCCAATCGGTGCCACACCACACAAAAATCAGAAATTTCTCACTTGACGCTATCCCACTTGGAAACGTCTGACTCGGTGCCATCCCACTCAGAATGTTGCACTCGGAGATACCCCACTCTGGACAAGTTACACTTAACTTGGAAATTCCCCACTCGGGAATTTACTACTCAAAAATATCTCGGCCTGAGAAGTACTTATTCAAAATCAAAGCTTCTCTTCATTCGGAAGTACTTCTCTCGGAACCGATCCATTCAGAAACGTTTCACTCGGAGATGTTTCACTCGAATTTGTCTCACTCAAAAGTGTCATTCGGACACAGAGTTTCTTCACTCAGAAGTGATTCTCTCGGTCAGGTTTCACTCGGAAACATGTTAACCTTCCTACACTCAGAATTATATCCATTTTTCACTCGGAAGGTCTTGTCTTAAACATAGTTCACTCGGAATTTCTCCACTGATCCTTAATAAATTATTTTTCTTAAAAATTCTAAATTTTAGGATGTTACAATCAATAACCAAAATTGTTTCAAAGGAGATATTCAACATCCATCATTATAGTGAGATATAAGTATATCATAATTAATATACTTAAAATAAACTTAGAATAAAATAAAAATTAACATACTTAAAATAATCATTAGTGGTTTTATTTTATTTTCAAAATAACTATTTATTACTAAATGTTAAATAGTAAATAGTAAGTGTTGAATAGTAACCACAAATAGTCAATGTAAATAGTAACTGTGAATTAATAGTAAATGTAAATAATAATTATGAATAAATCGTAAATAATGGATAGTAAATAGTAAAAAGCAGATTAGTAATAATAAAAAATAAATTGCTAATAATAATAGCGAATAATAAATTATAAATAGTAATAGTAAATGGTAAATAGTGAATCATAACTTGTAATAGTAATTTATTATTTACTATAATAACTTATTATTCGTAATAGAAAATCATAATAGTACTATTTAAATATGACATAGTAATAGTTCAAAGGGTTATATATGTTTTTGTTCTTTATGTTTTTATCAATTTTAGTTTTGGTTCCTTAGTTATTTTTTTTATTAATTCCAGTCTTTATGTTATTGAATTTGTTTAAATTGGTCCTTAAATTGTAACATAGTTAACTTAACTACTACCTGAATAAACAAAAATATTAAACTTGTTTGTTTACACTTATTTTAAGAGATAAGTTCTTTTTAATTAAAAAAAACTTTTTTAAATTTTGATGTATTTGTTTAAAGTTTTAAAAATAAGCAGAAGCTAAAAATAAGCAGATTTATCTGCTTATTTTAAGAAACAACTGTTATGTTTATCAAAAAAGTACTTATAAAGAAAGTGTTTTTTTAAAAGCACTTAAAAATAAGCTTAAACAAACGAGCTCATTATGCAATATGTCTTTTGTCATGTCTCTCTAACTTATTACACTATTTAACTTCATAAAATGGACTTTATATTCTTTATCTATCAACACTTTTAGGGATCAATTTTAACATATTCAATAACATAATAATCAAAATCAACAAAAAAATAACTCAACCAAAATTCAAGATTGATAAAATATAGGGACCAATAATATATTTAAAGCTAGTTTAAAAGTGATGTAAAAATAAATTTAATAATCATAAAAAGAGTATAAGAGAAATGTATTATTACCTCATAATAACTTTAGTGGAATCTCTTTTTACTGAAGAATAATTACTCATCTACACTCACTACTCTCTTTAACATTATCTCTCCATTTTTTTATTAATTTATGGTATTCACTTCATCCACCATAAAACCTATTTATAGGGAGAAAATTCTATTATTCAAGTATTATTTTATTATTTATTTTACCATGATAAGCAAATGTGATGGAAGCATGAAATAAGAAATGGTGTAGGCAGGTGTAATGTAAACATGACATCAAAAGTGATGTAAGCAAATAATGATTAGGGTGGGTTGGCCATTGTTTAAAAAGACTGGGGTATTTTAGTCCTTTTAAACATTTTCAAAAAATAAAAAAATATAATAATAAAAAGTTCTAAAGGAACATAGTAAAATCCTATCAAAATTATAATTATAATTTTTTTTTAAAAATTTAATAGTAAATACCTAGAAATAGAAATAGAAATAACAGAAAAATAAAAACAATAAAGAATAAAGGTGTTAACCTCTAGAATCCCTTCAAAATAATTCTTTAAACTTTAAAAACTAATTCAATCATTTTTTAAATCATTATTCTAATTAAATTCCTAAAAAATACTACTAGTAATCGTTCCCCCGGATTGAAAGGGGACCCACCTCTCCTACTATTTCTCAAATATTTTGTTTCTTTGTGATTTTAGTAAATAATGGTTGTTATCACTTTGTGAATGGACCTAAGTCAAGACTCCTTTTACTACAATTGTATAAATATAGCCCTAGGGTCTCTATGTAATTCAAGTGATATTTTGAGCAATAAACCCTACTTCTCATAAAGTAATTCTTTAGAGTTTTGTATCTTACGTACTCAGAGTGAACAATAATTTTTTTAAAATATATTAGTTTATCCTTTGAGGACCAAAATAAATATATTTTTATTTTATTAAGTTAAAGTAAGTATTTCATAATAATATCTCAATAATATATGAAATTGTGGCAAGTAAGAAAATAATGTCATTATAATAAGAATAATATTTTATTATTAAAATTATTAGACAAAATAAATATAAGAATAAAAATCTCATGATTAAAATAATTAACAACTTTTATAAATGGGATGATATTAGTGGTCATTGGTGTAATTAAATAGAGAAAAAAGATTCAAATACAAAAGGTTATGAAACACAAATCGACTCATATACCTTACATGTCTTAAAGTATTAATGACTTTACCATACTTTATCTATTTCACTACATGCACTAATCTCATATCAAACAATTAGAATCCTATTTACTATTTGGGCAAAAAGCATAAGATCTGCAACAGAAGCAAAGAGTCTACCATAAACTAACGCTAGCATTGCATTAAGTGTTTCAGTGACCACCTCAAAGTCAATGTTATGTACACATTAAAATCGACTCTAAATCCCATGTTTCTTGTTGTGAATTATGTTAACATTTTATTCTTCTATTTCCACAGTCCCAAAATATTTTTTGAACATACAAAGGCTAACACATTCCTTTACTTTTAAATCTTACCATTGTGATGGTTGAGATGAATGTTGTGGTAGTTTATAAGTTACTGGCCGATAAGTTATGCTAAAGAGCATCATTGTTAAGGAATTATTAGTGACATTCTTTAGTTTCTCCATTTAGATTGATATGTCATGGTTATACATACATACCTTTAGGGAAGGTAACATATGTGTTTACCATTTAACTGGTTTACATCCCTTGAATTAGCTTGAGTATTTTTTCTTCTCTTATTATAGTCCTCTTGTTATTTTTTGAGGAATGGAGCTTCGAGGAATTTCTCTTCCTTGATTAGTTGCTTGTTTGTTTATTGGAAAAGGTTTTGTGAAAATAAATTTCAACCAATACAAATGTTCACTCTAAGTATGTAAGACTAAAATCCTAGAGAAGTTCTTTAGGCAAATTAGGGTTTATTACTCAAAAAATGTCACTTGAATTGCAAGGAGGCTTTGACACATTATTTATACAATAGGTAAAACAGGGGCCTTGAATTCGGTCCAATCACGAAGGGATATCTACTAAAATCAAGAGGAATCAGAATATTCATCTACGATACTTTTTCTAAAAAGTAAAGGGGAGAGGGTCTCATGGGGCCCCCTCCTAACTTGAGGGGAACAACAAATATATTAAATAAATAGTGGTAGATAATGTATTTTTCTTGCCTTTATTTATAGGTTTATGGGTACCACATCGCCCATTCTCTTGAATTAGCTTGAGTATTTTTTTCTTCTCTTATTATAGTCCTCTTGTTATTTTTTGAGGAATGACGCTTCAAGGAATTTCTCTTCCTTGATTAGTTGCTTGTTTGTTTATTAGAAAAAGGATTTGTTAAAATAAATTTCAACCAATACAAATGTTCACTCTAAGTATGTAAGACTAAAATCCTAGAGAAGTTCTTTAAGCAAATTAAGGTTTATTACTGAAAAATATCACTTGAATTACAAAGAGGCTTTGAGACATTATTTACAAAACAGGGGCCTTGAATTCGGTCCAACCACAAAGGGATATTTGCTAAAATCAAGAGGAATCAAAATATTTATCTACGATATTTTTCTAAAAAGTAAGGGGGAGAGGGTCCCGTGGGGCCCCTTCCCAACTTGAGGGGAACAATAAATATATTAAATAAATAGTGGTAGATAATGTATTTTTCTTGCCTTTATTTATAGGTTTACGGGTACCACATCGCTTATTCACTTGTTGGGTAGCCTTACATCGAGGAAACATCTTAATACTTTTCTCAAGCTTATAGGTGTGTCTGTAATACTATAATAGAAAAGTTTATTTTGTTAATAAAAATCATTTCCTAGTTATTTTAGAGTTTATAAAAGAAAGACTTAAATATAAAATTAGCTCTTAACAAGGTTTATAATTGGGGCCAATCTCCTAATTTTTTTACAATTTAGAATTAAACCTTGCTATTAATTTTGCCTATGTTAAGTTGAGGTGGTTAACGATTAGTCATCCTAACACTAACATGTGTAATTTCTTTTGATTAAATATAAAATTAGTCCCTAAAGAAGTTTGAAATTATGATTAACCCCATAATTTTTTTTAAAGGGTTTAGCCCTTGATTTTTTATTAGGATTAACTTTGCACGTTAAACACGATTCTAGACTCTGACGTCTCATCAAGATGATGAATCTAATTCTTTTCTCTTCATACCCTCAAGTCTTGAATCATATTTGATGTAAAGGTCGTGGAATTAGATGCGATCAAACAATTAGAGTGTGTATTCGATCAAGCCTTAAAATTTAGCTTCAACTTTGAGCTTGACAATGTCAAAACTAGTCATTACCTCTTTCATTGTGTTGTTATTCGCTTTTGTTGCAACAAATTGGAGTCTACATCACCTATGAGGCGGGTGAGAGAAGAGGAAAAAGAAAAAGAATATAGCAAAATGAGGCGAAGGAAGAAGAAAAAGACAATGAATATGACTTAAGTAACAATTTTTTAATAAATAATTAAATAAATAGATGTGTCAATGCCGAACTAATACTTAATTGATGGAAGTTAACAAAAAAGTTTTATCCTAAAAAAAATATTTCAATGGCTAAAAAAAAATACTTAAGGAGTTGAACCTAATTTTAAATTTTTAGGGGCTAATTTTATATTTTGAATCAAACAAAATTACATATGAGATGACTAACCGTTAACCACCTTAACAATATATGAAAAGTTAACGACAAAACTTAATCTCAACTAAAAAAATATTTTAAGAACTAAATCCTAAAAAAATAATTCCTTAAAGAGTGATCATAATTTTGAACTTTTTAAAAGTATATTTAAGTCAATAAATAATCTCTCACCAATAAAACATGGACAAACCAGTGAGTGACTCTTTATCCTTCTTTTTCAATTGGTTAAATATATGATTAAAGCAGGAAAAACATATAGTTTCTGTAACACCCTGGAGCCAACTTGCAAATCCCAAGATAACTACCGTCTCCATATAAAATCTCATGAATAACTTATTTTCCCGCATGGTAATTATCAAGAGATTCACAACCTGATTCCAGAGGTTACTGATATAATATCAGAGTACGCAACTTTTTACATAATTAACTGCTTATTATTATACATAATATCATAGTTCCATACGTATTATATTTTACAACAGGCACCTAGATCTTATAAAATATAAAGACGTACAGTACCAACAACATAGTATACATGTAATACAGCCACAGTAGACATGCAAGCAAGCATTAGCATCAAAAGTCTTCATAATTCATCCACATCAAGCATTATCTACTTTGTCATATATCTCCCTGGTTAACCACTAAAAGGGTTGCCACAAGTAACAGAAAGAGTGAGATAAAATACTAAATAAATAGAAATCAAATTAGAACAACCACAACCACAAGTAGGATGCTATGCGATGCAGATGCCAAACAAGTGTTTTGTATTATATTACGTTCTTTTATATGAATGAAAATACATGATGGATCCATTCTGGTGGGAACATCTGCAGTGATTTCCAACAATAACATTTTTACGGATATCCAACCGATACTGCGCCCCATAATGCAACACCACATCGGATAACAATATCATAATATCAATAACAAGTGTTGCAGGACCCCCCTTAAGGACACACTGCTTAGCCCTTAAGACGGCCGTGGTATAAAACCACCGCAGAGGTCTGTGCTCAACAGAGCGCGTTCCCCCACCGGGAACCCCCTCAAAGAACCCCTCTGCGGATTCTTTGAACGGTCAATGCATATGATGCATGAATGCATTTCATTACCAAATTCCTTTATAACTAGTTTTAACAATAAAATTATTATGACAATCAATTAAGCAAGCTTTATTTATAATTCAAAGAATATGGAAACACATTTTCCATATTATTTTTATCATAATTCAATCATATGGAAACACATTTCCCATAATATTCATATCATATTTCAAACATATGAAAACACATTTTCCATAATATTTCATATTTCAAAGAATATGAAAACACATTTTCCATGTTATAGTAATTGTTTAATATCATATTCCAACCATTTGCATCCATTTCATAATTTAATTCAAATTAAAATATAACTATATGAGTTTCTAAACAATTAAGCAAGCAATTCTAACTTAATTTCTATGTATTTAATATCCTATCCCCTCTTTCTTACCTCAAGTGAAGATCGTTAAACTTTCCTTATGCTAAACTCTTTTGTATTTCTTCAAATCTTCAAGTTTACGCAATCTCTTCTTATGCGAAAATTAAAGAATAAAGGTTTTGAGAGCTTGAAGAGGGAGATGAAAGGTTATAGGATCTGTGAGGTTTTTGGTCTGAGGAAATGTGGGAGGTTGGGGCTCTATTTATAGGCTTTCAATGGTGGTTACTGTAGCAAATCACTGTAGCAGCTCGAAATTGACATGAGGCGGTGGAAAATTACAGAATTCTCACGAATTCTCTACATTCTTTAACATTTTTCATGTGACGTTTATTGTAGCATTTTACTGTAGCATTTTACTGTTGCATTTTACTGTAACAGATTTTTATTTTATTTTATTATTCTATTCTACATTCCATTCTCGTTTATTTCCGTTTTAAGTCAAACTGAAAATATCCTTGTATTCATTTTTAAATTTCCTATTTTCTAGGTTTCAGTTCTTATTTTTCTGGGAAATTTTAATTTTTTTCACTATTTAATTTAGTGCTTAAAAAATTAGGCTGTTACACTCTCCCCCCGTTATAAAAATTTCGTCCTCAAAATTTAAACGTACCTGGTTAAAATAATTTAGGATATTGATTCCTCATCTGATCTTCTCGCTCCCAAGTCATGCTTACTTCATCTTCTTGTTGCCAAGCCACTTTCACCAATGAGATCTCCTTGCCTCTTAGTCGCTTGACGTCTTTGTCCATTATCTTCACTGGTGTTACTGGGATTGTAAGGTTTTCCTTAACTTCTATATCATCATTCTCGATCACATGGTCTGCGTCAGGTACATACTTTCATAATTGTGAGACATGGAACACATTATGAAGATTGGAAAGGTGAGGCGGCAATACAATCTGATATGCCACTTTACCAATTCTTTTCAGGATCTCATATGGCCCTATATACCTTGGAGTAAGCTTCTTGCTTTTTAATACTCTTCCAACTCCTTTGTTGGGTGATACCTTTAAGAATACATAATCTCCAACTTGGAATTCTAATGGCTTCCTTCTTTGATCATAATATGACTTCTGCCGATCCTGCGCAATTTTCATCCTTTCTCTAATCATCCGAATTTGCTCTGTCGTTTGCCGGACAATTTCTGGTCCAAGAGTTAGGTGCTCACCTGTCTCTAACTAACAAATTGGTGTCCTGCATTTCCTACCATACAATGCTTCATATGGTGCCATCCCAATGCTTGAGTGATGACTGTTATTATATGTGAATTCGATTAGTGGAAGGTAATGTTCCCAGCTTCCACCATGTTCTAATACACACGCTCTTAGTAAATCCTCCAGACTTTGGATAGTCCTCTCTGACTGTCCATCAGTCTGTGGATAATAGGCAGAGCTTAACTTCAGTCTGGTACCAAGCTCTTTATGTAAACTTCCCCATAATCGGGAAGTAAATCTAGGATCTCTATCAGACACTATGCTTGACGGTACCCCATGTAATCTTACTATCTCCTTTATATACACTTGAGCCAATTTCTCAAGTGAATACTTCATGTTGATTGGAAGAAAATGGGCTGACTTTGTTAATCTATCGACTATCACCCAGATAGCATCATTGCCTCTTTGTGTTCTAGGTAAGCCTGACACAAAGTCCATGGCAATGTCATCCCATTTCCATACTGGTATTTCTAGTGGTTGTAATCCACCAGATGGTTTTTGATGTTCTACTTTACTTTTCTGACATATTAAGCAAGATGAAACATACTCAGCTATCTCCTTTTTCATCCTCTTCCACCAGAAATCCTTTCTTAAGTCTTGATACATCTTCGTAGATCCAGGATGAATACTAAGCATGCTTTTATGGGCTTCATCTAGAATCATCTTCTTTAGTTCTGCATCCTCTGGGACACATATTCTTCTTTTCATCCTCCATACTCCATCTGAACCTTCTTGTAATCCCAGATCTTTTCCATTATGTTATGTCTCGATCATTTCTTGAAGACATACATCCAATCTTTGTTTTTCACACACCATTTTTAGAAAATCATTAGTGATTTTTAGAACTCCAACCACCATATTTACTGAAGATTTCTCCTCAACTGCTATGTTTAAGTCTCTAAATTGTTCAATCATTTCTAATTCTTTTATCATTAAAGCTGCCACATGAATAACTTTTCTACTGAGTGCGTCAGCAACCACATTGGCTTTCCCCGGGTGATACTTCAACTCAAAGTCATAGTCCTTGAGAAATTCCATCCATCGACGTTGTCTCATATTTAACTCTTTTTGATCAAATAGGTATTTGAGACTCTTATGATCACTATAAACTTCAAACTTTGCACCGTATAAATAGTGCCTCTAAATTTTTAAAGCAAAGACAATGGCCACTAATTCTAAGTCATGAGTAGGGTAATTAAGTTCGTGGGGTCGTAATTGCCTTGAAGCATAAGCAATTACTTTCCTTTGTTGCATTAGGACACAACCTAGTCCTAACTTTGAAGCATCACAATAAACTTCAAAGTTTTCTTGGGGGTTTGGTAAAGCTAGAACCGGTGCAGTTGTTAATCTTTTCTTTAATTCTTGGAAACTTGCTTCGCATTCAGGAGTCCAAATGAAAGGTTTGTTTTTACAGGTTAATCGAGTCATGGGTAGGGCAATTCGAGAGAATCCTTCAATAAATCGACGGTAGTAACCCGCAAGTCCTAAGAAACTCCTAATTTCTATGACTGTCTTCGGCCTTTCCCAAGCCATTACAGCTTCAATCTTCGCAGGGTCGACTGACACTCCATTCTTAGATATCACATGGCCTAAGAATTTGACTTCATTAAGCCAAAACTCACATTTGGATAGTTTGGCATATAGCTGCTTCTCCTTTAGTATTTGTAGCACTAAGTACAAATGCTCCTCATGCTCTTCCTTGGTTTTGGAATAGATGAGAATATCATCTATAAAGACAATGACAAATTGATCAAGGTATGGATGGAATATCCGGTTCATGTAGTCCATGAACACGGCTGGGGCATTAGTTACACCAAAAGGCATAACTAAATATTCATAATGGCCATAGCGTGTTCTAAAGGCTGTCTTTGGAATATCTTCAGCCTTCACACGAATCTGATGATATCCCGATCTCAAGTCTATCTTGGAGAACACGGTAGCTCCTCGTAATTGATCAATAAGGTCATCGATCCTTGGTAACAGGTATTTATTCTTAACCGTCACTTTGTTCAGTTGGTGATAATCGACACAAAGTCTCATACTACCATCTTTCTTCTTGACCAGTAGTACAGGTGCTCCCCAAGGAGATACACTGGGTCGTATGAATTGCTTTTCTAATAACTCATCTACTTGCTTCTTTAATTCAGTCAGTTCCATTGGAGACATTCTGTAGGGTGCTCTAGCAATGGGTTCTGCTCTAGGAATTAGGTCAATAGAGAATTCTATCTCTCGTTCAGGAGGTAATCCTGGAACATCCTCAGGGAATACTTCTGAGAATTCACAGACTACTGGTATCTTACTTACATCAGGAATAACTTTCCCTTCTGTAAGTGCAAATACCATGAATAATTGGGCTTCATTATTCAAGGAATATCCTATAGGGTTTTGTGAGGCATCATACTCCTGACACTCTATGTTGTCAGGTGGAAAGATCACGGTTTTATTATGGCAGTCCACAAGGACATGGTTAGCAGATAGCCAATCCATCCCCAAGATAATTTCCAAGTCCTTTAATGGTAAGCATACTAAGTTCACGTTAAAATTTCTACCCCCTATATGTATAGAACAGCCTTCACACACGTTAACTGTCTTAAGATGGTTACCAGTAGGAGTAGAGACAAGCAAATCATATTGCATAGATTTCATAGGTAAATTCAGACGCCTAACACATTCTTCAGCAATGAAAGAATGTGTCGCACCAGAATCAAATAAAACTGATAAAGTAGTATTGTTAAGAATGCACTCACTTTGTACTAAGTCATCTGCCTGCGATGCCTCTGATCCACTAATTGCAAATACTCTGCCAGCTACAGGTGATTTGTTCTGATTATTCACTAGCTGTCCATTTTCTCGTCCTCGACCAGCTGTGCCTTTGACATTAAGTCCTCCGCGACCATTGGTATTACGTCCGTCTCGAAAGTTGGTTCCTCCTCTGTTGGCTCCATTGTTGTTGTTCTCAGTTTTAACATTCACAGTGTTAGTGCCTTGGTAAAGTTGTGGGCAGTTAGGACGAATATGTCCCTTCTGGTTGCATTGGAAACAGGTAACATCTGTCTGTGTACAATCACGGGTTCTATGATTTCCTCCACATTTGTAGCAGTTCCATGTGATTGGTTGGTTCACGCGTCCTTCAGAAGATGATCCTTCTCGAAATCGATTCTGATTAAATGCTCCTCGCCTTTTAAAGTTCACTAGTTGAGGTCTCAATTGTTTATTGCTTTTCTCTTGCTCGATCTTGGCCCGATGGTTCTCTTCAAAGATTCTGCATTTGTCGATTAAAGTAGGAAAACTTCTAATTTCCTGATGTCCTATGGCTTCTTTAATTTCTGGCCTTAAGCCATTTTCAAATTTGACGCATTTAGAAGCCTCAGTCCCTGGCTGTTGGAAAGGAGGATAGAACAATGACAGTTCCTCAAATTTGGTAGTGTATTCTCCGACAGACATATTCCCTTGCTTTAATTCTAAAAATTCTAATTCCTTTTTGTTCCTGACACTAGTAGGGAAATATTTCTCGAGAAAGGTTTCTTTAAAATTATCCCAGTTGAGTAGCCTACCGGCTTCAAGTAACCTATCACGAGCGAAGATCCACCAATTTTTTGCTTCCCCTACCATCATATAGGTAGCGTATTCTACCTTTTGGGCTTCAGTGCAAGGTAAGGATCAAAAAATATGTTCCATTTCTTTAATCCACAGGTAAGCCACCTCTGGATTATAGTCTCCTTTAAATTGGGTAGGTTTCCTTTTCAGGAAACGGTCAAGTCCATGGGTTCCTTCAGCTAACCTTTGCTGTTCCTGTCTTTCAAGGATCTCAGCAAAGCGATTGAATGCAGCAGCCATGGCATCATCGTTCTGATGTCTAGCCATTTCTTATCCTACAGGTATGAGTACCACTGCATTCAGTTACTGAGTATCTAATATACTCAAAGTTTTAACAATTTTTACACTATCTAACCAACTATTATCTTATCATACAAAAAGCACACATAGCACACAAGCACATAAATTTCAGGCAAATAGCAATCAAGGTTCACACACTTCAAGTTATCTCATGTTAGTCTCTAGTTACTTCCTATGGTTTTCTTTATATTTTATGAACCATTGCTCTGATACCACTTCAGTTGTAACACCCTGGAGCCAACTTGCAAATCCCAAGATAATTACCGTCTCCATATAAAATCTCATGAATAACTTATTTTCTCGCATGGTAATTATCAAGAGATTCACAACCTGATTCCAGAGGTTACTGATATAATATCAGAGTACGCAACTTTTTACATAATTAACTGCTTATTATTATACATAATATCATAGTTCCATACGTATTATATTTTACAACAGGCACCTAGATCTTATAAAATATAAAGACGTACAGTACCAACAACATAGTATACATGTAATACAGCCACAGTAGACATGCAAGCAAGCATTAGCATCAAAAGTCTTCATAATTCATCCACATCAAGCATTATCTACTTTGTCATATATCTCCCTGGTTAACCACTAAAAGGGTTGCCACAAGTAACAGAAAGAGTGAGATAAAATACTAAATAAATAGAAATCAAATTAGAACAACCACAACCACAAGTAGGATGCTATGCGATGCAGATGCCAAACAAGTGTTTTGTATTATATTACGTTCTTTTATATGAATGAAAATACATGATGGATCCATTCTGGTGGGAACATCTGCAGTGATTTCCAACAATAACATTTTTACGGATATCCAACCGATACTGCGCCCATAATGCAACACCACATCGGATAACAATATCATAATATCAATAACAAGTGTTGCGGGACCCCCCTTAAGGACACACTGCTTAGCCCTTAAGACGGCCGTGGTATAAAACCACCGCAGAGGTCTGTGCTCAACAGAGCGCGTTCCCCCACCGGGAACCCCCTCAAAGAACCCCTCTGCGGATTCTTTGAACGGCCAATGCATATGATGCATGAATGCATTTCATTACCAAATTCCTTTATAACTAGTTTTAACAATAAAATTATTATGACAATCAATTAAGCAAGCTTTATTTATAATTCAAAGAATATGGAAACACATTTTCCATATTATTTTTATCATAATTCAATCATATGGAAACACATTTCCCATAATATTCATATCATATTTCAAACATATGAAAACACATTTCCCATAATATTTCATATTTCAAAGAATATGGAAACACATTTTCCATGTTATAGTAATTGTTTAATATCATATTCCAACCATTTGCATCCATTTCATAATTTAATTCAAATTAAAATATAACTATATGAGTTTCTAAACAATTAAGCAAGCAATTCTAACTTAATTTCTATGTATTTAATATCCTATCCCCTCTTTCTTACCTCAAGTGAAGATCGTTAAACTTTCCTTATGCTAAACTCTTTTGTATTTCTTCAAATCTTCAAGTTTGCGTAATCTCTTCTTATGCGAAAATTAAAGAATAAAGGTTTTGAGAGCTTGAAGAGGGAGATGAAAGGTTATAGGATCTGTGAGGTTTTTGGTCTGAGGAAATGTGGGAGGTTGGGGCTCTATTTATAGGCTTTCAATGGTGGTTACTGTAGCAAATTACTGTAGCAAATCACTGTAGCAGCTCGAAATTGACATGAGGCGGTGGAAAATTGGAGAATTCTCACGAATTCTCTACATTCTTCAACATTTTTCATGTGACGTTTACTGTAGCATTTTACTGTAGCAGATTTTTATTTTATTTTATTATTCTATTCTACATTCCATTCTCGTTTATTTCCGTTTTAAGTCAAACTGAAAATATCCTTGTATTCATTTTTAAATTTCCTATTTTCTAGGTTTCAGTTCTTATTTTTCTGGGAAATTTTAATTTTTTTCACTATTTAATATACTGCTTAAAAAATTGGGCTGTTACAGTTTCATACAGAAAAGTTAACGCCAATTGAAACCACTTTAAAGAAGTATTTGATACATGGATCTATTTCTAATTCCTGGAACTATAAGTCACGAATCTTTTATTCTTATGTTTGAAATAATTGTTTTGAAAAATATTTTTGAGAAAATAGGGTTTTGGGAGTTTATTTTTATTTATAATTATCACAAAAATGTTCCCACCAAAGGAAGTGAGAATCCTAATTCCTAGTTTAGAAAATTTTTTATAATGTAAAAATACAATTATGTCTCAGAGACATAAACTTATTTAAACTTCTCATGCATATTGAATCCTCATCCAAAATTATTAGAAATATAGGAGTGGTTGGAATTTAATAAATCCATGTAATTTTCCTATAAATATTTTAATCATACCAAATATATTTATCACATTACTAAAAACATAATTCATAAAAAATATAATTCCAAAAAATATTATTCTTGAAATTTAAAATATATCTTAGTACTGAACACTCCAAAGTTAATATTTTCATCGTAAATTACTGTCAAACAAATTTTGGTATAGTTAATAGTTTTTTTATATAGAAACAACTAATTATATTTATTTTATTTGTTTTAACTGTCCCAAAAATAAAAAAAATATTTGAAATAGTTAGAACCATTCTTGTTACGGAAAAAGTTAAAATTATTCTAATTAAAATGACTCCGACCTTACGTTAATATATTCAGTGTGTGACCATCAACTGACTTGAAAGGTTACACTTCAACAAAATTTTCTTTTTTAATTTTTTTTTTAAAATTTATTGGCTTACTCCTGCACTTTTGTTTTGGATCATTGATGATTAATATATATAATTAACAATCTTGTAGGTTTATTTTGAAATTAAAGTATATTGTAATTCTATAATATTTTTCAATTAAAAAAATACTATTTACTCGGTCTCAAATCAATAATATATGATACCTTTTCACATAATTTTTATTATATTTTTATTATATATTACAAATTTAATATTAAAAAATAAATTATAAATATATATTTTTAAAATAAAATTTCATACATTTTCCCAAACTTCATATTTAAATTTTAAGATTTTCTTTTGGGTTTCTTAATTAGCGTAGTATGGTTATATTAACAACAGCTGTGCTATATTGTTGTAATTTATTTTATCTATTTTGTTAATGTTCAAGTGATCAGAATTATTGGTAATAAAAAAAGTGATCAGAATTATTAAACTTATTAATTAATTTTCTGTTTGATAAATATTATCACATTTTTCAATTTAATTTATGTATATTTTAATACTGGAATATTCAATATTTTAAATCAAACTAATTGAATTGATTCTTATTAGTTTTGCTAATTTCATTTTTGGGTTTCTTAATTAGCTTAGTATGGTTATATTAACAACAGCTATATTACATTGTTGTAACATATTTTATGCATTTTGTTTATGTTCAAGTAATCAGAATCATTAAACTTTTTAATTAGTTTACAAGTTTAATAAACATTATCACATTTTTTGATTTAATTTGTATATTTTCATGCTGTAATATTCAACAATTTAAATCAGACTAATTAAATTTATTCTTATTAGTTTTGCTAATTACATTTTTCACTTCAATCTTGAATCAACTTAATTATACTTGGTTCTGTTCACATTTTTTTTTTGGAACTATAACTAATTTGATTATTTGATAATTTTTTAAAACATCTGAATATAAACATTTTAGATCTTTCCTTTATTTACTTTCTCTATTCATTGTGACTATCTTATCTGATACTTTTATGTTTATCATCCAAATTATCATATTTATGTAAAGAAATTAATGATATACGAAGTTATAATTATTGAAAAATTATATAAATTAAATATGATATCAAAAATTGAAATTAATTTAAGTATTTCCTATAGTTATCAGAAAAATAAAGAAAATTTTAATTTTTAGTAATATAAAATTTCAAAAAAATTACACAAAAAACAATATGCCTAAGATTAAAAGAACACAAATTTATTTTTTAACTTAAGCTGAAAACTGACAATTCGGGCCAACTAAATTCAATTTTAATTTAATTAATTTACTTAGAATTTATCGAAAGATTTTTTTTTAAAAAAGAAGAAAAAAATAACTTAATTGAATAATCTTATCCCTAGATGTAAAAACAAGGAGAAATATGTGAAAGTGTTGTCTGCTCCTTGGTTGTTCCCAACAATATTTTCAAAACAAACAAAAACAAAATATACAAAAAAGAGGGTGAAATGGTAAAGTGGAGAAAAGATGAGAAGAAAGCTTGACCTTGAAGTATCCAACAAATCAATGCAAACTACAACAACAAAACCAATCCATTCTTTCCACAAAATCACAAACACATCAAAACCTTCCTTCTATGGTCCCCACTATTCACACCCTTTCAAAATTCCAACTTTCCTTCCAAATCCACACTTTCAGGAACACCCTTTTCGTTTTTTTGATCCCAATCCTTCAATTTCACACTCCAAAGGGATTTTCAGCTCTTTTCTCAACTGGGTATTCATAAAAATCTGATATTTCTTTGATTCTTGCTGATGCGTTTTTGAGAGCCATGAATTTCAGGAGCTTGGAAGATTTCTGGGCCTTTTATGTGACCCAGCATTCAAAACCATCCACGAGGCGTTGGCACTTTGTGGGAACGCTCTTTAGTATTTTCTTCTTCTTGTGTTCTTTCTTGTTCAGCTGGTGGTTCTTATTCTTTGTGCCCTTTTCTGGCTATGGATGTGCCTGGTATAGCCATTTCTTTGTTGAAGGGAATGTTCCTGCGACTTTTGGACACCCCTTTTGGTCACTCTTGTGTGATTTCAAGATGTTTGGATTGATGTTAACTGGGCAAATGGATAGAGAGATCAAGAGGCTTGGGAAAAGACCCGTGCTTCAAGTTTTCTGATTTCCTTGTTTTAGCTTGGTTGGTCCCTTTTGGTTGAGGTTAGTTTTTGAGTTCTCATATCTACTTTTGTCTGTGTTTTGAAATGATTTTGTATTTCAATATATGTTTTTTTCTGTACAGTTATTAGTTAGCTGTGTTTTCACTTTCTTGTCACTAAATTGATTGACTATTGATGGTTTTGCTGAAATACTGATAGCTGAATCTGAATGAACTCAATTGCATGTGGATGTGATACTGCTATTTGTCGTATTGAACGACTTTGGTAGAAGCATCATAGCTGGACAAATGCATGAGTTGTGGAATTTTAGAGTAGTGGAATATGGTTTGACTTATTCTGTGTTCAGATACACAGACGATGAAATTGTGTTGATAATAGCAGTTCCTGAAAACCAAAGGCAATCTTAGTACACATGAAGTACTGCAGAACCGAAGAACATAAGGAATAATATTGAGTACAGAACTAAATGTTTCAGTTAGAAATTTATGGAAACTCTATTGCCCAACGGTGTGGCATTATTTGATGAAAGAATTCACTCATTGGGTTAATTCCATTGGTAGTTGTGACCATCATAACCCTAAAATGATTTATCTAGAACGGTGTAGGAATATTTAACTTATCTTAGCTTCTACATTACAAATGGTACTATTATCCTTTAAGTTTCTTTTTCTTTTTCATTTCATCTTGAAGTTTTTGATTGACCCTAGAGATTTAAAAAGGGTATAGTTTTATATCTCTTTCTATGAAGGTTAGGATAAGTGTAGAGGTGCCTTGGTGCATTTTCATCTGCTGAAGTATGCTTTTCTGTTATCAAAGAATCCCAAAGTATTGTCTTTCTGCTATAGTTTCATAATGATATTAAATTTTTTGAAAGAATCCCCATCATCACATTGCCAAAGACAAACAATTGTCTCATTACACTTCATATTGAGAACTTATATATCTAATTGGATAAAACAACCAAGAAAGCTACTAAATTGCCATTTGAAATTTGATAATCTATAAAATAGATTTATTTGCTTTAAATATATTTTGGGTTAGGAATTAGGATTGTTTTATGGCCTCACTTTGTGTTCTTCCATGTTTTGCTTTGAATTTCCCTTATTTCCGATGACCTTTATTTATTTATTATTGTATTTGTGTTGAAGGAAGTTATATTTGAAACATGACAGCAGATGCGATTCTCACTATAACTGTTCATTCAATGTATCTTTCAGGTTAATTACATGCAATTAATTGCTCGGTTTTGTGATCAATTGATATATACTTTTTGATAATGTTTATAGATTCGCTCTGCTCTTTTGTATTCAACATTGTTTACCTAGCGATTAGAATTATGAGCTTTTGAATGCTCTGATTCAGTATGTAATTGTCCATTAGACTATAGTATGTTATGAAGGTTATAGGAAGTTATGGAGGAGTCACTACATTTTGTTCTTATATGGCCAGTATGTATGCATGTTTGTCAATTTTTTATGTTGAAATTTGAAGTGTTTCTGACCATTACCGATCCCCGGTACAGGATATGGCTCAAGTTTATCAGTGGGAATTATGCGCTTTGTGGCCCGCTTGCCAATCTTTGAGAAGTCTGTGTGATGTCAAAATTCAGTAGTATGATATGAAGTGTGCATGAGACCCATCAGGTAGACTCTACTGATCTGGGATACCGCATTTGGTCTTAGTATTTGCATGGTCTATTTGTACATTGAAAGTTGAAACATTGGTTGCTACTTGTAGCAATAATTACATCTCAATTCAATAAAAACCATCAATAATGTTGAGTTTTCCGGCAACTTTTGCTTGCTGATGTAAATAGTAAACTTGTTCACTGGAAAATTCATTGAAAGTATATAAATAAGCAAGCAAGGATCTATTGAATGTTTCAACTGTTGTTGTAATCATGGCAGAGGAGATAAAATCATTTTGTGCATAAGCAAGCAGTGCAAATCAATGTGGTATCATAACTAATACTGTTTCATTTGGTTGAAAATAATTGTCACTTAATTTTTTATTTTTTAAAATTATGTCATTTTTAGTTTTATTGAAACAAAATCCAAGACAACATTAATCTTCTTTTCAATTTTATTATTATTTTTTCTCTTTAGTATCTCCATCAAGTAGAATGAAAGAGGGTATCACTAGGAAATAGGGATAATTAGGTAAAATATAGTATCTATATTTTTAAAATTAGGGGTAAATATGAATTTCTCGTTACTTCTACATACCATAAATACACCACATTATAAATTATAGTTACGCTAAAAATTTCAGTAGTGGGTTAGATTTCAATAGGATAATGAACTGCAAGTTGCAAATTTTAACTTTGGCTGAAGAAGAGGGCCTTCTCGGCTTTACTAGTCGATCAAGTCTACAACAGCACCAACGAATTACTTCTACAAGGATTCCTAAAAAAAAGAATTTTGTTTAATTTGCAATAAAATGTTATTCACATTTTGTAGACTTACTCATTTATTAAGCATAATATTAACATATCATCATCAATCAATGTTTCATTATGAAATGATGTACTGCCATTGAATCTAGAAAAAAAACAGATGATTCAAAAACTTGAGTGCTTGATATTGAAAGAGAAATGAGTATTTATTTTTTGTTTTCATCTTTTGTTATAAAAAATTGGCTAAAACCCCTTTTTAGCCCTCTTAATGTTTAAGGATTAGGAAAAAACCCCTAAAAAAAAAACCCTTAGGTTTTGGCCCTTATTAAATTTTAGGGTTTATGAATTTAAGGATGTTGCCCTAAACTGATGAGGTGACATGAATTTGGGCCGCCTCATCAGTGACACCTGTCAAAAATATTATTACTTTAATGAAGCTAGTGCTTACGTGTGAATAATTACCCTAAGTTAGGTAATTAAATTGTTTAGGTAATTAATAAAGGTAATTAAGCAAGGTAAATAATTTTTTTTTCACAATGCCGCGTTTTGGAAAGTTGAAGGTCTCTGAGAAATGACCTGTTCCCTTCCTCCTTCCCTCCCTCCGTCGTGTCTTTTGTTCTCGTTCACCGTCTCTGAAAATCACCTGTTCCCTCTCTCCTTCCCTCCCTCTGTCGTATCTTCTGTTCTCGTTCACCGTCTACCTTCATCGTTCACCATCCACCTTCATCGTTCAGTGTCTGATTTTCACTCGAGTGTCAGTATCGTGCAAGCTCTACTTTTGCGTGGCTGTGGAAAGCTGTGAGCGGACAACAGCTAAAAGAGGGCATAGTTTACTGTGCAGGTATGTTTTTAAACACTGTATGGAACCCTATTAATTTAATATGCTTTAGGATGAGGTTGGGGTTTGGGGGTTGAAGGACCACATGTTTGTTGTTGTCGTTTATGCGTGTGTTGTACTTTTGCGATTAATAAAGCATAATTTTGTGTATGTGTGTATATTGTATGTAGGTATGAGTTTTAGTGTTGTGATACACCATAAGGGGAAGTTTGATGAGGGCCCACCAGTGTTGTATGTTGATAAAGAAATACATGTCATTCATAATGTAGACTTGGATAGATGGTCATACTTTGAGGCTAGGTCACTAGTGGAAGACCTTGGATATAGAGGGGAATTTAAGCTGTGGTGGAAGAAATCAAGTGAGTCTGAGTACAAGAGTTTGACATGGGACACACAAGCACTGGAAATGGGTGAGTATGCAGTTAATGAGAATTGTGAGGTTGACTTGTATGTGGAACACTGTGTAACAGAGACTGAGGAGGTTGTTTGTTTGGGTGGGGCAGTGAGTGTGGGCCATGAAGATGTGGTCCAAGGAGATACGGGTCATCAAGGTGTTGGAAAGGAACAAGAGACCCAAAAAATCAAAACCCAAAACCAAGAAGCCCAATATGATAACAGAAATAGGAGAGTAAAGTCTAGCCCTTATGTAACTCCCAATAAAGTAGTGACCAGGAAAAAAATTTACAAGAGTCGACTGAGGAGTTTGAGGTCCACTGAGGTGCCAACATGTGGGCCAACTGTGGAGCCAACTTGTGGGCCAACTGTGGAGTCAACCTGTGGGCCAACTGTGGAGCCAACTTATGGGCCAACTGTGGAGCCAACTATAGAGTCAACTGAGTTCCCAAGTTATGGGCCAACTGAGGTGGCTAGTGGAGGGAATTTATCAGGTGAAAGTTTTGTTTGTTGTCTCAACACTGAGCAGGAAGAAGTTCCAGACATAGATGAGCAGCCTGCTCCTGAATCAAGGACTGAACCTGAGCCAAGGAGTGAACCCAATTCAGGAGTGAATTCTGAGTTTTCAAGAGAAAATGTTGGACCCAACAGTAGTGAGCAGGTTGATCAGAGGACTTACTTTAGGGATGAAGACCTACATGGTCTTGCTGATGAGGACTACGGAGACATCGAATCAGGGTATGATACTGAAGAAATTCACACTGATGTTGAGACAGACGAGGAAGCCAGAGTTCAGCATGGGGCCTTTGATGAAGAAAAGATGGGGGAGAAGTATGAGTTAAAGGTTGGAATGAAGTTCCAGACAATGGTGCAATTTAGGCAGGCCATCAAGGAGTATAACTTGTACAAGGGTAGAGAGGGGAAGTTTGTAAAAAATGAACCTGAGAGGTGTCGTATGAAATGTACAAATAGTGACTGTGGCTGGATGGCTTTTGGTAGCAAAGTAGGGAGAACAAATGTGATTATGTTGAAGGCTTTTGGACCTCAACACACCTGTCCCAGGGTATTTGACAACAAAAACCAGAATTCTAAATGGGTTGCCAAGATTCTGTTGAAGCACTTAAAGGTGAACTCTAAGCTTACAATACCTGAAATCATAGAGATTTTTAGATCTCAACATGTTGTTCAGTTGACTGATTGGTCTGCCTACAATGGGAGAAGACTTGCACGTGATATGTTAGATGGTGAAGGTAGCAAGCAGTACAGCATGTTGTGGAGCTACAGTGCAGAGTTAAAACGTGTATCCAATGGTAACAAATGTAAGCTACAGTTGGAGAATCCGGGTGGAGATTTGCAGCCTCGATTTGGTGCATTTTATATGTGTTTGGATGCCTGCAAGCAAGGTTTTTTGAGTGGTTGCAGGCCCTTTATTGGAGTGGATGGGTGCCATCTGAAAAACAAATATGGAGGTCAACTTTTAACTGCAGTTGGAAGGGATGCGAATGACCAATATTTTCCACTTGCAGTTGCTGTGGTTGAGGTTGAAAATAAACAAAACTGGAGATGGTTTTTGAGCCTACTGCTGGAGGATATTGGTGATATGGGTACCAATAGATATGTTTTTATTTCTGACCAACAAAAGGTATTGATTTAAGGCTTGTTTAATTTGATATGTAGGCTTTGCTGTTTGATTTGATATTTACTTGACTGAATTGTACTTTCAGGGTTTGTTACAAGTTTTTGAGGAGTTGCTGGATGGTGTGGAACACAGGTATTGTGTAAGACACTTGTACACAAACTTGAAGAAAAGGTATGGTGGGGGTGCCTTACTCAAAAATCTTATGCTCAGTGCAAGTAAAGCAACTTATGTTCATGGATGGGAGACTAAAATGCAACAGATAAAGGAGCTTGATCAGAGGGCATATGATTGACTAATTACAATTCCAAAAAAGACCTGGTGCAGACATGCTTTTTCACATTACCCTTGCTGTGATGTAATCATGAACAACACATGTGAGGCCTTCAACTCAGTTATACTACCTTGTAGGGACAAGCCAATTATTACAATGTTGGAGTGGATCAGACAATATTTATTGGGTAGGTTTGCTAAACTGAGATCAAAGGTGTGGAGAATTGAAGGAGATCTTATGCCAAGACCAACTAAGAGACTTCACAGAGAAGTTGAGTTCAGTGGGGAATGGGTTCCAGTCTGGGCTGGAGACTTGCTTTTTGAGGTGAAACACACCAACTCAAACCACATGTTTGTTGTTGATTTAGCTAAAACACATTGCAGTTGTAATTGGTGGGAACTAAATGGAATTCCCTGTAGACATGCTGTATCTGCTATGAAATACAGAGGTGACACACCTGAGCAATTTGTGTTACCCTGGTACTCCAAAAGCACATATGCCAAGTGTTATGCAGGGATTATACAACCAATTAATGGCCAGTCCATGTGGCCCCATGTTGATGCACCACATGTCCTCCCTCCCTTATATAAGAGGGGACCTGGCAGACCAAAAAAACTTAGGAGGAGGGACCCCTATGAAGAAGACAATCCACCCAAAAGGCCAAGATTTGTGGGCAAGTATCACTGCACCAAATGTGATGGTACTGGGCATAATAAAACTACATGTCCAAATGTAAGCCAAAATGGAACCTGTACAGTATCTAACATGTCCCTTTAACTGAATCACTTACCTACAGTATTACAAATGTGATATTTTTTTTTCCAGGTTGCACCTGCAAATGATGAAGTTGATGATACTACACATGATGGGGGCCAACCTGATGGGCAACCTAATGCAACTGATGGCCAACCTGATGGGCAACCTATTGCAACTGATGGCCAACCTGATGGACAGTCTCATGCACCACCTGATGCCACAGCAACACCATCTGTGAGGGGAAGACCCAGAGGAAGGCCAAGGGGAAAGGGAGGGAGGGGAGCAAGGAGGGAAACACGATCTGGGACAATGCCAGAGACTACAACTGAATGTTATGACTTCCCAGGAACCCAACAAAGTGTCAACAAATGAATTTACCTTATTCTCTGTTGTATGAAATGAATGTATTGCCTTGGAACCTGACCAATAAGTCATTCAATTATATGTATATTTTAACAAAGAATGACCAACAGGTCCTTTAATTTAATGGGTTTTACTTAATTATTGTGTATTGAGTTCCAGGGTTGGATGACTTATTGTGTGCATGGTGTCCCTAAACAAACACACAAAGAACACACAAAGAACAAACCTTAATTGAAACCAGAATAACTTCACTGAAACCACAATAACTTCACTGAAACTAGAATAAACACAGAAATAACAAACTACATAATTCCATTACAATACTTGTTCATTACAAACCTAAACAGGATAACAAACCTTACATTCAACAAGTCCTTAAACCTTACATTCAACAAGTCCTTAAACCTTAGATGCTATATGGACAATTTTCCTAAACCCTCTTTACAGTTGTAAGGGCTTTTTCCTAAACCCTAGTCATTGAAAGGTCTTCTTCTTAACCCCTTTTAAACATGAAGCACCACAGCACAACCCTCAATGCTTTGTTGCTACATACAACATGATCATCATCAAAGTTATGGCCCAGGATACAATTGTAACTGTCAATAACATTGAAGATTTGCTTTTCTCAGCCACCAACTTAGACTTCATTTTCGTATTCTTGAGCTGGAATTCCTCACGTAGCTTTTCAAGATCCCACTTGCAGGTACAACCCTCACTTTCACTCTGTTGAAGCTGAGTGGTATCAGCAATATGAGCCCACTTGAAAAACCCACAGTCTTCATTCCTCTGAGACAAGAGAGTACAACCCATAAAAAAAAACCCAACTACAACGAACCTCAATGAAACGATGGCCACTTACCAAGAAAAATGGACACCTCCAGAAGGTCCTTCCATTGTTCTTCTTTGTTTTTGAAACAAGAAGAACGGGATGCTCCCCACATCTACATCGAACGTGTTCATTCTTTATGGATGAGGAACACCCACTTGACACATTTGATGTTGTCATGTCTTTTTGAGTTCACCTTCAGAGGTTGAAGACGCAGTCCAACGCAAATAAGTTTTGTTTTCTGGTCCAAATGTTGAAGACATTTCTTAATTAGAGTTTTTTAATCTGGGGGTTTCTTAATTTGGGGTTTAGGGTAATTATTCACACGTAAGCACTAGCTTCATTAAAGTAATAATATTTTTGACAGGTGTCACTGATGAGGTGGCCTAAATTCATGTCACCTCATCAGTTCAGGGCAACATCCTTAAATTCGTAAACCCTAAAATTTAATAAGGGCCAAAACCTAAGGGTTTTTTTTTGAGGGGCTTTTTCCTAATCTCTAAACATTAAGAGGGCTAAAAAGGGGTTTTAGCCTAAAAAATTCACATTGTTCCTTTTCTCTTATTTTTAAAAGTTTATACAAATAGTGGAACTAGAAAAGTAAACATTTAAAAAATAGAAAATAAAACAGGCAATATTTTTGGAATTAAAATGATAACAATCAATGAAACAGAAAGCATAACCATTGATCTTAATTTCGTCTGGTTTTGAAAAGGATTTCTGTAATCATCTTGATTTTCTCATCACTGAATGCCAGGAGATTGGGTTAGTTTAGGCACCTCTTCCTCAAACAGAAAGCTCCTTCATGAAGAGCAATGCTCCACTTCATTTCTTTTTTTAATGAAATAAATTACTTCTAGGAAATATCAATTAACTTATTCTTAAATTATAAAAATATAACTTTAACTCCTAAAATTATTAATTACCCGATATCGGTCATTTTAATCTAGTTTTAATAATTTTAAGAATCAAATGATTGTAGATTGGTATCGCTGCGGACCAAAACGAAGACAGTAGAATGCTATGACTATAGTAATTTCGAAAACCAACTAAATTGACAATTTTTATTCTTAAAAATTAACTGGAGTAATAGACCTATTTGTAATTTCCAGATCCAACTTGATGTATTATTAGTCCCGTCATTTCTTCGTGTCTCTTTAATGCAGGTGCAGGTAGTTTATGGTTTTTTAGGAGTTTATAATTTTTTAAAAGTTACTAAAATTATTTGGTAAATATAAGGAGTTTATGATTTTTTAGTTTTTGAAAAGCTACTTGCAGTACCTTAAACCCTAACTTTAAAAAAGTTATAAGATTTGTTTATCAAAACTAATAAGGTGTGTTAAATGTAAAATGATATAAAATAAATTTAGAGTTTATAAGCTAAAAAACTATTTCAACTAGCTTTTCAGGTACAACCATTACCAAATAAGACTATTTTATCTAATAAACTTTCAAGATAATAAAATAAGTTATAAGCTAACTTAAATTGTTACTCATGATCTTGCCAAATATAGTTATAAACTCTATCATTGATTGCTTAGTTATTATTTTTACCATTATATTTTTTTTAAAATGACACATTAAATTAGAAAGCTGATATCATTTTTTTAAAAATCACCATTAGATTTTTTTTCTAACTGCTTAGTTAGAAAGCAGTTTAAAGCTGGAGGTTGAAAGCTGATTAAATTAAAATATTTGGTAAAAATTGTCAAATGTAGAATAACAAAGATATATTTTTTAACAATGAAGATAAAGGTGTAAAAAATAAAATAAGCTTAGAGTTTATAAACTCAAAAGCTTCTTCAAGAAGATTTTGAGAAAAGCTATAAAATACTAAAATAAGCTCTTTCAAAATAGGGCTATTTTGTATAACTTTTAAACTAGTAAAATAAATTAAGTTAGTTTAAATCACTACTCATCATATTAACAAACAACCTAATTGTCCATCTAAAGTGTCCATTTAACATTTTAAGAGAGTATTGATTGTCCATTTAAAATTTTAAGAGAGTATTAATTATTGTTATCTCAATAATACCCATATTGATATTAAAAGTCAAGAGAAGTTTAAGGGAAATAAATAAAAGAGATAACAATAAAATAAGAAACAATAAATTATTTTATAAAAATTATAACATTAATTACATTTCTCAACATGCATATTTTTCAATAGTTGAGCTCTCCAATCTTTCTTTCCCATGTAAGTTGAATGGTGCTCTATCTAAATCAATGTATAGATTAACATAGCCCATTTAGTGCTCTCTTGTTATCAACATGCACCATTTTTCATTTAACTACACCTTTTACTCACACTATATATAAAATAACTTTAAAACTCTAAACAAGTTGTCCTAACTACCGATAAATCAACGAAAGAATTAGTCATAGTCACTATGATCATTGATAGATACCATAGATTACTCCTACACCCAAAAAACCCACCCACATAATAAGGGTTAAACTTTAATGATCCAACAAGTATATAATGTTGTATCTTATAAAAGATTTCATCCGTTCATATTGAACTTAAAATTTGTTGCAATTATCTTTTTGCCTCAAGCTACGAAAATATGTCGTGCTTACAATGGAGTGGAGAAAATCTGAAAAAAAAGAATCGCATGTGTTTCCTAACCTCATTTGTATCTCACTCTTTACAAACATTTCAGAATACAAGTGCCTCCCCCTCACTCTTCGGGAATAGTACAATATTATCTGATAGTTTTGTTGAGCTACATATAGAAGAATAAGCTGTAGTGATTTGTTCAGCTCAGCTTAACATAATTTGCACTGAGAAGGCAAAAAGGTAAAATAATTTGCAGATTGAATAATAACAGAGAACTCGTTAGTGTTTCCCAAATTAATATTCACATACAGGGAAATTTCTGACTAACGTAATCTCTAAGAAACTAGTCAACTACCCTTTGAACAACTAATCTCTACTTGAAAGAACATTTGTAAGATAATATACATAAACATTGCAATCCTATTCCCAATAACTCTACATATGGATAATCATACGATTCAGGCCTGAATTTGAGCTGTTACCACCTGCAACATCAACTCAGTAGTCCTAACACTAATATGATCAACCTACGGATACATCAGATCTTGTTTCCACCTGATGTTATATACAATCTTGAACATGCAATTCTCCCACCAGTGAAAAAGTTACAGGCCAAGAATTTTTCAATAATTCACCTTCGTCGTGCCAGATGAGTGTGTTGATGGGCTTTGCTATCAGTTTTTATCCTGTCAGCATACATGGGAAGGCGAATTATTTCATTTATTTCATTCAACAGGAGATCCTCTGTGATATTGTCTCTTATACTTTGTATCACCTGTAATAAATCATATAAAAGGCCCAGATAAAGTAAAGATTGACAAATAAGAGCGAAACAAAAAAAGCAAAGGAGTTTGCATAGGACCTTTTTATAAGTATTAAAGTCATTTGGAGTTGATTTATCTGTTCTGACTCGCTTGAATACCCATTCCCGTCTATCAGAATCCCAAGCACACTCAATGATCCTTCCAGAAAAATGCAAGGGATCCGAACCTTCTGCAGATTTTAAATTTCCATTAAGCATTTGTAATTAAGGCAACTAAGAAGGATCAAACAAACTGCAACATATAAAAAGGACAAATCTTGCATGGAACAGCATTACCAAGCTTTCTACTGAAAAACTGAAACACTGTTTCTTATACACACTTTTCTGGTGGTGGGTGCTAGAAATTAGTTAAAGGGATAAGAAAATCATCAACAATCTGGACAGGTAATTGGCATATGAACATGCACTGCACTCAGAAACAAATAAGACCATGACTTGATTGAATTTCCGATTATACAATGGCGCATGAAATCTAATTATTGCTTGCAAGCTCAGTTTTTAAGTGAGGAAAGAAAAGAAGAGAGAAAAAGACTTCAAATAATATTCTATTATATTGATCTGTCAGTGTATTACAAAATATTGAACCAATGGGACAATTTAGTAAAGTACTAGTACAATAAGGAAATATAAGAACACAAGAATTTTACGAAATAAATAGTTGTTTACACTATTTTAAAGATCTTTAGGATATTCTAAAAATATTATCGGATTCTTTGAAGATATTCTAAGATTTTAGTAGATATTCTAACCACTTTCTTTATAACCGAGTGAGTTGGACAGATATAAAGAAATAATGAAAATGTTCCTGACCTTCAAATGCAACCTTATAACCTTCCATGAGTTTCTTTTTTCCTCGGTCATAGAGAATAAGTAGCTGACAATCATCATCAATCTGTCAAAACAAACAAAAAATATTAGTTGGGTGCATCTGCATCAAACTAGAAGTGACCAAAGATTAATTAGAGCAAGAGATTTATCCAACATATGGGATAAGTTGATGATGCCACCTCAAAGAGAAAATCAACTGAATTCAGATAAGCATATTTCCATTTTAAGAGACCTTCATGAGTGCGTGGTACATAAGGATCATCCCAACCCTGGTTATAAATATTGTCAGTAACAACCTCCATTACTTCATTTGACAAAAGAAAAAGAAAAAGAAAAAGAAAAAGAAAAAGAAAAAGAAAACAGTTGGTTAGTATGGAAGATGTAAAAGGACATAAAATGAATGGGCTAACCTGTCTGATCTATATGCTAGTCCAGGTAACATTGGTCCTCTATGAGCTAGTCTACGTATATTATTACTTTTACCAGACATCATTTTAAAATCACTACAGATTCCAGAAAGATATTCATTCTCATGCTGAATAAGTTGCAGTAGTTCTTAACCCCTAATACAAGAGAGAACCAATGGGGAAAGGAATAACCTTAGAAGGCTACAGCACACATCATAAATAGGGACTTGCCGGCATGGCATTGAGCCAGAAGTTGTTCAAACTATCAGAAGTGCTATCCCACTCTCATGTTTAATACAATGAAAGAGATCAAACCCACCTGAAATATGAGACCATCTGCATCATGTGAGAGTTTTGGAATGAATTCATTTAAAAGCCTTGTGACAGTAGAAAGCAACCAAAAATCTTTTCTCCTCACCTAATCATTTCAAACATATCAATAGCCAAGTTACCAAGGGAAAATGTAGCTTAAAAAATAACTGATATTAAAATTAGAGGTGTACCCTGAATGGCTCCATGTCATATCTATAGTGAGGATTTCTGCTCTGGAACCGTTCCTGATTCCTGGGTTCAATCACTTCTTTCTCAAGCATCTTCCAGCGTTCATAAAAAGGCCGCTGCAACAAGTTTGGACTAAATCATACATTGCTAACTACACTTTGAATCAAAGAATCGACAAAAGAAAAATAAGAAAACACATTAAGAGGATAATAATATTATAGATGAAAAACTATCTAAACATTTTAAATCATGATAAATCTGATAATCCAATGTTAAATCAACTTGAGGACATTTCCTTTTTGAAGAAAATGTGATTGAAATACTCATTACAGCACTGTCTATTTATAATCTACAAATACTGAAGCACAAAATGCAGTGGGCAATTCAGCATATTCCATCACTTTTCAGCCCCATACTTTATCTCAATCTCTTTTGTTCAGCCATGTCATTAAAATTTCAATATTCTTGAGTTGTGATTTGAATGTCTTTTGTTAAAGGTTCCATCCCAATGAAAGGGAAACTCTTGGCCCATAACAACCGGAAAGAATGTTCTATTGTGCAACACCAACGACGACTCAAAGGTCAGAACTCAGAAGGCTTGAAGGAGGTAAGGAGGAAGATTGATGCTAATGAATCAGGGCTGCGCAAAGGTTAGAAAGCTGTGCAAAGGTGAGTTTAGGCTGCACGAAGGTAATTTCGAACCCTAAAATGGTAATTTTGGTGAAAATACGATCATTTTTGCCAAAACAGGTCAGAGTGCTATTCGGGTCACATACGAAGTTGGCCCTTCTCATAATCAGAAATTGTCCAATTCCAACTATTTTCACAATTCCGATTGTGATTTCACTGCAAGCATACTCAGATGCGATTCCAGGCACGATTTGAATATAAAATCGCACAATTTTACGCCTTTGATTGCAATTTTGTCAACCTTACCCACGACCAGTAGCATTCAAAGCCATTTTTTAGAAAGAGGACAGAACAAATCACTAAAAAAGGTCAAGGTACAAGCCACAAGTGACAAAATAGAAGCATTACACGATGAGCAAAGAGATCATAAACAGAACCAAAGCCGTAAGGCATGAGCACAAGGGCATAAAAATCTGGAATGAAAGGAAGAAGTAGGGCAGACAATGGTTGCGAACACATAGCATTTCTTTAGTTAACCATAAGAATGAGGTTACAGAAAAAGTCAGGCAGGACTACAATTTTAGTGTCTTTCAACAGTGTAAAAGCAAATTATTCCTAGAGGCAAGCCCAAGAGACATCATGTCCCTAAATTCCCCAAAGAATGAACAATATTGGTCAAAACAAAAATAAAACATCCAGTATTACATGTGCAATTACATATAAATCAAACCTCTATTACTGATACTCCATTGACCGCCATCAAATCATATATGAGGTATCTCCTTTCCTGCTTTTTTGAATCTGGCAAGGTATCAATAATCATCTCCCCATCAAGTAATGTGAAGTGGTGTGTCTTCTCAGCCAAGCCCTTGGAAGACAAAAACGTAAACATGTCAGTTTGTGCACCATTAATTTGAAACAGCTAAAAAATGCTATTAGGAACTTCCACAGTAAATTAGCACACACACATCGTTTGTAACCCTGCAAGGAAACCCCATTTGGACCCTTCGGAAATGGAAGGTTCTATCTATCAAGTAACATCCATCCATAGTTATTAGCATCATATATCTTGTTCCGTCAGCTTTCCACGTTGCATAATAATAACGTTGTCGTAACAGCTGTAAATTAGCCCTGCAACCAAGTAATCAAATTTCACATTTAACATATCCAAATAGGCCAAATCAATCAGAAACTATTTTCTAAGAAAACTCCGGCACTCAATTAATATAATCACTATGTTGATAAAACTACAAGGTGCATAAATAAATGACAACTCAGAAGCATTTACATTTTGATAAACTATGGAAAAACAGAAAAAAAGAAACAGTTTATATGTTAGGCATTTGGTATATTTTTGGTGTAAAGTGGATGCCTTTATTTAATGAAGTTTCATTAATAAATGTGTTAAGGGGTTGGGGAATTTTGTCCCGTCGAGTTTTATGTTTTTATTGGTTTTCTGTTTTTTTGTTAAAATGCCTCACATTGGTTAGAAATATGACTAGAATTTTCCCTAGACTTATGGAAACTTTTTTCTCTTGAGCTATTTTCAAGTATGAGTTAGACCCAATGCATTTTTCTAGTATGATACAAGAGTCTGATCAGTCTTGAATGTTAGGTCACCCATAAATGTTCAGCCTTAAAAATTTCACACGCTAGATGTCTAATCCTAGGTATGAGAGAGTATGTTAAGATATTCCACATAAGTTAGGAATGTGGTCAAAATATTCCTTACAAGGTTTGTGGCAACACTCATCTCTTGAGATAGCTTTTGAGAAGAGTTAAGCCTAACCCATTTTCTAATATGGCATCCAAGCTTGACTAGCTTTGAATGTTGGACCACAAACCACCACAAATGATCAATCCTAGAAACTTTATGCACCAGAGGTCTAGTCCTAGACGTGAAGGGGTGTGTTTAGATATCACACCTCAACTAAAAATATAGTCAAAATACTCCCTACAAGGCTTGTAACAACCCCTATTAGAAAAGTTATGCCCGATACATTTTATAATATAGTATCAAAGTCTAACTAGCCTTTAAATGTTAGTCACGTGTAGATGTCCATTCATGCAAACTTCATACATTAGATATCCAGTCTTAGACATAAAGGGTCTGTTAAAACTTAAAAGGCCCCACAAGTCAATCTAAGCCAAAAACAAGTCGGATAGGAGTGCAGTTTTCAAGGTGGCAAGCAAATTGGGTGTCATTGGATAAAGCACAGGGAAGATGTAGACTGAATTGTGACAAAGGTAGAATGGGAATGACAAGGGCACCATTATGGGAAAAATCCATTGGATGTGCATAATGGTGGCCGACTGGACCAAACCCAAAACTAACACCATATAGAAAGGAGAGAGACTTTTAATTTCTAAATGTTGGGTAGTGATGACTATTACACATTTGTGTTATTATTTATAGTCACAATATAGGATATAAAGTATCAGTCAAATCTCCTAATTATGGTAACTCCTGAACAAGGAGGATCTCTTATTACCTTTCTCTTAAAAATTTCCCCCCTTCATGTTAATAATTTCTTCTTCTATATTAAAAGAAAAAAAAGATAGCTTAATTTGCAAAATTCAACTCTGGTTAATAGAGAAATAGAATTGATTTTAATAGCATCCTAAGTGACAAGTCACAAGCATGACTTATTTTCAGACATTAAATGATGAAGGAAAGAAATGCACATAAGAAACCCAATGCTAACCACCAACATAATCCACATAATTGGCTAATGCGTATAGTAACTACAGAACTAGGCTAGCAGCCCGAGGCTTACTGCTTAATCATTATAATTTATAATACATCACAATATAGTGCATTTTATAACAGAAAAGTTGAACCTGTTTAAAGAAACTGGGTGTGACCCTGGAAATTGCATGTGTCCTTTGGCCTGCACCATACATATTATTAAAAATGACTATAAATAATAAACATAAGAGGTACATTGGTAAACAATAAAATGTAAGGATCTTTTTAGGAGCCTTTGTTAAGGAATCCAAAATAGAAAAGTTTAATAGAAATCATGTTGGGAATGCATTAGACATCACGGTTGAGATGCATCGGTAATATTTTTCAAAGAAAAGTTTCCATTTTTTATTCCTTGGTTACACAGCTGAGATAAACAAATACAAAATGTAATAAAACACATAATTCAACAAGAATAAAGGTGTTCGGTTTATTTCATGAACATGCAAAACTTAACAATGTTAAACCTACAGAAAAATGGAAGTTTTACAGAACAAAAGAAGATCTGGAATCTATAAGGAGCTTAACAGAAACAAAATTTCACAAATTATCCATAAAAAATGTCAAACCAAACATCACTAGAATGATGAAAATAAAAATTGGCATTTAATAGTAAGACAGTGTGCCTGTATGATTTAAACTGCATGCCGTGAGGCTGTGCTTTTTTTTGGAAATTAGTTGATTAATAATATATATATATATATATATATATATATATATAGAGAGAGAGAGAGAGAGAGAGAGAACATTTTAGACAGATATTTTGGTCTAAAAGAAGTGTCTTCTGCAAGTGATTTTGCTTCCAAGGAGAAGGACCAATTTTTGCTTCATAATTCTAGATTTTTGCATCTTTTATCTCACCTAAAAACCGTTTGTAATCAAATGTCTTCAAGTACATAATTTGATTTGTTTTCTAACTAAAAACAAAATCTCAGTGCCTTCAAAGCATGCGGAAAGAGGCTCCAATAACATTTTTTAACAAAAGTAGAAAAAGCTCTACAATGTAAGATACTTGTAGTATGATGTATCTCATATTAATGTTTTGCAAACATATAGAAGCATGTCTACACACAAAATAGCAAAACAAACCCAACAATGTGACAAACATAAAAACAGGACAACGGAGAACAAATAAGCAAGAAAGATGCAATGAAGTTTTTAAAAACAAAGAACATTCTAATTACATCACTGAAATCCAAACAATAAACTCCCACTCCCACATAGTAGACAACCATTTAAAAGGCTTACCCCAACACTCAGTCTGAGTGATTGAAAGCAGAACTGACGCAATGCATCTTGCTGATCATTGGGTATCTCATCTCCCAATACATCATCATTTGTCATTATTGTGTCAATCTCATGATTCTCCTGAGAGAATAGGAAAGATATCAAAATTTAATTACCATCATTCAAAAGCAACTAAACTACAAAACTAATTAACAACTTGGTTAAAAAATGTAATGAGATAACATATACAAACTTGAGACAGGCCTAAAATTGAAAAAGAAAAACTTCACAGTAAAAATCTCATTGACAGATGTCCAAAAAACAGAAAAATTATATTTAATAACATACGAACCTCCAACACTTATAGTGCATTTAATAGGAAAGAAAATGGACACAACAAAAAGATAAAAAGGTGAAAAACGAAGGCAAATAACTTAGATGTCCCATACTTTTTCCACATCTCATTTTTTTATAGAAAAAAATATTTATTAGACAGAAAAGAAGGAAGTACAACTAAGAGGAGATTAAAATACTCTCCAAATATAAAAAAGTTAAGAATGTAACAAGGATGTTCAAATCTCTCTGCATGATGGAAAAGAAAAATCCCTTGAAACAGCCATGAGCAAAACGTCAGTGAGATTGATATGCTGCAAGTGCAGACTAAGGTAGAAATTCACTTTCATATGTACACCAAAGAACAAGAAAAATTAGCATGGCTGATAAATTTTGGCCCTTGTTTATTCCAAAACCTTCAAAACTAAACAAAAGAATCTGCTCAAAGGGGCACAAGCTAAAAACATTATGCAGAACAGAAAACTTATTAGAAAGGAACTTAGCCACTCTACAATGTATAAACAATCAGGCCACTGTTTCTGAACTCATGCTACAGACAACAGTAATATGGACAGTGCAACAGATACTCCCCCAAAAATTGAATAATTAATACTTTTATATTTTCTTGAAAAACAAAATGAACTTCAAATTGGTCCCCCAAACCCAAACCATATTTTTTTCCTCTTTTTGGTTGGTCCTGTATGAAATCCTTTGCTCCATCCCATTCGAATAAAAACAAGAGAACTGCTAACCAGGCAAAGGACTTGATCACCATGAAGTTTTTACATTTCTAATAGGGCCTCCCAATATGAAACCTAATCTTAGTAAGAGAATTAGGAAGTAAAAGGAAACAAAACTAACATGAAAATACAAAAGAACATCAACAATCTATTCATTTAGCATGAGATATCAATAAGACCAAAATATCAAAATCCACTTTCTATTTTATTCATACATGCAAAGGATGGCCCGGTATTCCATCATCATCATCATCATCTGGCACTGCTTCACCATTGAGATCAACAAGTTCAGGAGTTCTCTTCCACTCCGGAGTAGAAGGACAGACTATCATTTCAAGCTTTTTCTCATGATAAAATGCATACAATGCATCAGTGTACTCAGGTTTATAGATTCCTGGAGGGCGAGCATCAGAAAATATTTTTATTGCCTGCAGAATGAACACATCAAAAATATAAATACTGAACTCAAGTCACATTCCTAACAGAGAGATATAAAATCATACGATTGAGATTCAAATTGTGAATCGGAAGACCTATTTTCTGAATCCAAAATCAAACCGTATCATGAATCGTAAGATTCATGATCAATAAAAAAAATAACAAATACAGTAAACAAAGTAATATAGAAGCAAAAGAATCATGATCAATAACTAAAAAAACATAAATTTAAGATAATTTTAACATGAAGACACGTATCAAACCATCAAAGAATAAGAATAGAGCATTTGAATAATCAAAATAGAATGCATAATTGTGCTTCTTAAGTTTCTCTCTTATTTAACTATTTAAGCTTATCAAACATTTTTAGTTTTCTTCATAAGAAATAGTAAAGACAAAGTAAAAATTGAAAAACAATGAATTGTTGAATTGTGTGATTCGTATCGGTGATATAGAATCACATAGATTTATTCATGTTTCATAAGATTCAAAGTTATTTAAAATTCATCACACGATACGCATTGTTGGCTAATCAAATCATATCAAATTGTAAGATTCGAGTAATGAATTGTAAGATTCTAATAACTACAACAGTGACACCAACACCGACCTGAGTAACAGATATTGGCATTGTGCGCATTAGATAATGAATGATCATGTATCCTGTGCGATTATGACCATGAGTACAGTGAACAAGTATATACTTCCTGGAGTGTTTTTGACGTGATAGAAATTGTATAGCCTGGTGAAAAAAATCACATGGTTAAAACTTATAAACTTATTAACAAAATGTTGCATATGATAGGAGAAATCATTTTTTCTTCACTCCAGAAAGGACATAGCATTCACAATTTTTTATTTTAATTTTAAACCATACAGACAATGTAAGCAGCTATAAATCACATCACATGTGTGCATAAAAATATATAATCGTTTTAGTCGAATAAGATATATAATATTAAGATATAAAACCAATTAATTATAGATTACATAAAACACAATGATGTAGAAGAAAAAAGAGGTCCAGGTAGTATAAGTATTACAATGAAATTTGCAAGCATCTAATATTTACTACAGAATCGATTTCAGTTTGTTTTCTAGCTTGTATGAACTATTCTGCACATATGTAAAAGAACATCATAAAACAAAATATGATACCAAATGAAATAGTTTAGAAAGTATCAGGAATCCCCACTTCTGGAGTATGTTGCCGAGGTAATGTATATGCTTATTAATGTAAAGAATGAGAAACTAGCATACTCAGAAAAGAAATAGATCCCACATCTTCAAAATAACTAAAAAAGATTAGAAGAACATATTAATAAGAAAGAAACAAACCTCATAGACAAATTGATTAACAGAAAATTATCAGGTACAGAATTGCGGCCCTTGCATTGAATCTAAATGACAACAATGATCTTCAAATGTAAGAACAAGAAAGAGGAGTAACAGTTAAAAAGACATGATTAAAAATTTTTAGAAAATAAAACATTTGGAGAGCAGCAATCATCCACTACAAACCTTAACATGCTTGATACCCTCTTTCTTTAGATCTGCTACCGGATAGTATCGTGAAGTATTTGTCAAATCAATTACCAGACCAAGCTGCAAGCCAATCCAATAGACTATAAAAAGGAGGTAAAAATGAAGCAAACCATGGGTACAAATATTCTGGGCTCCCAAGGAGTAGCAGAAATGTTAGTAATTTATACAAAAAAAAAATAGAGGATTACGGGATTAACTTTCTTCTTTCCTTGTTTTCTAAGAATCTGGATGTTTCACTTAAAATTAAATGAAAAAACCAGAGGAAACAGATTAAAATACAATGAAATGTTGAATTTTTCAAATAAAGGCGACTTACTTTTCTCCCTAAAACTCTCTGTTGATGCATCACTTGTTTAAACGAGTATCTTTTACCAGGAACAATGTAGTCATTGAATGATTCACCAAGTGGAACCTTAGAGGGTACCATGCAAAAAATTTCATGACCGAATGAAGGGCAATCCAACCAACCTGCATGTAAATAATAAAAAGATAATGCAATATTTTTTACTAAATATTTACAACTGCTGTAGTGTACTATACTACTATCACAAAATATATTGTGAATATATCAAATGATAGAATCAAAACGTAAAATAGCAATCCAACAGCATTTCATAAGTAGAAAATCCTGTAATATCATGTATTTGAAGAACTCAAACTGCGTGTAACTTTTAAAAGAATCTAGACAAATTTATTTCCCATAAAAAGAAAATGTCGAATAAATTAAGCACATAGAATCAGTGGCATGCAATAAAATAACTTACATAATAGTTCAACATGAGTATAAAAATGGAATTGTTAGAGCTATATAATTTCACAATTCTGTGAAGTGTGAACAATAGCATCATTTGAAAATATTAAATTGCTGAGGTGCAATATGAATGAAATTACAATACTAATTATTGCTGGCAAGGTAGCAAGCTGAGTGGGGAAAGAAGCCCATACCTGGAGGAAGCTTACTTCTATCATATGATTTCAGGATTTTAGTATGAAATAGCTGATCATGTCCAGGTGACTGTGATACTTGCCCAGGTCTGTCATCCGACCGCTCTCTTTTCAACCTTTTCTTTCTTTCTTCACATTCCTAAAAAGAAGAATGACCGAGCTAATTTTGTTAAAGAAGACACAATTAAAAGTAAAATACATTTGATTACTTATGAAACCTAAAAAATGAGAGGAAAATGTGGCATAGATACGATCAGAACTCAGAAGGCTAAAAGAAAATCTTAGTCAGGGACTCCAACCAGTTTTAATATAAAATTAATGTACAAAATACCCAATTTAAGGATTGTAAATTTTCCCTTCAATTAAATGTTTTCCATCTATCATTGATAGTATGCAAAAGTAGGAAGAAGAAGAAATAGGAGATTCAGGCAGAAGAGGAGAAAGATAAGATTTGTCATATTCAAAAAGGATGAACTTCAGCAAACGATTAGGGAATTCAATTTCAAACAGTATCTGCATCATGAAAAGTCTCAACTCACAAGTCATAATTTGCTTCACTTAGATACAACATATCAATTGACTGGATTGAATACATCTAATATTCTACCAATCAGTAAACTGATACTCCAAACTTTTCTTAAATGTGAAAGAATGCACCAGGGCAAAAACGCTATATATGTCAGATATAGAAGGGAATGAATGTGTTGTTCTTTGCCATTTTTTCATTTTTGATGAACTGGGCTTCACCTAATTTGTCAACTCTGTATGATAGTAATCTTTCTATCATGTATAATAAGTTTTATTACAAATCATACTCGCATTTTTTTTATTTGCAATTAGGAAGTTAGTTATTTCTTGTCTAACACGGAAATTTCATTTTTTATATGACAAGACAATTGAAGAGATATTTAAAACAATCTCCACTATCCACTCATTCAAAGAAAGTCATAAGCATGCTCAACTTCCATCAAACATATGCTCTGAAATCTCAAGGCAGTATCAAAATGAACTGCTGCGCATGAACTAGCACGGATTTGCATGGGAATTCTTACTTTCAGCTTCAGGAGAAAGAAAAGGAAGTTTATTAGATATATTAACTGGTGCTTCAGCTCTTCACAAAAATTATAAAAAATATAAATTGATCTTGTTCCATGCCAGGGCTTAGTAGTCAGTAGCATCAGAATTATCAATTTCAATCCGGTATTTACCAATATTAAAACATGGAATCCAGCTCAGCGGGAAAAAGACAATTCTTCATATCACCAAATACAAGCCAATTTAACACTAAAATCACCCATCAAAATGAAATTGAAGGTCCCAACCAAAGCTGACAAAAACCCTATGTTAAAACAACTTCATACAAACTATACCAAATAATGAGACCATCACAGTAGTCCGGGGTATCATGAATCAAAACTAACTTAGACCAGCATGGCAATGTCGAGTGGAACAAAAAGCACAAGAATAGAAGAAATGATACCCGGCGTGCAATATCAACTGCAGTGTCCATGTGCTCTTCTGGAGCATTGTACTCTTCAACCTGGCCCTCGAAAGCATCTTCATCCTCCTCCGGCACAGGCGGGGCATTCAAGTCCATAGCTATCATTTTGCTGAACCAGGCAACATTCGCCCTCCACACTCCACAGAATAATTCAAATAACCCACAACTACCTACACATGTTACCTATAGCCTCTTCTACCTGCACCATTCAAACAACAATCCTACTATTATTCCAGCACACCTCAGCAGAATTTCTCATAATATAATAATCCACCGAAATTCCTGTTTCCTACTACTCTGTCCGGTCTCAAATACAAGTAACTAAAATTTAAAATATTTTAATATAAAATATAAAAAAATTAATTAATTAAACTTTATTTAATGATACCTTTAAAAACAACTTTACTTAATGATATAATTTTTATAAGATAATATAAATGACATTTTAAAATAAAAAATTATTTTATAATATAAATAACATTTAAAATAAAAAAGTATTTTATCATTAATTAATGATGAAAATAAATTAGAAATTATAGCTCTATTTTTAATAATATTAAATAAGATAAATTAACATTCTTAATTAATACAAATTAATTATTAGTCGCTCAATTCGAGGCTTGAGGGAGTAGTTTATTGTTCAAACATCATAATTATTCAATTCTCTCCAACCAAACAAAACACTGAAGTTTATAAAAAAAAACACTCTGCTTCTCTCTCACACACACATCTTCGTATCTCCGGATAGTAACAAACACACTTTTTCTCTCAAACCAAAGCTGGCAAAATTCTCAACCGAAGCTCTAGAAATAGCGAAATGGAACAAGAGCGTGGAAGAGTAGCAAACGCACCTCACTACGCGAACGAAATCGAAAACGATGAATTCCCTAGACGAAACGGAATTCGAAGAACGGATTATCGGTGGGTTGTTAGCGTGAGGGAGAGTGAGAGGATGAAGAAGGAAGAGGCTAAACCCTACTACAGTTATGGCGAGGAACGCTCCCTCTCTCGTCTCCAAACCCTAGAGAGAGAGAGAGAGAGAGAGGTGTTTGTTTGTTAGTTGGAGAAAGTAAGGTGTTGTTCTCTCGTTTCGTTTATTGCTGCTAAGAGAGAGACGAAGCCACCACTGGACGAAGAAATTAAAATGCATTTCGAAATTCCCCGGTTATACTATCCAACTTTCTCACTCAACAAAGTACAAACCACTGGGGTTTTTTTTTTGTAATAAATTATTCTAAATTTTCAATACTGTCATCTTCATTAAATTGAATAAAACATTAGAGGGTGTAAGCGTTATTTTTTTCACGAAAGGCATTTTCTACAAAAGAAAATTTTACTCAAATCAGGATATTTACATCATAAGAGGTTAACTGTGGTGAATTTTTTTTTATCAAAACTTATCTTTAGTTAAGGGGAATTAAGTATATAATACTTCAACTAATTATTTATTTGTCTAAGATTTATAAGGTTTTGGTGTCTTTTAATATATTTTTAAGTCTTGATATTTAATATTTTTACCTAAAAAATTACATTAAATATGATTTTTAATTTTTAATATAATTATGGCATAAGATAATGATTGTCACTTAAGGTGGAAATAGGCTAGTTTTTACAAGGCTTCAATGTATTTAATTATGGAATATGAGGTTACCATGTTATTTAAAATAGGTTAAATTTGACCTAACCTATTTAAAAATTATATTTAATCTGATAAGTTATATAAAGTTCTAATTTACATTAGAATCAATAAAAAACAATAAACATATAATGAATAAATCAATGAATTTGTCTTAAATAAATTAGTAGACTTTTAAAATGTTTATAGCCTACATAAAAATATTTATTTATTTATTTATTTATTTATTTTACATATTAAATGTAATTTTAACTAATTTTAATATTAAGTTATAATTCATAGAAAATATCATGTTTATTTATAAAATTTAATATCTTATAAGTTATAATTTATGTTATAAAATTAAATATAAGATTTTAAAAAGGTCATTGATAAGTTAAAAACAATTTTTTGAAAAATTTTAATTTGATTTTTTTATTTAATGAATTGGATAAACTAAATCTTAAATAGACCAGGTCGTATAACCTCAATAAGCTACCTAACTTATTATATTTCTAATTTTCACATAACCCATAATTTATTATGGTGTAAACATCTTTTACATATTTTTAATAATATTTCTTAATATTATATATTTATCATATCATTAAAAAATTTTAAACAGCTAACTAATATAATATTAATTTTTCTAGACAAATACTAGTTTATTAGAATTGTTATAATAATAAGGAAAAAATTTTAAAAAATTATTTTAAAATTAATAAATAATAAAACATCATCACTTCTATTTTATATATAATATTTGAAGGATTAGAAGGATAAGATTTTCTCATTTCCCACTCGGAAAAAATAGAAGATATAATTTTTATTTCATTTTAGGAACGATTGTTCCTTTTTTCATTACAAGAAAAAATAGGAAAGATTGTTTCCAAGTGAATTTGAAAATTAATAGCTACTTTTACATTTTTTTTGAAACACCAAAAATAGTGTGGATCCTTACCATGGTAAAATTTGTTGAATTATCAAGACCAATAAAAATAACTAATTGATAATTATAACATCCCTAAATAACTACCAAAATTTAAAACAAATAAATAAAAATTTCACTTAAAGATATAAAAATAATTCCACAGACATAACTACATATCTCTAAAATACTCTGCTATATAGACATTTTTATAGATATTTATATGACTGTACATGATTTTGATTTTTAATTACAAAATATAGTTTTAGATTAGCGATAACCCTAAGAGTCAGACGCTAGCTAATGACAAAAGAAACTCCAGAACATGTGAATAGCTAAATAGTATACAAAAAGACTACTCAACCCTCAAGTACAGCTGGAGTCATCAAACTACCCATAATGCCCTACTGGGTTAACTATAGGTAACTAGGCGTCCTCTATAGTGGAGTCACTTCCAGATGAAGCTCCCTCCATATCTTCTTCATCAGCTGGTGGGGGTGGGGGCAGTAGGATAATAGGGAAGAAGGGGTCCACATCACGAAGATCCAATACAAACCTAGCTCTAAAGGTAATAGTGAGAGCTCCTACGGGGTCAGGTACTCCTAAAATAGCCCGCGACAGTCGCACTGTGACAATCCCTGTAACAGCCCAATTTTTTAAGCAGTAAATTAAATAGTGAAAAAATTAAAATTTCTCAGAGAAATAAGAACTGAAACCTAGAAAATAAGAAATTTAAATATGAATACAAGGATATTTTCAGTTTGACTTAAAACGGAAATAGACGAGAATAGAATGTAGAATAGAATAGTAAAATAAAATAAAAATTTGCTACAGTAAAATGCTACAGTAAACGTCACATGAAAAATATTGTAGAATGTAGAGAATTCGTGAGAATTCTCCAATTTTCCACCGCCTCATGTCAATTTTGATTTGCTACAGTGATTTGTTACAGTGATTTGCTACAGTAATTTGCTACAGTAACCGACATTGAAAGCCTATAAATAGAGCCCCAACCTCTCACATTTCCTCAGACCAAAAACCTCACTGATCCTATAACCTTTCATCTCCCTCTTCAAGCTCTCAAAACCTTCATTCTTTAATTTTCGCATAAGAAGAAATTACGCAAACTTGAAGATTTGAAGAAAATACAAAGGAGTTTAGTATAAGGAAAGTTTAACGATCTTCACTTGAGGTAAGAAAGAGGGGATAAGATATTAAATACATAGAAATTAAGTTAGCATTACTTGTTTAATTGTTTAGAAACTCATATAGTTATATTTTAATTTAATTTGAATTAAATTGTGAAATGGATGTAAATGGTTTGGAATATGATATTAAACGATTATTATAACATGGAAAATATGTTTCCATATTCTTTGAAATATGAAATATTATGGAAAATATGTTTTCATATGTTTGAAATATGATATGAATATTATGGGAAATGTGTTTTTGTATGATTGAATTATGATATAAATAATATGGAAAATGTGTTTCCATATTCTTGAGTTATAAATAAAGTATGCTTAATTGATTGTTATAATAATTTTATTGTTAAAATTAGTTATAAAGGAATTTGATAATGTAATGCATTCATGCATCATATGCATTGGCCGTTCAAAGAATCCGCAGAGGGGTTCTTTGAGGGGGTTCCCGGTGGGGGAACGCGCTCTGTTGAGCACAGACCTCTGCGGTGGTTTTATACCACGGCCGTCTTAAGGGCTAAGCAGTGTGTCTTTAAGGGGGGTCCCGCAACACTTGTTATTGATATTATGATATTGTTATCCGATGTGGTGTTGTATTATGGGGCGCGGTATCGGTTGGATATCCGTAAAAATGTTATTGTTGGAAATCACTACAGATGTTCCCACCAGAATGGATCCATCATGCATTTTCATTCATATAAAAGAACGTAATATAATACAAAACACTTGTTTGGCATCTGCATCGCATAGCATCCTACTTGTGGTTGTGGTTGTTCTAATTTGATTTCTATTTATTTAGTATTTTATCTCACTCTTTCTGTTACTTGTGGCAACCCTTTTAGTGGTTAACCAGAGAGATATATGACAAAGTGGATAATGCTTGATGTGGATAAATTATGAAGACTTTTGATGCTGATGCTTGCTTGCATGTCTACTGTGGCTGTATTAGGTGTATACTATGTTGTTGGTACTGTACGTCTTTATATTTTATAAGATCTAGGTGCTTGTTGTAAAATATAATACGTATGGAACTCTGATATTATGTATAATAATAAGCAGTTAATTATGTAAAAGGTTGCGTACTCTGATATTGTATCAGTAACCTCTAGAATCAGGTTGTGAATCTCTTGATAATTACCATGCGGGAAAATAAGTTATTCATGAGATTTTATATGGAGACGGTAATTATCTTGGGATTTGCAAGTTGGCTCCAGGGTGTTACAACTGAAGTATCAGAGCAATGGTTCATAAAATATAAAGAAAACCATAGGAAGTAACTAGAGACTAACATAAGATAGCTTGAAGTGTGTGAACCTTGATTGCTATCTGTTTGAAATTTGTGTGCCTGTGTGTTATGTGTGCTCTTTGTATGTTTCTGTTTAGTATAATTACTAGTTAGATAATGTAAAATTGTTAGAACTCTGAGTATATTAGATACTTAGTAACTGAAAGTAGTGGTACTATACCAAAAGTAGCTTGGCAACAAGGAGATGAAGTAAGCATGACTTGGGAACGAGAAGATGAGATGAGGAGTCAATATCCTGATTTACTCTAACCAGGTACGTTTAAATTTCGAGGACGAAATTTTTATAACGGGGGGAGAGTGTAACAGCCCAATTTTTTAAGCAGTAAATTAAATAGTGAAAAAATTAAAATTTCTCAGAGAAATAAGAACTGAAACCTAGAAAATAAGAAATTTAAATATGAATACAAGGATATTTTCAGTTTGACTTAAAACGGAAATAGACGAGAATAGAATGTAGAATAGAATAGTAAAATAAAATTTGCTACAGTAAAATGCTTCAGTAAAATGCTACAGCAAACGTCACATGAAAAATATTGTAGAATGTAGAGAATTCGTGAGAATTCTCCAATTTTCCACCTCCTCATGTCAATTTCGAGATGCTACAATGATTTGCTACAGTGATTTGCTACAGTAACCGACATTGAAAGCCTATAAATAGAGCCCAAACCTCTCACATTTCCTCAGACCAAAAACCTCACTGATCCTATAACCTTTCATCTCCCTCTTCAAGCTCTCAAAACCTTCATTCTTTAATTTTCGCATAAGAAGAAATTACGCAAACTTGAAGATTTGAAGAAAATACAAAGGAGTTTAGCATAAGGAAAGTTTAACGATCTTCACTTGAGGTAAGAAAGAGGGGATAGGATATTAAATACATAGAAATTAAGTTAGCATTACTTGTTTAATTGTTTAGAAACTCATATAGTTATATTCTAATTTAATTTGAATTAAATTGTGAAATGGATGTAAATGGTTTGGAATATGATATTAAACGATTATTATAACATGGAAAATATGTTTCCATATTCTTTGAAATATGAAATATTATGGAAAATATGTTTTCATATGTTTGAAATATGATATGAATATTATGGGAAATGTGTTTCTGTATGATTGAATTATGATATAAATAATATGGAAAATGTGTTTCCATATTCTTGAGTTATAAATAAAGTATGCTTAATTGATTGTTATAATAATTTTATTGTTAAAATTAGTTATAAAGGAATTTTATAATGTAATGCATTCATGCATCATATGTATTGGTCGTTCAAAGAATCCGCAGAGGGGTTCTTTGAGGGGGTTCCCGGTGGGGGAACGCGCTCTGTTGAGCACAGACCTCTGCGGTGGTTTTATACCACGGCCGTCTTAAGGGCTAAGCAGTGTGTCTTTAAGGGGGGTCCCGCAACACTTGTTATTGATATTATGATATTGTTATCCGATGTGGTGTTGCATTATGGGGCGCGGTATCGGTTGGATATCCGTAAAAATGTTATTGTTGGAAATCACTGCAGATGTTCCCACCAGAATGGATCCATCATGCATTTTCATTCATATAAAAGAACGTAATATAATACAAAACACTTGTTTGGCATCTGCATCGCATAGCATCCTACTTGTGGTTGTGGTTGTTCTAATTTGATTTCTATTTATTTAGTATTTTATCTCACTCTTTCTGTTACTTGTGGCAACCCTTTTAGTGGTTAACCAGGGAGATATATGACAAAGTGGATAATGCTTGATGTGGATAAATTATGAAGACTTTTGATGCTGATGCTTGCTTGCATGTCTACTGTGGCTGTATTACGTGTATACTATGTTGTTGGTACTGTACGTCTTTATATTTTATAAGATCTAGGGGCTTGTTGTAAAATATAATACGTATGGAACTCTGATATTATGTATAATAATAAGCAGTTAATTATGTAAAAGGTTGCGTACTCTGATATTGTATCAGTAACCTCTGAAATCAGGTTGTGAATCTCTTGATAATTACCATGCGGGAAAATAAGTTATTCATGAGATTTTATATGGAGACGGTAATTATCTTGGGATTTGCAAGTTGGCTCCAGGGTGTTACAACCCCATGGTATATATGAACGTGACCCATCCAGTAATGTCTCCAATGACCTGGGTCCGGCCGTCTTGGCCTTATTCTAATATCCGCAATGTGGGGCTGGTTATCATCGCCCATAGTGGCTCTCTGATCGGTTCATATCCCATTTAATGTAAACAAGGAAGAAAAAGGGTGAGAAACAGAACATACCAATATTTTACAAGACATATATAAATAATAGATTTTTATTATTATTATTTTTTTATTTTTTTCAAACAGTAAAGTTTCAATAAGAACTTCTTCATACATGTTATTTTCCAACATGAAATAGAAATGTAAAGACGACTAACAGTTCTTATTTTAAATTAATGAATATTTTATCTATTCTTTTATGAACGATGAAAGATGCAATGCATGTGGGCCCTTAAATCTTCTTTTATTGGGAGTAGTCAGGAGTTGATACTGTTTCATGATAATTTACCAATATGGCTAAGGAACAGCTCCACTGACCATAATATGCACTTAGGGCCTAGTCAGATTGGCAATAGCTTGTTTTGAATTTACCCGACACTAGGGAGCGACCCTAGGTCTCCTAGGCCTCTCTTCACACCCTCCCATCCCAAGGTTCGCTATTGAACCATCCCTAATGCATTTCTCGGATTATAACCGTATCTCCCAGACATTCTTGTCTTTCACTTGTTATATGATGCATGTAACATACTTAATTAACTCAAACTTTTAGCAAATACCTTCCATTCTTGTTCATAAAATTTGTCAAAATTTTGAGAGAGTTTCCTCTGTAAATTGAGTATTTCCAAAATTTGTCTTTGATCTATTACACTCAGAAAATTCCCAGACAGTACGATACAATCATATTGCATATGTGTTTTTGATCCAAACATCAAACTTAACATAGTCTATCAATTATAAATTCTCATTATATGAATATGTAAATAGTAGGGTATGATATATAATAATAATTGTACATAAGTAAAGACATAAAATAATAGATGAAATAAATATTGAGAGGGTTAGGGAGTCCCTTCTATTATTTAACATGTCTTATATTTAGTAAATTCCTATCTCACCCTCCCTTTACCTGCGAAACTAGCTTCCAAGTGAATTTTCTGAAGTTAACCTAAACACATAGGTTCTTATTGTTAGTGTTTAATTCATCTTATTTGGTTATACTTTTATTTTATTTGGCACTTAATACAACGGTATTAATAAAGAGAAATTTTTTTATATAGTTACATATTCATTATATGAATACAATAATATTCAAAATGATATTGTCATAAATTTTAAAAGTGCATAATAAGAATTAAACATCCATTAAATATTATATATATATAAAAAATAACAATTAAATACATGATTAAGAAATAAAGTAAATAACTGAATAAATGATAGATAAATAAACATTATAACTTAATAAATAATAAATGTATGACAACAAAAATAGTACAATTAAGTAAGTAAGTAAGTAAAATGTAAATAAATGAATTGATAATTAATAGATAACTATAAACTAACTATTTAGAATAATGAGTAAAATAATAAACTAACAAAATAAATAAATAAATAATAAATTTAAATTATAGATGAACAATAATAATAGAAATAAATAAGACAAATAAATAAATTGATATTTAAATAAGTCAATATATGAATCAACAAATAAATAAATAAACAAATAAATAAATAAATAATCAATTAAATAATTAAATAAATGGCTAAACAATTGAGTTATTAATTAAGACATTAACTAAATTAATAAATAAATGATTAAATAATTAACTAAACAATTAAATAAATAACTAAATAATAAAATAAATAAACAATTAAATAAATGATTAAACAATAAAATAAATAAATAAACAATTAAATAAATAATTAAACAATAAAATAAATAAACAATTAAATAAATAATTAAATAATAAAATAATTAAATAAAAAATTAAATAAATAATTAAATAATAAAATAAATAAATAAACAATTAAATAATCAAATAAATAATTAAATAAATAAACAGTAAAATAAATAAATAATTAAATAAATGATTAAACAAATAATAATTAATTAAGAAATTAACTAAATAAACAAACAAACAAATAAATAAACAATTAAACAAATAAATAAATAACAATTAAATAAATATATATATATAGAAAAGTAGCATAATGAAAAGGAGAGTACCTCTGCAGCACTGAGAAGGTTTTGTGCATGAAAATGAAAGCCCATGTACGTCTATTTATAGGCGTAAGCTTATTTTTTTTTTTTTATTTTTTTCATAATTATCCATAACTATACTACGAGTATTTTTATGAGATAAATTTTATACTTAAAATTTTGTTATGAATACTCAAAATGTATTCAATAAAATAAATGTAACTTTTTAACAAATTTCTTTTACACTAAATATCTCAATTACTAAATGTTAAAATACCCGTTTTTATAAGTTCATCGGTTTACTTTTCTAACCAAACGATCTCTAAACTTTATGAAATATTAAACTTAAGCTCACATTCACGAATCTAAACTCCCTATCAAGTTTCATAATTTTTTTTGATAACATTTTCTGTACTGGTTTAGATCCAACCGGCTCTATTTTGGACTATTTTCATTTATCTCTAAAAATATCCAAAAATTTCCAAAAAATCGTATAAATTACAATGATCAATCAGTTCTAAAGAACCTTAAGCTAATTTTGCCAAAATTTTAAATTATAATTTTCTTTAAAATTTTATCCTTTTATAAAAAGATAATAATAAAAAAATTATAAGATGTTACAATTCTACCCCCCTAAAAAAATTTCGTCCTCGAAATTTACATACCTTAAAGAAAAAGGTGAGGATAAGATTTTCTCATTTCAGATTCTAATTCCCATGTAGCATCCTCATCTCCTGTTCTACTCCAGATAACTTTCACTAGAGGAATTTCCTTTCCTCTTAGTTGTTTTATTCTTTTGTTGGTTATTTTGACAGGTGATACATCATATGTAAGATTATCCTTAACTTGGATATTGTCAAGCTCGATAACATGTGAAGGATCAAGAATATATTTACGTAGCTGAGATACGTGAAAAACATTATGAACGTTTGACAGAAAAGGTGGCATAGCAATTTGATATGCAAGAGAACCAACTCTCTTTAGGATCTGATAAGGGCCAATAAACTTAGGTGTAAGTTTACGTGATTTCATTGCCCAATCGACCCCAGTTGTGGGTGTGACCTTCAAAAAGACATGATCACCTTCCTGAAATTCAATAGGTTTTCTCCTTTTGTCATAATAACTTTTCTGCCTGCTTTGTGCTGTCCTCATCTTTTCCTGAACCAACTTGATATTTTATGCAGTTTGTTGTACCAATTCAGGACCTATCATCAAGTTTTCACCTGTCTCAAACCAACATAATGGAGTTCTACACTTTTTCCCATAAAGTGCTTCAAATGGTGCCATGTTGATGCTTGTATGAAAACTATTGTTGTAAGTGAATTCAATTAATGGCAAGATTTGATCCCAACTTCCTTTGTGTTCCAACACACAAGCTCGTAACAAATCCTCAAGAGTTTGAATTGTCCTTTTGGATTGACCATCTGTTTGAGGGTGGTATGCTGAACTTAAACGAAGTTTAGTTCCCAAAGCATGGTGTAAACTTTCCCAAAAACGAGATGTAAAGCGTGGATCATGATCAGAAATAATGTTTGAAGGAATCCCATGCAATCTTACAATTTCTTTGATATAAAGCTGAGTCAACTTTTCCAAAGAGTATCGAATATTAATAGGAATAAAATGGGCAGATTTTGTCAATCTATCCACTACTACCCATATTGAATCATATCCTGCAAAAGTTCTTGGTAGCGCAGTCACAAAATCCATAGAAATACTATCCCATTTCCACTCTGGAACCTCTAATGATTGCAGTGTTCCATAAGGCTTTTAATGCTCTACCTTTGCTTTTTGGCAAATCAAACATGAGGCCACAAATTCTGCTACTTCCTTTTTCATTCTAGGCCACCAGAATAATTTCTTTAAATCCTGATACATTTTGGTAGTTCCTGGATGAATACTCATGTTACTTTTATGAGCCTCCTCCAAAATAGCCTTTTTCAATTCTCCTTGATCTGGAATGAAAACTTTGTCTTTGTATCTCAACATTCCATCAGTTCCAACTCTAAATTCCAGTTCTTTTCCTTGCTTTAGAAGCTCTTTCTTTTCTTGTAGAAAAGTATCTTTTTGTTGGGCCTCCAAAACTTGTAACAAAAAGTCATTTGTTACCCTTAACATTCCAAGCTTATAGCTATTATGACTCACTTCCATGGCTAGATTCATATCCCTAAACCGTTCTATCATTTCCAACTCCTTGATCATCATTGAAGACACATGTAAAGATTCATGACTTAATGCATCCGCCACTACATTTGCCTTCCCCGGATGATACTGCAGTTCAAAGTCATAATCCTTCAGAAATTCCATCCATCTTCTCTGCCTCATATTTAACTCTTTTTGATCAAACAAGTATTCTAAAGTTTTATGATCACTAAAAACTTCAAATTTGGCTCCATAAAGATGATGCCTCCAAATCTTTAATGCAAAAACCACAGCAGCTAATTCCAAATCATGAGTGGGATAATTAACTTCATGTTGCCTCAGTTGCCTTGATGCATAAGCCACAACCTTTCTATCTTGCATCAACACACATCCTAACCCCTGTTTTGACGCATCACAAAATACCTCATATTCTTGGTACGGGTTAGGTAATACTAACACAGGCGCCGTCGTGAGACGATTTTTAAGTTCTTGAAAATTGTTCTCACATTGGGTCGTCCAAATAAATGGTTGACCTTTCCTTGTGAGCTTATTTAATGGACTTGCTAGTCTTGAAAATCCTTCAATGAACCTTCGATAATAACCAGCTAATCCCAGAAAACTCCTAATCTCCGTCACAGTCGTTGGTCTTTTCCATTTTAACACAGCTTCCACTTTAGAGGGGTCTACAACGATTCCTCCTTGACTAATGACATGACCAAGAAAATTAACTTTTTCCAGCCAAAATTCACATTTAGACAATTTGGCATACAACTGCTTTTCTCGTAAAACTCCTAACACTGTCTTTAGATGCTCAACATGCTCTTCTTGACTTTTTGAGTATATCAAAATATCATCGATGAAAACAACCATGAATTTATCCAAATATGGATGAAAAATCCTATTCATGTAATCCATGAATACAGCAGGAGCATTAGTTACACCAAAAGGCATTACCAAATACTCATAGTGCCCATATCGAGTTCTAAAAGCAGTTTTAGGCACATCTTCTTTCTTTACCCGTATTTAATGATATCCAGACTTTAAATCAATTTTAGAGAATACTCTTGCACCATGAAGTTGATCCATCAAATCATCTATTCTCGGCAAAGGATATCTATTCTTAATTGTCACCTTATTAAGTTGACGATAGTCTACACAACCTCATACTACCATCTTTCTTCTTCACCAACAAAACTGGTGCACCCCAAGGAGATACACTTGGTCTTATAAATTGCTTCTCTAGCAACTCTTCCAGTTGTTTCTTTAGCTCCAATAATTCTAATGGTGACATCCGATATGGTGCTCTTGAGATTGGTTCAGCTCCAGGAATAAGGTCAATGGAAAACTCAACTTCTCGTTCAGGTGGTAACCCAGGGATATCTTCTGGAAAAACTTCAGGGAATTCATTTACAACTGGAAATTCCTTTATTTGGGATTCTCATTCCTCTTTCATTGAAAGTAACATCATGAATCCTTGAGCTCCTTCTTTCAATGAAGCACTCACTTGATTAGTAGATACAAATCTTGTATCTTTAGAATTCGAATCCGCTGATTCATTGAATTCTATTGTCTTATTATAACAGTCTATTAAGACATGATTATTTGCCAACCAATCTAATCCGAGAATAACTTCTAGATTAGAAAGCGGTAAACAAAATAGATTAGCTTTGAAATTCCTATTATTTATGACAATAGGACATTCCCAACAAGCTTTAGAAGTAACCATGGATTGGTTTCCAGGAGTACGAACAGATAACTGAAAAGGTAACTCAATCATAGGTAAGTTCGAACTTTCCACACAATCATCGGCTATAAAGGAATGAGATGCACCGGAGTCATACATGATAGTCAAAGAAGTCTTATTAATGATACACGTACCTTCCACCATTGTATCTTGACAGGATGCTTCCTCACCACTGATAGCGAAAACTTTTCATTGAGTCGTGGGTTTTTCCATTGCATTGCTAGGGCCTCCACGAGTGTGATTACCCATGCTGGTACCTCCACTATTTTCTTTCTTTACTTCAGGACAATCCCTCAGTAGATGTCCCATTTTATTGCACTTAAAACAGACATAAGTAGGGCAATCCTTTCGCATGTGAGGTCCTCCACAATTATAGCACTTAACTTCAAAAGCAGTTGGTGTGTAATAGCTCCCAGACGTAGCTCGAGGATTTGTGGGCATATTGTAGCCTTTATATGGAGCTTGATATCAAACCGGAAAAGATGTAACACTAGGACGACGTGGTTGACTAGGGTATGGCTTTTTCCTTACAAAATTCTTGTTTTGGAAACGTTGACTATAACATCCCGATTTTAAACAAAATACTGGGTGAAATAAAGCCATTAAAATAATAATTTCAGAAGTGGGGAATTGTTTATTAATCACTATTAACTTAATTAATCAAATGAGTGTTGATTAAGTGTGATTAGCCATTAGTGGTTGCTGATAGGACTGGATGACATGGGCAGACTGCTGCTTCACGTTTTCCCCACCCCACCTTTCCATTCCTTGTGCATGCATATATGTAGTTGGTCGATGGTCTCTTGCCATTCATTCTTCAGAATTCCCTCTGCGATTTCTCTCTTCTTCCTTCTTCTCTTTCTTTCTCGTTCTTCTTCTTCTTCTCTTTCTCCTTCTCTGCCCCCTGTTCACATTTTCTGCTTATGGAAGTCACGTTGACGGTATTGCAGAGGAGTCGGAGCTTCCTTATACGAGTGAAAAACGATCGTCGAAGCAGAAGCAGAAACAGCCCCTGTACCCGAGCCGATCACGAGAGACAACAGTGCTCAAGTGGAGGCTGAACGAGTGGAAGTATTGAGCGAAGCAACAAGGCAGAGGACCTACACCCGGGCAGAAGAGTCTCTCAGAGTCTCGTAGTTGGTGGGGGGAGTACCTTATATGTTAAACGTATGGATTATGGACGGGTTCTGGGTGTTGATGAGTGTTGTTCTGTATTCTGTTTGTGTGTTATACTTGCATGTGAAGTGCGCAATACCCGGGTGCATGACAAGTAGGAGTTGAGTGTTGCATGTTTAGTATTATCCCTGAGATGCACGCCGATAGCTTAGAGAATGTTGAATGATTGCATGGCAAGGGTGTGCTGTATTGTTAATGACGATAACTATGTGGTTTACGTGACTTGTAAGTCGTTAAAAATATAAAATGATGATTGCATGTGATCGAGTGTTGGTGTAGTGAATCTGATAATATTCATATTGATGCATGCGTAGTTGAATCCTGATATTGCTGAATACCGATTGCATGTTATGCTTGTGTTGAGTGGAATACTTTATTGAATCTTAATATTGGTTGATACTGATTGCATGGAAGTATGTGTGTTAAATCAATATATTGAGTTCTGAGAATTCGTATTACCGACTGCATGTGAAGTATATATAACTGAGTGAAAAGTTGTGTGTATGAATTCTGTATTGTGTGATGAATCCGCGTGTGGCGCATGGGATGCGTTGTGCTGGGAGCACGTAGTGTGGGACACTACTATCGGTTAATTGAAAAGCGTGGGACACTGTGAAATCCTTGAGTGGGACTCAAGGTAGTTTCCGAGTGGGACTCGGGCTGCCTGTGAACACCTCCGTTGGCGCTGAGAGCGTTGGTGTCACCTGTGGGCAAACGGTTGGGTACCTGTAAAACGGCCAAGCAGCTGGGAGCTGAATTGATAGCTGAGAGCTATGTATAAAAAGGCTGGGAGCCTACGTTGCAACATCAAAACCGATTATACACGAATGTGGAACCGAGTGAAATACCCTGTGTATATTGATTACCGATGCTGTTTGAAATTGATTATGCAAGTGATGATGTTAATGAGATGATGAATGTATATAACCGAGCGAACTATTCTTTGTGCACATGCTATTGATGCTGATTAAAATATGTTCTATGAATGCATGTTAATATTATTGAAAAGTTGTGTATGTATAGCCGAGTGAGAATTGTTGAATTCTGATTGAGAAATGTTCAATATGTACATTCCGATTCATAGGCATTATTATGTCACTGATTGTTGTATGTTAATGTTATTGAATTGATACGTGCATAAGGTCGAGTGATAATTGGTGGATTCCGATCGGTAAGAGTCTGATGTGTGTCCTGGTTGATTGGTATTGCTCTGACTTTAATCGTTGCCATGTATGATTGTGTGTATATATATAAAGCTGTATAATTGTGGACAACCTGAGTCAGTATCTATCACTTAATATTTAAGATACTCACCCCCCTACTGTGGCAATTTTTCAGTGAATATCTCTCGCAATGAGGAGTGGATGAGGAGCTGAATGCCGAGTGAAGTGCTGGTGCACTATAGAGATAGATGTTATGTATATACTGTTTATGTGTTTTGTTAAGCCTTGGCCGGCTCATGTTTAGCTTTAGTTCCTTTTATTGGAACCTGAACCCTTGGGAGTAGAGGACATGATTTGCTGCCTATAATTAATTATATCTACTATGTTACGTGAAACCCTACATTGTGCATGAAAATCCGAGTAACCTATGTATGCGTATTTGTTGTGGGTGAGAGGTTAGTATAACTGTAAGTTGAAGTGAAGTCGAGTGATGGCGTGGGAAGAGAGTTAGTGACTCCATCCGAGTGAAAGGAAGTCTAGGTAATCCCGAGTGAATGAGGCCGTGTGATGCCGAGTGAGAGTTTACCGATCAGAAGATGACACCTAAGACTCTAAGTGGATCCATTGTAATAAATTATTAAGTAGCTAGAGAAATCCGAGTGAGTCCCGAATTGGAGGGAAAATCAGCGTAGGAAAGATTTGGGGTACCGAGCGAGAATCGATCCTGATACCCTTAGAGTGACGACTGTTAAGGTTTCCCGAGTGCGGAGCGACTGAGTATTTCCGAGTGGGAAGTCTTCATAAATTCCGAGTGAGCGGCTTGGGGATCATTTACGGGTTGCCAATATATATATATATATATATATATATATATAAACCAATCGAGTGGAATCGTGGAGTGTGATATACTGTCTGGAAGAGGCTGGGGTGCCTTAGGGTCAATCCGAATGAACTAAGGAGTGGACCATTCCGAGCGAATCATACACTGAAATCCGAGTGGGAGAAAATACCGAGTGGAGTAGCAAGATACCGAGTATAGTTTCGCTTAAACGTTTCTTCCCTTCGCTGTGCGAGAGCTCTTTCCCTTGTCTCTTTCCCATTCTTCTCCTCGATGGGTCGGATTTGTTAATTTGAGTAGATTATGTACGGTTTATTAACTTTAAAATTTGGAAAATTTTCCCTGTTGATTTTGTTTATTTAATTAAAATTAGGGTGTTACATTGAGGTCCAAAATTCCTCCTCTCATTGGTTTTAGGATCATACTCCCTAGCCTTTGACAGCTTATCCTTATGGTCCTCTTCAAAAATCCCGCAACGATTAACCAACACCGAAAACTCACGAACTTCTTGCATCCGAATACCTTCTTTTATTTCTGGTCGAAGACCATTGATAAATTTAGCACATCTGGCCCGTTCATTTGCAGCATCAGCATAATGTGAGTGAAAGCGAGATAACTCTTCAAATTTTGTAGCATATTCTCCAACTGACTTGCTACCTTGAGTGAGAGATAGGAATTCCATTTCTTTCTTTTCCTTGACATCATCAGGAAAATACTTTTCCAGAAATTTTTCCTTGAATCGTTCCCAAGTGATTTCAATCCCATTTGCTTCAAATTGCCTTTTAGTACCTTCCCACCAATGTTCAGCATCCTCTATCAAAACATAAGTTATAAAAATCACCTTATCGGCTTTTGAACATTGAAGTGCAAGAAAAATCTTCTCCATCTCGTGAATCCACAACTGAGCTCCATTAGGATCATATCCTCCTTTAAACCGGGGTGGATTATGTTTTTCAAAAAGATCTAACCTCCTTAAAGCATCATTGCCCTGAGCATTTTGGTTCACTTGGTTTTCAGCCATTACAGTGATCAAACGCTCCATTGCGGCTACAAGTCCAATTTCCTGTTCTGCCATGAGTTCCTGCTCATAATCAAACTTATTATATTCTAAACTAAAATTATCAATCACTACCACATAACCTCTATACCTAAACATTCAAGATATATACTAAATAAGTCAAACCTTTTCCCCAGGCCTATGGGACGAACTGCTCTGATACCACTATATAACATCCCTAAATAACTACCAAAATTTAAAACAAATAAATAAAAATTTCACTTAAAGATATAAAAATAATTCCACAGACATAACTACATATCCCTAAAATACTCTGCTATATAGACATTTTTATAGATATTTATATAACTGTACATGATTTTGATTTTTAATTACAAAATATAGTTTCAGATTAGCGGTAACCCTAAGAGTCAGACGCTAGCTAATGACAAAAGAAACTCCAGAACATGTGAATAGCTAAATAGTATACAAAAAGACTACTCAACCCTCAAGTACAGCTGGAGTCATCAAACTACCCATAACGTCCTACTGGGTTAACTATAGGTAACTAGGCGTCCTCTATAGTGGAGTCACTTCCAGATGAAGCTCCCTCCATATCTTCTTCATCAGCTGGTGGGGGCGGGGGCAGTGGGATAATAGGGAAGAAGGGGTCCACATCACGAAGATCCAATACAAACCTAGCTCTAAAGGTAATAGTGAGAGCTCCTACGGGGTCAAGTACTCCTAAAATAGCCTGCGACAGTCGCACTGTGACAATCCCATGGTATATATGAACGTGACCCATCTAGTAATGTCTCCAACGACCTGGGTTCGGCTGTCTTGGCCTTATTCTAATATCCGCAATGTGGGGTTGGTTATCATCGCCCATAGTGACTCTCTGATCGGTTCATATCCCATTTAATGTAAACAAGGAAGAAAAAGGGTGAGAAACAGAACATACCAATATTTTACAAGACACATATAAATAATAGATTTTTATTATTATTATTTTTTATTTTTTTCAAACAATAAAGTTTCAATAAGAACTTCTTCATACATGTTATTTTCCAATATGAAATAGAAATGTAAAGACGACTAACAGTTCTTATTTTAAATTAATGAATATTTTATCAATTCTTTTATGAACGATGAAAGATGCAATGCATGTGGGCCCTTAAATCTTCTTTTATTGGGAGCAGTTAGGAGTTGATACTGTTTTATGATAATTTGCCAATATGGCTAAGGAACAGCTCCACTGACCATAATATGCACTTAGGGCCTAGTCAGATTGGCAAGAGCTTGTTGTGAATTTACCCGACACTAGGGAGCGACCCTAGGTCTCCTAGGCCTCTCTTCACACCCTCCCATCCCAAGGTTCGCTATTGAACCATCCCTAATGCATTTCTCGGATTATAACCGTATCTCCCAAACATTCTTGTCTTTCACTTGTTATATGATGCATGTCACATACTTAATTAACTCAAACTTTTAGCAAATACCTTCCATTCTTGTTCATAAAATTTGTCAAAATTTTGAGAGAGTTTCCTCTGTAAATTAAGTATTTCCAAAATTTGTCTTTGATCTGTTACACTCAGAAAATTCCCAGACAGTACGATACAATCATATTGCATATGTGTTTTTGATCCAAACATCAAACTTAACATAGTCTATCAATTATAAATTCTCATTATATGAATATGCAAATAGTAGGGTATGATATATAATAATAATTGTACATAAGTGAAGACATAAAAATAATAGATGAAATAAATATTGAGAGGGTTAGGGAGTCCCTTCTATTATTTAACATGTCTTATATTTAGTAAATTCCTATCTCACCCTCCCTTTACCTGCGAAACTAGCTTCCAAGTGAATCTTCTGAAGTTAACCTAAACACATAAGTTCTTATTGTTAGTGTTTAATTCATCTTATTTGGTTATACTTTTATTTTATTTGGCACTTAATACAACGGTATTAATAAAGAGAATTTTTTTTATATAGTTACATATTCATTATATGAATACAATAATATTCAAAATGATATTGTCATAAATTTTAAAAGTGCATAATAAGAATTAAACATCCATTAAATATTATATATATATATATAAAATAACAATTAAATACATGATTAAGAAATAAAGTAAATAACTGAATAAATGATAGATAAATAAACATTATAACTTAATAAATAATAAATGTATGACAACAGAAATAGTACAATTAAGTAAGTAAGTAAGCAAAATGTAAATAAATGAATTGATAATTAATAGATAACTATAAACTAACTATTTAGAATAATGAGTAAAATAATAAACTAACAAAATAAATAAATAAATAACAAATTTAAATTATAGATGAACAATAATAATAGAAGTAAATAAGACAAATAAATAAATTGATATTTAAATAAGTCAATATATGAATCAACAAATAAATAAATAAACAAATAAATAAATAAATAATCAATTAAACAATTAAATAAATGGCTAAACAATTGAGTTATTAATTAAGACATTAACTAAACTAATAAATAAATGATTAAATAATTAACTAAACAATTAAATAAATAACTAAACAATAAAATAAATAAATAAATAAATAAATAATTAAACAATAAAATAAATAAATAAACAATTAAATAAATAATTAAACAATAAAATAAATAAACAATTAAATAAATAATTAAACAATAAAATAAATAAATAAACAATTAAATAATCAAATAAATAATTAAATAAATAAACAGTAAAATAAATAAATAATTAAATAGATGATTAAACAAATAATAATTAATTAAGAAATTAACTAAACAAACAAACAAATAAATAAATAATTAAATAAATAATTAAACAATTAAGTATTTAATTAAGAAATTAAATTAAATAAACAAATAATTAAACATTTTAAATAAATAAATAAACAATTAATTAATTAAACAACTAAATAAGTAATTAACTACATAATTAAACAATTAAATAACTAAACCATTAAATAATTAAACAAATAAATAAACAAATAAATAAATAACAATTAAATAAATATATAAATATATAACAAATAAATAAACTAAAAATATATATATATATATATATATAGGTTAACGTTTACTTAAGTAAACGTTTAACATAATATATATATATATATATATATATATATATATATATATATATAAAGTAAGAAAAGTAGCATAATGAAAAGGAGAGTACCTCTGCAGCACTGAGAAGGTTTTGTGCGTGAAAATGAAAGCCCATGTACGTCTATTTATAGGCGTAAGCTTATTTTATTATTATTATTATTATTATTATTATTATTATTATTATTTTCATAATTATCCATAACTATACTACGAGTATTTTTATGAGATAAATTTTATACTTAAAATTTTGTTATGAATACTCAAAATATATTCAATAAAATAAATATAACTTTTTAACAATTTTTTTACACTAAATATCTCAATTACTAAATGTTAAAATACTCGTTTTTATAAGTTCATCGGTTTACTTTTCTAACCAAACGATCTCTAAACTTTATGAAATTTTAAACTTAAGCTCACATTCACGAATCTAAACTCCCTATCAAGTTTTATAATTTTTTTTGATAACATTTTCTGTACTGGTTTAGATCCAACCGGCTCTATTTTGGACTATTTTCACTTATCTCTAAAAATATCCAAAAATTTCCATAAAATCGTATAAATTACAACGATCAATCAGTTCTAAAGAACCTTAAGCTAATTTTGCCAAAATTTTAAATTATAATTTTCTTTAAAATTTTATCCTTTTATAAAAAGATAATAATAAAAAAAATTATAGGATGTTACAATAATTACGTTTATTTTTTTTAAATGTGATATTTCAAGTTTATTCTTATGAATTTAAATAATGCCCTTGAAGATAATGAGAATTTTGATATCTCTTTTCCTAATTTATCATTGTATGTTTGATAAATCTAACAAAAAACGCTAACAAAACCAATAAACTAGTTTATTATATTTGAAATGTTTGTTAAAATTAGTTGTTACAATAATAGATAAATATAAAATGACATAAAAACATTCTTCATATGCATAGGCTTACAATAAATAACAAAATTTAAAACATTAAGAAAAATACAAAATGTAAATTGTTCTATTATTATTACATCAAATAAGATTCCACAAGATTTTAATTTTTAAAATTGAAATAAATGTTTCACTTTTTAAGGTATAAAATAAAAAGGTACTAAAAGAATTCTTAAAATTACAAATGAACAATAAAGTAAAAAAATAGATTTCAATTAACATCAAATCTAAAAAATTACTTCATGTTTCAAAAAATGTTACATTTGGTTTAAAGTGATATTTTAGATATTGATTTCGACTTCCAGCTAGTTGAAATGTTGAAATGTTAACATACACTTACTTTAAATGGTCACCTTAGTAATTATTACTTTTTTAATTAATAAGGATGAGTAAGGAAATATTATTAGTAAATACTTTATAGAAATTATTAATAGGATCACTGAAAGATTTAAAAATTTACCTTACATATAACAAAGACTAAATGGAGTATTTTTTTATTTACATTTATTTTAGATTTTAATTTGGTTTCAATTATTTTTTGTTCCAATTTGGTCCATTTCATTTTGAAATGCTTTTAAAATGGTCTTTTCTATTGAAAAAATTGACAGACACTCATTTTTTTAAATCTGGTTATCGTTGAACCGATTTAAGATATATTTTAGGGGATATTTAGTTTGCAGTTGGGGAAACGAAGTTAGGGAAATGAAAAATCTAAAAGTTTATATTAATCTTTCACGTCGTTCGAGACAATCAAAACTTTGTTTGACCGTAGAATGATATTTCTCCTTCAGCCCACCTTCGTTCCGTTGACAGAGGGACTGTTTCCAAACCCTTGGTATTTGAGTGACTGTTGTTATGCACGAAACGCTTCTCATGATTAGACAATAAGTGTTGTTGACACGTGGGTGAGCCATTATTGCATTGAAAGCATGTGTCTCTGTAACCATCGCCTGGGGATTGATGGACCTGAAGTTTGAATTTCTAGGCCCATTTTGAAGGGGCCTTTTGGCGAATCGACACTATTTTCGCACCTTGGGGTCTGAAACCACTGTGTCATTTTGAACACGAATAGTGTTTGGTCATAAACAACACAACCCTTGAACTGATAACCGAAACTCTCGCTACCTATAAAAGGGACACTTAGTGTATTTAGAAGTTACCTGCTCTTGCTTTCCTAACAAAACTCTGTAGAAATTTTGAGGAGACGTTTGCTGCTTGCTTCGTGAAGTTCATTCCACAATCCTTTTCTTTATCATCTTAGGTAACCATCTTCTTCACTTATCCATATTTTCCTTTTTAGCTTTCTGAATGTCTGGGAGAAAGTATACTGGCTCAAGCCAAGTTGGCCCTAGGGTTAGAGGAAGAAGAGCTTCGTCCCTAACTCCTATGCATCATGGTGGGAGGATCCCTATGATTTCCTCTAGCACCAGGCCACTTTGCTCAGAGAGGGAGGCGTCGCCTTGCTCACGGCGGAGGGTGATCATACCTTCTTCGGAATCCTCCTCTGAGTCAGGGGATAACCGTTATTATGAGAGTGAGGTGAGCGTTGATTCGTACCTCTCTGACAACGTGGTTTTTTACCGCAACGTAAAGATTTTCAAGTTGGCTCTCCGAAAGATGGCTGGTGAGGGCACATCTAATGAAGGGGCAATGAATCAACAATACATTCTGAATACTGCTTCAGGTTTATGCAACGTGGTTGCACACCGAATTGACTGGGTAAAGCTCCAAAACAGACACCCTTACTGTTGGGTAGCAGATAAATTTAGGGATACACTGTCTCATCACGCCAGGGACGACGGAGCAAGGATAGAACCCCGGTTCAGGGTCTATGCTAAAGAACAGCACAAGGAAAGATTTATAGTGCTGGCACCTAGTCTTTCAGAGCGGATATGCCACGTCATTCCTGATGAGAGATCAGTTTATATGTATGATTTCCTCTTTCTCAATTTGGGTATACGCTTCCCCCCGACGGAGTTCCAAATGAGGGTATTGAGGTTCTTGGATTGCGCCCCCTCTCAGCTTCATCCCAACAGATAGGGGTTAGTCCGTTCTCTGGAGGTACTCGGGGATTACTTCAAATTTACTCCAACGGTCGCCATGCTGTTCTACTATACCCAGGTAGTTCATCGTGCCAATAAACAGAGCAGAGGCATAAGTTTGATCACCCTCCGGACTCTGTCCAATTTTGTCAATTTCGAGTCTTACACTGACTCAGCCAAGATCGATGGACGATCCTTCAAATCGTACTTCACCAGAGTACGGATTCAACTTGAAAAGCCGATCTTCTGGCAAAATAAAGAGGGCATCAATAAATTTCTCGTAAGCTGGTCTCATGAGCACTTCTTGTTAACTTCCCAAACTTAGTACACAGAGGAAGATGAACTGTCTGTTGAGTCTGTAACCATTCTGTTTGCTCTCGAGTCATACACCGCCAAACATAAAGCCTTTTCTTGCAAGCGTTTATTAGGCTCGCAGACTACTCGCGACGAATACTTACGTAATTTTCAATCATTTTATCTGTTGCTAATTACTTTATATATTTTTCCATTTTGCAGTATTTAACCATCTCCTTGCCTGTTTATGCAGTTGAAATAGAGGAATTATCCTCATCCATGGAGAAGCTAAAATCACTGGTTGCTAGCGGAAAACTGTGGCTGCTGAAAACAGTATCCAGCTGAAAATAATATCCAGCCCAAAAGAAATTCCAAGAAGGTCATTGCTGAGACCATCATCCTCACCTTTTCCGCAGGTGACGATGTCCCCCTGGTTGAGGGCGGATTTGCTGACCCCATCCCTATTGTTGAATGGAAAAAGGTTGGGGAAAAAAGGAAGAAAATAAAGAACGACCCTTCAAAGAAAACAGAGTCTCGCCCCCTCCTTCCAAAAAGATCAACACCTCGAAAGGCCAGACTGATTCTGGGGCTTCCAAGGGCAAAAATGCAATGGGGTCGACCTCGGATATTCCAAGCAAGGCTCCTACTTTTGGCACTCAACATCTGACCACCTACTTCGCGCCCAAGGTCTTGTGCCCCCCTCCCAGCAACTCTTGCCTCGCTCCGTTCTTGGTTTATGAGGGTCTGACGCCAGAGTCTATTCTAGGTCTGCGGTACAAGCTGAAACCCACTCTGGAGCCCGAGCAGATCAAGGAAGTTTACGAGGCTTGAAGATGGCAGGTGGAAAAGTTATCTGGTCTCCTGAAGTCACTCTGTAGATTGGCGGACGACGGCCTAGAGGTCGACAGACTGACTGGTAAGGTTAATGACCTTACCGTTTTGTCTGCCAAGGACAGGGCGAACATTAAGCTCCTTAAAAATCGATTGAAGACGTCTAAGGACTACGAGGATCGGATATATGTGGAGACCTTGGCACAAAAATCTCTGATAAAGGATTTGGAGGGTAAGTTAGCTGAGCAGAAGAAGACTAACTCCGACCTCAGTGCGAGCCTCTACATAGAGAAAGAAAAAACAACCAAGCTGGAAGAGGAACTGAAGGCGAAAGCCTATAGTTACTCGAAGCAAGCTGAAGAATGGGCTCGAGAGAGAAGGAGCTGCTCATGGAAATCGAACATCTAAAGTTGATGAGTCCGAATGATGATGGTGCTGCTTTGAGGGTGGAGCTGGCTGTTGCTAACACCAGAGCTGATGAGGCTGTGGACATCTATGTCCAAGTTACTGAGGATTCCTTTGGGTTGGCAGTGCGTCAAATCCTTCATCGTAATCCCAAAGTGGAACTTAACTTGAGCGGTATTAATCCGCTCTATGAGTTTCACGGAGGGAAGCTTGTAGCAGTTGTCAATAATCATCATGAGGATCCGCCTAACACTTTATATTAGCTACCTCCTCTGCCTGAGAGTCAATCGATGGCTCCCCCCTCCTAGTCCCTATCACCCAACAGCCCGGAGGAGAAAGGACAAACACAACTACTACTAAAAATAAGGTTACTGGTGGAAATGGGGGTGAGGTCGGAGTTGAAAAGAAGGGAAGTGGTGAAAGAGCCAGCCAGAAGAAGAATTGACCTTATGACTTGATATATTTCTTTCTTTATAGTTAGCATTGTTGTGTACCTAGATCAGCTCCGGTTTTATTAAATTCTAAATAAATATAATTTTTACATGAATGGATTGAACTTTAACCTTTTGTATCGTCTACCGTGTTTGTCCTAAGTTTTTTCAATAGGCTTGCTAAATTCTTAGCTTTATACGATGTTCTAGGCTGTTATGTAAAAGTAGCTTAAAAGGGGTTGTCGTGGGTTGAATTTAATCAGCTCGGATTTTCGTAACTGAAATGTAGAACGGATATTTACATCCATAAACGTTGTCCCCGAGGGCGAGTACATTGGAAAGATAAGCATTCGTTGTGGGACATTGCCTTTAATTTGGTAAGAATGAGAGAACATATCTGCCCTTTATCGTGGTGGCATCTTAACTCATAATGATCTCGTTCTTCAATATAAACATATATTGTATATGTAAAAGCTTGTAAGAAAAGTACCTTAACCTCAAGAATGTTGATTACGCTTGTCATGAAAAGTGAAATGACAGGGAATGCTCACACCAGGGAGTACGCCGTCTGCTCGGAGGTGGTTAACCTCCGATCTACAAGAGAATTTCCCATCCATAAGGGTGATGACTGGGTCTTCACCGGTGTTTGGTTGTGCCTACTAACCGTACTTGGAGTTTGGTTTATTGTCCTGTTCTCTAAGCCTTCGACACGGGGTTCGGAACAGGGAAAATCCTGGACCTACTGCGCCCATTACCTGGGGTTCAACGTGGTCCAGGGGAGAGCCAGCCTACTGCACCCAGGCCTTCTGTTACCTGGGGTTCAGCGTGGCCCTGGAAAAGGACCAGCTTATTGTGCCTAGGCCTTCTGTTACCTAGGGTTCAGCGTGGCCCTGGTAAAGGACCAGCTTACTGTGCCCAGGCCTTCTCTGGTGTCCACCTCTTGATTCTTTCAGGGAGTTGCATCGCTAACTACGGAATAAGGAGTCAGGATTATCCATCATGAAAGGTCTTTCTTATCATAGCGTCTTACTAAAAATGACAACAAGTAAATAGGGTGAACATATCATAATTTCACAAGAGTTCTTCATTAAATTATGTATGAATTACATGAAGGGCCCAGTTGGGGTCGTGTCTCGTTAAAACCTTCTTAAAAAAACCCAAGTAGGAAAAAGAGTACACGCCGTCTTACCAACTAGCTATAATAGACATGTAAGTTCTGGGTATTCCATTTGTTGCAGATCGGTGAGCCATCAGGATTCTCTAAGCGATATGAGCCTTTTCTAGTGACCTCAGATACTCTGTATGGTCCTTCCCACGTTAGAGCGAGCTTGCCTCCGGTGTGCAAACTTGTTCCCCACACTTGCTTTCCTCAAAACCAAATCTCCAACATTGAAAGCCCTGGGTTAGACTCGTTTGTTATAGCGAAGAGCGGCTTTGGCTTGAATAGCTTGGTCTCTAATAAAAGCTTCTTCTCTGAGTTCTTGGATCACATCCATCTCTGATGCCAAGTTAGCATTGTTATCTTTCTCGGGTAAGTACTTGACTCTTACAGAGGTGGTTTGCAACTCTACTGACATCATTGCCTCGACACCGTAAGTTAGACGATATGGGGATTCATTTGTGGAGGAGTAGGGCATTGTGCAGTATGCCCACAGGACATGACATAATTGATCTGTCTATCCACCCTTGGCTTCCCCAAGGTGATTCTTCAATCCCTTCAACACTTCTCTATTGGCCACTTCAGCTTGACCGTTAGTCTGTGGATGTTCAACAGATGAAAATACTTGGACTATGCCCAATCCTTCAAGCAAGTCTGTGAACTTCCTATCAGTGAATTGAGTACCGTTGTGTGTGACCACCTGAGCTGGTACCCTGAATCATGTTATGATGTTTTCATACATAAAACGATGAGTCCGGGCTGCGGTAATGTGCATCACTGGTTCTGCCTCAATCCATTTGATGAAGTAATCAACTCTTACAATGAGGTATTTAATGCCTCCAGGCGCAGTTGGAAAAGGTCCTAGGATATCCAAACCCCATTGGTAGAATGGCCATAGCACAACCAATGTAAATAGCTCTTCAGCCGGTGTGTGGTAAAGGTTAGAAAATCTTTGGCAAGTATCGCACCTTTTGATGAAGTCAATAGAATCTTGCTTCATTATGGGCCACCAATATCCGGCCCTGAGGATTTTTCTCATCAAGCTTCTTCCTCTGGTGTGGTGTCTACATTGTCCCTCATACACTTCTTCCATTACTCCTTGTATCTTGTTTTCCCTTAAACAAACCAAATAAGGCACTGAGAATCCCCTCCTATATAGGACGCCGTCAACCATGGTGAAGTATGACAGCTCCCTTTTAATTCTCCTTTTCTCCTTCTCATCGGTGGGCAACTATCCATCGGCCAGATAGCGGATGTAAGGAGTCATCCATGAGTTTCTATAGGAAGAATCGGTCACTATGGCATTTAGAGAGGGGAATAGAGGAATATTAGGTAACGTCAGCGTGCTTTGGACCACCCTCATGGTGCTTCCTAGCTGTTTCGTGCTTGCTAGCCTAGATAAGATATCTGCCCTTGTATTCTCCTCTCTCGGGACATGTTTGAACTCCAACGTCGAAAATCTCTCTTTCAATTCTTTTACACAATTTAAATACAACTAGAGTTGAGGCTCACGGACTTGGTATTCACCTTTTATCTGTGATATTACCAATTGAGAGTCGCTACAGAGGGTGACTTTGGATGCTCCGATGTCAATTACAGCTCGTAGCCCGGTGAGGCAAGCTTTATACTCAGCTTGGTTGTTGGATGTCTTGAAATTGAAATGGAGGGAGATCTCTAGATAGACTCCATCATCACTTTCCACCACTACTCTTGCTCTACAACCTTTGTTATTGGATGATCTGCCCACATAGAAGGTCCAATGCCGTCGAAGTAATGTTGGATCTGTCCCCAGCATTTCTGCTACAAAGTCAGCTAAAACCTGGGCTTTTATCGCACCCCGTGGCTTGTAAGAAACATTAAATTCTGATAGCTCGATGGACCACTTAATCATTCTCCCTGGCTTGCTCAACACAGAGCGGAGTGGCAAATCCGTTCTCATGATAATAGGATGAGCATGGAAGTAAGGTCGTAGACGACGAGAGGCATAAACAACTGCAAGAGTGGCTTTTTCAATCTTCCGGTACCAACTCTCAGTGCCTTGCAACATCTTACTTGTGAAATACACCAGCCTTTGTCCGTTCGAAGTCTCCTTGATTAATGCAACTCCTAACGCTTTGTCCAAAATTGCTAAGTACAAAATAAGTGTTTCTCCGGGGTCAGGTTTTACCAATATCGGAGGTTTAGAAAGCACCTCCTTAAGCTCTTGAAAAGCTTGCTCCTGCTCCTACCCCCATTCGAATTTCTTGGCCTTCTTCAGAACTTTATATAAAGGAAGTGATCTGTGCGCCATTTTGGGCATGAATCGTGCCAAGGCTGCTACTTTACCATTCAGGAATTGAACTTCCCTGAGACTCTTTGGACTCTGCATGTAAAGGATGGCTTGGCATTTCCCTGGGTTAGCTTCGATACCGTGCTGAGTCAACATGAAGCCCAAGAATTTCTCGGCCGGAACAACGAAGGTGTATTTTAATGGGTTCAGCCTCATGTTGTACTATCTCAGCCGTAGGAACACTTGGCGCAAATCCTCCACATGGTCACTTCCAGCAGAGGTCTTGGCAATGATGTCGTCAATGTATACTTCTACTAGCTGAGTGTGCAAGCCCTCGAACACCTTGTTAATCATACGCTGGTATGTGGCTCCAGCGTTCTTCAAGCCAAAGGGCATAAGGGTGTAGTAGAAAACCCCGCGATCATTGATGAAAGACGTTTTCTCTTGATCGTCTTCCCACATTGGAATCTGGTTGTACCCTGAATATGCATCCATGAAGCTTAGGTACTGATAGCTGGAAGAATCATCGACCATTCGGTCTATGTTTGGGAGAGGGTACAGATCCTTTGGGCAACAACGATTCAAGTCTACATAATCAGTACACATCCTCCACTTTTCATTGGCCTTTTGGACCATCACAATGTTGGACAACCATGAAGAGTAACGCACTTCTCATATGAATCTGGCCTTCAACAATTCTTCTATCTGCTCACAAGCTGCTTTCTACTTTTCTGGACCCAGTGTGTGTTTCTTCCGAGCAATCAGCCTTATCTCCGGATAAACGGCTAGTTTGTGACAACAGAAGTTTGGATCTATGTCAGGCATATCCGCCACTGTCCATGGAAAAAGGTCTTTGAATTCCTAAAGAAGTGTAATCAAACGCTGCTCCATGACTAGTTCTAGCTTGTCATTGATGCGTGTAATCTTTTCTGACAAATCTCCCAAGACGATGTCCCTGGAACTTCCATCCGGTGTGGGTTTCGACGGGTTGAGTGGGTCAATCTTTAATTCCGCTCTAGGATCCAAATCGATCAGACTTACCACCCTGGCCGCAGATCCTCTATCGTTTAGCTTTCTTTTCTTATTGAAAGTCTCAAGCTTCACCATGTTAAGGCTCAAGTTGTAACAATATCTTGCCATCTCCTGGTCGCCTCTGATAGAAGACACATTGTTGTCCTTATCTATGAACTTGATGAGCAGATGGGGAGTTGAAACGATGACTTCCATAACATTAAGTGTTAGGCGGCCTATAATTCTGTTGTATGGTGACTCCACATCAATCACTAAAACTCTGGATTTCACCGTCCTGACTCCTGGCTCACCCTTAAGAGATATCAGGGTGTCTAAGTACCCCTTCGTTGGCTGCTTGGCTCCATTGAAAGTTGTAAGATCCTGTGTGTAAGGTTGCAAATCAGAATCATTAAATCCCATACGTTCGAAGCAACCATAGAAAATAACATCGCAAGAACTCCCCTGATCAATAAGTATCCTCTTCACATCTTTGTTAGCGATGACAGCCACAATAACCATTGTGAACACCTATATCGGTCCGGCCAGTTTCGACATCAAATTGACACCGTCTGAAAACATTGAATCCTAACCGATGTGGAGGTAGGTTACATCATCTAATATCCAAATAAGGAACACTGGTCTATAGTTTTGAAGAGTGACACCGGCTTGGATCATTGAAAGGAACACCGTCTAGTGAACTGGTATCCCTCATGATCCGGTGTAATAGGTTTCATGGACCCAGCATTGAATTGGCGAGTTCGGTTGCCCATACCGTGACTTGTAATCGCACCATCCAAGCTGATCCTCGAATCCTGGGGGTGGCAGACAACAAATAAAAAATAAAAATAATAAAAAGTTACCCACCAGCCGCTGCTCCCCATGATTGTTAGTGGCCAGGCTGTCTCTCCACTACGTACATGGGTCTAGTGGAGGCTAGAGCTGTCCAAGCACTCAGCAGGCACCCTGAAGCTCTATAAATACCCCAGCTGAAGAGGCACAAGGGTCGGCGATTCTAAACCTCTGAATTCTAAGAAATTCATCCGGTGTTCGAAGCTCCAAGTCCTCCAGATAATTACTCAGACTCGTGGATTTTTCTTGAAAAAGTAATGGCCCTGAGGTTCTGAATCCAATCACCAGGGTATCGGTCTTCATCCTGGAATAAGATTCTCCCCTTTGCCTCGACTCTGTCCAAAACCTCACAAATTCCTTAGTTCAATCCCACACCGGTTCCCCACTACAAATTTGAATCTCCATTAAACCATATACTATTTTTTCCTCTAAGCTCCACACCGGCTCTCGTAATCATTCAATCATCATTTTGGCTGTAGTTGTTCTAGCCCACATCGGCTTGTACTCAAGGACCGACTCCTTTTCAATATTTCCACACCGGCTTATACTCAAGAACCGGCTTCTGTTCAGCATCCCCACACCGGTTACAATTCTCTCCATTTTTTATCTCTCTTTTAGGTCATTTTATTAGTTTAGTTTTACATTATTTACCCTTCTGTCAAATCTGTTATTTCTTGTTTAATTTACTCCCTTGGTTAAATTTACTCCACTGTTAAAATTCACTTTTACCATGTTCCCCGATAATAATAAAAAAACAAGCATTTTTCTTGTGTTTATTTTAATCAATATAAAAGTTGTTTTAGCCAGTGTCGTGCGGAAGTACTTCTGCCTACACTATTCCTGAAGTCCATACACGTGCGGAGAACTTCTCCTTGTATGTTCTTTTTCCCATAAATTTCACCCGTCACTAAGTCATTAGCTCCATCTACAACACCCCTCATCAAGAACTACGTGACCCTGATTTCTTGAAAACTCGAGAATACGTAGGAGTAGGACTTAACTCCTATCGGGCCCACTTCTTTTCTTCTCCCGTTCTTCTTTAAAAATTAATGTCATTCCCATCATTGTGTTAGGGAATCCTATTAGGGTCAGGCAGCGGAAACACAAAGGATTCCCAAAAGAATTGCAAACACGTATGTCTCAAAGCATTATGCTAAATTAAAATTTTTAATTAGGGTTTACCTCTTGTAGACGCAGAACAAGTTCCTCGATCGAAGCAATTGTAACTTCGCCCTTAGGAGTCCACACGAGCACTCCCACTAGAAAAACAGGGCTCCGAATGCTAGTACTGAAATTTGTTTTGGTCTAATTTTTGAGCAGCAGCCTATGAGCATCTCATGCTCTATATATAGGCTTAGGTCTTGACCTGAGCTCTCATTAAACATTGGGCTCCTGACTCATTCTAAATGAGTTAGGCCCAAATAGTTTTATTTTCAGTCCAACTAATATAAAACTATCCTCTAGTGGGCTTACTCTATGTGTGTGACCCTATAGGTAAAATATTCGGTTATATTAATAATAAACTATTTTATTATTAATATAAAATAAGAGCGGTATCTAGCAATACATCATTATGTTTGAATATTATTTATCATCGACATGACCTATAAGTGATAATTATTTTATATATCTATTCCTTTTGTCACGATATCTAATTGGGCCCAAGGCATGGTCGTCGTCATCCTTGTATGGCCCAATTCATTTTACTTGATACCAGAGTAGACTTTATAGAATAAATATCTAATATTTATTCGTCCTAGCATGGCCATGTATTTCATTAGTCTCACTCCATCAAGTGGCCCATAGATATCACTCCTGTCACATAGGAGAGACAAATTCCATCTACATCACTCACATCCCTCTGCATAATTTATCTATTGCCTAATCACAATCTTTACGGTCATCTTATTACAAATAACGTTTGATTGTATTAAAACAATAAACTCCTTATGTAGGAATCGTAGTGACTTCAGGTCGAAGGACTACATACCATTATCACATTGAGAACCGTTTATGACACTCATGTAATGATCTATACAACGTTCTCATGGTGGGTCTGTCCAGTACAACATTACCCTTAATGTGTACCCGTGTAAAGACTTGATATTATATATTCATGATTTGTGAGATCAAATCATCAGTACATTAACACACTAATCTTAATGTATGTACATGTCCCCATGTAAATACTTAATTAGGGATGTTTTAGGAATAATTCTTATATGACCTATTATTCCAGGATAAATAACATTTGTCTAAAACTGAAAAATACTAATTTTATTAATAAGTTAAAATTGATACATTAATAGCTCGTAGTGCATACACCAACGCATTGCATAAAAGTCAATTTAGACATGACGTCTTATTGATTTTCTTCCATTTTGTCTGGACCTCTGTCATTCTTCATAAAGATCGGGGTAATTTGGACGAGACGTCCTGTTTATCCTCTTTATTCCCCAACCCTACATCTTGATGAGGGAATGATTAATTTAGACGGGACGTCCTGTTAGCATTCTTGCCCTTTTCCACATACATCCCCACTAAAAGGCCAGGGCTAATTTGGACGAGACGTCCTGTTAACCCCTTTTCATTCCCAACCTTGTATTTTTATGGAAGGATGACTAGTTTAGACGCGAGGTCTTGTTGGCATTTTCTTCCTCCTTGGTTTTGTACCTTCCCCGTGTAGATCCAAGTTAATTTGGATAAGACGTCCTGTTAACCTTGCTTCAGTACCCCATGTTTGTCTATTTTGTTCCCTCTGTTTCAAAAAATAATAATAAAAAGGAAGAAATAAAATCTCTTTTGTAAGGCTATTCATATCGTGCGTTTTCAATCTTGGTACTGTTTTTAACAGGCGATGTAGGGTGCTAATACCTTCCCTACTCGTAACTGACTCCCGAACTTGAATCTCACATTTTTAACCAGTGCTTTACCAAAGCAAGTTTTTTTCCCAATATTTTTTCCATGAATAAAAAAAAACGTTGGTGGCGACTCCATGTTCTTTTACCACTTTTTTTGAGGGTCGGCCGCGCCGCCGTGATCCTGATCGCGACAGATGGCGACTCCACTGGGGACAAATACTTGAGAGTCAGGCCATTTAGGTTGAAAGCGCATGTTTTCTTTTCTATATAGCCTATGTTTGCTTTGTTTTCTTCCTTTGTTTTATTTTTTCCGTTAATTGTGTAAGTGTTTTCTCTTTTTCATTCGCATAGTGTTATTTATTTTGTTGTCAGCTTTTGTATGATTATTGAACCCTAGGGTAGGTGATAATGTGTTTTTTTCTGTGATTATTGAACCCTAGGGTAGGCGACTTTGTGTTTTTGTCCTGTGTTTGTTCTTTGTGCAGAATGAGGTAAGGTAAAAAGGTATTGAATGCCCTTTCACACACTACACTCACATTTTGCATACACTTATGAGTGGCGCCCTATACCCGGCCCTAAATAAAACTTAAGTTAGGAGGGGTTGGTAGCGGTGTCGTTTGGGATGTACTTCCCATCCGGTGATCGTAAGAACCTCAACTAGAGTTCGACCTTTCATGATGTATGCACCTAGTAGATTCCCTACTGTTGCGACCACATCATGAGTAGGATCTTAGCTCTAGTAACCTTTTAGAAGTCTAGTGCAAGCCACCCAAGGTGAGGAGACACTTTTAGACAAGCCATAGAGCCTAGAATAGACCTTCAGAACAACCCGACTTAGGCCACGAAAGGGCAGACTTTACTTTACCTTACGTCATTTTCAATTCCCTTTTAATCCAAATGGAGGAACCATTTACCTGTCAAAGGATTACTTTACTTCAAAAATAATGGCTCGCTTTTCTTGAAAAGACTGGTAATCTTTTAATGGGTAGGTAGTTCCTTCTTCATCGTGTACTTCTAAGTCCTGAGTCATAAGTTTCCTTATTTGTCAAAAGAAAGAGAAAATGAAAATAATCTTGCTTCCCCTAACTAGGGCATTAATGATGATTAAAAACTTATGATCCTTTAGGCTTGAACCCACACGAGTTTTGGTAATCGCTGCTTCCCCGAGTAAAATTGCTTTGCATTAAATTAATAGGGGAAGCGTCAGTTTCTGAACATGACTGATTCTTCTTCCCTTTTTTCTTGATATTCGCTATCCAGGATTTGACACACACCTCTGAGCAAGTAAAGAAATTAACATGGGACACGACGGTTGTGTATGTAACGGAATTAAGGAAAATACTACATGTTAAGGCCAAGAAGGTTGATATCGGTAGTCTACAGGAAATGGGGAGAAAATTAAATCTGACTCAAAAGATGGCCTTTACAAGAAAGTATGGGAAGATTTTAAAGCTCTTAGAAGTTGAAGTACAAACTGAGGCGATCACAGCCTTGGCACAGTTCTACGACCCACCCCTCAGGTGTTTTACATTCAGGGACTTCCAGTTGGCCCCATCCATAGAAGAATTTGAACAAATACTGGGGATGCCTTTGGAGGGGCAAATTCCCTACCGCCATCTTGATCATCATGACACTATCGCTGTAGTCGCCCGTGTTTTGAGAATTCATCCTGAGACATTGAGGAAAGTGCAGATGAATAGAAATCAAATTCCTGGGTTCACTCGAGAGTTCCTTGAGAAACATATGTAGATTTTGACAGATAAAGAGGATTGGGAGACTTTCATCGACACTTTGGCCCTTACTATCTATGGGGTTGTCCTGTTCCCCAATCTAGACAATTACGTGGATTATGATGCCATCGGCGTCTTCCTGGCTCGCAAACACAGGCTTGAGAATCCCGTCACGGCTGTGTTGGCCAATATGTACTGCATAATGGATTTTCGCCATACGCAAGGAGGGAGAAGAATTATCTGTTGTTTACCTATCCTGTATGTATGGCTCGTGTCTCATGCCTTCCATCAAGTCTGCAAGGCCGAATGTCCTGTTTCTGATTTAAAACTATGTCAGCTGGCTATAAAGAATGGGCGCAAGTGGGCCAATCACCTTATAGGGCTTAGGGCTGAGAAGGTCAGATGGTATCCTCAACGGCTGGGGGTCGAGTTGATCATATACAGCTGTGAGGGATATCCAAATGTTCTTCTCATTGGCACACAGGGATGTATCAATTACAATCCCGTTATAGCAAAGCGTCAGTTGGCTTATCCTTTACTCAGACCACCAGATAAAGGATTGCTCACTCCTTTCATTTTGTACTATGTGAAGGGGAACTATGTGTCTACTGTCCAGGACATAGCCAATGCATGGAAGAAGGTCCACAAGATGGGGAAAGAATTAGGGGCCCGAAGCCATGCCGTGGGAGTAGAATACCATGAATGGGTCCTGAACAGGGTTTCAATTGTAAAATTACCCTTCAGAGGTCCCTCATACCAGTTTACAAGCATTCCCGCTCCTCCACTTATCATAGAGGACAAAGCTACCCAGGCAGTGAAGGCTCAGATAGAGGAGTTAACGACCAAGAATCAAAAGCTGGAAGAGGACTTGCTAAAATATCAACAAGAATGTACCCTCCAAAGGAGGGAAAATTTAGAGAGTAAGCAGGCCATGGAAGAGATGCAGAAAAAACGGAAGATTGAAGAAGATTACAGGGTAAGACAAGATCAGTGCCTCCAGGCAGCCAATTCTCGACTGAAAATGAAAAGCAAGTAAAGTGACGCCATCCTAGATGAAAAATAGTTTCTCAAAGATGTGCTGACACAGTCCAAGGAAAATGAAAGAAAGGCTTTGGTGGAGAAGGAGTTGTTACAATCCTGAGTACACAACTTGGAGCAACAACTTGACGAGATAACGAGAGCGTGCGAACAGGAAATAAATGATGAGCGACGGAATGCCATGGATATAAAGCAACATTGTCAAGAAGCCACACAAGTCTTAGAAACTAAATTGGCACGGCAGGATGAAGTTGTTCGTTCATGGATGGATCGCTTCGCTAATCTGGCCTACTTGGCCAATGGAGTCCTAGAGGATCTCCCACTATTGCTGAAACAAGCTGAAGGGATGGTTAATCCCCTCTCTACCCCAGGAGAAATTTCATCATTTTTGAATTATTGCCATGAAAGGATTTGTAAAAAGAAGGCTATGATTGCCTAAGCCAGGAACGGCTGAAATATTGTAATCGAACCCTTACAGTGTATCCCATAGAAGTATGAAATAATGAAGCATTCTTTTATCTCTAAGATTGTCTTATGTCTCATGTTAATTTCCACTTTACCTAGTACTTTTGAATGTGACGTTCTGAGGAATGGTCAAAGGATACGCGTCGAATCTCGAATCACGTCTTGCGTAACGTCTTTCTACTTTTTATCATTTCTGTTAACTATTTACTTTCTTTTGCTAACGCATCCTTATGATTCTTTTAGACATTATGGGTAAGCATCCTTACGAGACCAGGCTCAGAAAGAAACTCATGGCTGAAATAGAATAAGAAAATGAGAGTTTGAGAGCTGAGCTTAATCAATTAAAAGAACAGATGGCCGAGATGGCCAAACTTTTGGAGAAAAGGGTCACAGAAGGGGGTTCGTCTACCGGTGTTGATGACGCTAGACAACAGCCGCCTACCTTGCGGCCCTCTCCAGGTCCAGCTGGGGAGCAGGCCCCTAATCCTACAGCACCTCCCATCACTGTTCATGTAAGAAGGCCAAACCCTGTTGATACCCAGCAGCATACCTTTATAGATGCTGATGGCAATGCTATCCCTTTCCCATTATATGGATTGCCTCCAGGGTATTTTCCTCCACTCCATGTCGACCCCCAAATGGGTCTAGACCACCAAGATCCTCGCCTTGTTCAACCAAGCATACCACCCTGTCGTGAGTTCTGTATGACCCAAGGCCAAATGCAACCTATCCAAGCTTACACTACACAGCCTACCCATACGACCCAAACCACCACCCGACCACAGATCTTTATGAACCCAGTAAACTCCTCTCATGTGGCTACGCATGTACAGCAACCTTAGGGGCACGTAGATCCTCGTGTGGCTACTGGTGCCAATGGCACCATAACTTTCCAAGAAGGAAGGATAGAGGTCCTCGAAAGGAAGTTAAGAGCAATGAAGGGATCAGAAGGTTTCAGATTTGGAAATGCCGTGGAACTTTGCTTAATCCCGGATGTCGTCATCCCTCCTAAATTCAAGGTGCCAGAATTCAACAAATACCGAGGGCTAACCTGCCTAAAGAATCATCTCACCATGTATTGTCGGAAGATGGCGTCCCACGCTTCCAATGACCCACTACTAATCCATTGCTTTCAAGATAACCTGGCCGGGGCCGCCCTTACATGGTACACCCACCGCGAGCGATCTCCTATACACAGTTGGAAGGACTTGTCTGATGCTTTCATGAAGCAATATAAATACAACTTGGACATGGTGCCAGATAGGGTGCAATTGCAAAACATGGCCAAGAAGGAGGCTGAAACATTCAAAGAATACGCGCAACGTTGGCGCAAAGTTACCGCACAGGTAGACCTACCCTTATCAGAAAAAGAAGTCGTATCCATGTTCATCGACACGCTCCAATCTCCTTTCTATGATAGGACAATTGGGAGCGTCTCATCCCATTTCTCTGATATCATCACTATCAGAGAAAGAATAGAAAATAGGATAAGAATTGGAAAAATCATCCGAGGTCCATCCGCGACAGGCACAATAAAAAGGCTAGTAACAAAGGTAGAAAAAGAGATGGTGAAACTAATACCGTCTCTTATGACCAAAGAAGAAACCACACAAGGCCATTTACCCCTATCATATTTCCACCGGCTAACCCTCACACGTCATATCCATGCATAGCAGCGGTTCAAAATCCAAATCCACCCCGCTTCTGACCACCTATCATACGGCCACCAACACCGCCACAAGCACCATACCAACCACCGCAAACACCATACCAACCGCCACAAGTAAATCAACCACCTAGATTCAGTTCGATCCTATCCCCATGACATATACCGAGCTCTTACCCCATCTTATCGAAAACACTTTGGTAGTACCCTATCCTCTCAAACCACTTCAGCCACCCTACCATAGGGGATATGATTCGAATGTGCGGTGTGATTACCATGCCGGTGCGCTGGGGCATTCCACAGAAAATTGCTTGGCTTTAAAGTTTAAGGTGAGGGATCTAATCCGAGCTGACTGGATAAGTTTTCATGAGGGAATCCCAAATGTGACAACCAACCCTTTGCCCAACCACGGGAGGCCAGGGGTCAACACTATTGAGGAAGACGAGGAATGTATTTCAGAGGTTGATAACATAAAAATGCCTTTGGAAATAATTCACTCCCACCTGCTCAATAGGGGGTTGATAGAGGGTGACGTTGGCTGTCGTGGCCTCGTCAAATTAGTAATTAAAATTAATTAATGTAGTACTAGGGTGTCAACCTAGGTCGTTCTCTCAAAGATCAACATAAAAATTTAGGAAAATCAAGTCTTAAACTAATTTTTTTTAACAAACCAAAATAAAACAACTAAAATCTATTTTTACAGACAGAAGTTCAACAAGCATACACTGGGGGGGTTTGTTTATTTGTCATAGAAATTTAATACAGAATACAAGAATATAGAATAAATGTGAAACAAATAACTAACAAACGATTGATTTTCTTAGAGTTTTGTAATTTATTTTATCCTTGGATTTGAAAAGAATTCTATACACTTTCCTTATTATCGATCTCTTAGTTTAATTTGAATTAATCAACTAAGCGTCTTTTAATTCATAATTTCTTTACTTTCATTCAATAAAAATGAAGATTTTAATCAAGCATCCTAATTAAGCAAAAGGAGTCAAGATTTTAAATTCTAGGAATTATTGAACATATATAGAACATCGCCTACATACATAATCTAACTTCAACGTTATGGAATGAAGCAAACCACAACTATCAAGATTGATTTTGAAACATTCATCAAGCATGTATATTTCTTAATCTATCTTAATATAATTTTTATTCAATTCTAATTGTATAATTAAATTGATTAAGCATATAACTTAATTAAACAATATAGATATTAAATAATTGAGCTAGAATTATGAAGAGATTAAATAACAAGGAAATGTATTAAAAATCAAAACCTCAAAAATAACATTACATTAACCTCCAAGAAAATCAATCTAAGGGTTTTAGCCCTCTATAATTAAAACAAAATAAAAACCGAACCCGTAATGAAGTTCTCCCGAATTCTTCCTCTGTTTCTCCTGCTGCTGTCCACTATTTCTGCCTCCAAAATTCCTTCTCTGACTCCTCCTCTCTGAACATTTTATTCCTTCTGACTCTCTGCTATATATACTGTCATTCTTTCTGCTTTTCTTGCATTTTTCGTTGGCCATTTAAAACTAAAAATGGGAACCCATTCCAGCTTGTTTTTCCTCTTTTCATTCACGTTAAATGTGACCCATTTTATGCTATTTTCTTTATTGTGTTGCTGTTCAAAATCGTTGGCAATATGGAGCAAGAGATGGAAACCCATTCATGTTAAATACTGTCCCTATTTACCTTCATTATTCTGCTGTTTATTGTCTCATTTATTGTTGTTTTCTTGTTGTCCATTTCACTGCTGTTGCTGTTCAAAATTCCCTGCTGTTTTTGTGTTATTTTCTTGCTGTTTTCTATCCCACTTTCTCTTATTTTTCAGCAGCCTTTATTATTGAAAACTTGTTGTTTTGTGCCTATTTTCTGTTGCCAACAGCTAGCATTTTAACATGAAAACAGCAGCTAAAAGGGAAGTCCTTGTTACCAATTAATGGCATAAAATAATGGTACAAGAAGCCTTGCCAACGTGAAAGCTAGATGAGGCAAGTGTGGGTCTATTTTGCTTTTAGAAAATTCAACATTCAGCTTTTAAATCATGCTAAAGTTCATGTGGGCCCACGGCTGAAAACATTGTCAACTTTTCTCTTGCATTTTATGTTGGAAACAAGGAGGGGGGGCTGCACTTTTATTTGTTAAATTAAAGTGTAATGGCCATGTAGAGCTCTTCTTGGTGCAGTCCGTGAGTGGCTGTTTGGTCATCATATAATTACATAAAATAATGGTTCATGGAGCATTATTGACCATGACATGGAATGAAAGAAAGTGATAGCTTTTGGCTTGCAAAATAATTGGTAATGGACCCTCTTTTAAGAAGGCATTCAAGTTGGTTTTAGAGGGGCTGCACCTTTCTTTGCAATTCATGTTGGTTTATTAAAATATTTAGACATGAAACTTCTTTTTGGAAGAGCATTACGTGAATTGCTAATGGAGGAGAGGGATTTCTTTGTAAAATATCAATGATGCTTCCAATATTTGATATCCTATAAAATAAAATAAAATAAAATTAAACTTAGTCAATTCAATTAATTTTATTTTAGGATGAAAGCTTAATTTATTTTAAACATACTAATCAACACAAACTAAACAGAAACAGTAGAAATTAGAAACAACACTCACTAGTAAACAGTATCAGTAAAAGAAAAGTGAAATAACAAAATACAACACTTTAATAGTAACAGTAAAAAAATAGAAAATTATGATTACTAACAAATAATGAAATAAATATTACAAATGGAGATTATTGACAAATTACACTAAAACATAGTTATTAGGATTTAACAGTAAATAAAACAGACAAACAGAGTAAGTAATTAAAGGTAAAAAGATATGTCATCAAATACCCCCACACTTACTCTTTTGCACTCCTGGGCAAAATCAGAATAAAAACAAGTTTTACAATTTTTTGAAAACATCAAAAATTGAAATACAGTAAACACACAGAATTGTCATGTATATTATTGAGTTTTAGAATATACAGAGATACAGGAGTTATCTAACATGTAGAATGCAGAGCATCAGCATATGTATAAAAATCATCCAAACACTTAGACATGTGAGAATTAAATAAACTGAAAGGAAAATTATAAGTGACAGAACCTCACAAGATATACTCTCAACTCTCAAGTGTTTTGGGTTTATGTATACTCTCAAAACATTTCCTGAAAAACAGATAGTCCAAAAATTTGGCAAGTTTCTCAATTCCACAATCAACACAAATGCATGTATAGATCAACAGGGCTTTCTAGGGTTGTAATGTGGCCAAGGTTAAAGTGGGTGGTAAAATTTTAGAAAATAAGTTTAGATACCAAAAAGAATGATGGAGCAATTAATTTAACTGGCAAACAGTGAGGGTAAAACATTTATTGTATCATATTTGGTCGCAATCATCAAAAAAAAATTTTTTCATCAATATTTTTTTTCTTTTTTTTTATGCGATTGCATAACACTTGAAACAAGAGTTGCGACTCCTTTTTGCACACCCCCACACTTATTTGAATGCCTGTTTTTGACTTGATTCCAGAGCTCCAATATATTCCTTAAGGTAGGTATATTTTTGGTTTTTCATCCATGGCTTATTTAAGCTGCAACAAAGAAATAGAAATAGGCTCAAAGGGGCTAACAAAGGATAATTTATTCATGGTGGGCTTATATGGCTTAGTGGCTCAATTGAACAAAATGCCTGTGTCATTTCAAATACATTCATATGAGTTTCAATTATCATCAAGAAACAAGGCAAAAATTAGGATGTAAGAATTCAGGAATTAATCACACATGAAAGGATTAAGATGGTTTAAAGTGATCCATCAAATTTTTAAGGCTCAAAAATCTCACAAGGTATAATTCTATCATATATGATCATCTCTTAATTATCATGTCATTCTCAACATACCAAAATTGCTTGAGTTCAAATTATAATATATCATTAAGCTTACATCAGACATGAAAGAAATTACCTATTACTCATGCATATCCTAAAATTCCAATAAAACATGACATTTTAAAACAAAAACACACACAATCTTTTATTTTTATTTTTTTTTGAAAAATAGTCACACAAAATTAATCACTAATTCACAAATTCAAAATCAACACATGAATGATCCCACCCCTACACTTAAATCATACATTGTCCTCAATGTAAGACAGATCATACAGAATAGACAATAGAATGAAAAAGTAAAGAGATGGGTAAGAAAAACTCCCTCAAGGGGGATCAAGAAGTGGTTCCCCCAAAGCATGTTCCTCTATTGTGACATCTACAAGTGAAGGATTTTCATGGAATGGCTTCAAGCGTTGTCCATTAACCTTGAAGCTTTTGTTGGAGTTCTCACTTTTTATTTCAACAACTCCATGGGGAAATACATTAGTGACAATAAAAGATCCTTCCCATTTAGAGCATAATTTTTCGGCCATCAGTTTTAACTGGGAATTAAACAGTAGCACTTTCTGTCCAGCAACAAACTCCCCTCTAGCTATTGAGCTATCATGGAATTTCCTTGTTTTCTCCTTGTAGAATTTTGAATTTCATAGGCTGCCAAACGGATCTCATCAAGCTCATTCAGTTGTAATTTCTTTTCTTCACCTGTTTGATCAAGTGCTAAGTTGTAAGCTTTTACAGCCCAGTAAGCACGATACTCTATCTCCACTGGAAGATGACATGCTTTACCAAAAACAATTCTATAGGGAGACATTCCTATAGGTGCTTTAAAAGCTGTTCTATGTGCCCAAAGAGCATCATCTAGTTTCCTGCTCCAATCTTTTCTGTTAGGCTATACTATCTTCTCCAGGATTCTTTTGATTTCTCTGTTACAGACTTCTGCTTGTCCATTGGTTTGGGGGTGATATGGAGTAGAGACTCTATGAATAACCCCGTACTTCCTGAGCATAGCTTGCATGGTCCTGTTACAGAAGTGTGTTCCTTGATCACTAATGATTGCTCTCGGGATGCCAAACCTGAAAAAAAGTTGAGATCTAACAAAATCCACAACAACTCAAGCATCATTAGTTCTGGTGGCTTTAGCTTTCACCCATTTAGAAACATAATCTACAGCTAACAGAATGTAAGTAAAACCAAAGGATGGAGGAAATTGACCCATAAAATCAATGCACCAAACATCAAATACTTCACAAAACAACATAGGTTGCTGAGGCATCTGTTGACGCCATGTGATAGCGTTTCCAGTTCTTTGGCATTTCTCACAGGTGTTACAAATTCTCCATGCATCCTTAAAAATGGTGGGCCAGTATAAACCAGAGTCCAACACCTTCCTTGTTGTTCTTTGTGGACCAAAATATCCACCAACTGGTGAAGCATGACAGAATCAAAGAACTAATTCTATCTCATGATCGGGAATGCATCTTCGAATCACCTGATCATTTCATAATTTCCACAAATACGGGTCATCCCACATATAATATTTTGCATCACTTTTTAATTTTGAAATTTGATTTCACGATGCATATGGTGGAAAAATAGAAGCAACAAGATAATTTACAATGTTAGCAAACCAAGGTGTATCAAAAGAGTTAGAAATACTCATGAGGTGTTCTTCGGGAAAATGGTCCCGAATAGGTGCTGAATCAGGAGCATTCTCAATTCTGCTTAAATGATCTGCCACTAAGTTTTGTGTTCCACTTCTGTCATGAATTTCCAAGTCAAACTCTTGGAGCAAGAGCATCCAACGAATTAATCTTGGCTTGGACTCACCTTTCTTCAACAAGTACTTCAGAGCTACATGGTCAGTAAAGACAATTACTTGAGAACCGAGTAGGTAAGATCTGAACTTATCTAATGCAAAAACAATGGCCAAGAGCTCTTTTTCAGTAGTGGTGTAATTTACCTGGGCGGCATCTAAAGTTTTAGATACATAGTAGATGACCCTAGGTTGCTTGTCAATCTTTTGACCAAGGACAGCTCCCAATGCATAATTAGAGGCATCACACATCAATTCAAATGGGGCTGTCCAATCAGGTGCTTGGATTATTGGGGTAGTGGTCAATGCTTGCTTGAGGCAATTAAAAGCCTCCTTACACTTTTCATCAAAATCAAATACCACATCCTTTTGAAGCAGACTGGATAGTGGCCTAGCCTTCTTGCTGAAATCCTTTATGAATCTTCTGTAGAATCCTGCATGGCCAAGAAAAGAACGAACCTCTCGAACACAAGAGAGGTAAGACAAATGTGATATAACTTCTATCTTGGCAGGATCTACCTTAATTCCTTTCTCAGAGATTACATGCCCTAAAACTATTCCTTGTTTTACCATAAATGACATTTTCATAGTTTAAGACAAGGTTAGTTTCAATACATCTGTTTAAAACTTTATCCAAACTATCAAGGTATGCATTAAATGAAGATCCATAGACAGTAAAATTATCCATAAATACCTCTATGCAATTTTCAATGAAATCATGAAAAATACTTATCATGCATCTTTGAAAAGTTCCAGGAGCATTGCATAGGCCAAATGGCATTCTCCTATAAGTAAATGTGCCAAAGGGACAGGTGAATGTGGTCTTTTCTTGATCCTCAGGTGCAATATGAATCTGAAAATATCCAGAGAATCCATCAAGAAAACAGTAATGAGATTTACCTGCAAGACCCTCAAGCATTTGATCAATAAAGGGTAAAGGGAAATGGTCCTTCTTTGTTGCTTGGTTTAGTCTCCTGTAGTCAATACAGACTCTCCAACTATTTTGCACTCTGGTAGGGATCAATTCATCCTTTTCATTTTTCACAACTGTGATCCCTGTTTTCTTAGGAACCACTTGAATTGGACTCACCCATCGGCTATCAGAGATAGGATAAATGATTCCTGCTTGTAGAAGCTTGGTAATCTCCTTCTTAACCACATCAAGGATTACAGGGTTGAGTCTTCTTTGAGGCTGTCTCACTGCTTTAGTATTTTCCTCCAGAAATATCCTATGCATGCACATGGATGGGCTAATTCCAGGTATGTCTGCCAATGTCTATCCTATAGCCTTCTTATGTTTTTTCAATACCTGCAACAATTTTTCTTCTTGATTTACATCAAGAGAAGTGGAAATTATCACCGGGAGTTGTTCATCATCCCCTAAGTATACATACTTGAGGTTCTCAGGTAGGGGTTTCAATTCTAACTTAGATGCCTGCAAAACAGATGGAACTAACAAAGTAGATTTTGATTTCGCTGCTTGCACCTCAAAAATTTTGTTAGAATTTTCTTGAAATCCTGCATTCAGCTCCTTATGGCTAACAGGTATATCTAAAGATTCTAAATCAGAAATTATGTATTTATCAATTTCAGCACAAATATCACAGCTTCCAGAATCATTGCATGCAAAACATTTGTTTGAATCATATATGCATTCCAAATCAACATTAGAAAAATGTTCAAAAACTAGTTCATCAATAATGTCAATTTGGAAAATAGAATGATTTTTAGATGGGTATTTCATGGCATCAAGAATATTAAATTGAACTCTCGTGTCATCAAATTCCATAGAGAGAGTTCCAGAATGAACATCTATTTTGGTTCGAGCTATTTTCAAAAATGGTCTTCCCAAAATGATAGGAACAGGAATTTGAGGCATACCTTCTTCCATATCAAGTACGAAAAAGTCAACAGGGAAAACAAGTTGTTGTACCTGAACCAAAACATCTTCTATAACTCCAGCAGGGTAAGCAGTGCTCCTATTGGCTAGCTGAATTACTACACCAGTAGGTTGTAAATTTCCAAGAGACAAAAATTTAAAAACAGACATAGGCATAACATTTATTAAAGCTCCTAAATCTAATATGCAATTTTCAAATTTGTTATTGCCTATGATACAGGGTATAGAAAACGTACCTGGATCTTTGCATTTCTTAGGGATATTTGGAATTTCCTTACCAAGCAGTGCAGATACATTCCTTCCCATGCTGATCCTTTCATTACCTTTGAGTCTTCTCTTGTGAGTACACAACTCTTTCAGAAATTTGGCATACTTAGCTATTTGCTTGATTTCATCAAGAAGAGGTATATTCGCTTCCACTTTCCTAAAAGTATCCAGAATTTCCTTATCCACTTCTTCCATCTTCTTGCTTGGAATTGCTTTAGGTGGGAAAGGAAGAGGGATATGAGGTGGAATTTGGGGTGGTTGTATCTCAGATTTGCTTGAAGAGGGTACATCATTCTCAACTATTTCAGGCTCAGATGTTTGTTTTTCAGATTCCTTGGGTATGGGTACTTTAAGGTTCTTACCTGATCTTAACTGAATTGCACTCACATTTCTTGGATTTGCAGCTGGTTGAGATGGTAATTTGTCAGAGTTTTGAGATTGTAATTGGCTTAATGATGAAGCCAGTTACCTAATTTGGTTACTTAAACTCTGGATGGTAGCATCATTCCTCTATTGATACTCTAAATTTTGTGCAGCCATTTGTTTCACTAGTTCTTCCAAAGAAGGGCCACTAGTAGATGGTTGAGGTGTAGATCTTTGGAAGGTTGGTGCATTGCTTTGAAATGGAGGTTGGGAATGGGAATTTTGTTGTGGGTTACCCCATCTCAAGTTTGGATGGTTTCTCCAACCTGGATTGTATCTGTTGGTGGAAAGGTCATGGTTTTGTTGTTGTTGTGGTGAAGGTCTATCATGGTAGATGTTAGCTACATAGGCTTGGGGACTATTATTATCCTTTACTTATAGAGAAGGACAACAATCAGTGGGGTGCTCTTGTGAAGAGCAGATGCCACATACTTTAGCAGTCATGGATTTTTGATTTACTGCTAATTGTGTGACCAGAGTGGTGAGAGCATCAAGTTTGCTCTCCAATTTAATTCTAGATGAACTAGAATTGGAATCAAACATGGGTTTGAAAGAATCATTTCTCACACCAAATTGTTGAGAGTTAGATGCCATCTTTTCAATCAGGTTTCTTGCTTCAGCAGCAATCATATCTCCTAAAGCTCCTCCACTTGCCGCATCTATCATGTTGCGATCAACGTGGTGCAGACCTTCATAAAAGTACTGAAGAAGAAGTTGTTCAGAAATTTAGTGGTGAGGGCAACTTGCACAGAGTTTCTTGAATCTCTCCCAATACTCATTAAGACTTTCTCCAGAGAGTTGTCTAATGCCAGATATGTCTTTACGGATTGTAGTTGTTCTAGAGGCAGGAAAGAACTTTTCCAAGAACATTTTCTTTAAGTCATTCCAACTTGTGATTGATCTTGGAGCAAGGTAGTACAACCAATCCTTAGCAACACCCTCTAAAGAATGAGGAAACGCTTTAAGATAGACATGGTCTTCTTGAACGTTTTGGGGTTTCATTGTGGAGCACACAATGTGGAATTCTTTGAGGTGTTTATGCGGATCTTCACCCGCAAGACCATGAAACTTAGGCAACAAGTGTATAAGTCCGGTCTTAAGAATAAAAGGGACATCCTCATCAGGATATTGAATACACAAACTTTCGTATGTGAATTCAGGTGTAGCTAGTTCTCTAAGAGTTCTTTCACGAGGTTTAGCCATATCAGAAAAACTAGCAGTAGTACTTTTAGCAAATTCAGAAAAGATACTATCACTATCAATATCAACAAAGTTATTATTAAATCTAGCTTCTCTAATTAACCTATGAAAAGTTCTATCAATTTCAGGATCAAATGAATATAAATGCTCAAAAGTTCTTCTAGTCATACATAGCATACAACAAGATACTTGATCATGAGCAATAAATCATAAGAATCCTAAATCATACAAAAGAAAATTTTATTTTATTTTTTTATAAAAAAAATTTAATTTAAAACAAGAATTTTCCTAAAGATCGTTGATCCCCGGCTGCGGCGCCAAAATTTGACGTTCGCTGTCGTGGCCTCGTCAAATTAGTACATTAAAATTAATTAATGTAGTACTAGGGTGTCAACCTAGGTCGTTCTCTCAAAGATCAACACAAAAATTTAGGAAAATCAAGTCTTAAACTAAGTTTTTTAACAAACCAAAATAAAACAACTAAATCTATTTTTACAGACAGAAGTTCAACAAGCATACACTGGGGGGGGTTGTTTAATTGTCATAGAAATTTCATACAGAATACAAGAATATAGAATAAATGTGAAACAAATAACTAACAAGCGATTGATTTTCTTGGAGTTTTGCAATTTATTTTATCCTTGGATTTGAAAAGAATTCTATACACTTTCCTTATTATCGATCTCTTAGTTCAATTTGAATTAATCAACTAAGCGCCTTTTAATTCGTAATTCCTTTACTTTCATTCAATAAAAATGAAGATTTTAATTAAGCATCCTAATTAAGCAAAAGGAGTCAAGATTTTAAATTCTAGGAATTATTGAACATATATAAAACATCGCCTACATACATAATCTAACTTCAACGTTATGGAATTAAGCAAACCACAACTATCAAGATTGATTTTGAAACATTCATTAAGCATTTATATTTCTTAATCTATCTTAATATACTTTTTATTCAATTCTAACTGTATAATTAAATTGATTAAGCATACAACTTAATTAAACAATATAGATATTAAATAATTAAGCTAGAATTATGAAGAGATTAAATAACAAGGAAATGTATTAAAAATCAAAACCTCAAAAATAACATTACATTAACCTCCAAGAAAATCAATCTACGGGTTTTAGCCCTCCATAATTAAAACAAAATAAAAACCGAACCCAGAATGAAGTTCTCCCAAATTCTTCCTCTGTTTCTCCTGCTACTGTCCACTGTTTCTGCCTCCAAAATTCCTTCTCTGACTCCTCCTCTCTGAACATTGTATTCCTTCTGACTCTCTACTATATATACTGTCATTCTTTATGCTTTTCTTGTATTTTTTGTTGGCCATTTAAAACTAAAAATGGGAACCCATTCCAGCTTGTTTTTCCTCTTTTCATTCACGTTAAATGTGACCCATTTTATGGTGTTTTCTTTGTTGTGTTGCTGTCCAAAATCGTTGGCAATATGGAGCAAGAGATGGAAACCCATTCATGTTAAATACTGTCCTTATTTACCTTTATTATTCTGCTGTTTATTGTCTCATTTTTTGTTGTTTTCTTGCTGTCCATTTCACTATTGTTGCTGTTCAAAATTCCCTGCTGTTTTTGTGTTGTTTTCTTGCTGTTTGCTGTCCCACTTTCTCTTATTTTTCAACAGGCTTTATTGTTGAAAACTTGTTGTTTTGTGCCTATTTTCTGCTGCCAACAGCTAGCATTTTAACGTGAAAACAGCAGCTAAAAGGGAAGTCCTTGTTACCAATTAATGGCATAAAATAATGGTACAAGAAGCCTTGCCAACGTGAAAGCTAGATGAGGCAAGTGTGGGTCTATTTTGCTTTTAGAAAATTCAACAGTCAGCTTTTAAATCATGCTAAAGTTCATGTGGGCCCATGGCTGAAAACATTGTCCACTTTTCTCTTGCATTTTACGTTGGAAACAAGGAGGGGGGGCTGCACTTTTATTTGTTAAATTAAAGTGTAATGGCCATGTAGAGCTCTTCTTAGTGCAGTCTGTGAGTGGCTGTTTGGTCATCATATAATTGCATAAAATAATGGTTCTTAGAGCATTGTTGACCATGACATGGAATGGAAGAAAGTGATAGCTTTTGGCTTGCAAAATAATTGGTAATGGACCCCCTTTCAAGAAGGCATTCAAGTTGGTTTTAGAGGGGCTGCACCTTTCTTTGCAATTCACGTTGGTTTATTAAAATATTTAGACATGAAGCTTCATTTTGGAAGAGCATTACGTGAATTGCTAATGGAGGAGAGGGATTTCTTTGCAAAATATCAATGATGCTTCCAATATTTGATATCCTATAAAATAAAATAAAACTTAGTCAATTCAATTAATTTTATTTTAGTATGAAAGCTTAATTTATTTTAAACATACTAATCAACACAAACTAAACAGAAACAGTAGAAATTAAAAACAACACTCACTAGTAAATAGTATCAGTAAAAGAAAACTGAAATCACAAAATACAACACTTTAATAGTAACAGTAAAAAAAATAGAAAATAGTGATTACTAACAAATAGTGAAATAAATATTACAAATGGAGATTATTGACAAATTACGCTAAAACATAGTTATTAGGATTTAACAGTAAATAAAACAGACAAACAGAGTAAGTAATTAAAGGTAAAAAGATATGTCATCAGAGGGCTCATGGGATGAGGAGTACAATAATGACCAGTCTGTGAAGCGACAAGGCTTTCAAAAAACCCTTTAAGAACTTATGGACTGTCATATTGTAGAGGTTTGTAGGCACCGCGGAGGCAGAGTAAATATGATACAAAAGCAGACTAGGGTACGAGCCCCAAAACCCCTGGTCATATTCTACAGCAAGAATGCGCCGACAGCCCCAGCTCCTGCTTAAACTGTCATTATAGTACAAGCACCTACTCCATTCCCCTTCAAAGATTCTCGTGTTGTGCCTTGGAAGTACAGCTCGTAGGTGGTCATCACCAACCCCACGACAGTTGATTCTACATCATCCTCCTCTGTGACAAATATTGCCGGGATCGGAGGCATCACTTGGAGTGGAAGGGTATATGCTCCTCTGGGATCAAAACTTGACAAAACAGCTGGAGAAGTCAAATCCGGAAAGGAAGGAGCCAATGGCGAGATAAAAAGGGTTATAACTGAGGAAGAAGCCCAAGAATTTTTGAAGTTAATCCTCCACAGTGATTATCAGGTATTGGACCAACTAAACCATACCCCGGCCAAGATCTCTTTGTTGTCCTTGTTGATGAATTCTGAACCATACTGGAACACATTAATGAAAGTATTAAGTGAAGCACACGTGAAGCATGACTTGCCTGTTGACAAGTTCAAAGGCATAGTGGGCCACATAGTAGCTAATAATTATGTGACCTTTACGGATGATGAGGTGCCAGTGGAAGGAAGAGGGCACAACAAAGCCCTTCATATCTCTGTAAAATGCCAAGATCATATCCTAGCAAAAGTACTTGTAGACAATGGGTCGTCGCTAAACGTAATGCCAAAATCCATATTGGCGAAGTTGCCATTTAATGGGGCTTACATGAGACCAAGTTTTATGGTGGTGCATGGGAGAGATTGAACTGCCAATACAGGTTGGACCATGTACCTTTCAGATTCTCTTTCAAGTCATGGATATCATGCCCGCCTACAGTTGTTTGCTAGGACGGCTGTGGATCCACTCGGCTGGGGTGGTTCCTTCCACGCTGCATCAAAAATTGAAATTCGTCATTAGTAATAAACTATTGATTGTTTCTGGGGAAGAGGACCTCTTGGTCAGCAAGCCTATCACCACCCCATACATTGAAGCAGCCGAGGAAGCTCTCAAGACCTCGTTCCAGGCCTTGGAAATAGCCAATGCCACAAGCATTGTAAGAACATCTTTCCCAAATGTACCTCTAACAGTGGCAAGGACCATGTTACAGAAGGGATACAAGCCAGGAAAAGGGCTGGGACGTGAATTGGAAGGGAGGATCCAACCTGTGTGCCTCCCAGAAAATAAGAACAGATATGGTTTAGGATACCGGCCCACGGCCGCTAACAAGAAGAGGGTAGGGGAGGCAAGAAGAGAAAGAAGGATGGCTCGCCTCACTGGTAAGGAAGTCAACACCGCAAGGACCCCTATTTGTGACCTCTATCAGAGTTTCAGGAGCGCGGGAATAATGTATTCGGATCAAGTGGCCATGATTGAAGATCAGTCCAGCCATAATACGGAATTTGTGTATGCTTGTTTATCGGATCAAGAGCTGAATAACTGGGAAACCGTGGAGTTCCCTACGACTATGAATGTTTTGTCAAAGTAATCATATTATCTTATAACTTGTCAGTCCCTCTGCTATTCCTAAGGCTTTGTGACCCCTTTTGTAATAAAGGCAAAAAACTTGTTTATTTACTTGATTTAATGAACACTGTCTAATTCCAATACCTTGTCTTTGCTTGATTCTTTTTTTTAAGCCTTTCACTTGCTTGTTTTCTTTTTCATTCGCTATAATACAACCAAATGCAGATCCAAAAATGACTCCTCTGAGAGCAATGAGGACTTGGTTTTGTTTCACGATTCTGATTATCCGAACGATTACGCCTATAAGGAAAGTGAGGAAGACTTTGAACCTTCGCTCGAATTGAAGAGGTTAATGGAACAAGAGGATAAAGAAATTCAACCCCATCAAAAAAAGGTTGAAACCATTAATCTGGGGGACGAAGGAGAAGTTAAGGAGGTCAAGATTGGCACCTTCCTAAGCAAAGAACGATGAGAAGAACTGATTAAGCTGCTCAAGGAGTTTTGGGATATTTTTGCAAGGTCATATCAAGATATGCCGGGGTTGGATAACAGCATTGTAGAACACAGGTTGCCTTTAAAGCCAGAATGTCTGCCAATCAAACAGAAGCTGTGACGAATGAAACTGGAAATGCTCCTTAAGATTAAAGAAGAAGTTAAGAAGCAATTTGATGCTGGTTTCCTAGCCGTAGCTAAATATCCTCAATGGGTAGCAAACATAGTTCCCGTTCCGAAGAAAGACGGAAAAGTGAGGATGTGTGTGGACTACCGAGACTTGAATCGGGCCAGTCCTAAAGATGACTTTCCTCTACCTCAGATCGACGTAGTGGTCGACAATACAGCTCAACACTCCATCTTCTCATTTATGGATGGATTTTCAGGATATAACCAGATCAAAATGGCACCTGAAGATATGGAGAAAACCACGTTCATCACTCTGTGGGGCCCTTTTTGCTACAAAGTAATGTCCTTCGGGTTAAAGAACGCTGGAGCCACCTATCAAAGGGCAATGGTGAATCTCTTCCATGATATGATGCATAAAGAAATAGAAGTCTATGTGGATGATATAATTGCTAAATCCAGGTCTGAGGAATGCCACGTTAATGATCTAAGAAAGCTCTTCGAATGACTAAGGAAATTCAAGCTTAGACTAAATCCGGCCAAGTGCACCTTTGGCGCAAGATCTGGCAAACTGTTAGGATTCATCGTGAGCGAAAGAGGGATAGAGGTTGATCCTAACAAGGTCAAGGCAATTCTAGAAATGCCTCCTCCTCATACAAAAAAAGAAGTCTGGGGATTCCTAGGAAGGTTGAACTACATCGCCCGATTCATTTCCCAAATGACAGCAACCTGTGACCCAGTTTTCGAGTTACTTCGCAAGAACCAACCCGGGCAATGGAATGAAGATTGCCAAACAGCATTTGAAAAGATAAATCAATACTTGTTAAAACCGCCAATCCTGGTGTCGCCCATTCCTGGGAGACCGCTGATCCTGTATTTGACCGTGCTGAACGAATCCATGGGATGCGTGTTAGGTCAACATGACAAGACTGGGAAGAAGGAGTGTGCCATCTATTACTTAAGCAAGAGATTCACCGAATGCGAGATGAGGTACTCTTCTCTCGAAAGAACGTGTTGTGTATTAGCTTGGGCTGCCCGACGCTTACGACAATATATGCTCAATCACACTACATGGTTGGTGTCTAAAATGGACCCCATTAAATACATCTTTGAAAAGTCAGCTTTGACTGGAAGAATTACTCGTTGGCAAGTGCTACTGACAGAATACGACATAACGTATGTCACCCAAAAGGCCATAAAAGGAAGTGCACTAGTAGATTACTTGGCACATCGGCCCATTAGCAGTTACCAACCCATACAGCATGACTTCCCAGACGAAGATATCTTAGCTTTTTTCAAAGGAGAAGATGGCCAGGAAAACAGGTGGACCATAAGGTTTGATGGAGCTTCTAACACACTGGGGCATGGAATTGGGGTCATCTTGATCTCACCTGACAAGGAGTTCATTTCCATTTACGCTCGGCTATGTTTTGATTGTACCAACAATGTTGCAGAGTATGAGGCATGCTCTTTGGGGATACAAGCGGCTTTGAACGCGGGAATAAAATCCCTGAAAGTTTATGGAGACTCTACTTTGGTTATTCATCAATTGAAGGACGAGTGCGAAACTAGAGATAGTAAACTAGTTCCCTATCATGCTCACATCAAAGAGATGATCAAAGAATTCGATGAAATTACCTTCCACCATGTACCACGGGACGACAACCAAATGGAAGACGCCTTGGCCACCCTAGCTGCGATGTTCGAGGTCAGTAGTGAATACGAGGTGCCTTTCATTGAGGTGAAAAAATGACAAGAGCCTGCACATTGTCAGGTCATAGAAGGAGAGCCAGATGGCAAGCCTTGGTATCATGACATCAAAAGGTACCTCCAACTCCAAGAATACCCTGAAGACATCACAGATAATGACAAACAAACCTTGAGAAGGCTTGCTATGGGTTATCTTTTGAGTGGCAACGTGCTATATAAGAGAAATTATGATTCCGTCCTCCTCCGGTGTGTTGACACCGCTGAGGCAAATCAAATCATAAGAGATATCCATGAAGGATCTTTCGGGACTCACACAAATGGGCACGCCATGTCAAGAAAGATCTTAAGGGCAGGATATTATTGGATGACCATGGAAGCAGACTGCTTTGCTTATGTATGGAGGTATCATAAATGTCAGATATATGCTGATCACATTCATGCACCACCTTCATCCTTAAACGTGTTGGCAGCACTATGGCGCTTTTCAATGTGGGGTATGGATGTCATTGGACCTATTGAGCCAAAAGCCTTGAACGGTCATCGCTTCATTTTAGTCGCCATCGATTTCACCAAGTGGGTGGAGGCGGCTTCATACGCCAATGTAACAAAGAATGTTATGGTCAAATTCATCAAGCATGAATTGATATATCGATACGGCCTACCAAGCCAGATCATTATAGACAATGGTAGGAATTTGAACAACAAGATGATAAAGGAACTCTACGAAAGCTTTAGAATCTCTCACCATAACTCCTCTCCATATCGACCAAAAATGAATGGAGCAGTCAAAGCGGCTAACAAAAACATCAAAAAGATAGTGTAAAAGATGGTAGTGACCTACAAAGATTTGAATAAAATGTTTCCCTTCGCTCTGCATGGATACCGAACCTCAGTGTGAACCTCGACAAGGGCAACCCCATTCTCCTTGGTTTATGGAATGGAAGCAGTACTACCTTTTGAAGTAGAAATCCCATCCCTTTGGGTAATCATGGAGGCCAGATTGGAAGAAGCTGAATGGGTCCAAGCCAAATACGATCAACTGAACTTAATTGACGGAAAAAGGTTAACCGCTCTATGCCATGGGCAGCTGTACCAAAAACGCATGAAGCGGGCGTACAAAAAGAAAGTGTGACCCCGACAGTTCTAGGCGGGGGATTTGGTCCTTAAGAAGATTTTGCCAATCCAGAAAGATATCTGAGGGAAGTGGACTCCTAATTACGAAGGGCCGTATATCATAAAGAAAGCCTACTCCGGAGGGGCTTTAACCCTCACCAACATGGATGGAGAAGATCTGCCAATGCCTATAAACGCAGATACGGTGAAGAAATACTTTGCATAAAAAAAGGGGCTCGCTAGGCTGAAAACCTGAAAAGGTGACCTAGGCAAAAGTTAGAGCTACTTGGTGAGTCGAGAACTCAAAAAGGCGTTTCAGACAAAATCAAAACCTAGAGTCTTGGCATGAAAACACAAATCCTTCAAGCAGAAAATGAGAAAATCAAACTGGGGCATATAGGTCATTGTCAAACTACGTCATCAAAAGCAAAATCAGAAGATGAACATGAAGTCGTGAGGAAGAATCAAGATTCTCATCGCTCTCAGAAAATCATTGGAGGATTCATGAGCCTTCCTTTTTACACTTACCTTCAATTCTTTATGCCTTGTTGCATTTAGTTGTTTTTCATTGCTTTCATTACCGCTGTACATGCCTGATGTTCATAAATAAAATTTACCCTTCTTTCTGCACGTGTTCATGACTAAAGTCTTAAATAAACAAGTTTTTTCCAAATTTTTTTGAAAATGAAAATGACGAAACATGAAGCTGTGGGGAATGAAATGAATCCCAGCGCCAGACCTTGCGTCAGACAAGCGTGACCAACTCTGCTAGGCATGCTCACCAAAGTCAGAAGTTGCTTCTATTTCATCCATGAGTTGTTTCAAAGCCAGCCTCCAAGGATGTTCACCTAAAAGTCTCAATTTGTTTTGTACTACTCACTTTCCTTTTAACGGGTGGCCAGGATCCATAATCCAGAAGCAGGTACTCACTAAAGCTCTCTCCTCAGTAGACCCGTTACTCATCATAAGAAGAACACACATTAAGAATTCCTCCCAAGCGAGACTACAAACTGGACCCATTTCTCTCTGGTGAAGAGTTGTCCCTAATCAAACTTAGGGAGACTTATTTGTCCCCAGTAGAAACACAGTTCAGTATCCAAGCGCAATCCTTCCCTTGACAAAAATCTAGGATTCACCCTAAGCAGAATTACCAAATCTTCTTTCCAGTGAAACCATGAGGGCCACTAGACGATGGCCCACCATACCTTTCTTCCCAGTGAAACATCCCCAATAAGATCATTATTACCAAACTAGCACCCATCATACTCTTCCCACCAAATAGCTCAAACTGGGGCATCACCCCAGGTTTCATTTCTCTCTTTGTCAAGGGGAAGCACCCTAAATTTCTTCAACTTTGTCAAACCGGGGCATCACCCCAGGTCTCATTTCTCTCTATCAAGGGGCAGCACCCCGAATTTCTTCAACTCTGTCAAAGGGCAGCACCCGGAATCTCTTCAACTTTGTCAAGACTAGGGCATCACCCCTGGTTTCATTTCTCTTTGTCAAGGGGCATCACCCCGAGTTCCTTCAATCTCCCAGCCAAGGGTCAACACCCTCATCTTTTACTTTCCTGTCAGCCAAGGGTCAACACCCTCATCTTTACTATCCTGTCAACCGAGGGTCAACCTCACCTTTACTTTTCCTGTCCACCGAGAGGCAACACCCTCATCTTTACTTTTCCTGACCACCGAGAGGCAACACTCCCATCTTTACTTTCCTGTCAACCGAGAGGCAACACCCTCATCTTTACTTTCCTGTCAACCGAGAGGCAACACCCCCACTTTTACTTTCCTATCAACCGAGAGGCAACACCCTCATCTTTTACTTTCCTGTCAACCGAGAAGCAACACCCTCACCTTTACTTTTCCTGTCAACCGAGAGGCAACACCCTCACTTTTACTTTTCCTGTCAACCGAGATGCAACACCCTTATCTTTACTTATCCTGTCAACCAAGAGGCAACACCCTCACCTTTATTTTCCGGTCAACCGATAGGCAACACCCTCATCTTTACTTTCCTGTCAACCGAGAGGCAACACCCCTACCTTTATTTTTTGGTCAACAGAGAGGCAACACCCTCACGCTTTCTCTCCTATCAGCCAAAAGGGCAGTACCCAGTCAAGCACTTCATGCTGCAACTGGGACAATACCCCGGTTCTTTTCTAAAAAAAAGGGTTATGATGTTGACATTGGCATGAGGAGGGTTTCAGCCGGTGTCTCCTCAATAACCGAGGTTATCAACCGGTGTCTCAACAACCAAGACGAAGGGAGTGTCATGACCCCTACGTCAGTTAGAATTAGTTGCACATTTGATTGGAATTTTGGCAATGGTCATGAAGTACGATGTCACATTCCTTACACCGATCGAAATTGGTTTCACTCGATTTGATTTGATCGTGGTAGAATGGGGAATACAAAAGACAGCGTTACTCCCATTAAAGATTCAATTGGAATGATGTTAAAGATTCAATTGGCCAAATTGTTACTAGGGACGATGTGGGTTTAAGTTGTGCCATTAATCATACATCAGTTCAAATACGATGTGGGTTTATGTAGACGGTGCCAGAATTCAAGTTAAACGGTGTCATTTCAAATTTTTATTCATTATACATCGGTCAAAAGTTTAATCATGCATTCTTGGGAAATTGAAAGTAGAGGCAGATGTGTGAAATTACTTCATTCATATAAAAGGGGGGCAATACGGCCTTACAAAAGATAAACTCTGGAGCCTATCCTGGAACAAGGCAATCAAAAAGGAAAAATGCTAAGTCCTAGTACTGGGGGAATCCAGACCGGCAACAGTAGCTGTCCCCTCAGAATCTTCTGACACCATCCTCAACTCCATGCTTTGGCCTTCGGGGAGAGGCAAAGGTTCATAAGGAACGTCCTCAGGTTCCACTGCCTGACCCCGGTCCATGGCATACAGGTAACCATCATGAAACTCATGATAGACACCTATACCGTTCAAGTTAAGTTGCACAGTGGAGTTCCGGTGTACAACTTGACGAACGGTGGAGCTGAAGGCGACGTCGGCTAATTCTGAAAATTTAGCCATCTCCTCGTCCCTCTCTTGCCGTTCCCGGACTTGGGCCTCCTTCACAGTAGCGAGCTCAGCTGCAAGCTCCTTATTCTTCTTCTCCACCTCGGTCTGTCTAGCCAAGGCTTTATCTAGCTTAGCCTAAAGAGCTTTAAGAGCGTCCTCCGAGGCCTGGTGCTTGGCCTCAGCCTCATTCGCCCTCTTAGCAGCTGAGTTGTACGCCGTAGTGAGTTCGGACAGATCCTTCTCACTCTTAGCCAAGGCCGTCTGAGCCTCCACTCTTAGGGCTTTAGCCTTTTTCATCCGGTCTAGGCATTGTTTAGCCTCGAGACTGGAGTAGTAGGATTTCCCCAAAGAATTGAGAACCCCGTCCGCTTTGACCAAGTTGAAGATAGCTCCCTTGACGGCACACTGAGTCTCGGAAGCGGGAAGATTATCCTTCAGCTTAAAAGGGATTTCGAACCTCACCGGTGTCCCCCCGATGTAATCTAAAAACTTTGAAGTGCTGGAGTTCTAGTGGATGTTCTCGTCGGCAGGTTGAGTCCGGTCCGGAGAATTATATACACCGGCAGCCTGCTCCTCCTCACGCTGAGCCTCCACCTCGGCCTCAGCTCTTTGGGCCTTGTGCTTTTTGGCCTTAGAACTTTGGTTGGTATGAGAGCGTTTTTTATTCTGGGCCGTGTCGCCTGGGCCCAGGGCCAAGTTCCCAACTTTGTCAGTCGGGATGCTAACCACCTTGGCCACTATGCACCTTGGAGTTACTCTATTCTCCACACCGGCGGCAGCAGCTTTTCTGGCTTTGGCCTGTTCCCAAAGTTTCTTCAGAATGTCAATCCGAGCCATTTCGCTTGAAAAACAGAACCCGTTGTTAGCACCGGTACGTATATATATATATATATATATATATATATATATATAAAATCTCTACCTAAGTAAGTATCCCGGTAAGACTCCGTCCCAAGGAGGTTTTTGCAGGAGATCTTGGCAAAGCGAGAGTAGGCCCTCAGAGCATCCAAGACTTTCTTGGACTTCGTCGATAGAACACTTTCACTGACGGAATAGGCGTTGCTGCTCAGGAGAAAGTGCTCATGGGTCCAGCCGGTGTAGAACCTCCTGGAAAAATCTAAATTCTCCCAGAACAACGGCCTTCCCACATTAACCTCGACTTTGACATAAGAGTGTTTGAAGCTGACTCCGTCTGTCTTGGCCGACTCAGTATAGCTCTCAAAGTTTACAACCTTGGCATCACACCGGTTGATGAAATCGAGGCCCCCTCCTGCGTTACCCCGGAGCATCACCCTACAGTAAGTGAAGAAAAAGGTGACAGTGAGGACGAAGTGGAAATACTCCCCAAGTACCTCCAAAGATTTCACCAAACCCTAGTCGTTGGGATGAAACTGGCTGGGGGAACAGTCCAAGAACCGGAGTACCCCTATTTCAAACTCCGTGAGGGGAAGACAGATGCCAATCTTGGAAAATAGTATTTCATACATGAAAATATACCTAGACCCCGATTGATGGCAGATCCGATCCGATGTTAATGGGCAGAGAACGGTGAAATCATCTTTATGTTCATCGCCGGAGTGAACAATGACGTCCTCGATGGTGACATCGGCAGCATCCTCTACGTAACGAGAGACGATGTTCCTGGGGTCTTCATGAACCCAGAAGTAGGGATCCTGGGCCTTCTCGGCGAGCCAATCTATCCGATGTGCTACAACGTTGGTCTTGACAGTGCTGGTTGCGACTACAGGGGTTCCAGTAGAAGAATTTCCAGAGGAAGCCATGAGGACGGTGTGGCGAAGGAATGGAACACAGCTGTAAAATGCCACATCATCAGATAAATAAAGATTGGCACTGCTATCCCGCTCACTAGCAACGCCTAAGTCAAAAGATGAGGACGATGTATGGGAGTTAGATGATGTGTCAAACTCCCTCATTTCCCACAAGGGCAATATGGAGAAATGATGTCCTGAAACTATCGGCCTGTGTGAACCCCCTGAGGCAACTTCACGCTAATCCCGGCTCGTGACTCCTCCCGACTGATGCCGGGATGTGATTGAAGGAGGTCCGGACAGGACCTTGACAGAGTCGTTGCTTGAATTGTTGTCCATACCCTATCTAGAAAATAAAGAAAAAGACGGTGTGGAGATACCTACTGAGACGATACGAGCTGTCCTTTTGGTGCGAGCCAGGATGTTTCGAAGACACCGGAGGATTTAAAGACACCGGAAGATTTGAACGTCAGAGCAACAGAGGTTCGGAACCAGAAAACAAGTGAAAATGAACGACCCCCTGCCTGCTTTTATAGAGTGAGGGGACGGGGATCTAGAACGTTCCATATTCTGGCCCAGGCCCATGAAAAAGGCCCACTCGCTTCGAATGTTCGCATTCCGGTCCGAAGGCGTGAAAAGGTGAAATTTGAAAGGACGAATCAGGTGGTGACGCGTATAGAGGCTCTCAAGTCATTTCAAGTGGGTACCAGTCATGAGATCACACCGGCGGTTATCGTATCGGTTGAGAAGCTCCACTTGGATCCGACATCGGCGTTCACGTCTTTGCTTCCTTTTCACTTCAAAAACACGAAGGCTTCATGTTTCTCTTGTGAAAAAGAAGTAAAGAGGGGCATCTGTGAACACCTATATCGGTCTGGTCAGTTTCGACATCAAATTGACACCGTCTGAAAACGTTGAATCCTAACCGATATGGAGGTAGGTGACATCATTCGATGTCCAAATGAGGAACACCGGTCTGTAGTTTTGAAGAGCGACACCAGCTTGGATCATTGAAAGGAACACCGTCTAGTGAACCGGTGTCCCTCATGATCCGGTGTAATAGGTTTCAGGGACCCAGCATCAAATTGGCGAGTCCGGTTGCCCATACCGTGACTTGTAATCGCATCATCCAAGCTGATCCTCGAATCCTGAGGGTAGCAGACAACAAATAAAAAATGAAAATAATAAAAAATTACCCACCAGCCGCTGCTCCCCATGATTGTTAGTGGCCAGGCTGTCTCTCCACTGCGCACATGGGCCTAGTGGAGGCTAGAGCTGTCCAAGCACTCAACAAGTACCCTGAAGCTCTATAAATACCCTAGCTGAAAAGGCACAAGGGTCAGCGATTCTACACCTCTGAATTCTAAGAAATTTGTCCGATGTTCGAAGCTCCAAGTCCTCCAGATAATTACTCCGACTCGTGGATTTTTCTTGAAAAAGCAATGGCCCTGAGGTTCTGAATCCAATCACCAGGGTATCGGTCTTCATCCTGGAATAAGATTCTCCCCTATTGCCTCGACTCCGTCCAGAACCTCACAAACTCCTTAGTTCAATCCCACATCGGTTCCCCACTGCAAATCTGATTCTCCATTAAACCATATACCATTTTTTCCTTTAAGCTCCACACCGGCTCTTGTAATCATTCAATCCTCATTTTGGCTGCAGCTGTTCTAGCCCACATCGGCTTGCACTCAAGGACCGGCTCCTTTTCAATATTTCCACAACGGCTTATACTCAAGAACTGGCTCCTGCTCAGCATCCCTATACCGGTTACAATTCTCTCCATTTTTTATCTCCCTTTTAGGTCATTTTATTAGTTTAGTTTTACATTATTTGCCCTTCTGTCAGATCTGTTATTTCTTGTTTAATTTACTCCCTTGGTTAAATTTACTCCGCTGTTAAAATTCACTTTTACCCTGTTCCCCGATAATAATAAAAAAAACAAGCATTTTTCTCGTGTTTATTTTGATCAATATAAAAGTTGTTTTAGCCAGTGTCGTGCGGAAGTACTTCTGCCTACACTATTCTTGAAGTCCATACACGTGCAAAGAACTTCGCCTTGTATGTTCTTTTTCCCATCAATTTCACCTGTCATTAAGTCATTAGCTCCATCTACAACACCCCTCATCAAGAACTACATGACCCTAATTTCTTGAAAACTCGAGAATACGTAGGACCAGGACTTAACTCCTGTCAGGTCCACTTCTTTTCTTCTCCCGTTCTTCTTTAAAAATTAATGTCATTCTCATCATTGCATAAAAGTCAATTTAGATGTGACGTCTTATTGATTTTCTTCCATTTTGTCTTGACCTCTGTCATTCTTTCATAAAGATCGGGCTAATTTGGACGAGACGTCCTGTTTATCCTCTTCATTCCCCAACCCTGCATCTTGATGAGAGAATGATTAATTTGGACAGGACGTCCTATTAGCATTCTTGCCCTTTTCCATATACATCCCCATTAAAAGGCCAGGGCTAATTTGGACGAGACGTCCTGTTAACCCTTTTTTATTCCCAACCTTGTATTTTTATGGAAGGATGACTAGTTTAGACGTGACGTCTTGTTGGCATTCTCTTCCTCCTTGGTTTTGTACCTTCCCCGTGTAGATCCAGGTTAATTTGGACGAGACGTCCTGTTAACCTTGCTTCAGTACCCCATGTTTGTATGTTTTGCTCCCTCTATTTCAAAAAATAATAATAAAAAGGAGGAAATAAAATCTCTTTTGTAAGGCTATTCATATCACGTGTTTTCAATCTTGGTACTATTTTTAACAGGCGATGTAGGGTGCTAATACCTCCCTACTCGTAACCGACTCCTGAACTTGAATCTCACATTTTTAACCAGTGCTTTACCGAAGCAAGTTTTTTTCTCAATGTTTTTTCCATGAATAAAAAAACGTTGGTGGAGACTCCCTATTCTTTTACCACCTTTTTTGAGGGTCGGTCGTGCCGCCATGATCCCGGTCGCGACAACCACCACTTCATCGCCTCCAAGGATTGTCAGGGAAAAATCCTCATCAAAAAAGGATATCACTGGTGCCATCGCACCGTCCCTGTAGGGATGGTTGTTTCTGGGTTTCCCTTGCAATGAAAGAACCATGCGATGATGATTCTTTCTGGCTGTGATGGAAGCTCCTCCTCCAGCGAATCCTCCAGCAATCATGTCAATAGCCTCATGTCGGCCCTGACGTTGTTGTTGGGGTGTAACGTTCTGCTGCGTGGGCCCTTCGGCTATGACTCCCTTCTGCTTTTCAGCTGCTGTAAATCTCCTAACTGGAGTGTGATCATCATCTCCGTCGTCCTTGCGATCTCTTCCGCACTTTTTTATCTGTTCTGGGTTATCAACAGATTTTTCTTTGAATAGATACTGCTTAAGCTTGCCTTCTCGGATTAAAGTTTCGACTGCATTTTTTAGGGCCTGACATTCATCTGTAGAGTGGCTATTCTGCTCATGAAATGCGCAGTATTTTTACTGGTCTTCGTGTCTGCGGATATGTGGTGGCTTTCTGACCCATATACGTTAAGCATTGGCCAGCTGATTTCCCTCAAGATTTGTGAATGCTTAGTATTTAACGGGGCATAATTACTAAATGCATTTACCTATTTCTCCTGACGCTTGGGTGCAGGGCTATTGAAGGCGTTGCCATGGAATGGTCTTTCCAGGCATTCTGATCTTGGCCTATCCTTATCCCTCCATGGTTGCTATTGTGGTACTGGGGGTTTCCCTCTCGTTGTTGTTGCCTCTAAATGCATCTCAATGCCCATATATTTGGAGGTTTTCCTCCTGAACTCTTCGAAGTTTGTGGGAGGGCTTTTTGCTAGTGATAAAGCGAAAGTGGAGTTTAGTTGCAAAGCTTCTATCACGATGTGTAATTGTAGTGCCTCTGCCAAATTTGGAATAGCGGTTGCTTCTTTGTAAAATCTCTTTAAGAAGTCTTTAAGAGTCTCACGCTCCCCTTGCCTGATTTGAGCCAATGTATAAGAAGTTCTGGGAACATCTCTAGAGATGACAAAGTGATCCACAAACGTTGTCCCCATCTCTTCCCATGAATCGGTAGAGCCTGATGGTAACCCCTTGAACCAGCCGAGAGCGTCATCTACTAGGGTACGAGGGAACATCCTACACATGACATCCTTATCGGCTCCCAAATACATGGTTTCATACACATATGCATCTAAGTGCTTTGTAGAATCAGCCTCCCCGCTATATTTCCCAATAGAAAGAGGTTGAGTAGTTTGTAAGTACTTTGTAATAGCCACATTCATCAGCCTTTGGGAAAATGGGACGTAGGGTCTATAGGCCCCATGCATCACAGTTGGCTCCCATCTCCTGCCACTAGCTCTCTCCCCAGAGTCATGTGTTTGCTCATTCTCTTCATAAGTGGGGATCTGTGAGTATTGAAGGTTCGCGGATTTTCTTCCTTCATTCATGTGGTGAGTTTTCTCTGCTTGAGACATTACTTTCTCCTCTGCAGACTTCTTTTCTCACTTCAGCTCCACCAACTCCTCCATCAACTGGCATATCATCTCATCTCGTGGATCAGTTATTGCTGGTGTTTACACCATTCTCCTTAAACTTCCTCCTGGTGAATCAAAAGTCAGACGTCTATTCACTGGTTGCTCTTAGGCAGTGACATCCTCCACATACCCATCTTGCATGTTTCTCCCATTGCCTTCCATGATGAAAGACAAGACTTCAAAAATGAAATGTGGGAATGACTTTAACGGGTCCCACTGGGTGTACTAATGAATTGTCCTTTTCCGGGGTCAAGAGATCTGGTATGGGACCAGCCACAAGAGTTTAAGGTTTCTGGTATTTGTACACCGGTACGGTGGGTATCCGGTATTATAATTCGATTTCTCAGTGGGAGAGAATCAGCCTTGTCGTCCTGAAGGTCCTACACACTGGTCTTTCGCATCGAGGGAGGGCGAAAGGTGGTGCCACCTGTGAAAATTCTCTGACGCTCAAGTTAGTGTGATAAAGTAATGTAAAGATTTTAGGGCTAAGGAAAGAAGAAAAAAATGCCTTTCTGTATGTGTTCTTGCTATATTTATAGGTGGAGGAGAATGATGGGTTTGATTACCCCAGGGAACAAACCTGACTTGCCTCGTAAGATGAGCCTTGGGAGTGGGGAATATCCTCTTTGTCTTGTCAAAGCATGGGATTATATATATATTTAATTAGCGTGGGAAACAAGTATGGGTTACAGGATAACATGCCTGTCTCTTGAAGGCAGTTATTCATCATGGGTGATTCAGAGTTGATGCATTCTTTCCAAGGCTACTAATAATTGATTAATAACTAATCTGATGTGGAGAAGGTGTTATGTCTGATATGCTAGGTGTCAACATGGGCTTACCGGTATAGGGAGAGCACCTATACGGTCTTGTTATTCCGATGTCTTACCTGTTGGATCAGTAACATTGATGGATCGGGTGACACGTCACACGTGTCTTGGTACCGGTGTCGAGACCGGATCAAATATTTTGTTTAAATCACTGAGAAAATGTCTTATACTTTTTTCCCAAGGAGGTTTCTTTTAGAATAATTTTCAAACAAATAGTCTGTATATCATTCACCATTCAATGTGTGTAATCTAAATGAAATTTTTAATTCCTTCACATTACTTTTATAATAAAATATTCAAATACACAGTAAATTTCTTTGTTATAAATAAAGGGGCGAGGCACCGAGTTTTTTGTTGAAATTTCAAAACTTAATAGTATTGGGAGGAGAGTACTAAGTGAAGAGAGGAAGATATTTTCCAAAGGAAAAAGGTTTTGTAAAAATTCTAAGGTACGTAATAATACATTTCTTTTATAATCTTTTTATGATTATGAAGATTTTTTTTATATCACTTAAAAGTCTATTATTATACTTGATATAATATTATTTTAAGTTACTATTCTAAATAGTAAATTACTATATTAACAGTAATTACTATTACGAATAGTAGATTACTATTCAAGTAGTAAATTACTATTTACTGTTACTATTTGCTGTTACTATTCATATTTTACTATTTACTATTACTATTCATGTTTTACTATTTACTGTTACTATTCATGGTAACTATGTAAAATTTACTATTTACCATTATTATGCATAATTACTATTTACCCTTTCTGTTTCAAATAACAATTTAAATTTTCATCTTATAATTATATTAAAATAAAATTGGTATATTTTAGAACTCGGAGACGAGGCGCGCACAGACTTTCCATAACGAATCAAGATACAAGAGGTAATGGGGAGTGAGATAAAAATATAATATGAAAAGACATAAAAATAATGGGAGGAGTTTCATACTCCTTTTAAATTTAATAATAATATTATTTTAAAAATAATAACTTTTTAACTTAAAATTTATAATAAATTTTAAATTAAGTATCTTGTGTAACTTACTCTGACATACCTATGCAAGGACCTGGATTTTTATAACCTATACGAACTAGACTGAACCTATGCAAGGACTTGTACTATTATGACCTATATGGACCGAACTAAACCTATGCAAGGACTGGATTATATGGATTTACATAGACTTATACGAGGAATGGACTATAAGGACCCAAAATCAATTTTATTAATTTAAATAACCATTAAAATTTGAATTATATTTATGAGTGGTATTTAATTTATTTGATTTGATTATATTTGATTGATGATATTTAATTATGATTGATAATATTAGATTGTGATTGATGATATGTAATTGTGATTGATAATATTTGATTGTGATTGATGATCTTGTGATGTGGAGTTGAGCATATAGCAAGCATGACGGAAAACTAAAACTCAGTAAGAATTTTCTTACCTTACTCTTTAAATAAAGAGAAAATATTTTATAATCATTTTAATCTTTTATTTCTTCTAGAGAATTATTTTCATTAACTTTACTTTTAATCTTTAGAATAAAAATCTAGTATTTATTTTAGAAAGAAGATATTTTATGAAAATTAATAATTAATTCTTAAATTAAAGAAAAATTTATAGGTTTAAGTATTTTTAGTTAATGAATTAAGAACTATTCTCTTTTAGTTAAATAAAATTTTCATAAGTAAATTATTTTGTTTTTTATCCAACCTAATAACTAAAGATATTCAGAAATAATTGAGATTTCTAAATTCGATCTTGCTAAGATTCAATTTAAGAAAGATTATGTAAAATTTTATATGAGAAAATTTTGAGATATTTAAAGCTTGAAAACTCAATTTTAGTGAAATTTGAATTTAAAAACTGTACCAAATTTATTTCTGTATGACATAAATTTAGAGAAGAAATTGAGGAAATGTACAGTTTATTGAGATGATATTGTAAACCTTTATGGTATTTAATAATTGATTTTCTGAAAACCTTAACCAACTAAATACGCGAGTAGTTCATGCATCATGAATTATTAAAGTGAAACAAAATAATATTGTCTGGGGACGGATTGTAGAAACCGAGGATACATTAGAGGAGGCTTAATTGCGAGCCTTGGGATAAGAGGGTGTGAAAGGTTGTTTCAGGGGACCTGAGGTAGCTCCCTAGTATCGGGTACTTTCACAATAAAACCTTCTCAATCTGACTAGTCTCTAAGTGTTTCCATGTCAATTGAGTTGTTCATGTTATTATTATCTGAAATTGTAGAACAGTGTAAACTCCTGGTTGGCCCATTGCAAATTAAAATTTAAGGGCGCACATATATAGGTAAGTTATGATGAAGATATTGCATAACATTCACGTATTCATAATTGATTGTGTATGTGATTGTGATTGATATTATTATATATTAGTTTGTGAAAACCATTTATTTTTTATGCTCCATTTGGGATATTATATTATGTTTCTCACTCCTTTCTCCATGTTTTTGTTTCATATGTTTTAAATTGATAGTTCGTACAGAGGGAAGGATCAGTAAATATAGCACGCTCTAGAAAGGGAGCTCGGTATGAATACCGTGCTCCAATGAATAAATAATGTTATTACGTAACTGCTCTTGGCCATGGAGTTTCCTTTTTTTCTAATAATGTTTAATATTTATTTACTTCATATGAATGTAAAATTACTTTATAAATTTTAATGATATTATGAGGTATTTCAGAAATATTATATGTAATTTATTCCGATAGTTTCTTTTTAACAATTATATTTGATCCGGTCTGGATACCGGCCCATAAAGTTGTGAAGTCAGAATGACCTCTTAAATAGGCAACCGGTGTTACAGGGAGATATTGTAACATCCTAAAAATTTTATTCTCATGTATAATCATTTGGATTTAGACCATCAATGATATTATCTATTTTATCTCAACTTTCTACATAAATTTTTGGTTAGGACAACATCTTCAATTTAACCTTTTACCATGGTAAATAATTTTAACTTTATACCTTAGGTAAAAGTTAATCAAGTAACTTATTACCTATTTCCTTAGTTATTAATTCCTTTGGTTTTTCCAATTACTCTCATCAAATTGCCATATACTCCACTCAAAATGTGTCATCTTGTACACATTTTAATTGTTAGTTAGAGTCCGAATTTGGAAATGTGGTTAACTACAAAGTTGTTCCTATTTGTCTTAGCTTTCCAACAAGACCCAATTTGTTAAAATCCATTAAGATATGAGAGAGATATGCCCAAAATACCTAAACAGTGTCAGAATTGATATTTTACTTCAATCATATCCTCTTGTACATATTTTAATACCTTGTTAGAGTCCGAATTTGAAAAAGTGGTGAACTACAAAGTTGTTCCTCGTTGTCTTAGCTTTCCAACAAGACCAAATTTATTAAAATCCATTACGGTATGAGAGAGATATGCCTAAAATACCGAAAAAGTGTCAAAGTTGATATTTACTTCAATCATACAAGCTCCATTATGTAGGCTGCAGAAATGGTCAACAATACAGCTCATTTTTCTTACCTAAAACCTTTATTATCACCACAATAATGTACCTAACATCCCACTACAATCCCATTATGAAAAGCTTGTCCCCCACTTGTCATTTGCATCATTAAATCAACACTACATCTTGTTCCCAAGTCTGAATTCTTAGAACAAGCTAAAGTTAGTGAAGTCTCTCTCTTATTTCCTTTCATTTTCTCTATCAAAGTCACCCTTGATCTGAAGCTAGGACAATAAGAGAACATTTTCAACCACTCTAGGATCCTCCATCAAGGTAAGAGGGGACAGGGTTGTGAATAATTATGAAATGGGTAGAATTGTATGCTGTTCTAGGATTCCAGTTTTAATTTCGTATCTTGTTTCTCAGTTTTAAGATTGAAAACGTGTGAATTTGATTCTAACTTCTTCATGAAATTTTTTGTTATCTGAATTTTGAGACCTGAATCAATTAATTTGAATATGTATAGCAAAAGTTATAGCCAAAATACTACAGCATGTCTGAGTGGAATATTTGTTCTATGTTCTGTGTATATATTGATATTCTGGGAATTTTACATGCATAATCAACCTTTGATGTCTTCACAAAAGTTGTAGATAATTGTGTTATGGATCTATAGAAAGTGGTTTCAAGTCAAAATGATTTTTGTAGCTTGAGTTATGCCTAAAATACTGAAGTATGTTCAAGCTGTAAATCTGTTGACTTGAGATACGTATTTTATTTTTTAAATTGGGAATTTTGTGGTGAGAATTAGTGATTGGTGTCTTCATCAAAGTTGTAGATCTCTTTGTTATGTGAATTTTGAGACCTTAATTGACTGATTTGGATATGTATAGCATGAGTTATAGCCAAAATACTATAGCATGTCCGATTGAAATACTTGTCTTATGTTTTGTGTATATATTAATATTCTGAGAATTATACGTATGTTTTTAGACTTTGATGTCTTCATGAAAGTTGTAGATATTTATGTTATGGATCTATAGAAAGTGGTTTCAAGTTAAAAGGATGTTTGTAGATCTAGTTATGCCTAAAATACTGAAGTATGCTCAAACTAAAAATCTGTTTGAAATGATATGTGTAGCATGAGTTATAGCCAAAATACTATAGCATGTCCGATTAAAATACTTGTCTTATGTTTTGTGCATATATTAATATTCTGGGAATTATACATATGTTTTTAGACTATGATGTCTTCATGAAAGTTGTAGATATTTATGTTATGGATCTATAGAAAGTGGTTTCAAGTTAAAAGGATGTCTGTAGCTTTCGTTATACCTAAAATACTAAAGTATGCTCAAACTGAAAATCTGTTAACAATGAAATATGAATATTATTTTTTAAAACTGGGAATTTTGTGATGAGAATTAATGTTCAGTGTCTTCATGAAAGTTATAGATATTTGTGTTAGGAGTAATTTAAAACTGGTCCCATGCCAAAATTATTTTTGTAGCTCCAGAAACGTTGAAAATACTAACATATGTACGTTTTGAAAACTCTCTTTGAGGCAGTTCTGTATTCTGTGAATAAGAGGTGTTTCTGCTTGGAATATGAAATTATGGTCTTCATGAAAGTTGTAGATAATTCTATTATTGAGCTATAGAAAGTGGAATCACATAAAAAGGATTTGATTTTCTCATGTTATGGCTGTTTTACTAACGTATGTCGCTGTTGGAAATGCTGAAATTTACTTACAATGGTTATTGTGGATGAAAAAGATATTTTCTCTATGAGTAACAATTTATTATTGAATTCTTGAGATATTATGAAGTATTATGGATGTTGATGAGTGTCTAATGAGTATTATACAGTTTGTGTATTTTGGTGGTGAATAATTATGAATGACTAAATTAAGATATATATATGAATGCCTTGCGGTTATTGATACATGTGGTTGAAACAGTAAATCCATGATTTTGAAAATTATTATATATGATGTGTCCCTTTGAGGACTTGTGGTTTTTCCAAGAGGTTTTGGAAATGTTGATATCATGGTATGTTAAATGGTAAAAAGAATTAAAGGCATTCATGCATCATAAGCATTTGGACGCACCATGGAATTTAGGGGTTCCATGATTGCCTACCCTGGTGGGGGGTTACTCTATGATGAGTTTAAGCCCTATTTTCGCAGGAGCCATGGAGTGTAGGGATTCATGGTTATGCTAATTCCTACTTGTGCACTTATTTTCGCAGGAGCCATGAAGGTGTAGGGATTCATGGTTATGCTAATTCCTACTGGTGTCTCTATGAGACTTTTTACTGCAGTATTCCCACCAAACCTAATGGATCCAGCATGACATCATTTAACTAATTTAAGATTTATTAATTATAAATGAACTTGTTTGGCATATTCATCATATCATTACACCTTGTTGGTTGTGTTTGTGCAATTTTATTTATTTTATATTTATTCTATATTCTGTCTCACTCTTACATTAATTTTTACAGTGAATGCTACACAGAATGAAGAGTGATGCCATGAATGGAGTTTACGTGAATTATTGCTTGGAATTTGACTTTATTTTTAATTTGATGGGTTGTAATAATATAATGTTTCATGTACTATATTTTTCTAAATCGTTTCCGCTATATAAATATTTCATGACTTTTATTATTCGCGACTAGTATGATAATAATCCGCGTTTATCAACTTTTACATGACTTATTACAAATTTCAAAAATGATTTTTAAAACGCGAAAAATTTATTCGAAAAATTACACGGGACGTCACATTGGTGGTATCAGAGCATTTTCAAAAATTCAGGACCAATTGCTATGACATGTATTGATTCTTGATATACTATGTGAATTATTTGATTATTTGTTTGAAAATATGATAAGTATGTGCTATATGACTTGTGCCTAACTGATAAAATGATTTGTTTGATTACTGCTTGATAATATGATAAATGTGTTATACAATTTATTGCTTAACTGATAAACTGTAGAATACTTATAGTTATGTTATAATACAATATATTTTCCCTTAGAATTAGTATAAACCAAACTACGAATGTAGGATGGCAAGAAACAACAACAACAACAACGATATGGCAGCTGCTTTTAATCGCTTGGCTGAAGCCATAGAAAGACAAATTCAACCAAAAAGTACAGGAGGACTTCACGGGTTAGATCACTTCCTAAAAAGGAAGCCATCACAATTCAAAGGAGGTTATAATCCGGAGGTAGCATACCTATGGGTTAAGGAAATGGAGCATATCTTCCGAGCCTTGCCCTGCACAGAATTCGAAAAGGTGGAGTATGCCACTTATATGATGGTTGAGGAAGCAGAAAACTGGTGGATACATGCCAGAACTCGTATGATTGAAACCGACAGACCTTTGGACTGGATCAACTTCAAATACTGTTTTCTGGAGAAATATTTTCCAGCGAGTATGAAAAGCCGAAAAGAGCTGGAATTTATGGAGCTGAAACAAGGCTCAATGTCCGTTGGAGAATATGCTGCAAAGTTTGAAGAACTATCTCTCTTTTACCCTCCTTTTCAACAGGCTGGTGCCGAAGAATCAAAATGTGTCAAATTCGAGAATGGGCTGAATCTTGAAATCAAAGAGGCGATAGGATATCAAGAAATTCAGAGTTTTCCTATTCTGATCAATAAATGCCGAATTTTCGAAGAAAATCACCAAGCCAGACTGGCACATGAAAAGGCCAATAGACAACTGAAACCTCAGTCAGTTGATTTCAAAAGGAAAGGGACATTCTATCCAAATCGTTTCAAGGGAGGATCATCATCTTCTCAAAGACGCAGCAATCATACGAATATCAGGTGCCATAATTGCGGAGGTAATCACCATATACGCGATTGCACCCGACACCTAGGAGATGTTACCTGCTATCGTTGTAATCAGAAAGGACACATCAGTCCAAATTGCCCACAGAACCGACAAAACAACGACAGCAACACTATGAATAATCAAAGAGGCTCTAACTATCAGGGAGGTCATGGAGGAAACACGCAAGCTGTTCAACCTCCAAGACAGAACAGGGAGTCAACAGACCAGAGGTTACAACCAACAACTGGAAGAGTCTTTGCCATCAGCGGTTCAGAGGCAGACCAAGCTGATGACCTCGTGCAAAGTAAGTGTGAGATCAATGGTACTATCTTATCTGTGTTATTTGATTCTGGTGCTACACATTCTTTTATTTCTGATGAGTGTGTTAGACGTCTTCAATTACCTGTGAAGCCGATGATATATGATCTGATTGTTTCCACTCCCACCGGTACACGACTTAGGACTACTAAGGTGTGTAACGAATGTTCTGTGCTCATAGAGGGTAAAAAATTTCTAGTAGATCTTGTTTGTTTACCTTTGAAGGACCTGGAAGTAATCCTAGGGATGGACTGGTTATCGGCAAATCGAGTCTTGGTGGACTGTCATAACAAGACTGTGATATTCCCATCAGAAGAAAATCTTACTTCCGACAATCTCAAACTCTTTGCCTTACAAGGTGAAAGACAATTATTTGCCTTGTTTACTCTTCCACAAGGAGATGGTGAATCTAAAGCAATCGAGATGCCAGTTGTTTCTGAATTTCTTGAAGTATTTCCTGAGGATGTCTCAAGTTTACCACCAGAACGTGAGATAGAATTCTCAATTGATTTAATTCCAGGAGCAGAACCAGTATCTAAGGCTCCATATCGCATGTCACCTATTGAACTGGCAGAACTAAAGAAGCAAATTGAAGGGTTATTAGAGAAGCATTTCATCAGACCCAGTGTGTCGCCATGGGGAGCGCCAGTATTACTTGTCAAGAAGAAAGATGGAAGCATGAGATTATGTGTAGATTATCGTCAGTTGAATAAATTGACGGTGAAGAACAAATATCCTTTGCCCAGAATTGATGATCTGATAGATCAATTGAGGGGTGCTATAGTATTTTCCAAGATTGATCTGCGATCGGGTTATCATCAGATTCGTGTCAAGTCTGAGGATATTCCAAAAACAGCTTTCAGAACACGCTATGGTCATTACGAGTATCTTGTGATGCCCTTCGGAGTAACCAATGCCCCAGCTGTATTCATGGATTACATGAATCGAGTGTTCCATTCATACTTAGATCAGTTTGTTATTATCTTCATTGATGACATCCTGATTTATTCTAAGACGTGGGAGGAACATGAAAAGCATCTTCGAGTGGTATTACAAATTCTGAAAGAGAAGCAGTTATATGCCAAGTTGTCTAAATGTGAATTCTGGTTGAAGGAAGTAAAGTTTCTAGGCCATGTAATCTCAAGCGAAGGAGTGTCCGTGGACCCTTCCAAAATTGAAGCTGTAACAAACTGGGAGAGACCTACTTCAGTCACTGAGATACGAAGCTTCCTGGGATTAGCTGGTTATTATCGAAGATTCATTGAAGGGTTTTCTCAAATTGCCCTACCAATGACTCGTCTAACCTGGAAGAATCAACCTTTTGATTGGACGCCAGAATGTGAGAGAAGTTTCCAGGAACTAAAAATGAAGCTTACATCTGCTCCAGTCTTAACCTTGCCTGACCCACAAGAAGACTTTGTGGTTTATTGCGATGCTTCTAAAATGGGCTTAGGTTGTGTTTTGATGCAACAACGGAAGGTGGTTGCCTATGCTTCTAGACAGTTGAGACCACATGAAATGAACTACCCGACACATGATCTAGAATTGGCAGCGGTGGTATTTGCTTTGAAAATCTGGAGACACCATTTGTATGGAGTCAAGTTTGAAGTGTTCAGTGACCACAAGAGCTTGAAGTATTTGTTCGATCAAAAGGAATTGAACATGAGGCAGCGAAGATGGATGGAGTTTCTTAAAGATTATGATTTTGATTTGAAGTACCATCCAGGAAAAGCAAATGTGGTGGCAGATGCACTTAGCCGAAAGTCCATTCATATGGCATCTTTGATGATAAAAGAGATGGAGATGATAGAACAATTCAGAGACATGAACTTGGGTGTGGAGATGAAATCTTCAAAAAGTATGACTTTGGGAACTTTGAAAATAACCAATGATTTTCTGAAGCTGATAGGTGAAATATAGACAGAGGACTTGCAACTACAGGAGTTGAGAGAGTTGTAGGCAAATGGAAAGGATATGGGCTTACAAGAAGGATCAGATGGAATTTGGAGAATCAGAAGCAGAATTTGTGTACCAGATGATGTTGGTCTGAGAAGGACGATCCTAGAAGAAGCGCATAAAAGTATGTTGAGCATTCATCCTGGATCAACCAAGAAGTATCAAGACCTGAAGAAAAGCTTTTGTTGTGAATGATGTTGAATGAAAAAGTAATAAATAACAGAGAGTGAAATTTTGTAAAAGATAACAGTGAATGGTTTTCTGAGAGAAATCGATTCTGTAAAACAGGGATTGGCTTCATCACATCTTCACCTTCTGTAAGCTGCATAGTTTTTATATAAGTAAATCGAAAAGATAATTTCTACGTCACAATCATAGTCATTTGTATCAATCCCTCGACTACAAAATTCATAAGAATGATTTCAAACCGCTGATCCCTCAGTCACTTTGAAATCATCCCAGCATTATCGATCGATTGTTTTGACATTTATTGCGTTAGACACCATCCCTGGCTACCTACTCACAATAAGTATTTCTTTCAGATCCGCTTTCAAAAGTCACTTCCCAGCATACTTAAGAAAACTTAAAACAAGAAAATAGTGATCAAGTACTTTCAGGCATTAAACGCAGAAGGAAATACAGAAACTTATCAAATCTCATTACTAAATAAAAACTTACAACAGCATTACTTCGGTGTTGAATGGATTACAGCCAATCCCATAAGGGAGTTTAGTTACTCATGCCTTACATTTTCACCATCAAAAGAATGAATACAGAGAATAATGGAAAAGATTGGATTGTGAAGGAGATACAGGGGATTAAATCTGATGATGGATATATGATCCTGTGAGATTATTTGCAGCTTGATTTATAGGAGTTATGGTTCAGCTTCCCTTGCCAACTTACGTAGAACCCATGCAGCATCTTTCAGAGACTTGTGGATACACAAGAAAGTGGGTGAGTTGGCATCGCACCATTGGTGAATATTAAATTGAAAAATCCCATACTGCATGAGTCACGCTTGAGCTTGATGGTCATGCTCGAGCGTGAAGATTCCTGATGGTCAATAATTGTCTCATGCTCAAGCTTTCTTAACCACGCTTAAGCGTGGCCTTCTGTTTAGCATGCGCTTGATCCATGCTTTCTTCACGCTCAGGCGCTCTTGGACACACGCTCAAGCGTCCCTTTCTTACGCTCAAGCGTGGGGGGGGGGGGGTCTGATGCTACTTGCTTCCTTGTGATCCACGCCCAAGGTTACGCTTAAGCGAGCCCTTTTATTTCAATAGATATATTCCACACTCAAGCCACGCTCAAGCGGGGTCGGGCTCTCGCTCAAGCGGCTCCTTCCCACACTTGAGCATGAGATGATTCTGATGCTTCTTTGTTTTCTCTGTTTTACGCTTAAGCATGGATCCTGTTGCATTCAAGTGTCCTTATTGTCTTGTGCTGGTGCTTCTTGATTTCTTTAGGACTTTTGTCACCTTTCTTCAAATATTTTGACAATTCAAGCTTCTTTACACAATAAAAAAATCATGCTCAATTATGTATTAATTTAGTTAAGTTATTTAGAAAATGAGTCCAATTGAGTCATGAATTTAATCATAAAATAAGCACTTATCAAACTCTCCCCAACCTAGATTTTTGCTTGTCCTCAAGTAAAAAGAAGTTTTGGAAAGGGAATCAAGCATTAATAATCTGAGTTTCTGTTGCAGACAAAATTTTAAAAGACAATAATCTGAGTTGATGTTTAGGCAAATGATTTCCTTAATACCAATTCCTTAAAATGTAATGCACCATTCCCTTGTTCATAAAGCATGTAACCAATTGCTGTAAGAATAAAGAACTCTCATTATTTCTCACGAGGTGGGTGTGTTGCACATTCATCATGAGAACTGCCTAATTAACATTGCCGGTCATTTCTAATCAAAATCAATTCATAAGATAAGTAGGGATTAAAAGGTCTTTTCACCTCCCGATTCTGGGGAAGTTTGCATCAGGAATTGGGTTCGAAGCTTCGATTAAGCTCAGCTTATCATCCCCAAACAGATGGACAGTCAGAGCGTACCATACAAAGTTTGGAAGACCTACTGCGATCTTGTGTACTTGAACATGGTGGTAGTTGGGAGCAGTTTCTTCCACTGGTTGAATTCACGTATAACAATAGCTACCATAGCAGTATTGGTATGGCTCCATTCGAAGCATTGTATGGTAGAAAATGTCGAACGCCCCTTTGTTGGTTAGAAACTGGTGAAAGTTTGGCATTAGGACCTGAAATTGTGCAGCAGACTACTGAACAAATAGAAGTAATCAGAGAGAAGATGAAGGCATCCCAAGATAGACAGAAGCACTATTATGATAAAAGGAGGAAACCACTTGAATTCTAAGTTGGTGATCATGTATTTTTGAAGGTTTCACCTCACAAGGGGATTGGCCGAGCATTGAAGAGTAAGAAGTTGAGTCCAAGGTTTATTGGACCATATGAAATTCTAAAGAGGATTGGTACAGTGGCGTATCAGATTGCACTTCCTCCTCATCTTGCAAATTTGCACAATGTGTTTCATGTATCACAATTGAGGAAGTATATACAAGACCCCACTCATGTGATTGCTAATGATGATGTTGAAGTTAGAGAAAATTTGACCATCCCTACAGAACCCACACAGATCATAGAAAGGTCGATTAAACACCTGAGAAACAAGAACGTACCATTAGTGAAGGTTGCATGGAAACAAGGGAATGATGTAACTCTGACTTGGGAGCGTGAGGATGCTATGAAGACGCAATACCCAGAATTGTTTCACTGAGGAGTGCGTTATGTTAAATTTCGAGGACGAAATTTTTATTAGGGTGGGAGAATTTTAACATCCTAAAAATTTTATTCTCATGTATAATCATTTTGATTTAGACCATCAATGATATTATCTATTTTATCTCAACTTTCTACATAAATTTTTGGTTAGGACAACATCTTCAATTTAACCTTTTACCATGGTAAATAATTTTAACTTTATACCTTAGGTAAAAGTTAATCAAGTAACTTATTACCTATTTCCTTAGTTATTAATTCCTTTGGTTTTTCCAATTACTCTCATCAAATTGCCATATACTCCACTCAAAATGTGTCATCTTGTACACATTTTAATTGTTAGTTAGAGTCCGAATTTGGAAATGTGGTTAACTACAAAGTTGTTCCTCTTTGTCTTAGCTTTCCAACAAGACCAAATTTGTTAAAATCCATTAAGATATGAGAGAGATATGCCCAAAATACCGAAACAGTGTCAGAATTGATATTTTACTTCAATCATATCCTCTTTTACATATTTTAATACCTTGTTAGAGTCCGAATTTGAAAAAGTGGTGAACTACAAAGTTATTCCTCATTGTCTTAGCTTTCCAACAAGACCAAATTTATTAAAATCCATTACGATATGAGAGAGATATGCCTAAAATACCGAAAAAGTGTCAAAGTTGATATTTACTTCAATCATACAAGCTCCATTATGTAGGCTGCAGAAATGGTCAACAATACAGCTCATTTTTCTTACCTAAAACCTTTATTATCACCACAATAATGTACCTAACATCCCACTACAATCCCATTATGAAAAGCTTGTCCCCCACTTGTCATTTGCATCATTAAATCAACACTACATCTTGTTCCCAAGTCTGAATTCTTAGAACAAGCTAAAGTTAGTGAAGTCTCTCTCTTATTTCCTTTCATTTTCTCTATCAAAGTCACCCTTGATCTGAAGCTAGGACAATAAGAGAACATTTTCAACCACTCTAGGATCCTCCATCAAGGTAAGAGGGGACAGGGTTGTGAATAATTATGAAATGGGTAGAATTGTATGCTGTTCTAGGATTCCAGTTTTAATTTCGTATCTTGTTTCTCAGTTTTAAGATTGAAAACGTGTGAATTTGATTCTAACTTCTTCATGAAATTTTTTGTTATCTGAATTTTGAGACCTGAATCAATTAATTTGAATATGTATAGCAAAAGTTATAGCCAAAATACTACAGCATGTCTGAGTGGAATATTTGTTCTATGTTCTGTGTATATATTGATATTCTGGGAATTTTACATGCATAATCAACCTTTGATGTCTTCACAAAAGTTGTAGATAATTGTGTTATGGATCTATAGAAAGTGGTTTCAAGTCAAAATGATTTTTGTAGCTTGAGTTATGCCTAAAATACTGAAGTATGTTCAAGCTGTAAATCTGTTGACTTGAGATACGTATTTTATTTTTTAAATTGGGAATTTTGTGGTGAGAATTAGTGATTGGTGTCTTCATCAAAGTTGTAGATCTCTTTGTTATGTGAATTTTGAGACCTTAATTGACTGATTTGGATATGTATAGCATGAGTTATAGCCAAAATACTATAGCATGTCCGATTGAAATACTTGTCTTATGTTTTGTGTATATATTAATATTCTGAGAATTATACATATGTTTTTAGACTTTGATGTCTTCATGAAAGTTGTAGATATTTATGTTATGGATCTATAGAAAGTGGTTTCAAGTTAAAAGGATGTTTGTAGATCTAGTTATGCCTAAAATACTGAAGTATGCTCAAACTAAAAATCTGTTTGAAATGATATGTGTAGCATGAGTTATAGCCAAAATACTATAGCATGTCCGATTAAAATACTTGTCTTATGTTTTGTGCATATATTAATATTCTGGGAATTATACATATGTTTTTAGACTATGATGTCTTCATGAAAGTTGTAGATATTTATGTTATGGATCTATAGAAAGTGGTTTCAAGTTAAAAGGATGTCTGTAGCTTTCGTTATACCTAAAATACTAAAGTATGCTCAAACTGAAAATCTGTTAACAATGAAATACGAATATTATTTTTTAAAACTGGGAATTTTGTGATGATAATTAATGTTCAGTGTCTTCATGCAAGTTATAGATATTTGTGTTAGGAGTAATTTAAAACTGGTCCCATGCCAAAATTATTTTTGTAGCTCCAGAAACGTTGAAAATACTAACATATGTACGTTTTGAAAACTCTCTTTGAGGCAGTTCTGTATTCTGTGAATAAGAGGTGTTTCTGCTTGGAATATGAAATTATGGTCTTCATGAAAGTTGTAGATAATTCTATTATTGAGCTATAGAAAGTGGAATCACATAAAAAGGATTTGATTTTCTCATGTTATGGCTGTTTTACTAACGTATGTCGCTGTTGGAAATGCTGAAATTTACTTACAATGGTTATTGTGGATGAAAAAGATATTTTCTCTATGAGTAACAATTTATTATTGAATTCTTGAGATATTATGAAGTATTATGGATGTTGATGAGTGTCTAATGAGTATTATACAGTTTGTGTATTTTGGTGGTGAATAATTATGAATGACTAAATTAAGATATATATATGAATGCCTTGCGGTTATTGATACATGTGGTTGAAACAGTAAATCCATGATTTTGAAAATTATTATATATGATGTGTCCCTTTGAGGACTTGTGGTTTTTCCAAGAGGTTTTGGAAATGTTGATATCATGGTATGTTAAATGGTAAAAAGAATTAAAGGCATTCATGCATCATAAGCATTTGGACGCACCATGGAATTTAGGGGTTCCATGATTGCCTACCCTGGTGGGGGGTTACTCTATGATGAGTTTAAGCCCTATTTTCGCAGGAGCCATGGAGTGTAGGGATTCATGGTTATGCTAATTCCTACTTGTGCACTTATTTTCGCAGGAGCCATGAAGGTGTAGGGATTCATGGTTATGCTAATTCCTACTGGTGTCTCTATGAGACTTTTTACTGCAGTATTCCCACCAAACCTAATGGATCCAGCATGACATCATTTAACTAATTTAAGATTTATTAATTATAAATGAACTTGTTTGGCATATTCATCATATCATTACACCTTGTTGGTTGTGTTTGTGCAATTTTATTTATTTTATATTTATTCTATATTCTGTCTCACTCTTACATTAATTTTTACAGTGAATGCTACACAGAATGAAGAGTGATGCCATGAATGGAGTTTACGTGAATTATTGCTTGGAATTTGACTTTATTTTTAATTTGATGGGTTGTAATAATATAATGTTTCATGTACTATATTTTTCTAAATCGTTTCCGCTATATAAATATTTCATGACTTTTATTATTCGCGACTAGTATGATAATAATCCGCGTTTATCAACTTTTACATGACTTATTACAAATTTCAAAAATGATTTTTAAAACGCGAAAAATTTATTCGAAAAATTACACGGGACGTCACAGATATCGCCACACCGGTCATCCGTTGTGCCTTATCCGCTCTCGCTTTGTTAGATGCTTCATCCGTCCTCACTTCACCGTTGTGCATAACCATTTGTCTCAGACTCACTATGAGATAAGAGGGGTTATAACTTATCAGTGAAGATACTCTGCATAGCGGAATGTGTCTAAGTCATTTGTCACAGAGAGTAAGTACAATCATCAGCGAAATATACGGAAAGGTGATTATCCTCCATCCCTGTGTCAGAATCGTACTCTGATAATTGACCTACCTCCCCTGACACACTCTGAATACTAAGCCACTTTGATTGACACACTCTACATGGTATCAGTGCCAAGGGGCCCACTTACATCTAACGATTCATTTCCTACGTTCAACTATAAATAGCATCCAATACACATGCAAGGTTACGTTGTTCTATCTCAGATCTTTACTATTGCATTGCTTGAGTATTCTTTGAGTTTCATACACTCTTCTAACTTGAGCGTCGGAGAATCTTCGCAGGTGACACCACCTTTCGCCCCCCCTTCAACGCGAAACTCTGGTGTGAAGGATCTCCAGGACAACAAGACCAGTTTCTCCCACTGAGAGGCCGGATTACAATACCGGATACCCACTGTACCGGTGTACAAACCCTAAAACATCTATACTTTTGTGGCTGGACCCACACCGGATCCTAGACCCCGGTTCAGACCAGTTCAATATTTAAAAAAATTACAAATTTTTTTAGAATTTATTGAGATGTAACAGAGGACGTTACAAATAGCCTTCTACCAACAAAAAAATATAACATATAAATTATAAATGTCTTTATAAAAAAAGCACTGGTGCATATTAATAAATGAAAATAATATTTTAATTTATATCAAAATTATTTTAAATTATTCAAATAATTCCCACTCAGAAAATAAGGGCGGTCACAAATTAAGACATGAATAATGATCCCTGTCTATTTTTTTCAATCCACTAAAGAATAGCTCATACATTAAAGAGTATAACTAATATTTTCGTTTTTCTTGTTGAAACTATTTTGAACTTCTTAATATGATTATGAATATTAAGACATATCTAACTTATTAAAAAATTTTAGGAATTTATCCTAAAATTTATTAAAAAATAAATGACTGAAATAATGATTTAACCTTATTATATATAAGTGTATACAATTTAAAAACTAAATTAATACCGTCGTGAACTTTTATATAGGAAAATAGATAGAGACAAAATCCTCCTTTAATTTGAAATTTCAAAAATAAAATAAAGAAAGTATTGTCATCAATCTTAAATAAACAAAATACAAATATAAGTTATAAAAAAGGCAGAAAAAAGGAAAAGGAATATTTACATGTACCCTCACTAATTAATTATAACTCCACTTGTTTGTTATCAAGTGAACCACCGACCCACCGTAATAATAGCTACGTTCCATTTATGAATGGTACTAACTTTGCATTTTTCGAAGACTACTGCACAATTCAGAGGACAAGCTTTAGGACAATGATGGAATTTTTAATATGCATCTCTTTTACTTATAAAATATCGTGGAATACAAATCAACATATATTAATACAAGGAGAGAATTCATCTAAGGTTGGAAAGGTTCGCTTAACTTAGCGAGTTAATAGGCTAATCTATTAACCCAATATCTTTTCCTAAATAGTAAAGTTTTTCATTTTAGCGGGTTAGCCTGCAAGTTAAACTATTTAGTAGGGTAGGTCATATTTTTAAGCCTTTTACTTTGGTGGGTTAGGTCAACGAGTCTTAACATCCTTAATATTACATACTATTTAATGCATAAATTAGCAGGTTGTTTATTTTGAAAGTTATTGATGGTTTATTTAAATTATACAATGTTATCCGCTAATAGAAATAATATAGAAAATTTGTTAATCATGAGAATCTTCCAAGATAAAGCATTGATATTGAGTAAAACTTCAAATTTGTTTTGAAAATTATAAGTTTGATGAGTTTTATAGATCTGGCTACCATGGTCCATTATTTGAATGGTCATAATATTTTATGTGAGATATCGTCCGTTCAATTTAAAATTAAAATATAATGTAATTTTATGGTGTCCCTCAATTGAAAAATTGGTTTATAGTATTTTTAATTGAAAAATTAGTATTCATCCTAGTTCAAATCAAATCAATGATTCAACAAAGAGGATAAACAATGTTTCATTGATTTAAGAATGGAGTAGAGAATGATTTTTTCAATTGAAGGACATTCTGAAACTGCAATATGCTTTAATTTAAACTGAACAGATAAAATCTCAAATAAGATATCATGTTAACATATGATCACAAAGGTAATGGACCATGAAATCGCTCTCCATATAACATTTTAGTCCTTAATGTCCCCTGCTTCTAAGAACAACATTATTGTAGGAAGCTTACAGTTACTAGCATTAACATGGTCAGATGGTTACATTGCTTATAAGTCAAGGTGAGTGGTATTAATGGCGATTTTAGATAAAAACTTCTACTTTTATTTTTTTTATCTTTTACAAAATTATATAGGTATATATGTATCTATATAAAGCTAGTTTTAAGTTTTCACATGCAAAGTAACAATTGAGTCTAAATCTATAGAACATTAGTATTGAAATTTTTGTTAATACTACATTCTTAAACATAATTTAAAAATCTCTAATTCTAAAGTGATCTAAAAATTTCATTTTAAGTGTGAACCTAAATTAAAGACAAACTAAACAACTTTTGAGTAAACTTAAATGAATTCTGAATATTTCTTTTCAGAAGATGAACTTGGAGTACTTCTTAATAAAAGAAATCACAACCAAAATAAAAATTCAGTTCAAGATTAAAATAAGATGTTTTGAATCTGATTCGGTATCCATACCGGCCTTTAAACCAAGGGATGACATGCTAAAAGAAAAAGGTATCGATCTAGTAAAATGGCATGAATCAGCAGATAACATGACTGATATGCTTATTGACAGATACCGGTTAAAAGCCTGCTAGAGAGTCAAACCTTCTGAATATAGGATGCAACTTGACTGAAAAGTAGTCTGGTCACCTGTCACTTGTCAAATTAAGAATTGAACCTCTACAAAGGCTATAAATATCATCATTTATGAAGAATTAAGTAAGTCATTTTTACTCTTAATGCTCTGGTATCTTTGAATTCGTACCGACTTAAGTTTCAGAGAGTCTTTGCAGGTACCAACACCACTTGTTCCAAAACAAATGATTTGAGGACCTCGAATCACATAGTCGAAGGTAATGAGTTCTCACTGAGCCAGTGTTATATAATACCAGATTTCTACTAAACCAACGTAAAAATAGAGTCAACATGAGATTCTATACCAGTTGTGAGAGTAACCAAATTACCCCCTGCATACTGGACAATTCATTGGCATACCTGGTGGGACCCATAAATTAAGTCCTACACTTCGAAGCATATAAACAAGAAGTCTAGTCTTGAAAGTTAGGAATATACCTATCTAGACGACATACCACTTCAGAGGGGCACGTCTAGGATGTAATCTGTGTGGAGCCACGCGTGCTAAAGCACAATATCAATTGTAACATCCTGAATTAAAAGTTTGGGGTAAATTATTCTAGTTAAGTCAAACTCAATACACTTCATTTATTTAATTTTCCCTCCCTTAAACTCTATTTTAATTATTTTTATTTTAATCTTTAATTCCTTTTTTTCTTAATCCTTTTTCTTTCTTTCATTTTTTACTTTCTTACTCAAGCTCACTCACTTACTCACTCTCTCTCTCTCTCTCTCTCTCTCTCTCTCTCACACACACACACACACTCTTTCTCTCTCACGTGTGCACTCTTGCTCTTGCTCTTCCTTCCATGCTCACTCTTGCTCTTCCTCTTTTCTTTATTCTTTAAATTTTGCCCTAAATTCCACCCAAGGTAAGCATGGGTATAGCTAATTCTTTCTTTTTCACGATGGTTCCCTCTATGCATGCCAATATATTTGAGTTTCTTTCTTTTCCTCTCCTTAGGGTCATGGTCACTTGGGGATAGATAGGTAAGTCTTTGAAGATCCATTTGCATGCTTGAAGCTTTAAAGCATGACCCAAGCCTTCTCCTACTTCAATGCTTCATTCGGCCTTGAAGAAACAAGGAACCTGTAACATCCCTAATATTTTAATAAAATTTTGATTGGCGGAAAATAATAATAATTTCCCTTGAGATTTATTTGAGATTTTGGGAATTGTTATTAATATAAATACAATTACAAATAATTAAAGATTATGGAAATGAATAAATTTATTTGATTGATTAATTACAAAAGGGTTAAATGAGGTGTAATTAGAAGGAGGTAAAATTAGAAGTTACCAATGGAGATGAAAGGTAAAAGTTTAATTAAAACTTTCAAAAAAATTATAAAAGAAATAAGGAAATGACCATTTTGCCCCTGAGTCTTAAATAATAAAGATTTCCTTCTTCTTCATTCTCCACGCAACTTCTTCTTCTTCTTCTCCTTCACCATTGCCGAATGCCTTGTGCTCCAAGAGGAGGACCATTTCGCGTTGAAACTTCGAAATAACCACGTTTTTGAGATCGTGGCTTCGAGGTGAGTACAATGGACCCTTTAAATTAAGTTATCTCGTCTCTTTCGCTTTCTCCCTTAAACCGAATGGTCATGCATGGTGGGGTAAGGTTCCGTTTTCCACTCCTCTAGTGCATGAGAGCTTAAAATGGTCTTTAGAGTAATGAGGGTGGCATAACGTTGATGGGTTTTGCGTTTCGACCTCCGTAGGTAGCGGAACGGACGTCGGAGGACCGAGCGGCAAAGCGGGTGTTGGATTCAGAAGTAGAACCTTGAACCCAGCGCTTAGAGGGCGTAACCGGCATCAAGAACAAAACATCGAAGCTTGGAATCGAGGTAAGGGCGTGTTCGGGTCGTAATTAATTAGAATAGGTGCGTATTTTGGGTTTGGGTCACCGAGCTAAGTATTAAAATGGTAAGAAAGATTGTTGGATGATAATTGCATGTGTATGTATGTATGAATGTGAATTGTGTATGGTTTATGATGAGGATGAGATTAAAGTGTTTTGTATTGTGATGATTCGATGTGTATAGTGGCATTGTGATAGCGGGCTTGACAAGTAGGTCGCCCATTTGATGAGTATGATTTGTTGTGATGGCCACTTGGTGTATGATATGAGGAATGTGATACATATATGCATGATTATGTGGTGTGGGATGGCCGACGGTATGTATAGCCCTTTGTTTCTGGCTCCCGTGGTTTTTGTGCCCAGTTGAGCTACCCAGTGGTCAAGTAGGACCCAGTGGTTGAGGTGGAGAGTCAAGTAGGACTCGGTGGACCAAGCAGGGTTCACGGGGTGTCAAGTAGGACCCCTAGCTGAAGGCCGATCCTTTAGTATCCGGATACTAGGCGTCGATTTTGTATGAGAGTCAGTGGTGAAAATTGATGAAATTATTGGCATTGTGTGATGATGTGTATATGCTTTATTATATTTGTTGGTTGTGATTTGCCATTTGAGGATAAAGAATTTGAATGGAGTTATGATTGGTAAGTATAGGTTGCGGATAAAAGACGAGACTAATTGCATAAAGTAGAGTTTGTAAATATGTATCTTGTTATTTAATTATCGTTCTAGATTAATTATGATACCAAACACTCACCCTTGCTGTGGTTTTCTTTTAATTTAGTAACCAGTGACAGGGAAGAGGTCGAAGCTCCGGAGGTGCGCCAAGCGGAGGATTAATGCCAAGGAGCAGAGGAAATTATAAATGAAATGATGTGTACAACGTGTATTGTGTTTTATGTATGTTATGCTTGCATGTTTCTTGGGTGTGTTGGATTAACTTTATAATATGAATGATTGTGATAGATAATGAGTTAGGATTGGTGTGTTGAATGATGTGGATATGGATTCATGTTGATGAAGTGGTATGGTGGTGATACTAATATGAGTAATGTTGAATTCCATGAATTTGATGTGTATTGGCATGGAGCCAATAGTAGGTATGAATGATGAATTGCTATAGACAGGTTTTGTATATAATTGTGAGACATGAATAATGCAAATGGTGTGTGAATTGTTTAGTGCCTTGATAATTGGTATGCATTTGGTGGATTGGAGTTAGAAGTGGAGTGTATGTTCAATTGAAAACCAATCCTAATTGCATGTTTGGATGTATGTAAATGGACAAATTAGGCCAAATGGTGCATATGAATGTTTAGGCATGCTAACTTGTGTGAAAATTCTAGGTTCCCACGCATGTGTTGCATAATTCACTCGAGCGAGCTGGATTCTTGCTCAAGCGAGAATACTCTGTACCTTCAGTATAGTCACTGGCCCAGTTTCGCTCAAGCGGATCCAGATTCGCTTGAGCGATGTCTAGAGGAAATGGCCACTATGTCAGATTCACTCAAGCGGGGAGGATTCCCGCTCAAGCGAGTTGTGTATGTATTAGGAGAATATGGTTACTGGAGGATTTTTGCTCAAGCGGGTGGAGTCTCACTCGAATGGAGGGCAGAGGAATTGGTTGTATGTCTTTTTCGCATGGTCGAATGTGACTCGCCTAAGTGAAGGAGGGGAATTTAGGTACTGGAGTGATCTCGTCTGAGCGGGAACGAGGCCGCTTAAGCGAATGGCAATGATAGAGTTTCTGGACTAATTTAGCTTAAGCGAGTAAGATCTCGCTCAAGCGAAATAAGGATCTGATGCGTATGGATGCCCTTGCTCAAGTGCGAACGTGGCTCGCCAGGGAATGAAATGTGGATCTCGCTCAAGCGAGTAGGGACTCGCTCAAGCGACATGCACTGTGTTCGCTTAAGCGAGTAAGGGTCTCGCTTAAGCGAGTGGCCCCTAATTCCTTTTTCTCATTTTCCTTCATTTAACAAATTTCTTTTGTTTATTTGATTTATTTATTACTGTCTATCATGTTTAGTGAAAATAAATGTCATTTTGAATTAGAACTTAATTATTATTATTAAACGTGAAAAATTTATTATGAAAATCAATTAAACGGATATAAGTAAATGTAATTTGACGTAGGTCGTCACAGGTGGTATCAGAGTAGTTCTTTCCATGATTGCAATAGGTGGATATGTGTAATAAATTATGTGAGTCCTGTATAGGGCTATTATATGTTTTTATTGTATTTGTTGTGGTTATTTGTGTTATTGGCAGGGTAGCTTAGCATCATTCCCTTGGCACTCTGGCGGCGTTGTGTTTTATATGTTTGAGGTAAATATCCTACTCCCTGGTAGATCATTGGTTATTAATGGTGATGTGTTTGGTTATTGTAGAATTACTTTATGGCTGAGGAAGCTAGTTCTGGTGGAGGAGATGACTTCTTCTCAAAATTTTCTCAAATGATGAGTAGGACTGAATCTGGTCCCACTCTTGACAAGTTCCTGAAAAGGAATCCACCTGCTTATAAAGGAGGGCATGACTATGATGGAAAGTATGTTTGGATACGGGAAATTGAACAAGCTTTTGAGTATTTTGAATGTTTGGAGGAGCCGAAAGTGCAATTTGTAACTAAACAGCTGAAAGATAAGGCTAGAGTATGGTGGTCTAGAACCAAGGTGCAAAAGAATGCAGCAAGTGAATCGCTGGTGTGGGCAAACTTTCGTAGGAGGTTTCTCGTCAAATATTTTCCTGACAATTACAAAATCCGTAAGAAGATGGAGTTTCTGAGGCTAGAACAAGGTAGAATGTCAGTGGCTGAGTATACTACCAAATTTGATGAATTGTGTGACTTCTATCACCCTTTCTCCTTGGAAGGAACTGAAGACAGTAAATGTGCTAAGTATGAAGCTGGATTATGAATTGAACTTCGCAGTGTGATTGTGCCTATGGAAATTCGAGATTATCCCACTTTGGTGAATAAAGCTAGGCTGACTTAGGAAGTACAATTGCAGAGAACATTTCAACCAAAGGATAAGAAACTGTTAAAGGCAAAAGGATTCAGCTTTAAGAAGATGGGTCAGTTCTTTCGTGGCGGCAAGTCTTCCACTACGTCTTCTTCCTCTTTTGGTCATGGTTCTACAGGTCGTTCTAGTGGCCATTCTGGTAGTCGTGCATGCTATAATTATGGTCAGGAGGGCCATATTGCGAAACATTGTCCGACCAGTCAAATTGTTTGCTTCTAATGTGGACAACCGGGGCACCTTAGGTCGGATTGCCCATAGAGGCAGCAACAGGGTGGACATGGCAATCGAGCCAATACTTCTGTGACTCGTGGTGCTAATTTTCAGAGGGGAGGTAGAAACGGCAGTGGTCGTGGAGGCCAACACTCGAGGAGGTCTGATGCTTAATCCAGTGGTGCTCAAAATGTTATGGCTGGGCGAGTATTTGCCTTTGATGCTTCTGAAGTGGCAAGAACTGACAACTTGGTGTAGGGTGAGTGTACTATTCATGGCTATCTGGTAAATGTAATTTATGATTCTGGTGCTACACATTCTTTTATCTCTGAAAGTTGTGTATGACGGCTTAGTTTGTCGGTGGTGTTAATGGAGAATGCTCTTAGTATCTCCACTCCTATTGGCTCCACATTCCGTGCAACCACTATATGTGGGGAATTGCCAATGCAAGTTGAAGATCGTACCTTTCTGGTGAATCTAATCTGTATGCCATTGAAGAACTTAGATATTATTCTATGTCTCGATTGGTTAGCTACAAACCATGTTATGGTGGATTGTTATCGAAAGACTATAATCTTTTCCCAAGAACTTGACAGTAAGAATGTGGTAAGTAATGTCTCCGTAACTTATGTTATTCTATTTACTTCGGAAGGACGGTATAATCTTATGCCTAGTGACATTCCGGTGGTGTGCAATTTTCCTGATGTATTTCTGGAAGAGATTCCGGGATTGCCTCCCAATCGGGAGATTGATTTTGCCATTGATTTGATTCCCGGGGCCAAACCTGTGTCCCGTGCACCTTATAGAATGTCTTCTGTGGAATTGACTGAAGTGAAGAAGCAAGTGAATGAGATGCTAGAAAAGGGATTTATCCGACCGAGTGCTTCACCTTGGGGCGCTCCGGTATTATTGGTGAAAAAGAAAGATGGCAGCATGAGGATGTGTATTGATTATCGGCAATTGAACAAATTGACGGTGAAGAATAAATATCCTTTACCACGAATTGATGATTTGTTGGATCAGCTGCAAGGCGCTGTGGTATTTTCCGAGATTGACTTGAGGTCTGGATATCATCAAATAAGAGTGAAGCCGGAAGATATTTCAAAGACGGCGTTCCAGACTCGATATGGACATTTTGAGTATGTTGTAATGCCTTTTGGAGTGACAAATGCACCTACTATCTTTATGGATTACATGAACAGGATCTTCCAACCATACTTGGATCAATTTGTAGTAGTGTTCATCGATGATATATTGGTGTATTCGAAGTCTATTGAGGAGCATGCACAACATCTCCAAATTGTTTTGCAGGTGTTGCAGGAAAATTGGCTATATGCTAAATTGTCAAAGTGTGATTTCTGGGAAGGAAGTGTACAATTCTTGGGACATGTGATTTCCCGGGATGGCGTATCTGTTGATCCATCCAAGATTGAAGCAATTATGGCTTGGGAGAGGCCTAAGTCGGTGACTGAAATTAGGAGTTTCCTTGGATTGGCTGGCTATTATCGATGCTTTATTGAAGGATTTTCTCGTATTGCGCTTCCTTTGACTCGATTGACGAGAAAGGAGAATCCATTCGTGTGGACGAAAAAGTGTGAATTAAGTTTTCAAACTCTAAAGCTGTGTTTGACTACTGCACTTGTGTTTGCACTACCAGATGTAACGAAAAAATTTATGGTGTATTGTGATGCATCTAAGTTTGGTTTGGGATGTGTGATGATGCAGGATGGCAGGGTGATTGCCTATGCCTCAAGGCAATTGAGGCTGCATGAGCAGAATTATCCTACTCATGATCTTGAGCTTGCGGCGGTGGTATTTGCATTAAAGATCTGGCGCCATTATTTATATGGTTCTCGCTTTGTGGTATTTAGTGACCATAAGAGCTTGAAATACTTGTTTGATCAGAAAGAATTAAACATGAGACAAAGGAGATGGGTGGAATATCTGAAGGATTATGATTTTGATTTGAGATACCATCCTGGAAAAGCAAATGTGGTAGCTGATGCCTTAAGTAGAAAAGTATTACATGCAGCCTTCTTGATGGGCAAGGAACAAGAATTATTGGAAAGCTTTCGTGATATGAATATTGGGGTTGTTATGAACTCCCCAGATCAAATAATAGTCGGGATGCTGAAGATCTCCAATGAATTTCTGGAATCATTAGCTGTGGCACAAGACGATGACGAAGAGTTACTGGAATTGCTTGACACTCAAGCAAGAGGTAAAGATATGGAATTAACCAGAGGCAATGATGGAATCTGGCGGTTCAGAAACCGAGTTGTGGTGCCTGCAAAAGGTGATTTCAGGCAAGCTATGTTGTCAGAGGCACATAAAAGTTCTTTAAGCATTCATCCTGGTGTTACAAAAATGTACCATGATTTAAAGAAAGAATTCTGGTGGTCGAGAATGAGGAAAGCAATAATTGAATATGTAAGATCTTGTGTGGTATGTCAGAAATGTAAGGTTGAACACCAGAGACCTCCTGGATTACTCCAACCACCTGAGATTCCAATCTGGAAGTGGGAGAGTATTACGATGGATTTTGTATCTGGGTTACCTCGGACCCATTCTGGATGTAATGCAATCTGGGTAATTGTAGACAGATTGACCAAGAGTGCTCACTTTCTGGCTATGAACATGAAATGGTCATTGGACCGATTGGCTAGATTGTACATCATTAAAATCGTACGGTTACATGGCGTGCCTTCAAGTATTATTTCAGACCGTGATCCCCGATTTACTTCCAGATTCTGGGGAAGTTTACAGCAGGAATTGGGTACTGAGCTAAGATTGAGTTCGGCTTATCATCCTCAAACCGATGGCCAATCTGAGCGTACAATTCAGACTTTAGAGGATATGCTTAGAGCCTGTGTATTGGAGCAAGGTGGCTCATGGGAAAGATACTTACCATTGGTAGAATTCGCTTATAACAACAGCTATCATAGTAGCATTGGTATGGCTCCATATGAAGCTTTGTATGGTAGAAGGTGTCGTACACCTTTATGTTGGAATAAAAATGGTGATGCTATCCATTTGGGTCCCGAATTAATTCAAGAAATGAATGAACAGGTTACCTTGATTCGAGAGAAAATGAAGATTGTTTAGGATCGGCAGAAAAGTTACTATGACGATCATCATAGGCCACTTGAATTTTAGGTGGGAGATTGAGTATTTCTGAAGGTTTCACCTACCAAAGGTGTAGGTCGGATACTGAAGAGTCATAAGCTTAACCCGAGATATATTGGACCATATCAGATTTTGGAAAGGATTGGTGATGTCGCTTACCGATTGGATCTTCCCCAATCGTTGACTAATATCCACAATGTGTTTCATGTTTCACAATTTCGAGCGTATATTCCTTGTGATTCCATGATTGTGCCGGAAGATTCTATCGAATTAAAAGAGGACTTGACGGTAGAAGTAGCACCTATCTGCATTGAAGAATACCAGACTAAACGGTTAAGAAATAAAGAAGTACCATTGGTAAAAGTGAAGTGACAAAATCTAAATGGAATAACCTATACGTGGGAGTTGGAATCAGAAATAAGGCGGTTGTACCCCGATCTTTTCGAATAAGGTACGTTCATTTCGGGGACGAAATCCCTTTTTAGGGGGGGTGGATATAACATCCCTAATATTTTAATAAAATTTTGATTGGCGGAAAATAATAATAATTGCCCTTGAGATTTATTTGAGATTTTGGGAATCATTATTAATATAAATACAATTACAAATAATTAAAGATTGTGGAAATGAATAAATTTATTTGATTGATTAATTACAAAAGGGTTAAATGAGGTGTAATTAGAAGGAGGTAAAATTAGAAGTTACCAATAGAGGTGAAAGGTAAAAGTTTAATTAAAACTTTTAAAGAAATTATAAAAGAAATAATGAAATGACTATTTTGCCCCTGAGTCTTAAATAATAAAGATTTCCTTCTTCTTCTTCATTCTCCACGCAACTTCTTCTTCTTCTTCTCCCTCACCATTGCCGAATGCCTTATGCTCCAAGAGGAGGACCATTTCACGTTGAAACTTCGAAATAACCACGTTTTTGAGATCGTGGCTTCGAGGTGAGTACAATGGACCCTTTAAATTAAGTTATCTCGTCTCTTTCGCTTTCTCCCTTAAACCGAATGGTCATGCATGGTGGGGTAAAGTTTCGTTTTCCACTCCTCTAATGCATGAGAGCTTAAAAATGGTCTTTAGAGTAATGAGGGTGGTATAACATTGATGGGTTTTGCGTTTCAACCTCCGTAGGTAGCGTAATGGATGTCGGAGGACCGAGCGGCGAAGCATGTGTTGGATTCGAAAGTAGAACCTTGAACCCAGCGCTTAGAGGGCGCAACCGGCATCAAGAACAAATTGTCAAAGCTTGGAATCGAGGTAAGGGCGTGTTCGGGTCGTAATTAATTAGAATAGGTGCGTATTTTGGGTTCGGGTCACCGAGCTAAGTATTAAAACGGTAAGAAAGATTGTTGGATGATAATTGCATGTGTATGTATGTATGAATTTGAATTGTGTATGGTTTATGATGAGTATGAGATTAAAGTGTTTTGCATTGTGATGATTCGATGTGTATAGTGGCATTGTGATAGCGGGCTTGACAAGTAGGTCGCCCATTTGATGACTATGATTTGTTGTGATGGCTACTTGGTGTATGATATAAGGAATGTGATACATATATGCATGATTATGTGGTGTGGGACGGCCAACGGTATGTATAGCCCCTCATTTCTGGCTCCCGTGGTTTTTGTGCCCAGTTGAGCTACCCAGTGGTCAAGTAGGACCCAGTGGTTAAGGTGGAGAGTCAAGTAGGACTCGGTGGACCAAACAGGGTTCACGGGGTGTCAAATAGGACCCCCAGCTGAAGGCTGATCCTTTAGTATCCGGATACTAGGCGTCGATTTTATGTGAGAGTCAGTGGTGAAAATTGATGAAATTATTGGCATTGTGTGATGATGTGTATGTGCTTTATTATATTTGTTGGTTATGATTTTCCATTTGAGGATGAAGAATTTGAATGGAGTTATGATTGGTAAGTATAGGTTGCTAATAAAAGGCGAGACTAATTGCATAAAGTAGAGTTTGTAAATATGTATCTTGTTATTTAATTATCGTTCTAGATTAATTATGATACCAAACACTCACCCTTGTTGTGGTTTTCTTTTAATTTAGTAACCAGTGACAGGGAAGAGGTCGAAGCCCCGGAGGTGCGCCAAGCAGAGGATTGATGCCAAGGAGCAGAGGAAATTATAAATGAAATGATGTGTACAACGTGTATTGTGTTTTATGTATGTTATGCTTGCATGTTTCTTGGGTGTGTTGGATTAACTTTATAATATGAATGATTGTGATAGATAATAAGTTAGGATTGGTGTGTTGAATGATATGGATATGGATTCATGTTGATGAAGTGGTATGGTGGTGATATTAATATGAGCAATGTTGAATTCCATGAATTTGATGTGTATTGGCATGGAGCCAATAGTAGGTATGAATGATGAATTGCTATAGACAGGTTTTGTATATAATTGTGAGACATGAATAATGCAAATGGTGTGTGAATTGTTTAGTGCCTTGATAATTGGTATACATTTGGTGGATTGGAGATAGAAGTGGAGTGTATGTTCAATTGAAAACCAATCCTAATTGCATGTTTAGATGTATGTAAATGGACAAATTAGGCCAAATGGTGTATATGAATGTTTAGGCATGCTAACTTGTGTGAAAAATCTAGGTTCCCACGCATGTGCTACATAATTCGCTCGAGTGAGCTGGATTCTCGCTCAAGCGAGAATGCTCTGTACCTTCAGTATAGTCACTGGCCCAGTTTCACTCAAGCGGATCCAAATTCGCTTGAGCGAGGTCTAGAGGAAATGGCCACTGTGTCAGATTCGCTCAAGCAGGGAGGATTCCCGCTCAAGCGAGATGTGTATGTATTAGGAGAATATGGTTACGGGAGGATTTTCGCTCAAGCGGGTGGAGTCTCGCTCGAGTGGAGGGCAGAGGAATTGGTTCTATGTCTTTTTCACTTGGGCGAATGTGACTCGCCTAAGCGAAGGAGGAGAGTTTAGGTACTAGAGTGATCTCGTCTGAGCGGGAACGAGGACGCTTAAGCGAGTGGTAATGACAGAGTTTCTGGACTAATTTAGCTTAAGCGAGTAAGATCTCGCTCAAGCGAAATAAGGATCTGACGCGTATGGATGCCCTCGCTCAAGCGCGAACGTGGCTCGCCTGGGAATGAAATGTGGGTCTCGCTCAAGCGAGTAGGGACTCGCTCAAGCGACATACACTGTGTTCGCTTAAGCAAGTAAGGGTCTCGCTTAAGCGAGTGGCCCCTAATTCCTTTTTCTCATTTTGCTTCATTTAACAAATTTCTTTTGTTTATTTGATTTATTTATTACTGTTTATCATGTTTAGTGAAAATAAATTCATTTTGAATTAGAACTTAATTATTATTATTAAAAGCGAAAAATTTATTGTGAAAATCAATTAAACGGATATAAGTAAATGTAATTTGACGTAGGTCGTCACAGAACCCATTACCTCTAAGTTCTAAATCATGTATGGTTTTGTGAAGGCGGTACCTAGAGGTTTGTTTTGGAGGGAATCAATAAAGCTTCAGGATTTCGGAGGCGTTTTGGATGGTTAACGACTTATGGGTTGCTTTTTCAGTAATTCGATAATTACTAGAACTATATCGAAATAGTGTTTTCAACTTTGAAATTCATGGTTACATAGCTTAGAGTCATTAAAATAATTGTTGTTAATTTTTAGGAATTATTGGAGTAATGGGAATTATATCGGACGTGATCAAGAAGCTATCCGTAAATATTGTTACATTTCGGTATGTTAGGGGCTATCAAAACTCTAACAAATAATTAATTTAAGCTTCAGAATGTTATTCAATAGCTTGGCGATTGCTAATTGGAACAAAATTGAAATTTTAGGAAATTTCGGTAGCGAAATTGGTCGATCGAAGGCTTGTTTCAGGAAGCTGGATCCCCGAAAGGTACGTTATACATACGAAGGGGCTTACCACTTGAGTAGCAAATAGGAAAAATGAATTTCGGGGTTGGAATTATATTTAATGGTGATAGCAATATAGTGTTTGATTTTGGGTATGGTTGATAATGGATTATGTTGATGTTGGTGATGATTATAAATTATGTGTGGTTTGTCATTGTTAATGGTATTTGGTTTATATTTGATATTGATATGATTTAAATGATGGTTTCAATTTTGATTATGGTGGCATGTGATTATTGAGCTATTTATAGGGAGTTGAATTGTGTTGTTTAACTTCATATGTTAATTTGAGAAATATTAAGTGATGAATGATGATTGTTGAATTGTGAATATGCAATGGTTTAGTGGAGCTAGGCTATGATGCCAGGATTGGAATTATTTATTTGCGATAATGTTCGCATCATATGCATTATTGCATCTCATGACATCATATGCATCTATTGGCTACGATTCACCCGACACTACAATTTTCCTATGAGACTGTCGTTTATAGTGTTATGATTCACTGAGCAGTTTTCGAGTACCATCGTTTATAGTGCTACGATTCACTGTGTGGTTACCCGGATAAATACGATTCATTGAGTGACTTATCCATGACACTATGATTTGCCTATTGATTAAGAAGAATCCGCATAGCATGCTTTTATACATTGAAATGATTGATTTTCAAAGTCCATGGTATTCATGTATACATTTGGAAACTTTTGAATTATACATAGTTATGGAGTATTGATGATATATTCGTGACATACGATTATGATTTTTAGAAGCCATGTGCTTAATGTATATGAAGATGGATGTTTAAGTTGGTTTTGAAAAGCTTTAATGCTTAGTAATGCAAGTATATATGTGAATCTGAGTATATTATACTATTGTTGTAAATCATAGGTGGAATGGTTTGTAGTAATATGGTAATTGGTTATGGACCTATGTGGTGTTTCTATTTATTACTTTAAATGGTTTCAATGAATTTTCAAGAAGGTGATGATGAGGCCACCTGGTAAGCTTAGGGTGTGGGGTTGAATGCAATGCCATGATGACAACTATGTGGAGGATGATTTTGATGTTGATGACGTTGTTTTGTAAACTCTTGATGGTTTTGTACTTATACGTATGCATATGATTAGTATGGTACAAGTTGTTTGATAGCCTTAATGGCCTTGATCACATATTTTGATGTGTATATGTTATGCATAGTTGATAAATGATTTTGATGCCTAGATCTAGTTTATGCACATATGTTACATGCTGAATTATGTTATGTGATATGGAGTATGGAGTTGACAAACTTTAGAATGTGAAATGATGGTCAATATTATGAATGCAAATATATGTGTGGATGAGATGTTGTGTAGTGAATGATGATTATAGTTATGTATTGTTGTGAAGTGTTTAACTTGATTTGCAAAATGTTTAGGATGCTTATTAATATGTATTAGCATGTTGTGGTGGTGTGGTATGATTAAACTATGTGAATTAGGTGATTTTGAGCAACTAGATAGGTGATAATTGAATTTGTGGGGTTTCAGAACCGCTAGACCAATTGGATAACTTGTATACCATATATGAAATATGACTGAGGTGTTTTGGTTCTAATTGGTTGTTGTTGGAACCGAGTCTGGTTTATAAAGGATTTCAAACTACTGATTATCATTTACCAAACTCTGAGATTTGTTAATAACACACATCAAGGCATTTAAATTAAATAAAGTCTGCCCATGTGTTATCTAACTTGTTCAATTAAGTGTTTCAGGATGCAAACATAAAGTGCATATGTTACAAATGAAAGGGAGAGTTCATCAATTAAAAAGTCTGCCTTGAGCCATGCAAGTAATTTTAGGACAAGTCTGTCTGGGATCAAAAATAGCTTACGTACAAGCTCGTCCTAAGAAAAGTCTGTTCCTAGAACAATGCTCAAGAAAAGTCTGATTCAAGTATGCTCGCCCAGACTTTTGGATTGCTAAGAACTTAACACAAGTACCTGCTTACCAATCAGACCCCAGCCTTTTGAAGTAACAAGACCGTTACTCCAAGCTCACATCAAAAGAAGATCAAAGCTTATTTTGAAGATGCTTTAAATCAAGTTCCTATCAAGAGAAACTGCTCTTATCATCAAAAGAGAAAATAAGACAATCTAGTGCAAGAACCAAAGCTTATATGGAAAGAAACCAACGTAGCTGCTCTGCATATTTCAGAAAAGCTGATGAAGATCAGCCCTTGTGTCAGAACACTTATAGAAGGTCAACCGTATATGTTTTGCACGATTTAGTTGAAAGAAGAAAGCCAACAGAAGGTCTTTTGCTCTAAAGCTCTCAAGGAATACCATTTCAGTGCAAGCTTTAATGTTCCTTATACCAGACGTTTTGTCTCCATCTCATCTTCAAGGTTTGTTGCTCACAACGACTAAATCCCTCCAACGGCTTCACAATGGCTATCTCAAAGGCCTATATATATGAAAAGGATTTCAAATCTTGAAGAATTTAAGACCTGTAACAATTGAGTATCAAATTCACGAAAGCTGCTCTTTCAAAGCTCTCAGTCTTAGCTTTCTTATCTAAAGCAAAGACTTTCTTTGTTGTTCTGCTCCTAGTAGACCTTAGTCTTTGTCTTTTATACTTAGTGTATCAACTCTTATCTTGTACTTTTTGTATACACTAAGTCATCAGAAACACAAACACAAACATAAACTATCTTTCAAATCCTCGTTCATGTAAAAGTCTGGTATGTTGCCAGCCTTAGTTTTTGTTAGGAAATAGTTTTTGGTCTGAAGAGGCTTTTGAAAGAATATTTAGGATTGAGTCAAGAGCAGCTTGTTAAAACAATACCTGGGTTTAAGCCAGAAGTGGCTAGAGTTAACAATACTTGTGGCACGGTCTGGTACTGTGATTGTAAAAGGTGTTTTTACAATAGTGGAAATTCTTCAAGTTTGAAAGGACTAGATGTAACTTCTAAGTTGGAAGTAAACTAGTATCAATTCTCTATGTTCAATCTTTCTATCTCTGATCCTATAAAAGTTTGGTCCAAATAATCTGCTAGCCTATCGCTTAAAAAATTTCTAAGTTCCACGCGAAAAAAGTATCAGACTTATTCAAGCTCTCCTTTTAAGTCTGACTCTGAACCATCAGTTGTGTTTAGGTTGATATTGTGGTGCATGATAGCTTGGAAATGACTCAATTGCATTCTGTTACATATCTTCCTCATTTCTTAGAATTTTTTAGTGTGGTTAGTCCTAACAGGTTCTAATTAATGTGATATATTTGTGTCAAAGTTTAGTGTCATTTGGAGTTGAAATGGATAAGTTAGAGGCCCAAAAGTTGATTTCGGGGTGAGTTTTTACATAATTCTACAAAATAGGCCTACTAGCAATCGATTACTAAAGGGTCCTTCTTTTTCCCTGTGCAACATGCTTGCAGGTAATCAATTACCAAGTTTGTGGAATGGATTACCTGGGCCCCTGTAATCAATTACAAGATTCCTGTAATCGATTACTAATGTTGAATTTTAGGATTTTAATGGTTTTTATTTAAGGCAACCCTTATGTTTCCATTGTTTATCGTTGGGGACGCGTTAAACGTGAAAAATTTACTCCATTTCACCAACTCTACAATGTTCTTTAACTTAACGTGTTAAACTCTAGTGTTCCTCAACTAAAAAATTAGTTTCTGTTTTTGTCTTAAATCAACAAATCATTATTTTCATTGTTTCATTGAATCATTGATTTGGGTAGACTGTTTTTTAATTAAGAGACATTGTAGAATCATAGTATACTTTCATTTTAAAATGAATGAATAAAATCACTACAAAATACAATAATCATCAATGATCCAATGAAAAAATAATTCAGAGTAGAAAAAGTTCATGGAGTAGGCCATCTACAAAATCACACAATTCACACCCCAATTTATATTCTTGACTCATCCACCGCGAGATGAGAATTGATAGTTTTTGCTTTTAAAAAAAAAAATGGAGTGTTTGTGCCTTTTAAGTATAATAAAACTGATTTTAAAATGTACTTAAAAGTGCGAATATCGATTATTCTAAACAATATATTTCGGACAATAACCTCGTGTAAAAAGACAAGATGGTTTACGCAAAAAAATGTATGCCTCACAATTTCCCCTAGTTCTGTAGTGTCATACAAGTATAACCAACATCAGGTAGCATCCATCGTCAAACCACCCTCCCCAATATTTTACCCCAAGTGACTCCATCTGAGTTTAACTTTCATTCCACTGCTACCACTGCATCCATGGTACATGTACAAAAAAATTTCTCTATAAAAACTCAACATTTTACAACGTTTTGTCCTTGATCAACAACTTCTATCAATTTTACCATCCAATTACTAGGTAAATTGAGCAAGTATTGTGAGACTCGAAATAAGGGAGAATGAAAACAAGCATCATACAATGTTGCAATTAAAGAAATCATGCCTTTGGACAAGCACCATCATTGCCTGCAAATTAATGATTCAACCAAAAATAAAAGAGGATGACATCCATTTCCAAATGCTTTTTCATGAAGATGTATACATGTAGTCATCAGATAAATTTTTCACTGGAAGGAACATTCATAATGGCCAAAGAGAAGATAGTTGCGGAATTTGTCCTGGTCATTTGTTAGACAAGATTACATGCTTACATTGAGAAACATAATCAGAATATTTAGAAATATTATGTTGTCCTGCATATTCTTAAGAGTTTTACAGTTTACTGTCTATAATGCTGCAAAACTTGGATTGTTTCCACCGAGAAAGCATGCATCCATTCAATATTTCACCTCAGTGAATAACAGGTTTCAAGGGATGAGCTCTAAGTTTCGACAGATCCAGACTGGAGTCCAGATCTTCATCTAATTCGCCAACAACACCTCTGCAATGACCATAGGGAAACCATGCAAGTTTTAGGGTACATACATAGTGCCACAATAAGAAATCTATATATGTATCTATATGATACACAAATCAAAAAGTGATGGAGTAATGGACATACATGTTATCACCCCTAATGATGTACAAACCAAGAACAAGTTGTTGGACACCTTCCTGTCATTACAAACAGGAACCATGGTGAAACCAGGAAGACCAAAATATTGAGAAAGGCTTAAATAATGTGAATCAGGGGGGGAAATTATACAAATTACAGCACTCAACAAAAATTAAAATTGAGCAAAGATTCAAAGCCACAGTTATGAGGGGAAGAGATGGTATGACTATGATGAAACTCTAGGGTACAAGAGAAACTTATGCAGCAATAAGCCAATAATACTAGAGGCAGTAAAAACATGATCTAATGGTCATATTTGTTTAGTAGGATTATCTAATGGGTGCCCAAGGGTACATGTTAAGGAAACAGAAAATGGAAAGTTTTAATACGAAACTATGTTGGACCTGATTCAAAAATCAGCGAGAATCTGCATTGATGTTAATTTTAAATGGAAAATTTCCATCTAATTTAAAAAACTGTTGTTTAATTAATATATTGTAATAAGTTATAAAATAGGTTAGTCTTCAAGACCTACTCTTGGAGTCAATGAATTCTCACTCACACACACCCAACACATATCAAGATTCTTCCTCTCCCTGTCCATTACAAGTATTTGAAACTAAAAGGTTAATCTAATAGTCCCTCTCCCATTTTATTTTTCTCCACAAATCATGCGGTCTAATTATAAGAAGGGTCATTTGCTTTGCACTCAAGGATGCATGCTAATACAGAGTGAAAAATGCTCTAACCATTTCTTAGGCAAAGATAAATACTGCAAAGATAGAAAAGTATATCAATGCAATTGGTAAACATTAATTAAACACAGACAATAAAGTTTCATGTATTATCTTTTATTTAATTTTAACAAAATTATAACGAGAAGTGTTGATCTTAACGATCAAATGGTAAAGATGTGCTTGCACTACCTTCAAAAGTGAGTATCTAGATGAGCCAAATCCCAACAGTAGATATAAACATAAAGCCAATTAAGTTACGAATACAAAACATTAATCATTGAAGGAATTTTTTTAGCATAATTTCATCCATACCTTTGTTGAATAAACTCGTTCATGGGACTCATCAAGAATAATATTTGTTGCCTGATCAAAACCTTTCAAGATTCCCTACACAAATAATCATTGGAACTAGAAGTTAGAACAATGACAGCTATTAACACACCACAAAATGTCAATAGCTAATTTCATTCACATAATAAATCTTACCACTATATTTCGTCCATCATTCGTAATGACTGAAATTGTCTCTGTTAACAACCAAAAGATTCAGTTAAATGAAGCAACTACTAGCATGATTTAAAAGCATATATCAAAGAAATACAATTTGGCGGAGAATTAGTTTCCAAAGCAACATTAACTTAAATAATTGTCAGTACAGGAAAAATATAACTAAGCATAGAATACCACATCGAAGCATAATATAGATGTGTAGCAAATGACTTACGATCTACGAGAGACTCAAGTCCAGGTCCAGTTGACATCTTGCTTTCTAGAACACCAACACACTTGTCCTTACACCTGTGGAAGCTTCAATGTCAAGACTAAAAATGCATGAAATCGATAAATACATGTTTCTTCTTCTTAGACTATTGCCATAAAAAAATGTATGATAGGATAAAAGCTTATGTAGTCAAGTAATTATCTCCTCAATCTTTGTTATAATTTTTTCCCCCTTGCTTATATGATTCTCCACCTTATTTTAAAGTCGGAGTCTCTGATAGGATATATGAAACAAAGCTCAATGGGTTCTCTCCCTAAAACAATAACAAAAATATCAAATAATTATCTAAAGTTCAGTACTTGATCGCATAATATCAAACTAATAAAATTCGTTCTCGTTAACAACTTTTCTACATCCATGATAGAATCAAAAGTCTTTAAGGTTTAAATAGCAAAGAGAAGCCTCCCCTCTTCATCTTCACTTGGAGAGGGGTCCAACAAAGGAAGAGGCACATTTTGATTGGGTGGACAGAAAAATTTGAATCCGAAAAATGGTTCACTATAAAAACGTCAAGTGGATTCTTCATCTCAAACAATGCGAGTTCATTCTCGGCTTACAATGGCTGTAATAAGGTTAGAGTAACCATATAGTTTTTCTCCTGTTTTTCAAAATTGACTTCAAATTTCTAAAATTCCCACAGTTCTAGTACATGAACGGAGTTTAAAATTCAATGCGGCAAACATTTCAGATGATAGATGAACATGAATTCCGAGAAAGAAACAAAACACGGTGCCAATTTATAACTTTCAACACATAATCGAAGCATTCAATAGAGGAATTCCGTCCCCAAAACATGGAAGACCAGAAAAAATGGAGAAGCTCGTAATAGAGATCGAAACGCACCTTGTAGAAACCAAACGTGAGAAGGAATTGATGGAAGGCTGTAGAATTTCGGGGAATGAGGAAGATGGAAGCGCGAAATCGCGAAGTGCGGGGATCAAGTGAAGTCGTTTTCGCGTGTGAAAGAGGAACTAGGGCAAAATGGTTCCTTAATTATGTATGCTTGTGTTTGGTTAACACTGTAAATTTGATTTTAGAATGAAGTGATTTTTACGTTCAAAATATTTAATAGACATTTTAAAAATGTGATTTTGTGAATAAAATAAAAAATTAATAGACATAAAAAAAAGGCGATTTTTGTAATGAAATACTCTCGGTGTTTGTTTAGCATGAAATGGATGTTTAAATTTTTTTCCTTTTAATATAATATTTTCTTTCAAATTTTTATATTATTAATTATTTCTTAACTAAAATACTTATATTAATTTATAATATTTATTGGAATCAATATAATAATAAATGATATACATCAATTAGATTATTTATTTTCTAATAATAATTAGGTAGTAAATGGAGAAAATCTAATGACAATTAAGATTAATTTTGAAAAACTACTATAAATTTTAAATAAATTTAATAATTTTATTAAATAAAATGTTTTCATTTAAAAACATCATCTATACTCACCTATTGATTTCTAAATAATCGTTGCATAAATTTTAATAAAACAATTTTACTTTCAATCACTTATCAGGTGTAAAATTGTAAATGATAAACAAAACAAACTAAATTAACCAACTTCTTGTGGGAAAAATATAAAAGGAGTATTAGAAAATGGCCATGTATAGTTACTTTTCTTATATTTTTAATGAAAAAAGGTGCAAGAAATGTTACTTTTCTTATATTTTTAATGAAAAAAGGTGCAAGAAATGTTATCTCACAAGGTTAATTACTTTGTTGCCCTCACTTTAATTCCTTTCACAAACACTACTGGGGATAAAAATTTAATTTGGGAAATAAACATTAATCTTTAAACCAAACATTTCAAAACAAAATTTCTCACTATTTTCACTAACCAAACAACGCTTTAAAATCTCATGCTCTTTTTGCTCTTTTTGCTCTTTTTTTTCTCATATTTTTCACACTAAATAAATAATATATAATAGAAATAGAACGAGTTGTGAAAATTTAAGAGAGGAAAAATATTTATTTTGGAGAAAAATTTTAACGATAGCTTTAAAATGACTATATTTTATCATTTAAAATTAATTTTATCAATTTTTATAAATATATACATTTAAACTAATCTTTGACTTTTAAACATCAATCACTATCGTACTTCTTAACTTAACAAAAATAAAACAATCATTCTAGTCCTTTGTTAATTTTCTTAACATGTAAATTTAATAGTTAAATGCACTTTAATCAAGTATCTATAACTGGTTGGTTTAAGTGATACATGTTTGATTCTCCTTAAACAAGGTCCTAGTTTGAGCACTGTAAATGGAAAAAATCCTTATTAGGAGAGTTAGCTCCACCATGTTCTGTTTCAAATGAATTGTATCTAAAGGAAAATACCTCTAGTTATACCAAACAAATAAGTGACGGATGACTTTAAATGCCACCACTATTAAATCATGCACTTATGTTAAAAATGATATTTTGTATTTAAAATTTATCTGGGCCTGATACCAGTCCCAAAAATGTGCTTTGAAGTTTCATCGTTGTTGCCACACCGGACTTAACCACCTCAAACTAGACACTTATCAGTCTCGCCAAAGTAAGACTTCATGAAATGCCTACATGGTTTTGTCCCCTCATATATACTTCATGTCATATGTCCCTGACCGAAGTCACCATGGCAATCTAGTGTAGCCTATGATCGAAGTCAGGGAATCACCATGAGTAAGTACAAGGCGATTTTTATCCTACAAAGGGTGTCAGGAACGCCTACAAGCATTGCATCTTTATCCTTGATTTGCAGAGTATGTATTGACACATGCCACGTAAGATATTCTCACCATCACCCCCTATAAATGCATCTCATTTACGCCTTAAAGATAATGTGTTACATTCACTAAATCCATGTTTTTATGCTTTGATATTAAGTATCTGGACTGACTTGAGTGTCAGAGTGTCTTTACAAGTGACACCACATCTCACTCATCAATGCGTTATATTGGTGTGATGACCAGAGAAGGCACCAGGATGTAGGTCTCTTGGATTTATCTACGAGACGTCGGCTCAGATAGGATCAAATAATATCACAACAAAGAGATGAACCAACGTCCCAACTGGACTCCTATCCCCTATACCGGATAGAATATTAGCATGCCTAGTGGGACATGTTAAAGGTATTACCACATCCGCAAACACCTCCTTCACAATCTTGGACACCTCACCGAGGTAGGTTCCCAACCTTGGAAGATCACATCTGACATGTACACATTAGAGGATTACATGCCCCATGTATGAACTTCAAGCAAGGCAACAACCCCTATAGTAGACGACTACATGGCCACTCCAAGGAGACCACATCGTCTCAAACAAGGAAGACCTCTCGAGAAATTTCTAAGCATTATTATGTACTTTGAATAGCTGTGACTGGCATGTGATTGATTATAATAACCGATATACCACATATATCATGTAGCTTCCATCCTCTTATAACACTTTTAGAATTGTGTCATGTAGGCCACCTCTGACATTACAATGATGATGAGAATAACTTCAATAAGTGGCGAGGATTAGTGGTTTTATATGATCCCGATATCCAACCCCAGCGAGTGACACCCCAAATCATTAGAAATGATGGTTAACCACTTGGCCCCAATGAGTGGTGTGAATTAGTCACCAACTAGGTGGCATACCAGATCCTGATGAGCGTGCAAGTGGAACATAGCCCCAAGAGTGGCCTAGTTAACTAGCCATAATGAGCCTAGTTAATAAAGCCATAAGAATAGCACCTAACGAGTGGCGAGGATTAACGAGAATAGCCCTAACGAGTGAAAAATTCAAGGCCTTTGGGCTGAGAGATTGGACTAGATCATAGTGGTGGTGATCAAATCAAGATATATCGTTGTTTACTTTTTCTTTTCCCCACTCTTTTAAATCATGAATTTATTAATTTGTTTATGTACTCTTTACTTGTAGTATTTACTTATTCTTTTCTTCTCAACATTTTCTTAGAGATCCTTTACTTTTAAAAAGTCATTTAAAATAACAATTTCTTTAAACGCTTCCATAAAAAGTGAGAAATTCCCAAGACTCAATTCACCCCCTCTTAAGTATGAGGCCACTTTCCAACATTTACTTTCTCAGTCTACCTCGACCCTTTTCCTTTTCCTCCACCTCCACCATTTACCTTCATCCTCTACTATCCATTATAACCCCAAACGTAGTCCACCTTCCACCTTAATTGTTTCCATTTGTCCCCTGTTCTTTATTTTGAGCTCCACCTTCACCAACTCCCCGTGTTGGAGTATTGGCCCATTCAGAGCACCATCATCGTCGCACGGTAAGGGAGGTAGAGAATGAAAGTGAAGATTGCTTTTGCTTTTGCTCATTGAAAAATGGAGAGTTTTATATTGTAATTTTTATTTTTTTGATTTTCTATGAAATGCCATTGATTTTGGTTAGTGGTGGGTTTTCTTTATAAGGTTTTTGTACTGGTTGTGTAAAATTGATAAGTCCGTAGTATGCATCATATTAAGGCTTAGTTTTCTAAGGTTTTAGGTTTTTTTGCATTGCATTCCCTTTGAATTCCATGACATTTTCTTTCCTTCCACTTTTGTTACATGGGTATTCTTATTTTGCAGGACTCTTGAGATTTAAAATCATTTGAGATGCAGATAGAACCTTTTCAAACTCTATAAGCATTTGGGAAGGAAACTTATAGAACAAAACCTACAAAAGAAGGCTTAAAGCCAAGGAAAAATTATCTGCAAAAGATCAGAGAACCATTTAAAGCTTTTTGAGAAGCCAAATCATGGAAAAGAAAGTGTGAAGAGAACCACAACCAGTGGTAGCCACCACTGCCTGGTGTTGCAACTCTCTGTCCGAAAGCATAAATCCTAAAGAGCTAAGGAAGTGACGTGTTTCCTACCACATTGTGGATCGTGTTATGTGAATACTTTTTTAAGCTAAAACCCTAATTCTAATTAGGGATATTTTGGCATTTGAGCAGCTACTTTTGAAAGAGAAACGTAATAGGAGAAAGAGGCAGAACGTGAAGGATCCGTAAGAAGATTACGAATGCTTTCTACCATTAATTCTATAGCTATTTTTGTAATGTTTCTTGCATTTGTGTTTCTCAAATCATGTGTAATTTAGTTTTCTCTTCCATGGGTAACTAAATCCTTGTTCTTAGGATTTAAGGGGCGTGTATTGAACATGTACTGATTTCCAATTAACTTTCTATTAACAAATTTCAACGTTTCTATTCAATTTGTTGTGTTCTTAATATGTCTTCTGATCTATAAACAGGCTTAGGTGACCATGGTTAGTTGAAAAAAAACTAAGAAGCCAACCTATTACTTGAAAAATATAAATTCAACCTAATGTTAGAGTTACAAAAGTAATTTGAACCTTTTAGATTCTTAAAGAACAATAAAGGGCTTAATGTTAGAATTGAATGTGGTTCTTCTCGGGTTAGGTACATTAACGATGTTTTAAGAGGAAAACATTAATTAACTTAGATGAATCTACCTTGGAAAACTAAATTTTGTTAATAGGAAGGATCTTGTTCGATCATTACTTTTCATACGCATATACCTTAATCCTAATGTATCTCTCTATTTGATCTCTTAAACAAATTCTCTTGTTTGCCTTAAGTACTTGTTTACTTTAAAATTAAATTTCACTATAAATCGTTAGTCTCGATAATTGAATTACAAATGATTGGTAATTGGTGAACATAATCTTTATAGATACAATAATCTCAAATATTATGTGATATCTCTATACAATTGCAAAGCCTTATAAAAAAATGCCTCTGATTCTGGTTAATGATGGAGGATGGATGTGGTCATGTGGTGGTATGGTACAATTGTAGTGTATGGTGTATGGTGGGTGTGGCCGTGTGGTGGTGGTGGTGGTGTTGTTGTTTAAAAAGGAGGAGATGATAGGTTGGCGGTGAGGTTGAGATAAGGTGGCAGCTTGGGTGGCAGGTAGGGTTTAGGAATAAGGGAGAAGGAGAAAGAGAATACAGATAAAAGAAAATAGTAATTACATTCATTAAATCAATTTTATCACCTTATCACTCTTTTGTTAAATCAAATTTAACTCTAATTTTTGTTGTTTAGTACAATGCTATCATGAAACTCCCATCACAGATAGCCAAATAATGAAAAAGCCCTTGGACCGAGAGAGATATTACTGTTAGGGAATCCCTAGTGCATGAGCAGTGAAAATACAAGGATTCCTATAGGATTTGCAAAGTGTCGTGTTTCAAAGCATAAGACAAACAAAAAAAATATTGTGTTTTAGTATTACCTCTTGAAGATTATGGAAGCAGTCATAGCCTCGTCCTTTAGGAGTCTACACGAGTACTCCCACCAAAAACGCTACACCTTCCAAATGCTAGTTTGACGATGTGTAGCTTTTGCAACTTTTGCATATTTTGTGTCTCTTTCTGGGTGAACCGCCTATGAGCATCTTATGCTGTATTTATAGGCTTAGGTTTGACCTAATTTGTTCTCTCTAAAGAGTGGGCTCCTTGCTCATTCTAAATGAGTTAGGCCCAATAGCTTTATTTTAGTCCAACTAAAATAAAAGTTATTTTCTGATGGGCTTACTCTATGTGTGTGACCCTATAGATAAAATACTCGGTCATATTAATAATAAACTATTTTATTATTAATATAAAATAAGAGCGGCATCTAACAATGCATCATTATGTTCGAATATTATTTAATATCAACATAACCTATAAGTGATAATTATTTTATATGTTTGTTCCTTTTGTCACAATATCCTAATTGGGCCCAAGGCATGATCGTGTCATCCTTGTACGACCCAATTTATTTTACGTGATACCGGAGTCGACTTTATCTGAATAAATATCTAATATTTATTCTTTCTAGCATGGCCATACATTTCCTTAGTCTTACTCTATCAAGTGGCCTATAGATATCACTTTTGTCACATAGAAGAGACAAATCCCATCTACATCACTCACATCTCTCTACATAATTTGTTTATTGCCTAATCACAACCTTTATAGTCCTCTTGTTATAGAAGACGTTTGATTGTATTAAAACAACAAACTCCTTGTGTAGGAATTGTAGTGACTTTATCACATTGAGAATCGTTTATGACATTTATGTAACGATCCATGCAACATTCTCATGGTGGGTCTGTCCAGTACATTATTACTCTTAATGTGTATCCGTGTGAAGACTTGATATCATCTATATCCATGATCTGTGACATCAGATCATCAATATACTCATACATTAGTCTTAATGTATTTACATGTCCTCACGTAAATACTTGGCTAGAGAAATTTTAGGAATAACTCTCATATGACCTATTACTCCAAGGATAAATAAAGGCTGTTAAACTATTTAACAAAAAATGCCTTATACAAAATGATGCGTCCTATATAGTCTCTTAATGCATATTTCTAACAATCTCCCACTTGCACTTAGAGCCGACAAGGTTAATTCCCAATGACGTCTACAGTGCCCTTATGCTTTTGCTACATAAGCGGTTTTACTAATGGGTTCCCAACAATTTTGTTGTTATACACATTGCATATTTTCACATCTTCCAAAGATGGAACTATTTAAGTATATGCTTGGATTAATCCACTTCCTTATATTGTTATATGGTTCCATTGTCATCACAATGAAAACTCATAGGGTACAAAACATTTGGAATGATTAAATGTAAATTGACTTCTTTTTTAATTTATCATAGCAAAATACTTAGATTTGTTAGTAGAACCAATGACTGTTTCTTGCTTTGAACCTTTCAAGGACACATCGTAACCGTCTTGACAAGCCATATATTTTGATTGTAATCTTAAGTCTTTCAAATTAATTAGAAGATTGGCATCGGTGTAACCTTTACAACGAGCTCATCTTTCATTCATCAAGATCAAATCCTTAGTCCTTCTCAAGGGTTTAAGGATATTCTTGATTATAGAATGAGAATATTAGTTCTAGAAGAAGCATGTCTTATACATGTAATATTAGAACTATAATTGTGCAGTTACTAACCCTTTATAATCACAAGATTTATCTTCATTCTTTAATGAAGATTCTAGCTTCTAAAAGCTTGCTTTAGTCTATAAATGGAACATTTGTAGTTTACATACCTTCCTAGATGTTTCGGGCATAAAAGGCCTTTAGGTTGTGTCATATACACATCCTTAAGATGATTTCCATCTTGACATCTATCTATCAGATCTCATAATGGTGGTATACTGCTACAACAAGCAGGATCTAAATGGTTTTTAAGCTAATTGAATTTTGTCAATCTTGCTTTTAAAGGTACTCTTATTACCATCCATGTTTAATTTTCCTTTTAGAAAACCACTTGCATCCTATAGGTTTTACCCTTTAGATGCGTCAACCAAGGTTCATACCTTGTTAATATACATGGAACCCATTTCAAATCCCATGGTCTTATGTCATGTCTTAGAATCTAAACTTGCATTGGCCTTTTCATAAGAACCTTGGTCATTTAGCAATATGCCTTCTTCCTGATTTATAAGATATCCATATCTTTCAGGTTTGGTGATATATCCTATTTGGTCTTACACAAGTCTAGTGCTACCGGAGCTAAGGATGTCACAACACTTTGTGATTTCTGCTCCAAGTCCATCATTGACTTTTGAATGCTTTGTGATACTTGAATTTCTTCAAGTTCTACTATCCTCCCACTGATTCTTTAAGGGATGTACTCTTATTCAAGAATACAACATTCTAAGCAACAAGCCTTTTATTCTTAGATGGATTGTAGAACTGATAACCCTTAGCTTTCTTTGGGTATCTCACAGAAGACATTTATCCAATTTGGATATGACCTTGTCAGAGTTGGATGCTCTATAGAAGCATCATAGTTCCAAATTATTAGTAAAGACATACTAGGTTTCTTCCTAGTCCATATCATATATGGTTTCTTTAAGAAAGTCTAAGATGGAACATGGTTAAGTGTGGAAATTTTGTTAAAAAAGAAACGTTGAAAGAGTTAGAGATGTTTGATAATAATCAATAATTAAACTATGTCCAACAAGGTTTGACTTTTCCCCGTAGAGATGCTATTATGGCATTCCATGAGGAATGAGTAAAGAGGTAATCTCTCACTCTATTAGATAGTTATCAAACTTGTAGCTCAAATTATTTGCTATCTTGATCTAATCAAGAGCTTTAATTGTCTTGCCAATTTGGTTTTTCACTTCATTATGAATTCTTTGAACTTTTCAAAGACTTTCTAACTTATGTTACATAAATCCATACTCATTGACTTTTCAATTAGTATGTTGAAGTATTGAAAAACATATCTACTTATTGTTCCAATAGGCCCACATACATTGTCATGTATTAGATAATAGATTACTCATCTTTTTAATGAATGAGGTCTCAATTATCTCTCCAATAAATAAGATTTACATGTCTCCATTGATTCCAAAATCAAAAGAGTCCAGATAACAACATTAATGGTATTTAGAAATATGTTTCTTATTCATTTGCCTTAGGGGACAATACCATGTAAGTAAGGTTCAAAAGCACTTATTTTAACCTACTTTGACAGTTGTTATAGATGGGTGTTTTAAGATTTAGGATATGGAATTCATTACTCAATTGTGCATTAACATCCTTTTGAAGAAATAAAGATATTTTATATTAAAAAAAAATCTTGTCCAACAAGAAACAATATGCACAATGTCTAGTTCACTAACTAGCCCAATAGGTATAGATCTTATTGTAGAAACTTTTACTCAATTTTATGCAGATTTCTCCACCTTTAGCAAGTGATCTACTTCCTGGATCTTTAAAATTTGAGATCTACTACTAGTATCTGATACTAATGTTAGTGAAGTAAAATAACTTGACTTTTATAACATGACCTGTAGTGGAAGTCTTACTTCCCTTTCTTTTGAACTCCTTCAAGTTCTTTAGACAAATTATTTCAATGTCTTATTTGGCTAAAACTGGAAACAATTTCCTTTCTTGATCACCTTTTAGACTTCCAAACCAACTTGGCCTTAATAAAGTCTATATACAATCATATCGTATATCTCCCATATATTTATATTGCCTTTTATAGCTCAGAGTTTATGTAGACTCCATAGGGTATTCAAGACCCAACCATAGATAATATATAAGCCAAACATGACACACTATTGCTTCATCTTTATTCGAGATAATTCTCAAGTCTCAATAGCTATCTAGGCATTTTTTCAGATAAAGTGTCCTTTCAAAGGACAGATTGCAACAAAACAATATTTGGTTTGCCATGGTTATTCTAAAATAAATTACATGCAAATCTATCACTTCTATTTGAAACATATTTAAATTTTAGTCATTAAATAAATATGTTGTCTCCCACTATTTTGATTCAAAACAAATACCCTTATTGAATCATAAAAAATCCCGTTGAAAGATTTTTCTAGTGGGCCAAGATCCATATTTGGTCTAGTGTTGAGTCAGCTTTGACTGATCGCTCAACCCTTGGTTATTTAGGTAGGAAACACATTTCCAATTGCATCTCATTCAACTCTTGGATGATTGAGTGGGTAACTCTTTACCCTTATTCATCTTATGAATTTAAGCTCAATCCTTATGCCTCTAAGTTATTTTCAATCCAATTGAAAAACTTAGTTAAGTTTAGGCCTAATAAAAACAATTTGGATATTACAATTATCCCATCGTGCCTTACTAGTATAAATGATAGCACCCTGCTTTGGCAGGCCCACTATTTATTGACATTAGTCTCGAAGAGTGTTACTTATTAGAAGACGTTTAAACTTAATATTAATGCTTCTAGGTTCTTCAATCTGATTAAAGTTACCTAGATAAGTCCAATAACAAATGGTTGGATAATCCAATTATCCATCATCCTTTACTAATATCAATAAAAGCACCTTGCTTTGCAGAACCTACACTTTATTGAAACTAGCATTGATGACTGTTGTTTACTAGAACACGTTTTAGATTGTTGATACCTTTAGGCTTTTCTAATCCAATTGAAAATGTCTAATTGAATAAAACTTAACAAGTTATAATTGGATAATCCAATTATCCAATCATGTGCTACTAAAAATAAATAAAGGCACCCAACTATGACGTGACCTATACTTTATTTATATCATGTTAGATGTTATTACTTGTTGGAAGGTATGATTTTCGGGCTTGAGGGATTTCAATTTTCTTATTTTTCATTACCAACTTTATTAAACGCTTTAATGCAAAATAAAACCCCAAAACATGCAATCAAAATTGTGAGATGGTTATGGTCTTCCCAGAAAATAAAATAAAATAAAATAAAATAAACCTAAAGGAACTATGGTGTCTTGACTTCGTGAAGTCCTATTTCTTGAAACCACCATTCTTCTGGAGTCACTACTCCTTTATTCCTTTCAAGGTCATATCCATCAAGAATTACCACTCTAGGTTTATTCTAGGTCTCCACCTTGTTGGCTTTTCCAAGATTACAATGTAATAAAGAAAACTCGTTTTACATACGAGTGAAGGGTTGAGAGAAGATATTTAAGAATAGAGAAAGGCACAACACGCAGACTGTATTTAAAATTAAAGAAAAAAATCTAAGACCATAACCATTCACCGTTGGACGTGTTAATTAATCAATTAATAAAGTAATTAATTGTATTTAAAATAAAAATTTTAAAAGACATAATTAAACACACAGGGTCATAAAGGAAAACTATGCAAAGAAGTTTGGCGGCTCCGTTGACCGGTCAACAGACAGGGTGAAAGGGTGTTCCAACCCAAAAATTTAGTACTGTAATCAGGTTAGTTCCTAGGAAAGAGAGGTGGGTCCGGAGTGACCGCTTAAGTACCAAGTCTTTCCTAGCCAGAACGTCCCACTGACCATTAACAACTCAAAATATTCGGTTATGATTTCAAACAATTTGAAATCTTAAATTTTGAAATGGCCAAGGTTTAACTTTAAACCTTATCTTTTGACCCTTACAATTATCCTAAAATAGGAATAGTCAAGATTTAACTTTTAAACCTTATCTCTAGAGTCTCAACAATCATCCTATTTTTTAGGAACGATCAAGGTTTAAATATTAGACCTTATCTCTGGAATTCAAGATATTTTATTTTGAATCCTATTAAATTTGATAAAGATCTTATCTTTAATTTGTAACTTTTACAAATCCTATCAAATTATTAAGGATTAAATATTTGATTTTAAAATTATTAAATTTAATAAAGATCTTATCTTCTATTTGTAACAATTACAAATCATATTAAATTTAATAAATATGAATCAATTTGTAACTCTTACAAATCACATCAATTTTAAAAAGATCACATACGATGCAAATCCTATTAAAATTAATAAGAATAAATTATTTAAATTTGTATCTCTTATAAATCATATTAATTTTAAAAAGATCACAAACGATGCAAATCCTATTAAAATTAATAAGAATAATTTATTTAAATTTTTAACTCTTACAAACTTTAAATTTAACAAACAATTAAAATTTGAGTTGTAACTTTTACAAATCGAATTTAAAATATAATATTAAAATCAAATATTTTATTTGTAACATTTACAAATAAATAAAATACCATTACAGCTAGGTTTCAACTTTTGAATCTTAGTTTTCATTATGGCTAGAGTTTAACTCTTAAACTTTCTAAACACAATCTCACATGAACAATTCATATTAGAAAAGACAAAGTATATAGACGTGCATTGCATACAATCCTTGATTTCAATTTAATTAAATGAACATAAAACATGCCTTATAATTAGAACACATATAAAACAATCACCATTGCAACATACAACATGTTCATGTAATAAAGCACATCCCAAAAGCATGTTCTTTAATTAAAATGTTGAGAAAAGCAATCAATATACACAAAATAAAAATAAATTGATACTAGTTTTCAAAAGGTGCAACCTTTGCAATATATCTCTTAAAAAATGCAACATTTACATAATATCTCATTAAAAATGCAACCTTTGCAACATATCTAATAAAAGATGCAACCTTTGCAAAAGGATTTAACCTTTACAATTCTTTTCATAAAAGAATTTTTTTTTACATGTTCTTTAAACAAAAATTTACCCAAAACACGGTTTTGCAACTAGGCTCTGATACCACTGTTAAGGAATCCCTAGTGTATGAGCAGCGAAAATACAAGGATTCCCACAGGATTTGAAAAGCGTCGTGTTTCAAAGCATAAGATAAACACATAAAAAATATTGTGTTTTAGGATTACCTCTTGAAGATTATCGAAGCAGTCGTAGCCTCATCCTTTAGGAGTCCACACGAGTACTCCCACTAGAAACGCTACACCTTCTGTAACGCCCTGGAGTCAACTTGCAAATCCCAAGATAATTACTGTCACCATATAAAATCTCATGGATAACTTATTTTTCACCTGGTAATTATCAAGAGATTCACAACCTGATTCCAGAGGTTACTAATACAATATCAGAGTGCGCAACCTTTTCATATTTGACTTCTTATTATTATACATAACATCAGAGTTTTATACATATTATATTTTACAACAGGCACCTAGATCTTATAAAATATAAAGATGTAAAGTACCAAAACATAGCATATACATAATACAGCAATAGTAGTCACGCTAGCAAGCATCATCATCAAAAGCCTTCATAATTCATCCATATTCAGCAACATCCACTTTGTCACATGTCTTCCTGGTTAACCACTAAAGGGTTGCCACAAGTAACAGAAAGAGTGAGATAAAATATCAAATAAATAGAAATTAGATTAGAACATACACAATCACAAGTATGATGCTATGCGATGTGGATGCCAAACACGTATTTTGTATTATATTTATATTAATATTCCATTCTCTATATGAATGAAAATGCATGATGGATCCATTTTGGTGGAAACATCTGCAGTGATTTTTCAGCAATAATATTTTTATGGATATCCAACCGATACCGCGCCCATAATGCAACACCAACATCGGATAATAATACAATCATATCAATATCAAGTGTTGCAGGACCCCCCTTAAGGGCACACTGCTTAGCCCTTAAGACGGCCGTGGTATAAAACCACCGCAGAGGTCTGTTGCTCAACAGAGCGTGTTCCCCTACCGAGAACCCCCTCAAAGAACCCTCCTGCGGATTCTTTGAACGGCCAATACATATGATGTATGAATGTAGTAAATTTATATCATTAAATTTATTCATAATTTTAAAAATAAGAATTTATGGTAAAATTCAAGAAGATACGACATTTCATCATATTTACAAGTATAATCCATATATGAAGACAACACTCTGTTTCCTCTATTTTTGCTATTTTAATGATTTCAATTGCAAATTAAATATGTCAATTGGTTCCGAATCATCATACAATATTAGAAACATATCATATATCATATTCCAAACTATTTGGCATCAATTTCATAATTTAATTCAAATTAAATTAAAATCTAGCTAAATGAGTTTCCAAACAATTAAGCAAGCAATTCTAACTTAATTTCTATGTATTTAATATCCTATCTCCTCTTTCTTACCTCAATTGAAGATCCCTAAGCTTTTCTTATGCTAAACTCCCTTGTATTTCCTCAAATCTTCAAGTTTGTGTAGTTTCTTCTTATGCAAAATTAAAGAGTTTGAGTATGGAAAATGAAGGTTTTGAAAGCTTGAAGAGGGAAATGAAAGGTTGTGGAATTGGTAATGTTTTTGGTTTTGAAGAAATTTGAAAGGTTGGAGCCTTATTTATAGGCTTCTAATGGTGGTTACTGTAGTAAATCACTGTAGCAGATACTGTAGTAAATCACTGTAGCAGATACTGTAGCAAATCACTGTAGCAAATCAAAGTGACATGAGGCGATGCGAAGGAGGAAGAATTCTCGTGAAGTTACTGCGCAAGATTTTTCATGTGACAGATACTGTAGTAATTTACTGTAGCAGGTACTGTAGCAGGTAAATTACTGTAGCATTTTACTGTAACAAATTACTGTGGAAGATTTTTATTTTATTTATTATTTTATTTTATTCTACATTCCATTTTTGTTTAATTTTGTTTTAAGTCAGACTAAAAATATCCTTATATTCAAAATTCAATTTCCTATTTTCTAGGATTCATTTCTTATTTTTCTGAGAAATTTTAATTTTTTTTACTGTTTAATTACCGCTTCAAATTTAATTAAAAATTGGGCTGTTACACTCTCCCCCCGTTATAAAAATTTCGTCCTTGAAATTTAAACGTACCTTGTTAGAATAATTCAGGATATTGACTTCTTATCTCATCTTCTTGTTCCCAAGTCATGCTTATTTCATCTCCTTATTGCCAGGCTACTTTCACCAATGAGATCTCCTTACCTCTTAGTCGCTTGACATTTCTGTCCATTATCTTCACTGGTGTTACTGGAATCGTAAGGTTTTCCTTAACTTCTATACCATCAGCCTCGATCACATGGTCTGGATCAGGTACATACTTCCGTAATTGTGAGACATGGAACACATTATGAAGATTGGAAAGGTGAGGTGGCAATGCAATCTGATATGCCACTTTACCAATTCTTTTCAGAATCTCATATGGTCCTATATATCTTGGAGCAAGCTTCTTACTTTTTAACACTCTTCCAACTCCTTTGTTGGGTGATACCTTTAGGAATACATAATCTCCAACTTGGAATTCTAATGGCTTCTTCCTTTGATCATAATATGACTTACGCCGATCCTGCGCAATTTTTATCCTTTTTCTTATCATCCGAATTTGCTCTGTTGTTTGCTGGACAATTTCTGGTCCAAGAGTCAGGTGCTCACCTGTCTCTAACCAACAGATTGGTGTCCTGCACTTTCTATCATACAATGCTTCATATGGTGCCATCCCAATGCTTGAGTGATAACTGTTATTATATGTGAATTCGATTAGTGGAAGGTAATGTTCCCAGCTTCCACCATGTTCTAATACACATGCTCTTAGTAAATCCTCGGGACTTTGGATAGTCCTCTCTGACTGTCCATCAGTCTGTGGATGATAGGCAGAGCTTAACTTCAGTCTGGTACCAAGCTCTTTATGTAAACTTCCCCAGAATCGAGAAGTAAATCTAGGATCTCTATCAGACACTATGCTTGACGGTACTCCATGTAATCTCACTATCTCCTTTATGTACACTTGAGCCAATTTCTCAAGTGAATGCTTCATGTTGATCGAAAGAAAATGGGCTGATTTTGTTAATCTATCGACTATTACCCAGATAGCATCATTGCCTCTTTGTGTTTTAGGTAAGCCTGACACAAAGTCCATGGCAATGTCATCCCATTTCCATACTGGTATTTCTAGTGGTTGTAATCCACCAGATAGTTTTTGATGTTCTACTTTACTTTTCTGACATATTAAGCAAGATAAAACATACTCAACTATCTCCTTTTTCATCCTCTTCCACCAGAAATCTTTTCTTAAATCTTGATACATCTTCGTAGATCCAGGATGAATACTAAGCATGCTTTTATGGGCTTCATCTAGAATCATCTTCTTTAGTTCTGTATCCTCTGGGACACATATTCTTCCTTTTATTCTCCATACTCCATCTAAACCTTCTTGTAATCCTAGATCTTTCCCATTATGTTGTGTCTTGATCATTCCTTGGAGACATACATCCAATCTTTGTTTTTCACACACCATCTTTAGAAAATCATTAGTGATTTTCAGAACTCCGACCACCATATTTACTGAAGATTTCTCCTCAATTGTTATGTTTAAGTCTCTAAATTGTTCAATTATTTCTAATTCTTTTATCATTAAAGCTGCCACATGAATAGCTTTTCTACTAAGTGCGTCAGCAACCATGTTGGCTTTCCCCGGGTGATACTTCAACTCAAAGTCATAGTCCTTGAGAAATTCCATCCATCGACGTTGTCTCATATTTAATTCTTTTTGATCAAATAGGTATTTGAGACTCTTATGATCACTATAAACTTCAAACTTTGCACCGTATAAGTAGTGCCTCCAAATTTTTAAAGCAAAGACAATGGCCGCTAATTCTAAGTCATGAGTAGGGTAATTAAGTTCGTGTGGTCGTAATTGCCTTGAAGCATAAGCAATTACTTTTCTTTGTTGCATTAGGACACAACCAAGTCCCAACTTTGAAGCATCACAATAAACTTCAAAGTTTTCTTGGGGGTTTGGTAAAGCTAGAACTGGTGCAGTTGTTAATCTTTTCTTTAATTCTTGGAAACTTGCTTCGCATTCAGTAGTCCAAATGAAAGGTTTATTCTTACAGGTTAATCGAGTCATGGGTAGAGCAATTCGAGAGAATCCTTCAATAAATCTTTGGTAGTAACCCGCAAGTCCTAAGAAACTCCTGATTTCTGTGACAGTCTTCGGCCTTTCCCAAGCTATTACGGCTTCAATCTTCGCATGGTCGACTGACACTCCATTCTTATATATCACATGGCCTAAGAATTTTACTTCATTAAGCCAGAACTCACATTTGGATAGTTTGGCATATAACTGCTTCTCCTTTAATATTTGTAGCATTTTACTGTAGCATTTTACTGTAGCAGAATACCGTGGAAGATTTTTATTTTATTTATTATTTTATTTTATTCTACGTTCCATTTTTGTTTAATTTCGTTTTAAGTCAGACTAAAAATATCCTTATATTCAAAATTCAATTTCCTATTTTCTAGGATTCATTTCTTATTTTTTCTGAGAAATTTTAATTTTTTTAACTGTTTAATTACCGCTTCAAATTTAATTAAAAATTGGGCTGTTACACCTTCCAAATGCTAGTTTGACTGCATGTAGCTTTTGTAACTTTTGAGTATTTTATGTCTCTTTTTGGGTGAACCGCCTATGAGCATCTTATGCTGTATTTATAGGCTTAGGTTTGACCTAATTTGTTCTCTCTAAAGAGTAGGCTCCTTACTCATTCTAAATGAGTTAGGCCCAATAGCTTTATTTTACTAAAATAAAAGTTATTTTCTTATGGGCTTACTCTATGTGTGTGATCCTATAGGTAAAATACTCGGTCATATTAATAATAAACTATTTTATTATTAATATAAAATAAGAGCGGCATCTAGCTATGCATCATTATGTCCGAATATTATTTAATATCAATATAACCTATAAGTGATAATTATTTTATATGTTTGTTCCTTTTGTCACGATATCCTAATTGGGCCCAAGGCATGGTCGCGTCATCCTTGTACGACCCAATTTATTTTACTTGATACCGGAGTAGACTTTATCTAAATAAATATCTAATATTTATTCTTTCTAGCATGGCCATGCATTTCCTTAGTCTTACTCTATCAAGTGGCCTATAGATATCACTCCTGTCACATAGGAGAGACAAATCTCATCTACATCACTCACATCCTTCTGCATAATTTGTTTATTGCCTAATCACAACCTTTATAGTCCTCTTGTTACATAAGACATTTGATTGTATTAAAACAACAAACTCCTTGTATAGGAATCGTAGTGACTTCAGGTCGAAAGACTACATATACCATTATCACATTGAGAATCGTTTATGACATTCATGTAACGATCCATACAACATTCTCATGGTGGGTCTGTTCAGTACATCATTACTCTTAATGTGTACCCGTGTGAAGACTTGATACCATCTATATCTATGATCTGTGAGATCAGATCATCAGTACACTCACACATTAGTCTTAATGTATTTACATGTCCCCACGTAAATACTTGACTAGAGACATTTTAGGAATAACTCTCATATGACCTATTACTCCAAGGATAAATAAAGGCTGTTAAACTATTTAACAAAAAATGCCTTATACAAAATGATGTGTCCTATATAGGCTCTTAGTGCATATTTCCAATAATTACGGATCCTTATTAGACCAGTGTATTAGATAAGAGAGAGATAAGCTTGATATCAACACCAAAAATTTTGTCTTTGTACGAGACAAATCAAATATAATATTATATCTAAGAAATATCTTTTATTGGATTTTTTAAGTATTTAACTACAAATTTAAAAATAAACATTTATTACTATAATAAAAACATACAATCATTCTAATTATTATATTTCACTGATAATTTAGTTTATATTATATTTGTTAAATATTTTTATTCTACTTGTTACACGATGAAATACAATTATTTTATTTATATGAAAGTTATATAAAATTACCAATAAGTGGTTGGCTCAAATAGTATATGTTTAGTTATTTTTAAGCAAGGTGTTAGGTTCAAGTCTTGTGGATAGAAAAGATTTTCTCTAAAAGAGTTAGTCCAACCATAATGTAGATGCTACTAGCTTAAACATGATTGCCTCTAATAAAGGTGTTCATAAACCAAAAATGACCAAATTTTTTTATTAAATAAGATCTCAAATTTGTGTTTGGAAATTGATCCAATGGAATCCTAACTAAACTTTTCTAAATATAAATTTTTTTACAAGATAAATTTGTTACTTATATTTTTATAATTATATATTTATAAAATTATATTAATTATTTCTTAATTAATTTTAAAGTTATATCATATAATCATTTTTCACGAGACATATGTCTTAATATTTGATTTACAAATTTTTTAGTTTCAATATCAATTTGAACTTAATATTATGTTTTGTATTTCTCTTTACTATTTAAGTTTCTTATTTTGTATAAAAATTAATGTTTATTAATAAATAAAGTTTATTTATTAACTTCTAATTAATAAAAAAATAAGACTATGAAAATCAAATAATTCAATTCAATCTAATCCAAGACGTTTTTAATTGAATTAGATCAGATCAACTTTAAAAAATTATTTTAACCTATCCAATTTAAATATGGTAATTATGTGATTGAATGAGATAACTTTTTGCTTCAAAACCAATCCAATCCAATCTGTGAACATCTCTAGCCTCCAATAAATGAAATCTGTGGTTAATGATTGCCTCTAATAAACATGATGTAGATGTTTGATAATTCGTTGGAATAATGTTAATAAGACCGGACCGACGATCAAACCAATAAACACACTGATGTAGAAAGTTACAGACAGCTGGCAGCTCACCTTGATGACAACTCACTTTGGCAACTCACTTTAATTTCTAATTTTTTTATGTGTGTATAAATAGTTAGCTGTAACTGAATTTATTCATTCTGTTTTTCCAATCAACAATTCTTGAATCTTCTCTCTCACTTCAATAAAATTCTTCGGGTTCCATTCCCTGTTCATTGGAATCCCTATTTTCCGTAACTCTTTGAATCATTTCTCTGTTCCTAGTGCTACTATATTAGTGGTATCAGCTTGGACCTTCCATCGGCATTTATGGCAGAAGCGACTCGTAATCAAACCGCTATACGTGAACAAGAAGAGCGTTTGGAAAACAGGATCACATCAAAACTTGAGGCACGTTTAATAGAGATCACATTTGCAATCAGACAAGCAATTGATTCTTCGGTGGATCAGCAAATCTTGGATACTTTACAGAAAGGGGAAAATCATTCGAAGTCCAATTATTCTCGTGGAACGCGTTTGGCACGAATTGATTTTCCACGCTTTACTGGTGATACAATTCAACAATGGATATACCAATGTGAAACGTATTTTGCGATTGATGGCACTCCTGAGGATTTTAGAGTGAAACTGGCGGTAATCCACTTCGAAGGGAAGGCACTACAGTGGCATACATCCTTTGTAAAGACGCTTCCGGGAGGTAACCTTCCTAATTGGACTGAATTTACAAAAATAATTGATCGTTTTGGTGAAATATGCGATGATCCAATGTTCGAACTTATGAAATTAAGACAGAAAGGCACTGTGGCGGAGTACCATGATCAATTTGATGCGGTGACTTCTAGATTAGACCTAAATAAAGCCCACTTGTTAAGCTGTTTTTTAGGAGGTCTAAAAAAAGATATTCAAATGCAAGTTAGAATGTTTCAACCTCAAGATGTAAGAAAGGCCTTCCAGTTGGCTAAATTGTATGAATCGACTTCTACTTCAAACTTCACTACCAAAATAATTTGAAAATTTCAGAAAACCCAGACTAGTACAAATGCCATTTTACCCACACCTACCCTAAACACAAACCAAAGAAATCCGAATAAAAAACTCACACCTGCCTTTATGAATAAGAGGAGATCCAAAGGACTTTGTTATTTTTGTGATGAACCCTATAGCCCTACACATGCCTTGACACACAAAAAGCTTGAGATTCATGCTCTAGAGATAAGTGATACCGATGAGAAGACTGCAAATCAGGGGGGATACTCAGGAAGAGAGGAGTCAATCTTTTGACCCTTAAATATTAGTGAATGCACTGACGGGTATAACTAGCTTTAAAACTATGAGAGTAACTGGTTACTATAAGAAGAAACCCTTACATATACTCATTGACAGTGGAAGTACACATAACTTTCTAGATGAGGAGGTAGCTAAAAAATTGGGTTGCCCTATAACAGGGATTCCTACCTTAAGTGTGGTAGTTACTGATGGAGCTCGGGTAAACATTAAGTCTACTACTAAACAGTTTCCTTGGACACTACAAAACACTGCATTTACCTCAGATATGCTTCTTATTCCCCTGGGATGTTGTGATGTGGTGTTGGGAATTGAGTGGTTAGTTACTTTGGGCAATATTACTTGGAACTTTGATAGGTTGTCTATGCAATTTTATGTTCAAGGCAAGAAACTGGTATTGAGGGGGGCCACAAATGAAGGGCTAAAAACTGCTAGAAAAAAACAATTACAGAAGACAATTGCTTCTGGTGTGCATTTGTCCATGCTACAAGTGTATGTCAAGGATAATAATTTCCTATTGCACTCTTTAACCACACATGCTGACAGTCAAGTTATTCCTGACTCTATAGATGAATTATTATTGCAGTTTGAGGATATTTTCCAGGAACCTACCACACTACCACCCAAGAGAAAAGGACATGATCATAAAATTCCCTTGGTGACAGGGGCAAATCCTAGTAATAAGAGGCCCTACAGATATGTTAAGCAGCAAAAAAATGTTATTGACAAATTGGTGCAAGATGCTCTTAAGTCTGGTATAATACAGAAAAGTTGCAGTCCTTTTGCAAGCCCTATTGTGCTAGTGGGCAAGAAAGATGGCTCTTGCAGACTCTGTGTTGATTATAGAGACCTTAATAAGCAGACAATTAAGTACATATTTCCTATTCCGTTGGTGGAAGATCTTTTGGATGAGTTGCATGGCTCTGGGGTATTTTCAAAAATTGAATTACGGGCAGGTTATAATCACGTGAGAATGGAGGAGAATGACATCCACAAGACTGCATTTAAAACACATGGGGGCCACTTTGAGTACTTGGTCATGCCATTTGGCCTAACCAATGCACCAACCACCTTCCAAGGTCTTATGAATGATGTTTTTAAAGAATATTTGAGAAAGTTCTTCTTGGTGTTTTTTGATGACATCTTAATATATAGCAAGGATTTACAGCACCATCTCCTTCATTTGCATATGGTCTTGTTGACTATGCGAAGGAATTCCTTGTATGCAAAAAAATCTAAATGTTACTTTGGGGTGGCAAGAGTTGAATATTTAAGCCATTTTATCTCACAAGATGGTGTATCAATAGACCCTGCAAAAATAATAGCTGTAAAGAATTGGCCAATGCCAATATCCTTAAAGCAGTTGAGAGGATTTTTAGGACTTGCAGGGTACTATAGAAGATTTGTTCGAGGGTATGGTGGTATTGTAAGGCCCTTAACTAACATGCTGAAGAAAAATAATTTCCACTGGTCAGAGGAAGCAAAAGCTACATTTTAGTCCCTCAAGGATAGTCTGATTCAATCACTAGTATTAGCTTTACCTGACTTCTCTAAGGTGTTTGTGGTTGAGGTAGATGCTTCAGGTTATGGAATTGGTGCAGTGTTGATGCAAAGTCACCATCCAATCGCATTTATTAGCAGGGTTCTCAATATGCAGCAACAGGCACTTTCCACCTATGAAAAGGAACTGTTAGTAGTCGTCTTTGCAGTCCAAAAATGGAGGCATTATTTGCTGAATACTCACTTCATTATCAGAACTGATCACAGAAGCCTACAGTATATACTGAGCCAAAGATAGACTACAGCCTTCCAACAGAAATGGTTGGTGAAATTGATAAAGTTTGATTTTACAATTGAATTTAAACAGGGAAGAGAAAATATAGCAGCAGATGCCTTATCAAGACAGGAAGTAGTAGACTGTCAAGCGATCACCACTCTCATACCTGAAAGCGACATGTTGAATAGAATCATAGATTCTTGGCAGATTGATCCTTACATTCAAAAATTAATCCGAGATTTGCAAACAGATGCTTCTTTACATAAGCATCATACTTGGAATCATAATGAACTCCAAAGGAAAAGGAGATTGGTGGTGGGAAAAGATGTTAATCTAAGGACTGATCTATTACAATTGATACATGTTGGTCCTACTAGTGGTCACTTTGGTCGGGAGGCTACACTGAAAAGGCTTAAATCAGTTGTATATTGGAGAGGCATGACCAAGGATGTCAGAATGTTTATGCTCAAATGTGAAGTCTGCCAGAAATATAAATATGATAACTCTGCTTATCCCGGATTGCTGCAACCCTTACCTATTCCAGAGAGGATATGGCAGCATATAACCATGGATTTTATTGAAGGGCTACCAAATTCCAAGGGAAAACAAGTGATCTATGTGGTCGTGGATAGATTAAGTAAGGCTGCCCATTTTATGTCCCTAACACACCCTTACACTGCTACTGAAGTTGCTCAATCTTTCTTGGACAATGTGTTCAAGTTACATGGTTTTCCAGATTTTGTAACTAGCGACAGGGACCCTATCTTTGTCAGCCAATTCTGGAAGGATTTGTTGGCCTTTCAAGGGGTGCAGTTACAACTTTCCTCAGCTTACCATCCATAAACTGATGGTCAATCAGAGATAGTGAATAGATGCTTGGAGACATTCTTGAGATGTATGTGTTGTGATGTTCCTCATGAGTGGTCCAAGTGGCTCCCTTTAGCAGAGTGGTGGTACAATACCGACTACCATACTTCCATACAGTGCAGTCCTTATGAGGTTATGTTTGGTCAGCTTCTTCCTATTTACCTTCCTTATTTGCCTGGAGAGTCAAAGGTAGAGGTAATTGACAGAAGTCTGCAGAAAAGAGAGGAGACTTTAAAATTAGTAAAATTTCACATGAAAAGGGCCCAAGAAAGAATAAAGCAATTAGCTGACAAAAAGAGAAGTGACAAGTCCTTTGAGATTGGTGAACTTGTGCATGTCAAACTCCATCCATACAAGCAGATTTCAGTAGCATTCAGATCTAATGCAAAGCTAGCCCCTAAATATTTTGGGCCATTTCTAATCGTAGATAAGATTGGAGCTGTAGCTTCCACAAGGGTCTAAAATCCATGATGTTTTTCATATTTCACAACTTACGAGGTTTGTTGGTGAGGTACCAATTTCAAATTCCCTTCCTGTTGATTCAGATGGTGTTATGGGGGGTAAAGAACCTGAGACAATTTTGGATCGGGCAACTGTCAAAAGAGGCAACAAAGCTGTCACCAAGGTGTTAGTCAAGTGGAAGCACCACTTAGTAGAAGATGCTACTTTAGAGTTCTACTATGAATTAAAGAAGAAGTATCCAGATTTTAATCCTTGAGGACAAGGATTTTTTGAAGACAGGGGAATTGATGTAGGAAGTTACAGACAGCTGGCAGCTCACCTTGCTGATAGCTCACTTTGGCAACTCACTTTAATTTCTAAATTTTTTGTGTGTGTATAAATAGTTAGCTGTAACTGAATTCATTCATTTTGTTTTTCCAATCAACAATTCTTGAATCTTCTATCTCACTTCAATAAAATTCTTCGGGTTCCATTCCCTGTTCATTAGAATCCCTATTTTCCGTAGCTCTTTGAATCATTTCTCTGTTCCTAGTGCTACTATATCACACACTGAGTCATTAAGTCAATAGGTCAATAATCGAATTGACTGGATCATTAGTTGAACAAGTTAATTTAGTATATTTAAAAAATAAAAAATATAACATTAATAATTCAATTATTTTATACCAAAAAATTTAAAATCAAGTACATAATAGTAAGTAACTAAAAGTAACTAATAAAAAAATAAAACGACATTATTTTAAAAGAGAAACGTAAAAAATAATTAATTAATAACCTATACTTTGTCAATTAGGTCATTAATTTTAAGTAAAATTGATCAATTTATCCGATTTTACCCCAGTAATCGTTCTAATAATTTATCAAAACCAGTTGAATTATCAATCAACAGTCTGATCCAGAGCGATTTTTATAATACATGTATTGATAATGATGTAAAGAAAGAGTACCCACCATGTCATTCAATTAACATTTAATAAATATATGAATCGATAAAGTTTCGGATCGACAGATCATTTAAACCTTTACCCTTTATTTACATAGAGATCTCCTTCTCTTTCAGTCCTTCTCACTCTTCTTCATCATCATCATCATCCCAATGACCATGCAAAACGAATCCCTCTTCCACAACTCCCTCCTCATTCTCTACCTCTCAGCCCCACCAACCTTCTTCTCTCTCACCTTCCTCCAAGCCCCGTACGGCAAACACCACAGACCCGGTTGGGGTCCCAACCTCCCACCACCTCTCGCATGGTTCCTCATGGAAAGCCCCACCCTTTGGTTCACCCTCTTCCTCTTCCCACACGGCCAACACTCCTCCGACCCCAAAGCCATCACCCTCATAACCCCTTTTCTCTTCCACTACCTCAACCGCACCCTCCTCTACCCTCTCCGCCTCCTCGCCGCCCCTTCCACCAAAACCGCCTCCGGCTTCCCTCTCTCCATCGCCCTCATGGCCTTCGCCTTCAACCTCCTCAACACCTACGTTCAGGCCTCGTGGGTCTCTCACTACAAGGACTATAACGGCGGTGAGGTTTTCTGGTGGCGGTTTTGTTTCGGGTTGGTGGTGTTTTTGTGTGGGTTTGGGATTAATGTTTGGGCTGATAGGGTTTTGTTGAGGCTTAAAAGTGAAGGAAAAGGGTATGTGGTGCCTAAAGGAGGCTTATTTGAGGTTGTTTCTTGTCCCAATTACTTTGGGGAGATTCTCGAGTGGCTTGGATGGGCCGTTATGACTTGGTCTTGGGCCGGGCTGGGCTTTTTTGTGTATACTTTTGCCAACTTGGGGCCCAGGGCTCGTGCTAATCATCGGTGGTATTTGGAGAAATTTGGGGAGGATTACCCTAAGAAGAGGAAAGCTGTTATTCCCTACTTGTATTGATTATTTTTCTTTTTGGTTCCTTTTCTCGAGATTGTTCTAAACATTCAACATCTGTCGTTTTGCCTGTGGCTTGATGTTGCAGCAATATCAGGATTTTTGGGTTCTCTGCAACCGTGTAATGTACTGACAGCAATTGCAGTTGCAGATGCATTCCTTGAATTTGACTATATAATTTATTGCGAAAGTAAATTTTTGTGGTTTTGTTAGGTACATTTCAGCAATATTTTAAAAACTAGATCAATTATTAATGTTAGGATTGAACTGGTAATAGCAAAAAGTATAATTGAATGGGTCACCTAATTAGTTCCATGTTCTTTCTAATTGGTTTTGATAACTCTGTATTTTGCGTCGCAAAAGTGATTAGTATTCGGTTTTTAGTGTTTTTGGTATAAAAAACTATATTGTAATTGGAAACGTGTAGAGAGGGAGGACACTTTGTGGGAGTGGTTCTAGAAACACAAATAATCAGATAATATTGCTGCGAAAGTTGGTTTATCAATTGTGGGTTGGATTGTTGATTCATGCAATCCAAACTATTTCTTTTCTTTCTTTTTCCATTTTTATACTGTTACATGTTGCTTATAGCTGACAATTTTATGACTCTACTTTCAAGAGAGAAAGTTTAGATACAGGAAAATAGGTACGAGAAAAATACTAATGTTTATCGTTCAAACATCGGGATTAAAAAAACAATGGAAAAGCCAAAACAGGGGCGTATAGTTCTATATTTAAGGCTCTGTTTGGTTACCCCAGAAAATTGGGGTTTTGTAAACTAGGGTTAAGAAAACTGGGGTTTCGTAAATGAAGTTGTGTTTGGTTGTTAAAAAAGTTGTGTTGGGTAAAAGTGGGTTGAAGAGTAATGATTGTGTTTGGTTAGGGAAAAAGTTAGGTTGGGTAAATGGTGGTTTGATGAGAAATTACCAAAAAGGTATTAATAAAAAATATATTGAATATGTATATATATTTATAATGTAAATATAGGGTAATAAATGCAAATGGGGCAAGTGGTGAAAATAATTACAATTCTGGATTGTCTGGGGTCACACGTGTGTCGTTGGAAAATAAGCCGACACATCTGTCGGATACTGTAGCAGCGACACAGCAGGGAGATGACACGTGGCGAAGCGCAGAGAAAGTTACCTGTGTCGGCTGAAGAAATTCCGACACATTAAAAGGGGTGTCGTGCACTCTGAAACCGACTCACGCTGATTGGTCCTTGGCGACGGTGATGGTTGTGTCGTCTGTCTTCTGTCCGACACCGATTTGACCGGTTTCTTTATCTCTTCCCCCACCGACGGTCCAACCCCACTTACCCCATTTTTGCCATTGTAAGTGTTTGTTCTGGTTGTGAGGAGGCAGCTTCAATTTTTTAAAGGAGTTGTAGTTTTCAGAGGAAAAAAAGTGGTCCCTTGCAAGCTTCCATTGCACAAAAGGTATGTCGGCAAAATATGTTCTGCAATACTTAGTTTATGAATTTGTTGATAATATTTTTTAATGGTTATTATTAGTGTAGGGTATATCATGTTAGAAATATTTTTGGTAGGAATATATGATTGTTTTGTATTTAGGAAGGGCAATTTTTTCATCCTATAATAAAATGATACATGCTGTTATAATATTTTAAGCTGAAGGAGATCGAAGTTAGGATTAAGTTATAAAAACTAAAAATTTAAGGAGTTTAATTTTAACAAATGTAATAATTATGTAATGTATATTAGTTAATTTATTTTTTTAAAAGAATCAATGTTATGTAGGGAAAAAATCAGTTCTTGGCCTGTTAGACCCAATAAATTTTCCTAAACCCAAATATTATGTAATATACCATACTAATTTCAAAATAAGAAAATATTAAATTATATATTTTTAAAATAATTTAAAATATAAAATTAAAATATAATTTTAGTTATAAATTAAATATTTGTTAAGCTATTTTTAAAAATAAATGATGAGGTTATATATATAACAGTTTACAGAATTTGAAAGTAGATCATTATTTATATATATATATATATATATATATATAATTTAGGAAAAAAATTATGTTATAAATTAGAAAGTTGTTTCGTTATTTTGAAAAAAAATCAATGATGGTACAATATATATAAATATTTACAGATTTGGAAATTTGATAATTATATATTTTAAAATAAAATAGGGAAAATAAAATTATATATTATTTTAGGAGTATATTTTGTATTTGTTAAGTTTTTTTAAAATACTATCATATATTATAATATATGTATATGTATAAGAATTTTCAGAATTAGAAAATTGAGAATTATATATTTTTAAAAAAATAGAAGAATAAAATTAAAAATATTTAATGTTAGAAATTCAATATTTGTTAAGTTATTTTTAAAAAAATGATTGATTATATATTACATCATAACAAGTTTCAGAATTAGAACATTGATTAGTTGTGAATTTAAAAATATAATTCGAGAATGAAAAGTCAAATATAATTAATGTTAAATATTCTATATTTGTTAAGTTAAATTTTGGTGATTAAAATTTTTAGGATTAGTAAATTTTAAAATGGCATTGATGAGTTAGTTGTTTAGATGTTAGGTGATATACATGGTTTAACCTTTTAAAACATTACTATTGAAATTATAATTAATTGATTAAGTTTAAAAATATGGAGTTTAATTTTAACTGAAGTAATAGCTAAGTAGTATATTTGTTAAGTTTTTTTAATGCATTTTTAATGTATATTAATAATGTTATGTTTAACTTAAACTTAAGAAAATAAAAAATGATATCAAATATACTACTTGATTTTTTATTTATCAAATTATAATACTTTTGTTGTACATTTCTAAATGTAGTATGGCTGAACAGATGAAGATCAATCCTGGACCGTTAAACCCACAGCTATTAACGTTACAAGAGAAATATGTATCCACGCATGTTTGGAATGGAAAACCAGACCGGGTACTAAGAATTAGAAAAGCACTCCGTCTTAGAAGTGATCAAATACCAGAAGAAATCATACCACATTTACGAAGAGCTGGATTTTATCACTTTGCGAAGGTTGCATATTTGCCGGTGTTTGCAGAGTTTATCACTGCACTGGTTAAGAGATGGAGACTAGAGATACACACATTCCATCTTCCTGTTGGAGAGTGCACCATCACATTGCATGATATTGCCATTTTGTTGGGACTCAACATTGATGGAATCGCAGTTGTGGCGATAGCCGATTCACGGGACTGGCAATAGTATGTGGAAGGACAACTAGGGAGACGACCCCCTCGCAGTGCACTACATGGTCAAAGATGGCTGCAAGATAATTTTGGTGACATTGCAGAGCATGTTCAGGATGAGGTGGCCATAGAAAGATTTGCTCGTGCCTATATTTTACGATTAATTAGTGGATGTATTTTTTCTGACCAGTCATCCAGCAGGGTCCCCCTTAGGTATCTTCAAATGCTGGAGAATTTTGATCTTTGTGGTGGTTATGCATGGGGTGCATCTGCGCTAGGATACCTCTATCGACAACTATGTACCGCCACAGATTATGCTCAGAAGGATATGTGCGGGTTGACATTGTTGGTTCAGGTATGGGGTTGGGAACGTATGCGACACCTTGCCCTGGAAGAACCTGGTATGGGGGCAGATGTGTAACATCCCTGATGTTTTAATGAGAATTATAAGAAATGGGAAATGTTAGTAAATATTTTAGAAGTTTTATTTAATATTTGTTCTGTCCGAGCCAAAGATTGGAAAAGCCGGTGTCGAGGTCGGTATCTGAAGCGCGAGCAAGCGGAGTTAAAGATCGGAAGTGTAGGAGAAGAGCGGGTAGGGCTAGGCGGTCTGGTCCAACCGTTGTGAGGAGAGCGCCTCACACGAGGTTAGAGACCGGATTAACCTCACGATGACTGAAACAACGGATGTAGGTAACCATGAGGTGAGCACGGATGAGATATCCGATTTATCAGGTTGTAGCTCGGATTTCCGAGGTATGAACCCTAAGTTAGGACGTCGGGGGCCGATATTTACATCGGGCCTATACTCTCGCGAATTATTAGAGGATTGTGAATACTTAAACATTGAGGGAATAAACACGTGTAATTGATTTGATAACTATGCAATAGTTTAAAATAGTGAAAAATTGATTAAATTTAGTAAGAATACAAATAAAATAAAGGAAAAGACGATCTTGCCCATGAGCTATATATATAAGGAAATTCTCTTCTTTCCCTCTTCATTATTTTACAAGTTACCTTGCTGTTGGTCTATTCCTCCTCTTTCGTTTTTCTCTCATCTCTTAACGCTGATTTGCATGCGCTGGAGAGGGACTTTGTGTCTAAACTTCAATTTAACCCCATTCCTGTGATCGGGACTTCAAGGTGAGTCTACTGATCCAATCCAATTGTAATTCCCTTATTTCTTTTATTCTTTGACCGTTAAGAGCCATGCATGGCTATATTCGTGGCTGTTCTCCACTCCTCTAGTGAGCATGAGTCCAGATGTTGTCCATGAACTTAGGGCGTTGAGGTGATGAGCTATACTTTATGATTCGTAGGTAGTAGGCTAAGCAACGGAAGACTGAGTGAAGGAGTTGAGACTGCAGAACCGGTGCTCAGAGAAAGAAATCGGCACAGAGAACAGATCATCGAAGCGTGGAACCAAAGTAAGGGGGTGTTCGGGTTATAATTAATTAGAATAGGATTCACTTCTTATTCAGGTCTTTGAGGTAACGTAAACAGACTAAGGAAAATGTTGTTAAACGTAATTGTGTGTTTATGCTGTGCATGTGTGACTGAGTTTATTAATTTGTGGATGATCGGATGTGGATGAGTTTATCATGTATGATCAGTGTTATGTGACGTCGGGTTAGCAAGCAGGCTACCCGAGTGATGAGAAATTGATATTATTGTGAGAAAGGTAAACTGTTGAATGATTATGTGGTATGGGATGGCCGACGGTATATGATAGCCCCTCATTTCCGGCTCCCGTGGTTTTCGTGCCCAGTTGAGCTACCCAGTGGTCAAGTAGGACCCAGTGGTTGAGGTGGAGAGTCAAGCAGGACTCGGTGAACCAAGCAGGGTTCACGGGGTGTCAAGTAGGACCCCCAGCTGAAGGCCAATCCTTTAGTATCTGGATACTAGGAGTCAGATTGTATGAGAGTCAGTTGTGATCGTGATGCATGTAATGAATGTGATGAATGTGAGGAATGTGATGGAATTGCGTAGTTGGTTTAATACAGTTACTGCATGAAAAACTCTATGTTTGGTATGTTTATTTACGGGTGATGCTTGATGTGTATGTATCAATATGCATGTATAGTGTTAAATGCCGTTCTATATTAATTATTATGCCAAACACTCACCCTTGCATATTTTTTTAGTAACCAGGGACAGGGAGGGGGAAGGAGCCATGGAGCCGCGCCAAGGGGGAGAACGGTGCCAGGGTCCGAGTGAATTTGAGTGACTCTTGATAGAGTCATATGTGTGTATAAAACTTCGTAGTGTAATTATTAGTTGTGTTTAATTAAGACCGGATCGAATGTAAGATATATTTTTAAAAAATATATCACTGTTATTGGCATATGCTTCCATGGTAACTCTTTAGATTCACAGAACCATTTTTAGAGTGAAATTTAAGAGTCCGGTTGCATGTTTTGTATAATCTGATGTGCGAAAGGTGTTCGTTCAACGAATAGCACCTCGTCTAAGTGAGAGTCCGGAATCTCGCTTAGACGAGTAGGGGCCTCGCTCAAGCGAGAAGCCCTGATTCCCCTTTCTCCCATCCGTTGTGTTCAAATTAAATTGCTTTTCTCTAAATATCGATTAATCTTCAAGAAAAGGAAAAATTTATTGTAAGATGTAATCGTTCGAATAAAAATAAATGTAAAAATAACCTAGGACATTACACTTGGTATCAGAGCGGTTCTTTCTAGAGCCGGTGTGTGGCCCGATCTAATGATTGTGATAATTTTATGAAAGTTGATTGTATTTTGTTGTGTTGAGATTGCGTGTGGTCTGGCACCGTTCCCTTGGCACTCCACTGGCGTAGTATTCTATGAATATAAGGTAAATCTATGATCCCCTGACTGATCTTGGTTATTAATGGTGATGTGTTTGCCCATTGTAGAGTTACTAAATGGACGGAGAGACTAGTTCTGGGGGAAGAGATGATTTCTTCTCTAGATTTACTCAGCTGATGAGTAGGACCGAGTCCAGTCCCACTCTGGATAAATTCCTGAAAAGGAATCCTCCGACTTACAAAGGGGGACACGACTACGATGGGGCATATATCTGGATTAGGGATATCGAACAGGTTTTTGAATATTTTGAGTGCTCTAAAGAGCAAAAGGTTTTATTTGCTACTTACTAACTAAAAGATGAGGCTAGAGTATGGTGGTCCCGCGTGAAGGTGCAGATGAACGCAGCCAATGAGCCGTTGGTATGGGCGAATTTTCGAAGGAGGTTCCTTGTTAAATACTTCCCGGACAACTACAAAATCCGGAAAGAAATGGAATTCCTGAAGTTAGAGCAAGACCGGATGTTTGTAGCTGAGTACACCAGCAAGTTTGATGAGCTGTGTGATTTTTACCACCCTTTCTCGTTAGAAGGGACTGAAGGTAGCAAGTGCGCCAAATACGAAGCTGGACTACGGATTGAGCTCCGTAGTGTAATCGTACCGATGGAGATTAGGGACTATCCGACCTTGGTGAACAAAGCAAGACTGACTGAAGAAGTGCAGTTGCAAAGGATGTCTCAGCCAAGAGATAAAAAGCCATTGAAGGCAAAAGGATTCAGCTTCAAGAGGATGGGTCAATTCTTTCGGGGCGGCAAGTCTTCTGCTACCTCCTCATCCTCCTCTGGCCGAGGTTCCACTGGTCGATCGGGTAATCCCCCTGGGAATCGTACATGCTACAATTGTGGTCAGGAAGGACACATTGCCAAACATTGCCAAGCTAATCAGATTGTGTGCTTCCAGTGCGGACGACCAGGGCACCTCAGGCCCGATTGCCCTCAAAGGCAGCGGCAGGGCAGGACGGATAATCGAACTAACTCTTCTGGGAACCGGGGTTCCAACTTCACGAGAGGAGGTCGGAATGGAGCTGGTAGAGGGAACCCACAAGCGGGAAGATATGACGCCCAATCTAGCGATGCCCAGAACGCCATGGCCGGGCGTGTATTTGCGTTTGATGCTTCAGAAGCTATGAGGAATGACAATCTGGTACAGGGTAAGTGCCTCATCTGTGGTTATCTGGTTGATGTGATTTATGATTCAGGTGCCACCCATTCCTTTATTTCGGAAAATTATGTGCGACGGCTTGGTCTGCCAATCAGTTTAATGGAGAACGCTCTTATTGTTTCCACTCCAACGGGTTCCACTTTCCGTGCAACTACAGTATGTAGGGAACTACCGATGCAAATCGAAACCCGTACTTTTCGAGTAAATTTTATCTGTATGCCATTGAAGGACTTAGACGTTATTCTAGGTCTTGATTGGCTTGCTGCTAATCATGTGTTGGTCGATTGTTATCGGAAGAATATTGTTTTCTCTCAGGAACTTGACATGAAGAACGGGGTGAGCGATGTCCTAACCACGTATGTTGTTTTATTTGCTTCGGAGGGTCGGCATAACCTCCTGCTAAGTGATATTCCGATTGTTTGTGAATTCCCTGACGTTTTTCCGGAAGAAATTCCAGAGCTACCTCCCAGTCGAGAGATTGATTTCTCTATTGACTTGATTCCCGGGGCAGAACCGGTGTCCCGAGCGCCATATAGAATGTCTTCGGTGGAATTAACCGAAGTGAAGAAACAAGTAAACGAATTACTAGAAAAGGGCTTTATCCGACCTAGTGCTTCACCCTGGGGTGCTCCGGTTTACTGGTAAAGAAGAAGGACGGTAGTATGCGAATGTGCATTGATTACCGACAGCTGAACAAACTGACCATCAAAAATAAATATCCACTACCCCTGATTGACGATTTACTGGATCAGTTGCGAGGCGCCATTGTGTTCTCTAAGATTGACTTGAGGTCGGGATACCACCAAATTCGAGTGAGGTCGGAGGATATCCCAAAGACAGCATTTCGGACTCATTATGGGCACTACGAGTACGTAGTAATGCCCTTTGGAGTAATGAACGCTCCTGCCATTTTTATGGATTATATGAATCGGACTTTTCAACTGTACTTGGACCAGTTTGTGGTGGTATTCATTGATGATATTTTGGTATATTCGAGGTCGGACGAGGAGCATGCTCAACATCTTCGACTTGTTTTACAAGTACTTCGTGAGAAGAAGTTGTACGCTAAACTATCTAAGTGTGATTTCTGGAGGAGTAATGTACAATTCTTGGGGCATATAATTTCTCAAGAGGGAACCTCAGTTGATCCGACAAAAATTGAGGCGGTTATGGCTTGGGAGAGGCCGAAATCAATAACTGAAATCAGGAGTTTCCTCGGATTAGCTGGATACTATCGACGTTTCGTAGAGGGGTTCTCTCGGATAGAACTCCCTCTGACTCGGTTAACAAGGAAAGGAAACCCCTTCGTGTGGTCGGAGAAGTGTGAATTAAGCTTCCAAACTCTTAAGCGATGTTTAACTACTGCCCCTATGCTTGCACTACCCGATGTAACACAGGAATTTGAAGTATATTGTGATGCATCCAAATTTGGATTGGGGTGTGTGTTGATGCAAGCTGATCGGGCAATTGCTTATGCTTCGAGGCAATTGAGGCCACATGAGGAGAATTACCCGACTCACGATCTAGAACTTGCAGCAGTAGTGTACGCGCTGAAGATTTGGCGTCATTATTTGTATGGAGCTCGCTTTGTAGTATTCAGTGATCACAAGAGTCTAAAGTACTTATTTGATCAAAAGGAGTTAAATATGAGACAGAGGAGATGGGTAGAGTATTTGAAGGATTATGACTTCGATTTGAAGTATCACCCGGGCAAAGCGAATGTTGTGGCAGATGCGCTAAGCAGGAAGGTACTGCATGTGGCTTACCTAATGGGTAGAGAACAAGAATTACTGGAAAGCTTTAGAGATATGAATGTTGGAGTTGTTATGAACGCACCAAACCGAATGATAATCGGAATGTTAAAAATCTCCAACGAATTTCTGGAGTCGATGGTAGCTGCACAGAAAGACGATAAAGAGTTACTGAGGCTGATTGATACTCAGAACTAGGGCAAAAATGTGGAGATAAATAGGGGTAACGATGGTATATGGAGATTCAGGAACCGAGTGGTAGTGCCTGCACATGGAGATTTCAGGCAGGCGGTGTTATCAGAAGCACACAATAGCTCTCTAAGTATACATCCGGGAGTAACCAAAATGTATCATGACTTAAGAAAGGAATTTTGGTGGCCAAACATGAAGAAGGCAATAATCGAGTATGTGAAATCCTGTGTGATATGTCAGAAGTGCAAGGTTGAGCACCAACGACCTCCGGGTTTGCTTCAACCTCCAGAAATTCCGATCTGGAAGTGGGAAGGTATCACCATGGACTTCGTGTCCGGACTACCCCGCACTCAAACCGGATACAACGCGATTTGGGTGATTGTTGATCGACTAACCAAAAGTGCGCATTTCCTGGCAATAAATATGAAGTGGTCGTTAGATCGATTAGCTAAGTTGTACGTTGCTGAGATCGTACGACTGCATGGTGTGCCCTTAAGCATTATCTCCGATCGGGATCCCCGATTCACTTCAAGGTTTTGGGGGAGTTTGCAACAACAATTGGGTACTGAGCTTAAATTGAGTTCGGCCTACCATCCCCAAACCGATGGCCAATCAGAACGGACTATACAGACTCTTGAAGATATGTTAAGGGCATGTGTACTGGAACAGGGCGGATCATGGGAGAAATACTTGCCCTTGGTGGAATTTGCATATAATAACAGTTACCACAGCAGCATTGTGATGGCTCCATACGAAGCTCTTTATGGTCGGAAATATCGTACTCCATTATGTTGGAATGAGAACGGTGATGCCCTTCATCTGGGGCCTGAGATGATTCAAGAGATGAATGAGCAAATCGCTTTAATCCGAGAGAAGATAAAAATTGCTCAAGATCGGCAAAAGAGTTATTATGACAATCGGCACAGACCCCTTGAATTCCAAGTGGGTGATTGGGTGTTCCTAAGAATTTCACCGACTAAGGGTGTAGGTCGAATTTTGAAGAGCCAAAAGCTTAATCCGAAGTACATTGGACCATACCAAATACTAGAACGGATTGGCGAAGTCACTTATCGATTAGATCTTCCCCAATCATTGACTAATATTCACAACGTGTTCCACGTATCGCAACTTCGAGCCTACATTCCGTGTGATACCATGATTGTACCAAGTGACTCCATTGAAGTGAAGGAAAACTTGACGGTGGAGGCAGTACCAATCGGCATTGAAGAGCATCAAACCAAACGGTTAAGGAACAAGGAGGTACCGCTGGTGAAGGTGAAGTGGCAGAATTTACATTGGATAAACTACACTTGGGAGTTAGAATCCGATATGAGACGAATGTACCCTCATCTTTTTCAACCGGAACACTGATTTCGGGGACGAAATCTCCTTTTAGGGGGGGTGGATGTAACATCCCTGATGTTTTAATGAGAATTATAAGAAATGGGAAATGTTAGTAAATATTTTAGAAGTTTTATTTAATATTTGTTCTGTCCGAGCCAAAGATTGGAAAAGCCGGTGTCGAGGTCGGTAACTGAAGTGCGAGCAGCCGGAGTTAAAGATCGGAAGTGTAGGAGAAGAGCGGGCAGGGCTAGGCGGTCTGGTCCAACCGTTGTGAGGAGAGCGCCTCACACGAGGTTAGAGACCGGATTAACCTCACGATGACTGAAACAACGGATGTAGGTAACCATGAGGTGAGCACGGATGAGATATCCGATTTATCAGGTTGTAGCTCGGATTTCCGAGGTATGAACCCTAAGTTAGGACGTCGGGGGCCGATATTTATATCGGGCCTATACTCTCGCGAATTATTAGAGGATTGTGAATACTTAAACGTTGAGGGAATAAACACGTGTAATTGATTTGATAACTATGCAATAGTTTAAAATAGTGAAAAATTGATTAAATTTAGTAAGAATACAAATAAAATAAAGGAAAAGACGATCTTGCCCATGAGCTATATATATAAGGAAATTCTCTTCTTTCCCTCTTCATTATTTTACAAGTTACCTTGCTGTTGGTCTATTCCTCCTCTTTCGTTTTTCTCTCCTCTCTTAACGCTGATTTGCATGCGCTGGAGAGGGACTCCATTTGTGTCTAAACTTCAATTTAACCCCATTCCTGTGATCGGGACTTCAAGGTGAGTCTACTGATCCAATCCAATTGTAATTCCCTTATTTCTTTTATTCTTTGACTGTTAAGAGCCATGCATGGCTATATTCGTGGCTGTTCTCCACTCCTCTAGTGAGCATGAGTCCAGATGTTGTCCATGAACTTAGGGCGTTGAGGTGATAAGCTATACTTTATGATTCGTAGGTAGTAGGCTAAGCAACGGAAGACTGAGTGAAGGAGTTGAGACTGCAGAACCGGTGCTCAGAGAAAGAAATCAGCACAGAGAACAGATCATCGAAGCGTGGAACCAAAGTAAGGGGGGTGTTCGGGTTATAATTAATTAGAATAGGATTCACTTCTTATTCAGGTCTTTGAGGTAACGTAAACAGACTAAGGAAAATGTTGTTAAACGTAATTGTGTGTTTATGCTGTGCATGTGTGACTGAGTTTATTAATTTGTGGATGATCGGATGTGGATGAGTTTATCATGTATGATTAGTGTTATGTGACGTCGGGTTAGCAAGTAGGCTACCCGAGTGATGAGAAATTGATATTATTGTGAGAAAGGTAAACTGTTGAATGATTATGTGGTATGGGATGGCCGACGGTATATGATAGCCCCTCATTTCCGGCTCCCGTGGTTTTCGTGCCCAGTTGAGCTACCCAGTGGTCAAGTAGGACCCAGTGGTCGAGGTGGAGAGTCAAGCAGGACTCGGTGAACCAAGCAGGGTTCACGGGGTGTCAAGTAGGACCCCCAGCTGAAGGCCAATCCTTTAGTATCTGGATACTAGGAGTCAGATTATATGAGAGTCAGTTGTGATCGTGATGCATGTAATGAATGTGATGAATGTGAGGAATGTGATGGAATTGCGTAGTTGGTTTAATACAGTTACTGCATGAAAAACTCTATGTTTAGTATGTTTATTTACGGGTGATGCTTGATGTGTATGTATCAATATGCATGTATAGTGTTAAATGCCGTTCTATATTAATTATTATGCCAAACACTCACCCTTGCATATTTTTTTAGTAACCAGGGACAGGGAGGGGGAAGGAGCCATGGAGCCGCTCCAAGGGGGAGAACGGTGCCAGGGTCTGAGTGAATTTGAGTGACTCTTGATAGAGTCATATGTGTGTATAAAACTTCGTAGTGTAATTATTAGTTGTGTTTAATTAAGACCGGATCGAATGTAAAATATATTTTTAAAAAATATATCACTGTTATTGGCATATGCTTCCATGGTAACTCTTTAGATTCACAGAACCATTTTTAGAGTGAAATTTGAGAGTCCGGTTGCATGTTTTGTATAATCCGATGTGCGAAAGGTGTTCGTTCAACGAATAGCACCTCGTCTAAGTGAGAGTCTGGAATCTCGCTTAGACGAGTAGGGGCCTCGCTCAAGCGAGAAGCCCTGATTCCCCTTTCTCCCATCCGTTGTGTTCAAATTAAATTGCTTTTCTCTAAATATCGATTAATCTTCAAGAAAAGGAAAAATTTATTGTAAGATGTAATCGTTCGAATAAAAATAAATGTAAAAATAAACTAGGACGTTACAAGATGGATACACCCAATGGGAAATAGGTATATGATGTATGATTTGGCCCATTTCAGGACACAGTTGGACTGGTTGAGTAAAGATCAGGTATAGTAACATTAATTTATAATATTTAAAAAATGTTTCTAGTACAATTATTGGATGCATCCTTTAATGACTTAATTGATTATTGACTTGTAGTTTATATGGGAGCCATATGCTGGGACAATGACCAATGGTCTTCTAGAGATTTGTCTCCATGGTCAGGGGGCATGGCGATCTGTGGTTCCGTTGCTGTGTTTCCAGATTGTAGAGTGGCATCAGCCAGACAGGGTAATGCGACAATTTGGGATGGAGCAACACATACCCACTGCACCATCTCAACGTGAAGACTTACACGCTATTACGCTGAAAAGCAAATCTGATGAAAATTGGCCCATAGTAATGGAACCTCTATTACATTTGTGGAATGGGAGAGAAGGACACATATGTTCTGGTCAACCACTTTTTGGAGAGATGTCGGCTAACCATGAATACTTTAGATGGTACAAAATGCGGACTCGTCGGTGGGTTACTAGACAAGGTGCTGTAAAGGGAGCCACGGTAATAGTTTCACCTTATGTTATATTTATAGTATTTGTTGTTAGGTATGATAGTATTTTTTCAAACATGTTTTTTTTATTTCAGATGGACAGCGTCGAGGTGATACAGTACTTGTCCTCGCCAGAGAATGCTGACACACCTGTTGCTTTTGCTATGGATAACATCCGGCAGGAAACCGAGAAAATACTGATGTCGATGGGTGAATGAGACAGAATTGTACAGGCCAGAGTGCATGCTCCCATCCCAACAGAGATGGCCCCAGACGTTGAGTTTGATGTGAACATGCCTGGGACTCGGGTCGAAAGAGCGGGGTTACAAAGGCGAAGGTTTAGAGAGCCAGATGAGGACTACATCATCCCGCCTATTCCCACCAGACAACCAGGCCAATACTATGTTCCGTCTCAACCGCCACCTCATTCGCCGTGGCCGACATACACCTACCCGTCTCAATCGTCACAGCAGGATCCCATGCACATGAATGAGTATTTTAATGTTCATATGTTTACAGGTGAAGACACCTCCTTCATGGGAGATCTTGGTGGTAGTTTCCATGGAGGACAGCAGGCTGGACAGCCCAGTTCATCTCAGATGCCTTTATCCCCATATATTCCTGACCCCCCAACCATGATGACCCAGCCCCCTTATATCCCATACATGATGACCCCGCCAGTCCTATCCCGACAACAATGGGAAACCGATGTTGGTTCTTCTTCAGGATTCCATCCAATGATGTTTGATCTAAACACAGCTGCATCAGAAGCTGTTTCACGTAAAGGTGAGATTGTTGCATCCCAGGAGGAAGAATCACAACTTGAAGACGAGGTTGAAGCTGTTTGTCGACTCCCGCCTCGAGTTAACTGCGGTGTTCCTAGGCCTTGCCTTCCCCCCCCCCTCAGCCCCGAGGTCGCCAATAGGATTCTATATGTTGTCTTTGTAGTTGTAGTCCCTAACCGACATTTATTTGTTATTTGTGTTTGTATGTGTTTATGTTATATGTATGTAAACATTGTGGACTTTATTACAAAATGCTAATTTCTAGTACAAAGTGAACCTTTAATTATTACATATAGAAGTCTAAGTCTCATACATCACTGTCATTAATAAATCCAGAACCAGAAGCACTACCAACAGAATTAGGGCACGTTGAACGTTTGTGACCTGTCTGTCGACAAATACCACATTTATACGAGGTTTCCAACTCAACCCAGTCCATCTTGTTTCTAATCCTTGATGCCTTTGGGCGTCCCTTTACGCGTAACATGTCGTCGTCAGGAACTACAATGTAAGAATCATGCAACTCAGGAATTAATTCATCATTCCCTATGGGATACCATTTACCTGCATAAGCCTGACCTACGTGACGTAAAGTGTAACATTCATGGACATACTGGAAAAAATTATCATTTACTGTGTTGCATGCCACAATGACGTGCATACATGGGTACTTGAATGCCTGGAACCTGCCACACTGGCACTATCTTTCGGTTAGGTTCAACGCCCACACAAACCCACCTTTTTGGGTGGTTGGGTTGAACCTATCCTTAACCTCAAATCCGGTCGACTCCGCATCAAATCGTTTAACATCGATAGAACATGCCTGTGCCTGATACAATGCCAACTTTTCAAGAACCTTAGTGCAATAAATCTGCCCGACCGTCATTTCTGACACAACACGCCCAGTGCGATTAACAAAGTATTCTACTAAACGGGAGTAAGTGAACTTCACCAAAGCTGTGATTGGTAAGTTACGAGCGCCTTTGAAAACTTTATTCACACACTCAGATAGATTGGTTGTCATGTGCCCAAACCTACTTCCGTTTTCATCATACGCCAGTGACCACATTCCTTTAGGGATTAAATCCATCCATCTTGTAACTTCAGGGCTGGTCTCTCTGAATTTTTGATACTATCGATCAAACGAATGCTTGCTTGGATTATACCCTATGGTAAAAAATCATTACTTCCATAAAACATCCATAATTCAGAACGTAAACAATAAATCATTAAATAACTTACCCATTTTAATCAGGTCCTTCTTTAGCTCTTGATTCTTAAATTTTTGGTTGAAGTTACTCGCTATATGCCGTATACAATACTTATGGTATACAGCGGGTGGAGTCCATGCCGCCCCTGAACCCCTGATTGCACTAAGAATGCTCCTATGACGGTATGAAATTATACAAATTCCATTTTTTTGCGTCACATACAACTGCAGGTTTGAAAGAAACCAACTCCAATTCTCCAAAGTTTCACCAGGAACAATTGCAAATGCTAGAGGTAACACTGCACTATTTTTGTCTTGGGTCGTCGCCACCAATAAAGTCCCCTTATATTTTCCATACAGGTGAGTTCCATCTACCTGAATAATGGGCTTACAAAAGTTAAAGGCATTACAACAGGCCTTGAATGTCCAAAACACACGGCAAAATTTGCGATGCCTTTGATGAACTTGGTCGCCAACGACAATGCGTCATATTTAAATCATGCTTACGGATCCTATGACAACTTGCTTCATATGATTCAACCATCGGGGTAGGAAGGCATACGACTCTTCCCAATCTCCCCACACCTTTGCTATTGCCTTTTGCTTAGCCCTCCATGCTTTTTGGTACGAAACAGTAAATCCATATTCTCCTTTTACTCTCTCTTGAATTAATGATATAGGCACGGACGATTCCTTCTTTATCATGCTTGACAAAACATTAACATTTTTCAAAATTTGAGGTAATGTTCATTTGCAAAGTCACATAAGTTTACCTAAAATCACAGAGCAGATTAAGTCCGCATCGAGTTTCTTATGATCTTGTGATAAGAAACTATTAACACAACTATGTGGGCCCTCGTACTGTGATATAAGCCATTTGTGCGCTCTTTTAGACAAAATTGCACGCATCCTCCAGCTACACGCACTGACTTGATTAGGACACTTCACTACAAATTTAGTAGGCTTGGACTCCACAACAATATAACTTTGATGCAACTTCATGCACCATTGTTTTAACGCATTTTGCACATCACCTTTGCTCTCAAACTTTAACCCGATGTATAGTTCATACCCGACACTCCAGTTATCATCATCAAATTCAATTTCTTGATCTGGATGTTCCATATTTATATTTTGAAAGTGAGATGCTTCGTTCCAAAATGGAACCATGGCAGTACCTACATAAATCCTAACTATTTAAACTCGTAATCCTTCAAACCAAATTCTCAGTAACATATTTCAACTTCATGCTTTGTCAAGTCAAAATCAACATTATATTACAGCCAACTAAAGGTTTCTAACTACAAACATAAGAAATTTTATTTAAAAATATAAATACTTTCAACATACGAAATCAAAATAATCAAAACATAAAGATATAAAACAATATTAACAAGCTAAAGCAATGTATTTTTTTCTTTCACACCCTTTTTTAATTCACATTATTAAATCCAATTAATTATTAACATTTCCATTCATATTATTATTTTCTACATATATTCAACAATTATAAAACAATTACGATTGATCTAAAGTAGCTTATTATATATAAGCATGTAAAAACCATTTAGCATAAACTAAAAAATTACCACCGTGCAAATGTTGTTGTTCAATAGGCTGAACTTGGATCGGGTTTGATGCACCAGAATTACGGGTTGCGTCTAAGCCACTAACATCGACTTCATCATCATCATTATCAGAATCAACCATCAACATCAAATCATCCACACAAGAGTCACTTAACACCTCATCTGATGGTACGCTATAGTTGGTGGAATCATCATCAGACCAAATACTCATTTTAATTAAATAATTAAAAATCCTTGTTTTCCAAAAAATTAAAATACACACTGAACTGAAATACTTGAATAGGAAAACAAGACACTGATGCTTTAAAAAGAACACAAACGTATTTATAGACGAATTGTCCGGGCGGGAAAGGTTGAACGTTGGTGTATCGTGTGCATACAGGACGACATACGTGTGTCGTAGAAACTCCTGGCGACACAACCACGTGTCAGCCAGGCGAGAGTCGTCAAGACATGTGCCGTTTCTTATATCGTCTGAATTTTAGGCGACACACCTGTGTCGTAGGCATTCCTGGCGACACAGCCACGTGTCACACCAGGACGGAGTTGTCACCAATTTTGCCATTCCTTGTGTCATGCAAAATTCCTACGACACACAAAATACTACCTCAGACATGTAAATTCCCCTAAAAGTGCCCCAGATTTGTAAATATTTTGGTCAAACAGGCCCAAAAATGATTTTTTTTCTGTAAATATATCTTAAATCAAAATATGTATATATATAATATTATGTATAATTAGATTATTTTTTTTAACGAAATAGAAATTTTTTTAATAATACAAATTAAGGTGTTTTTTTAACAAACTATATTATTGTTATTCAACCCTAAACAACAATTATATTTTTTTATATTTCAAAAAATACAATGCTTGTTTCTAAAACCTTCAAAATTGTATTCACTTTTCATTTCATTTTTGATAAATATTATTCTTAACACTCAATACTTTTTATAATTCTTTTTATTCCTTTACTTTTCATCTATGAAAAATGTAATTTTTTTAAATCCATTACAAAAATAATATAATTAGTTTTTATTCCATTACTAATAACATTGCTATTATTTTTACACCATTATAGAAAAAATTTAGATTATTTCTTTATTCCTTATTCGAAACAGATCAAATTCCCTAAATCTAAAAATGGAGCACTTCCGCGTCGTCAATGTATAACTGACTAAACGGATAAATGTAAACGAATAACTCTTAACGGATAAACATAAACGGATAAATCTAAACGGATAATCTAAACGAATAAATGTAAACAGATAACTTTAAACAGATAACTCTAAACGGATAACTCACAATTTAAAACGGGTAACTTAATAAAAAAATTTCAAACCATATATTCAAAGACAACATAACAACATTTCAAATACAACTATACATAAATTACATAATCATATTATCTGTTTTTCACAAAAAAATAATCCTAAACAAATAAATACATTTAAATATATGCCAAGAAAAGAATAAGGTCAAATAAATCAATACATGCCAAAATCATACAATTTTCAGTTTTTTTATAAAAATTTTAGTTTTTACAATAGGTTATGGTGGACCCACTAACTTCCAGTCCACTGATGCACCTCCAATCACCACCATTCACATCACCTTACTATACACCATCTACTGCACCCCCATCCATGCACCCTCATCACAACCATCCGTCCCTCACCACCACCCACCAAATTCCATCAACCCTCACCCACCCAGAACCATCCCCAACCATCCACACCCACCACTGGATTCCATCAAACCCGTCTCCCACACCTCCCACCCCGTAACGAAGACCCACCACCCATCCCAACCCAGACCTATCTCCCACACCCTGACCCTAAACCCATAGCCTCACCATTTCACCCAAGCCATACCCATCCACACCCAAACCGTCACCACCCACCCACCAACACTCAAATCCCACCACCCATAGACACAAACAAAGACCACCCACACTCACCCACCACAAAACACCAACAGAACCTAACACCCCCACCCCCACCCTCTTGACTACCACCAACCCGCAACCCCTCCCTACGACAATAACCCTTTCCATGACAAGAAGAAAACCAACACCCAAACAGTAAACTAAAACAACAAAACCGAAAGGGAAATGGGACAATCGAAAATGAAATGAAAAATGAAAGAGGAAATCGAAGCTTACCTCCGACAGATTCATTCAAAGATGGTAGCTTTCTGCGAGATCTTGTTGTCACCGTGTAAGGGTCACACCTTTGGGGGTTGGTCCTTTGTTTCGTGCGCAAAAATGAAAGGTTCGTTGGTCTTTTCTCCAAACCAGGTTCTGTGGGGGGAGGGGGAGCGAGCTTCACTTGAACGGAGGTTGGGGCTTGGGAACAGAGCTTTAAATGGAGGTTGGACTGACGGAATGGAGCTTTGCACTCAGCCAAACACCACCGCGTTTAGGGAATGGAGATGAACGGAGGTTTGTGGAACGAACGGAGGTTGGGGAAGATAACCAAACACACGCTAAGTTTTGTGCTTAAAAAATCCAAATTCTTGTTTATCTCTAACACAGGTATAAGGTATATTAAGCATACAACGAAATAAAATTAATTGGTGTTCACACAAAGAGTAGTAAGCACCAAACCCTAGGCAAATCCTCCTAGGAATTAGGTCTATTATTCTCTATAATGTGTAACTTAGGTTACAATGTGAATAACACATGCTTTTATACAAAAGTTATCGGGCGGGCTTCGGCCCATTAGCTTAAGATATAAACTAATCTATTATTTGATATTAGAGAGAGATATGAGGGATTGGTGGGGACCACCTCTCGCATTGAGGGGGGAACAATTGGCCTGTAGAGTTTTTTCAATTGGAGTACTGTGGCATATCACATAATTTTTAGATTGATATTTCATTATGTTTAAATATAAGAATTTGCCAATATGCTATCTTGTGTCGAATAGAAGGATATCCTTACCACTGCAATCTACTATTTTTGAGTATACACTTTCAAGCGTTTGTGAAACAAAAATGTTATAAAAGAAGACCATATATTTCTGAATATTAAATAACTAATGATGATAATAACTTGATTACAAGCATGCAATTCTAGCCATATAACCAAGGACTTCAAATAGCACACACTTCTATCTCAAGTTATATTGCAGTTATCTTTCTTGATCCAAGGGATGCACATGCTGTATCACCTTAAACTTTGAAAAATTGCAACGTGTTTCACTAAAATGTAAAATGTTGAGTTGTTGTGATTTGTGAATGGGAGAGAAAGAAATGCAGTGAACAACAAGAGAATGAGAAAGAACCAACAGAATCTAGGAAATTAGGAGATAGGACTAATAAGTCACATTGATATGGTTATGCCATTTTGTTTTTGTTTTCTTTTTTTTATGAGAAAATGAAAATTGACACTTTTGTGAATCTGGTGGTGTCATTTGATAGTGCTTACTTTTGGTGTGGTTGATATCTTTGATTTTGCCATTGGAGGCTTAAGTAATTGTATAACTTTGCTGGTTGGACTGAGAATATTAGCGTAAAATCACCTCTAAATATTAGATTTTACTGTTTGAAGCCTAAAAAATAGTATTTAAGCTTCATTATCAATTGTTCTTGCTATAAAGGCAATAAATATATAAGAAGATTAAACAACTAGTCAATTGCTTGCTCTTTACTCTGCAATGTGCATGATTCTTATTATACTTTTCTCTTTATATCTACTAACCATTTTTATTACAATATTATGTTATGATATTAATATTACACGACTATACATTAACAACTTATATATGACACATAATTTTGAATAAGATATTTTTGTTAAATAGCTTATCAGTCTTTATTAGTCTCTAGAATATTAGGTCAACATGATAAGTATTCCTAAATTGTCTCTAGTCAAGTATTTACATAAAGACATATAAATACTTTAAGACTAGTATGTGAGTGTAATGGTAATTTGATCTCATAGATAATAGATGTGGACGATATCAAGTCTTTACATGAGTATACATTAAGAGTAATAATGTACTAGACGGACCTACTATGAGAACGTTGCATGGATCATTACATGAATGTCATAAACAGTTCTCAATGTGATAATGACATATGTAATCCTTTAACCTAAAGTTACTACGTTTCCTACATGGGAAGTTTGTTATTTTAATGCAATCAAACATCACCTAAAGGTTGTAATTAGGCAGTGAACAAATCACAAAGAGTGATGTGAGTGATGTAGATGAGATTTATCTCTCATATATGGTAGGAGTGATATCTATAGGCCACTTGATGGAGTGAGACTTAAGAAAATGCATAGTCATGCTAGGAAAATAAATATTGGATATTTATTTTAAAAAATTCTACTTCAGTATCAAGTAAAATAAATTAGGTCACACAAGGATGACAAAGATCATGACAAAAGGACCAAACATGTAAAGTTTACCACTTATTGGATATTTTGATATTTGTATTTGGATAATAATTTATATTTAATATAAACTAAATATATTTTTCTATAGGTCACACACATAAAGTAAGCCCACTAAAGGATAGTTTTAATTTTAGTTTGACTAAAAATAAAACTATTGGGTCTAACTCATTTAAAACGAGTAAAGATTCCATTCACTAAAGAATGCTCATTAGGTCAGACCTGAGCTTATGAATAGAACATGAGATGCTCCTCAGTCGTATTCTTCTGATACAAATAGAAATTATGTAAATGTTGCACATGTCATGTTTCAACGAACTAGCATTTTAAAGTGCAAAATCTGATGGGAGTGCTCACATGGACTCCTTAAAGGTGAAGTTACTATTTCTTCGAAGTATTGATTTTGTGCAAAAAGAGTAATTAATTGATTGCTTTTAATTATCTCTTATTGCTTTAAGACACGAAGTTTTATAAGACCATATGAGAATCCTTGTATTTCGCTGTGTGACCTAATAAGATTTTCTAACAGTGGTATCAAAGCCAGGTTGTAAAAACCATATTTTGGGTAAATGTTTGTTTAAGAACATGTGAAAAATATTTTATTTTACGAAAGAGGTTGTAAAGATTGAATCCTTTTATGAAAAAAATTTAAAGGTTGTATCTTTTTACGAAAAAATTGTATTTTTTTATAAGATATTTTGCAAAGGTTGTATCTTTTTGAAAGCTAATATCAATTTGTTTTTGTTTTGTGTATATTGATTGTTTTTATCATCAATTTTAATTTAAGAATATGTTTTTTAGACATGCTTAATTGTATGAATATGTGTTAGGTTACAATGATAATTGCTTTGTATATGTTCTTATTTTCAAGCACGTTTTTATTTATGTTCATTTAATTAAATTTAAATGACATGTATGCATGAATGATTCATGTAAAAGAGTGTCTTGATGGTTTAAAAGTTAAACCCTAGCCATCATGGAAAGTAGTATTCAAAAGTTAACACCCTAGCAATCGTGAAAGGTAAGATTTAAAAGTTAAAACCCTAGTCGTCATGAAAAGTAGGATTCAAAAGGTGAAACATAGTTGTCATGATATTTTATTTAATGTAAATGTTACAAAAAATTTGATTTTAATTATTATGTTATTTGGTAAGTAAAAGTTACAAATCAAATTTTAAATGTTAAATTTAAAATTTGTATGAGTTACAAATTTAAACAATTCATTCTTATTAATTTTAATAGGATTTCCATTGTATGTCATCTTTTTAAAATAAATATGTTTTGTAAAATATTTTATATTTTATATTCAATGGGATTTGTAGGAGTTACAAATTGATTCATATTTATAAAATTTAATATGATTTTTAATTATTACAAATAATAGATAAGATGTTTACTAAATTTAATAATGAAAATCAAATCATTAATCCTTATGAATTTGATAGGATTTGCAAAAATTATGAATCAATGATAAGATCTCTATCAAATTTAGTAGGATTATGTGACATCCCAGCGCTGTTGAGGGCGGGGAGTGATCGTCGGTGCATGGGCACGGACAAGGAGCGGCTCCTGGCAGGCTTCGAGTGGGGAATGTGACATCCTGGGCACTGTTGAGGGCGGGAAGTGATTGCTGGTGCATAGGCACGGACAAAGAGTGGCTCCTAGTAGGCTTCCAGTGGGAGGGACACATGAACGAACCGTATACATACCAGAATGAGAGGGATCCAAAGACTGTATAGGTATGGTGTAGCATTCGATTTTCTACTCGAATAGAAAATAGATATTAATATATATTTAATGAAAATACTTACTATTTGTTAGTTTATTATTATTATTTTATGAAATTTTGGTATTTATATTTAATTATTTTGTTTTAAAAAATAAAATAAAATAAAAATAAAATAAAATAAAATAAAATATATATATATATGTCTTTTAAATGAGAATTTTAAAATGACCTAATTAGTAGTCATTGATTAATGAAATTATATTAAGAATTTTGAATATCTTTATTATTCACAACTTTTATTTTATGTTTTATATTTATGTTTTTACATATTTATGATTTAACTCTTATTATAATTTTAAAATAAAATTTTGAAGGAATTAGACTAGGTTCTTTATAACTTTTTGATCTACATAATATTTATGATTTTCTGGAATTTTTTGAAAATTTTGAAATATTTTAATAAAATAATATATTTTAAATAATTTTAAATTCATATAAAGTTACTTAAAATTAAAAATATTTACAAGAAAGTGAAGTTAAATTATAAGAAAATTTTCTAAAATCCATTTCAAGTAGACTTATCTAAAAATGACTGGTTTGAGAAAAATCTTGATTTTTACCAATCGTAAAAAAATAAAAAACATACCAATAAATTTTTATTAACAGAGAATTTTATATTTGTAAAATTTAAACTATAAATTACTTATTATAAAATTAGTGAGAACTGATATAATATCGCTAAATTTTAAAAAGGACTTTTTGAATATTTAAAATATACCGAGTGAATAGTTACTATTTGGCTTAATAATTCAGCTGAAATTTACTATGCAAAATATTGTACATGAACGAAAACTTCAAACTTGCACAGTAACCAGAAACAAAAATTTCAAAAATTGCACAATACTTTTATAATAAAATATTTAAATGTACAATAAATTTTTTCTGTTATAAATACTGAAGGATTTCTGAAGAAAAATTCACAATTTCAGAATAAATTTTCTTAATATAGTAGTGCTAAAGAGATAGTGGTGGGAGTAGAGAGAGAAATAATATTTATGGAAGGAGGTTCTGCCAAAATCATAAGGTAAGAATAACTCTCTTTTATAATTTTTAGGTTTATTTTCATATTGTTTTAGAAATATATTATTATACTGGATATAATATTATTTTAAGTTACTATTCTGAATAGTAAATTACTATGTTAATAGTAAATTACTATTAAGAATAGTGAATTACTCTTCAAATAGTAAATTATAATTCAAATAGTGAATTACTATTTACTGTTACTATTTACAATTTACTATTTACTATTACTATTCACGTTTTACTATTTACGGTTACTATTCACGTTTTACTATTTACTGTTACTATTCACGTTTTACTATTCACTGTTCACTTTTCACTATTCAAAATTTACCATTTCTGTTTTACGTAGTGATCTTTATTTTTATCTTATGCCTATACTGAGATAAGTTGGTATTAATATTTCTAGAACTCGGAGGTGCAAAACGAACTCACTTTTGGTAGCAATTCAAGGTAAGGGGGAGTGAGATAAAAATATAATATGAAAAGACATAAGAATAATGGGAGGAGTCCCCTACTCCTTTTAAATTTAATAATATTATTATTTTAAAATAATAACTTTTTAACTTAAAATTAATAATAAATTTAGTATCTTGTGTAACTTATTCTAAAATACCTATGCATGGATCTAGATTATTATAACTTATACGGACTGGACTAAACCTATGCAAGGACTTGGACTTTTATATCCTATATGGGTCGAACTAAACCTATGCAAGGACTTGGACTTTTATATCCTATATGGATCGAACTAAACCTATGCAAGGACTTTGATTATTATGACCTATTTGGACTTACATAGACCTGTGCGAGAAATGATTTATAAAGACTTAAAATTAAGTTTATTAACTTAAATAACCATTAAACTTTAAATTATAATATTTATGAATGATAAGTAATTTATTTGATTTGATTATGATTGATAAATTGATTGTGATTGACAATATTTGATTGTGAGTGATAATATTTAATTGTGATTGATAATATTTGGTTGTGATTGATGAGTGATTGATAACCTTGTGATATGGAGTTTGAGCATATAGCAAGCATGACGGAAAGTTAAAACTCAGTAAGAATTTTCTGACCTTATTCTTTAAATTTTTATTCTAAGAGAAAGTATTTTATAATTATTTTAGTCTTTTATTTATTCTTAGAAATTATTTTCATTAACTTTATTTTTAATCTCTAGAATAAAATCTAGTATTAGAAAGAAGCTATTTTATGAAAATTAAAGGTTGAGATAATTAATACTTGAATTAAAGAAAATTTTATAGTTTTAAGTATTCTTAGTTAATGATTTTAAAAATTATTTTCTTTTAGTAATAAGAAGTTTAAAGTAAATTATTTTGGTTTTTCCCAACAAAATAACTAAAGGATATTTTGTTATAGTCGAGATTTCTAAACTCAATCTAGATAAGATTCAAATTGAGAAAAATTATGTAAATATGTGAAGTTTTCTAAGAGAAAGTTTTGAGATATTTAAGGGTTGGAAACTTAATTTTGGTGAGATCTGAATTCGAAGACTGTACTAAATTTATTTCTGTATAACAGAAGTTCAAAGAAGAACTTATGGGAATGTACAGTTTATTGAGATGATTTGTGAACCTTTATGGTATTTAATAATTGAGTTTCTAAAAGTCTTAACCAACTAAATATACGAGTAGCTCATGCATCATGAATCATTAAAGAGAAATGAGATGTGATATTGCCTTGGGACGGATTATAGAAACCGAGGATACATTAGAGGAGGCTTAATTGTGAGCCTTGGGACGAGATGGTGTGAAAGGGTGCTTCAGGGGACCTGAGGTCGCTCCCTAGTGTCGGTACTTTCACAATAAAAACCTTCTCAATCTGACTAGTCTCTAAGTGTTTCTATGTCAGTTGAGCTGTTCATATGCCATAAAGGCATTTATGTTATTATTATATGGAATTATAGAATAGTGTAAACTCCTGGTTGGCTCAGTGCAAACTAAAACTTTATAGGCCCACATGCATAAACTGAATGAGATAGTATTAAAAGCATTACATGTCATACATGTGATTGTGATATTTTGTGTGAATGGTTGTGAATGAAAGTATGATTTTTATGCGTATGAAAACCCAACATTTATAATTAATTATGTATGAGATTATGAATGATATTATTTTATTAGTTTGTGAAAACCTTTATGCTTATGTCTTATCTGTAAAGTATTATATCTGTTTCTCACTCTTTCTTGTTTGAATTTTTGTGTTCAAGATATATGTGATGTATAGCTAGTAGCTCGAGATGAAAGGATGTAATTACAAAAGGGTAAAGGGGTCTCATCAGGTGAAGAGATATGACAAGAGTAGAATTCCAAAACCCTATGGTTCAAGAACTAGGAAATGATTGGTCACGGTCGTAGTAGAGGTATAATTTAGTTTCAGTTTACCTTATTATAATATCAAGTTGGATAATTGTAACAAGGTGAAGGTTAAACTTTGATAAACCTTATCATTCAGATATAATATTGTAAATCTTTTATCACTTATGATTTCTATAAATTATTTTTGTCATTATGGATAAATATTGAAAGACGACATTTTTTTTACTTTCAATATTCAAAGGAAATCAGATGTATATACGTCCTTGTATACGCGAGATAAAGAATGATAAATATGTATATCTTTCTAAAAGTTTTTTTAATAAAAGCAAGAAGAATACATATATATCTCGTGTATATAAGGGGGTGTTACATATGGGACTATACAGTTGAGGATAGCTTAAAAGAATGATTTCGTACTACCTATACCAACAAATGCATTAGCCTTGTCGGTGGCCTATCACTTAAGGACTCCAAAGTTAAGCGTGCTTAACTTGGAGTAATTCTGGGATGGGTGACCTCCTGCGAAGTTCTTGGGAAGTGTGTGAGTGAGGACAAAAGCACACTGAAAAGGCCTCGTGTTGGTCTGTGGGGAGAGTCGTTCATTCCTGAAAAGCGGCCGAGGCGTTACAGATTCAAAATAAAATATCTTGAACTCTAGAGATAAGGTTTAAAAGTTAAACCTTGACCTTCCTTAAAAAGAGGATGCTTGTTGAGACTCTAGAGATAAAGTTAGAAGTTAAATCTTGAATATTCCTATTATTAGGATAGTTGCTGTGGTCAAAAGATAAGGTTTAAAAATTAAACTTTGGCCATTCCAAAAATCTATGATTCAAAAGTAGAAACTAGAAATAGGATTTTAAATTGTTTGAAATCCTAATAGAAAATTTTGAGTTGTTAATGGTTAGTAAGACGTTTTGGCTAGGAAAAACTTAATACTTAAGCGGTCATACTGAACTCACCTCTCTTTCTTGTGAACAAACATGATTACAATACTAAATTTTTAGGTTGAAATGTTACCCGACACCTCATAAGGGGTGGCCTCCCCTTAACCCCCTCCGTTGAACGTTTCATCAAAACCACCAAACTTCTTTGTGGAGTGTGTTTTAGGAGGACCTCGCGTGTTTAATTATGTGTTTTAAAATTTGTTTTATTTTAAATATAATTGATCACTCAATTAATTAATTAACACGTTGCATGGTGAATAGTTATGGTATTAGATATTTTAAATTTATTTAAATATAGTCTATGTGTCATGCTTGTCTCTATTCTGTTGTATTTCTTTTCTCAACCCTTCACTCGTATATAAAATGAGTTTCTATATATAAATATATATTTGTAATATTGATCGAGTCGAGGAAACACGATGAAGACCTAAAATATGTTGACCTCAAAGAAACAATGGATTGGTGACTCTAAAGGAGTAGTGACTCATATAGAGTGATGTCCCCAAAGGATGGTGGGTCCTAGAAGTGGTGCCACAATAGTTTCATTATGTTTATGTTCTTTTATTTTTTCTAGGAAGACCATAACTATCTCACAATTTTAATTGCATGTTTTGGTGTTTATTTTACTTAAAGCGTTTAATGAAAGTCGACAATGAATAATTAGAAAATTGAAATCCCTCAAGTCCGACAATCACACATTACAATAAGTAATAATGTCAAACTTGATATAGATAAAGTGCAGGTCATGCCATAGCTGGGTGCCTTTATTTATGTTTAGTCGGATATGATTAGATAATTGGATTATCCAAGTATGACTTATTAAGTTTTTTTTAAAATAGGCAATTTTTCCAATTGGATTGGAATAACCTAAAAGTATGAATAGTCTAAAACGTGTTCCAATAAACAACACTCATCAATGCTAATTTCAATAAAGTGTCTGTCAAAGCAAGGTACCTTTATTGATATTATTAAATGATGATTGATAATTGGATTATCCAACCATTTATTATTGGACTTAACTAGTAACTTCAATCAGATTAAAGAACCTATAAGTGTTAATATTAATTTTAAATGTAGTAACACTTGTCGATACTAATGTTAATACATAATGGGTCTGTCAAAGCAGGGTGCTATCATTTATATTAGTAAGGCGCAATGAAATAATTGTAATATCCAAATTGTTTTTATTGGGTTTTAACTTAACTAAGTTTTTCAATTGGATTAAAAATAACTTATAGATGTAAGGATTGAACTTAAATTCATAAGATGAATAAAGGTAAAGAGTTACCCACCTAATTATCCAAGAGTTTCATATAATGCAATTGAAAATGTGTTTCCTACATTGGGCAATTAGCCAAAGCTGACTCAACACTAGGCCAATATAGATCTTGGCCCATTAGAAAAATTTTCCAATAGGATTTTTCTAATTTAGTGATGGTATTTATTTATTTTTATCAAAATAGTGGGAGACAACATGTTTAGTTAATGACCAAAAATTAAATATGTTTTATACTAAAAGTGATAGATTTGTATATAATTTGTTTTAGAACAATTACGATAACTAAATATTGTTTTCATTACGATTTGTCCTTTGGAAGGACACTTTATTTGGAATAATCCTTAAATAGGTATTAGGACTTGAGGATTTCCCTCAAGCAAGATGAAGTGACAGTGTGCTAAGTTTAGCTTATTCTAGTATCCTCTATCATTGAGTAATGGAAACCCTATGGAGTCTACATAAACTCTAATTTGTACGAGACAATATGAATGAATGGAGGCATACGATATGGTTGTATATAGACTCTATCAAGGCCAAGTTGGTTTGGATAAATAGAAGTCTAAAAGGTGATCAAGAAAGAAAATTATTTAATTTTGGCCAAATAAGACATTGAAATAATCTGTCTAAAGAACTTGAATGAATTCAAAAGAAAGGGAACTAAGACTTCTGCTTCATGTTAAAGAAGTCAAGTTTTCTCTACTTCACTAGCATTAGTATCGGATACTAAATCATCTATTTGAAAGATAAAAAAAAATAGATCATCCGCTAAGGGCAAAGAAATCAATGTATAAAATGGAGTAGAAGTTGCTACATTGCGGATAAAGTCTTCACCTATTAGGCTAGTTAGTGAACTAGACATTGTGCAAAGTGTTTTTTGATGGATAAGTAAGGTTTTCTTTTATAAAATAACTTTGTTCACACAGAGAGTAGTAAACACAAAAACCCTAGAGAGATTCCCTAGGGTCAGGTATATTATTTCTTAATATGTGTCACTTAGTCCCAACATACGTACAACTAGTATTTTTATATCTAGTTTATAAGGTGGGCCTTGACCCATTAGGCCGTAGTCTAAATCGATCGACTACTAAATAATCGTGGAGAGATTAAGGGGGAGGGGGTGTTGTGGGGACCACCCCTTAAACTAGGGGGGAACAGAAGCCCCCTAGCCACGAGTGTTGGCTAAAAAGCCGAGCGAAGTGGTTAAGAATGAGTCTAAAGCTCCTCTTTAATTATGATTTCTTCGGCTGCTGGGGTTAAAACTATTGCTCATATCAGGCAATAGAGCGCTAAGAATTCTACTTCCGAGCAGGGTTTTATGTAGAGGAAACTTCGTTCCCGAGTAGGAAGAGCCTGTGTGAATGTAGTCTTGATTCCGAGCTAAAACTTCCGAGTGAGAGAGTCTTGAATTCGAGTGAAGACTTCCGAGTAAGAGAGAAGCCTTGATTCGAGCAAAAAAAGAGGTTTCACATCCACAGTGCCCAAGCCACGTTGGCTGGAATTGTTCGTGCCACCTGTCAGGGAGGGGCCCACCGTCACTTGCTTTATTAATGAAAAACAGACGTTGATGATTGTGACATTTTTTCACATTTCCCAAAGGCATTAATGATACGTTTTTTGAGAAGGGAGGTGCCTTTTAGTCTAAGGGGATTATTGGCGTGGTTTCTATTAAATGTTCGCGGCTGATGGGTTCTCCTTCGTTGGATCATCTTAACTCTTCATGTGCCCTTTATCCCTTCCCTTCGATGCTAACAGGGTTGTACGAGGTTCTAGATATGACTTCTCATGACAACCATCTGGCCCTCAAAACGTTGGGCAGATTTCCAACCGTTAGATCCTTTTGGTAACAGGCGCCTGTTTCCCTTACTTCGTGAGGTATACATATTGCTTTCTTCCTTCTTCCCTCATTCGTTTGCATTTTGCTTTCCTTTTAAGCTCTTGTCTTCTACTTCTCTCTCAAGCTCTTGTCTACCATTTCTGGCATCTTCCTCATTAAGACCTGTCTTTAACTAACCAGGTTAGTGTTCACCTTCTTCTTCTCTATTTCTTTCTTTGCTTTGAGTGTCATGGCTTCTGGTGCGAGGGTTTCATATAGTTGGGTGAGGGATGAGGTTTTAGCTGTTCCTTCCTCTTTTCAAGATGAGGATTCTATAGCAAGGTTGTGGGAGGGAGATAGTTTTAACCATTCTGAGTTAGCCCCTAATGTGGAGTGCATAAGTTACTCCGAGCGAGGTAGACTTCATGTATGTTTATAAGACCTTCTTTTCTCGCCCCTATCTATCTTTGCCATTTTCCTATTTTGAGATCGGTGTTCTGAATACCCTCAATATCACGCCGACCCAGCTGCATTTGAATGGGTGGGCGTTTGTCAAGTCCTTTGAAATCATTTACGATTTCTTTAGTGGGGAGCCTTCTATCCCTGTCTTCTTCTATTTTTTTCAAGCCAAGGTGCCAAAAGTAAGGGTTGCCCTAGGGTGGATTTCTCTGAGCAGGGTAGCCCACCAAAATTTAATTAGGGCTTTCGATCAGTCCTATAAGAATTTTAAGGCTGGGTTTTTTAAAGTCCGTGTGAGCCTTGATATGCCTGGGGGAGATTTTCTTCACGGTGCCGATTCCCAACCTTTCTTCCCTTTGTACTGGACTCAAAACCCAACTCAATACCGAGTATTGTAGGACAATTTGACCGTGTCTGAGTGGTTGAATGTAAGGTTCCTTAGTAAAGACGTGGATGTCTTCTTTAGTTCTCAGGCTCTGATTGCCTTGGCTCCCAGGCCGAGGCCCCGGCCGCTTGGATTTGTAAGTAGTTCAGTGTTGTCACCCGATTGTTACTTGCCACTTTTATTATTTTAGTTTTGAACTGACTTGTTCTTTTTGTTGTTTGGCAGACGACATGGCTCCCCACTCCCTGTCAATGAAGAATCTGAGGAAACATTATCAGGAGGTGGATCCCAAAGGCGCAGGGAAGAAAGCCGTGGTGAAGAAAGTAGGGTCTTCTTCTACAGTTGCTGCTGTTTCTGCCTCGGCTGCCATACCTATTGTTGTGACACCCATTAGTACCGTGCCTACTCAATTGGTGCCCCTTCAATCACCACTGTAGAAGGAGGCCAGTCGGACGGTCAAAAGGTCTCGCCAGGGGGAGACTACCACACAAACTGGGGAGGGTTGTCAGTTTCAGCTAACTCTTTCTGTCCTGACTGTGGGAGTCATCACCATCACCGAGGCTGACGAGGAAGACGTTTCTCCCTTGGTGACCCGAGGCAGGTCTTCTGAGGCAATTAGAGATGCGCCCCCAACTCTAGCCAAGTTATATCCGCGGAAGCAATCGCAGGATCCATGCCCAGCGTCACAGATGCTTCTAAGCGCCTTTAGGAGGCATTTGTCAATGGTTTAATGAGTTACGACAGGAACCTTTTTATTTTCTCTAGGATACGCGCTTTCCTGTGCCTCAATTTATTAACTGTGCCATCCTTTTCAAGAAAGACAAAGAGAAGTACGCCCCCTCTAACCCTGTCGTCATGTGTCGGGCGGTAGAGATGTTTGGCCTATGCCTGACGTCAATGACTCGGGCTCTGGAGAGGCGGCTAGCTATTCAGGATGGGGAATTGATTCGTTTGGCTCGGGAAAATGAATCTCTAAAGAAAGAAAATGAGCTGCTGCAAGAGGGAAGGAAGAAGGATGCGGTTCGCGTTGAGGAAAGCAAGAAACTGATAGCCACGATGAAGGGGGTCTCGTAGCGGTTGGAGAAGGATTTGAAAATTGCCATATCGGGGTAGGATTTGGCTTTGTCAAAATTGGCCATTGCTGAAGAGTGGTGTTCCTATTGGGATCGGAAATTGGGGGAGGTCGAGGAGACTTACAACGCTTTGTCCCTTAAGAAGCAGGAGCTGGAGAAGGACCTCCAGACGACTCGAGAGGATTTGGAGGCTCTGAAGGAAGAGGCGAAGGAGGATCTTGTAGCGGCAGAGAGGGACATTGTTGTTCGATGATTTTCAACTCTGCCAAGAGCAGATTTCTGTTCTGAATCCCTCGTCCGCGCTAAACTTCGAGTGTTTGAACCCTTTTAAGATTGTAGTGGATGGCCAGATAATGCCTTATCCCGATTCTGAAGACAAGCAAGCAGGGAATAGCACGGATGAGGATCAGGGTGTTTCTGGGATGGAAGCTGCTCCTGGTAAGGGCAATTCTAGAATGGGAGCTGTTCCTGGTGGGGGCGTTTCTGGAATGGGAGCTGCTCCTGGTAAGTCAGCCTCGGGGATCCTTACTGTTGAGTCGTCTGAGGTTGTCCCTTAGGATATTTATTTTTGCTATTTCTTGTTTTGCACTTTTCTGCTTTGTTTAATAAATGTAACTCTCCAAATGTTTAATGAAACAATACACCTTTTGTTGTCTTAATCCTTCTGTTATTTCTTTCATTTATCCATCTGATTCTTGAATGTATAATCAGTCTTTGTTTAAGTTTTGAGGCGTATTTTCTGAGGGGTCGACCCCACACTCGGATGATTTTCAAGTCTTCAAAACGTATTACCGAGGGATCGATTCCTCGCTCAGACCTTTTGTACTTGAACAATTTTCAAGTCTTCAAAACGTATTGCCGAGGGATCGATTCCTCGTTCGGACTTTCTGTACTTGAACGATTTTCAAGTCTTTAAAACGTATTACCGAGGGATCGATTCTACGCTCAGACTTTTCGTACTTGAACGATTTTCAAGTCTTAAAAACGTATTGTCAAAGGATCGATTCCGCGCTCGGACTTTTTGTACTTGAACGATTTTTAAGTCTTCAAAATAAATTACCGAGGGATCGATTCCTCGCTCAGACTTTTCGTACTTGAACGATTTTCAAGTCTTCAAAACGTATTGCCAAGGGATCGACTCCACGCTCGGACTTTTCGTACTTGAATGCTTTTCAAGTCTTCAAAATGTATTACCGAGGGATCGATTTCACCCTCAGATCTTGTGGATAGACTTGTTTTCAAGATTGAATAATGCAGAAATCTTTTATTGAAGAGATCAAGTGCCTCATTAAAACCTCCTGAGAGAAAAACCCCATGGGAAAAACCTCTCGGGTAGGAATAAGAGTGCCCTAAAATACAACGATTAGCTAAAGTAATACTTTAAATGAGTTGCATTCCATATCCTGGGTAGTTCCTTTCTTGATAATTCTTCCAAGCGGTATGAGCCTCTTCCAAGTGTTTCTTTGATTCGGTACGGGCCTTCCCTAAAGGGAGCTAGCTTACCCTCTTCTCTTGGTCTTCTGTTGTTGTCAACAGTGCGTAGAACAAGATCACCCCTTCAAAGGGGTCGGGGTCAGAGAAGAGAGTTCCATCGTTGGGCGGATTTTTGTTTGGCTGCTTGTATCTTTACATAAGCCACTTCTTGTTCTTCCATGCTGAGCTCTAAGTCTTCCCACCTTCCCTGGTCATTTGAGTCTTCATCATACATGAGGTGATGGAGAGTAGGTTCCCCCAATTCAACCGGTATTATAGTGTCGGCCCTATATGTGAGTCAGAATGGGGTCTCATGGGTCGATGAGTGTGGAGTAGTGTGATAGGCCCATAGAGCCCCAGGCAATTCTTCCACTCATTGGCCTTTGGCTTGTCCGAGTTGTCTCTTGAGTTACTGAAGGATGACTTTGTTCGCAGTTTCTGCCTGACCGTTGGTTTGTGGATGTTCTACTGAAGATAATTTTGTTTTTATACCCATGTTCTCACAGAATTCCACAAAGCCTTTATCTGTGAATTGCCGTCCATTGTCAGAAATGATAGTGGAGGGAAGCCCGTGCCAGTAAATAATGTGCTTTTAGGTGAAAGTTTATACCTTAGCTGCCGTAATGGTGGCCAAAGCTTCAGCTTCGATCCATTTGGTGAAGAAGTCTATGGCCACTAGGAGAAATTTGAGTTGTCCTTTCCCAGGAGGAATGGGCCTAGGATCTCCATTCCCCATGTGTTAAAAGGCCAAGGTGATAAAATTCCATGCAATGGTTCCAGGTGGCTGTGGATCCGATTAGCGTTACGTTGACATGGGTCACACTTTTTGACGAAGTTATGGTAGTCAGGTTGTAGAGTTGGCCAAAAGTACCCTACTCGGAGGACCCGAGTAGCTAAAGGGTGGACTCCCTCATGAAGGCCATAAATTCTTGAATGTAACTCATCACATAGTCAGCCTGTTCCTCATTTAAACATTTTAGAAGAGGCATTATGAAGCCCCTCTTGTACAGTTATCCGTAAAGCAGGGTGTAATTGGCTGCCTGAACCTACAGCTTCTTGGCTTGTTGGTGATCGCCTAGGAGAGTTCCTTGCTTCAAAAACTCTACAATAGGGGTAATCCATGTATCTTTAATTTGAACTTCATTTACCTGGTGGACCTGCTGGGTTTCCTGGATTGTAGGTTCTTCTAGGATGACTTGGACGATTATCTTGAGGTTCCCTACCTTGACTGTGCTTGTGATCTTGGAAAGAATATCCACACGTTCATTCATGATTCATGGGACATGGACGATCTGGAAGTGCTTGAGGTCTTTTACTATCTCGTCTACTTGGGCCAGGTACTTTGCTAGAGTTGGGTCTTTGGCTTGGTATGATCCTTCGATCTGTCGGGCCACCAACTGGAGTCAGTCTTTGCTTGGACGCATCGTGCACCCAGGACAATGGCTATTCGTAACCCAGCTATGAGAGCCTCATATTTTGCTTGGTTATTTCTAGCTTTGGATCGAAACCGCAATGATTCTTCGACTACCAGACCAGTGGGGGATTCCAGTACGACACCCGTCCTACTGCCTTTAGTGTTAGAGGAACCATCTACTAAGAGAGTCCATAACCCATGTTCTGAGTCATATTCATCCTTGTCTTCCCCCAGTTCTACTAGAAAATCTACGAGCACTTAGGCTTTTATAGGTCCTCGGGACTCGCATCGAACACCATACTCGGATAGCTCCACCGCCCAGGCCACCATTCGCCCTGTGAGTTCTGGTTTCTGTAGAATTTTCCCGAGTGGCTGGTCTATTCATACCACTATCTGATGACTATGGAAGTAGGGGCGGAGTCGTCGTGCGGTGACGACAAGGCTTTAGGAAAATTTCTCTACCCGTTGGTATCGTGTTTTTGCCCCTTGTAGGGTTTTGCTGGTAAAGTACATTGGCCTCTAGATCGGACCCTCTTCTGGACTAAGACTGAGCTCACTGCCTTGGCCCCTGTGGAGAGGTAAAGAATCAATTACGACCCTGTCTCAGGCCACGTCAGGATTGGTGGGGATGCCGTGTAAGTTTTGAGATTCTGGAAGGCTTGCTGAGATTCCGGGGTCTATTCAAACGAGTCTGTCTTCTTTAGTACTTTGTAGAATGGCATGGATTTTTTGGAAAACTTTGAGAGGAACCAAGAAAAGGTCACGATCTGCCCGGTGAGGCGTTGAACTTCCTTAACATTCTGAGGGCTTCGCATTTCCAAGATGGCCTGGTATTGATCTGGGTTAGCTTTGGTGCCTCTATAAGTAAGCATGTATCCCAGGAACTTCCCCCCTGGACCCTGAAGGAACACTTTTCAGGATTTAGCCGCATGTTGTGCTTGCGTAGCTCAGCGAATATTTCTTCTAGGTCTCGTAAATGTGAGTTGGCTTTCTTGATTTTCACGACCATGTCATCTACATACACCTCTATTTTCCTTCTAATCTGCTTGGTAAATATCTTATCCACTAGCCTTTGGTAAGTCACTCATGTGTTTTTCAAGCCGAAAGGCATCACTCGGTAATAGTAATTGGCACCCCCAGTGATAAACGTTGTTTTCTCTTCATCTTTTGGATCCATTCGGATTTGGTTGTAGCCTGAATAGCCATCCATGAAGCTTAATATTCTGTAACCTGAAGTTCCATCCATCAAACAGTCAATGCTAGGTAAAGGGTAGGGATCTTTGGGGCATACCTTATTCAGATCTGTGAAGTCAATACATATTCGCCATTTGCCGCTTAACTTCTTTACCATGACCATGATCGATAGCCAAGTGGGGTATTTGACCTCCCAGATAAAATTTGCAGAGACAAGTTTGTCTGTTTCTTCTTTGACTGCTTTCCTTCAGTCAGGGCCCATTTTCCTAGGTTTTTGAGACACGGGTTTAGCATCTGGCTCGAGGTTGAGCGAGTGACAGATTATGCTGGGATCGATACCAGGCATGTTGGTAGGGTTCCAAGCAAATAAATCAGTATTTTCTCTCAGCAAGTTGATGAGAACTTCCTTCAAACCTTGGTCAAGGATCGCGCTGATTCGTGTAAATTGACCGGTGGAGGATCCAACTTGAACAAGCTTAAGCGACTCCACCGGCTGAGGTTTCTCGTATTCGCCAGGATCAAAACCCGTCCCTACATCTTCCTTAATTATGAACATCGACTTAGGGCGGAGACTTTCATGATAACACTCCTGCGCCAATTCTGGGTCAGCCCTGACAACCCCTACTCTACCATCTCCAAGCGGAAACTTCATAGTTAGGTGCATGGTAGAGACGACGGCACCTAAGGTGTTGAGGAAAGGTCATCCCAGTAGTGCGTTGTAGGAGCTAGGGAAGTCTACCACTAAGAATCTGACTATTATGGCACGACTATCCTTTCCACTTCCAAAGCTGGTCCTCAAGTTGATGCATCCTAAGACCTGCACGGAATCACCAAAAAAGCTAAGAAGAGCGCTATCATACCTTTTTAGTTAGTGGGTGGGGATACCCATTTTTTGATACGCTTTCTAGTGTAGTATGTCTGCTGAACTCCCTTGGTCTATGAGTACTCGTTCAACCATAAAATCTTTGAGCTCCATGGAGACCACCATTGGCTCGTCTCAATTTGGTCCGCCTTTGGGGAAATTCGTCCTGTCAAATGTGATGACTGTTGAATCAGAGTGTTCCTGCAACAAATTTACCTGTCCCGATTGATGTGACCGACATGCTCGAGCTCCTGGGAATCCTCCTGAAATAGTATGGATGACTCGTTGTGCATCTCCCCTTTCTCCTGCAAGCCTTGGGGATCGGGAGTGAGGGGCTCGTGATCGATTCTGAGTCTGTACATCCACCTGGTCAGGATGGTCCTTATCTCTTCTTTGAAATCCTTCTCGGGGGTTGTCATCCTTCCGAGCGACAAATCTCGCTAGGTACCCCTGTCAGATTAAATGCTCTATCTGATTGTGGAGGGACCGATAATTCTCAGTAGCATGGTCGTAGGCCTTGTGAAATTCGTAGAATTTGGATGTGTCCGACCCTTAGGGGCCCTCACCCGGGGCGGGAGAGCAAAGAGTCCCGTGTTGTATACTTCGTGCAGGATCCGATTGCGGTGGTCCTTCAGTGGTATAAAATTTGTGTAAATGAGGGCAGTATAAGCCTCGGTATATATGTCTTGGTTCCTTCTGGGGCTTTTCCTTTTTGGTTCAGGGCGACGATTTCACCGATCTACAGGGTTGACTCGATCGGTAGTATTGGTCCGATCGGCCTCCCGCTCGTCAATAGCAATGTACCGTGAAGCTTTTGTTCAAAAGTCATCCATGCCCAGTGGTGGTTTTTTAGTTAGGGAGTCAGTGAATTTCCCAGAGCGTAAACCCGTTTGTATGGCTTGTAAAGCTACTTCTGGGTCGAGGTCTTAGATTTGGATGGCTTGTTCGAAGAAGCGGGCCATATATTATTTTAGGGATTCATCCGGGAGTTGACGCAGATTAACCAGGCTATGCGATGTCTGCTGTACGGCCTTGCTGGTGGAAAACTGGCTGAGAAATTTCCTGTTTAGGTTAGAAAAACTAGAGACACTCTTCGGAGGAAGATGGGAGAACCAACAGAGTACTGACTTGGTCAAAGTGGTGGGGAAGGTCCAACAGAAAAGTGAATCGAATGCCCCTGTTACCAGCATAGTATTGGTGTAGATGGTGAGATGGTCTTCTGGGTCACCTTTACCATCATATTTCTCAATCGCCGGGGGTTTGTAATTGGGAGGGGGTAGGTGTCTCCATGATCGAGTTTGTCCAAGGGTGTACCGCAAAAGGTAGCTCTGGTTCATATTTGGTTGTCTATGTCTGGTACGATGTCTGGCCGACAGCCCTCCGATGGGTGGATCGATCCGCATTGTGGCTAGAGGCCTCACCGCCTTGCTTTTGTCCTCTGACTTCCGCATTCTCCTGCTGTAGGTTGGCGACCGTCCTCTGCAGGGTTTCTACTATGTTAGTGAGATGCTGTATCCGATCGCTATGATCAGATGGTTCCTGGTACCTGTTGTCTTCCTCTCATCGTGTGTTGTGGGTGTTCACCATGATCAGAGGTGGTTAGAATTATGATTAGGATTAGGGTTTAGGTGATGGTGGTGTAGGATCCGTTTTACCAGGCCCCACAATGGGCGTCAAAATGTTCACACAGAGAGTAGTAAACACAAAAACCCTAGAGAGATTCCCTAGGGGTCAGATATATTATTTCTCAATATGTGTCACTTAGTCCCAACGTACATACAACAAGTACTTTTATATCTAGTTTACAAGGTGGGCCTTGGCCCATTAGGCCATAGTCTAAATCAATTGACTACTAAATAATCGTGGAGAGATTAAGGGGGGTTATGGGGACCACCCCTTAAACTAGGGGGAACAAACTTTATTTCTTTAAAAGAATACTGATGCATAATTGAGTAATGGATTTTACATATTAAATCTCAAAACACCCACCTATAACATAACTATTAAAATAAGTTAAAATAAGTGATTTTGTACCTTACATGATATTGTTTCTTAAGGAAAATGACTAAAAAATGCATTTCTAGATACCATTGATATGGTTATCTGGACTTTTTTGATTTTGGAATCAATTAAGACATCTTATTTATTGGGAAGATAATTGAGACATTATTCACTAAAAAGTGAAAGGTGAGTAATTTATTGTCTAATACATAATGATGTATGTGGGCCCATAGAAATAATAACTAGATGTATTTTTGAATACTTTGTCATACTTACTAAAATGTTCACTGAGTATGGATTTGTGTAACACAAGTAAGGAAGTCTTTAAAAAGTTGAAAGAATTCATAATGAAGTGAAAAACCAAATTAGAAAGACAAGTAAAACTTTTGATTAGATCAAGATAGTAAATAATTTAAGTCATAAGTTTGATCACCATCTAAGCGAGTGAAAGATTATCTATTAACTCATTCCTTATGAAATGCCAGAATAACATATCCATGGGGAAAAGTTGAACTTTGTAGGACACAGTTTGATTATTGATTACTATAAAAAAACCCCAACTCCCCCAACGTCAAACTTTATTGACAGAAAATTTTCACACTTAATCATGTTCCATCTTAGGCTTTCTTAAAGAAACCATATATGATATGATCTAGGAAGAAACTTAGTATGCCTTTAATAATGATTTGGATTTATGGTGCTTCTGTGAAACATCTAACTCAGATAAGGTCAGATCCAAATCAGATAAATGTCTTCTGTGAGATATTCAAAGAAAGCTAAGAGTTATCATTTCTACAATACATTTGAGAACAAAAGGTTTATTGCTCAAAATGTTATGTTCTAGAACGAGAGTGCATCTCTAAAAGAATCAATAGGAGGATGATAGAACTTGAAGAAATTCAAGTATCACAAAACATTCAAAAGTCAAGGGTGGGCCTAGAGTAGAAATCATAAAGTGTTGACATCATTAGCTCCAATAGTATAAGACTTGCACAAGATCAGATATGATGTGTCACTAAATCTAAAAGATATAGGTATCTTGTGAATCAATAAGACATATTATTAAATGACCAAGTTTCTTATGAAAAGGCCAATGTGAGTTTAGATTTTAAGACATGACATGAGACCATGGGATCTAAAGTGGGCTCCATGTACACTATCAAGGTATAGACCTTGGTTAGCACAATCGAAGGGTAAAACCTATAGGATGCAAGTGGAATTTTAGAAGGAAAAGTAAACATGGATGGTAATAAAAGTATCTTTAAGAGAAAGATTGAAAAAATTTAATTGGCTTAAAAACCATTTAGGTTCTACTTGTTGTAGCAGTATACCGTCATTATGAGATATGGTAGATAGATGTCAAGATGGAAATCGTCTTAAGAATGTGTATATGACATAATCTAAAGGCTTTTGATGCTTGAAGCATTTAGAAAGGTATATGAATTACAAACATTCCATTTATGAACTAAATCAAGCTTCTAGAAGCTAGAATATTCATTAAAGAATGAAAATGAATCTTGTGACTACAAGGTTAGTAACTATATAGTTATAGTTCTTGTATTGTATGATGGTTCGGAGTCAGACTTAGAAGAAGGGGTTGAATAAGTCTTAGACTTTTTTTGTGGAACTTAAAACTTTTTCAAACAAGAAAGGCAACAGACTTTGAATCAGACCTTAAGAGATAAGGGGGAAAAGAGATTGTACATAACAGAAACTAAGACTGGAAACGCACTAGACTTTGATACAGGTTGTGATTTGAGATTGTGTTTGTGTTTTGATAACTTAGTGTACAAGATAATGAATTTTAAAGAACAGATACACTAAGTAGAAAAATAAAGACTAGGCTTGCAAGAAGCAGAGATACAAAGAAAGTCATTGCTTTTAAGAAGAAAGCTTTAAATTGCTTGAATTTCAGATTGGTGCTTTCACATATAACTTCCTGCATTGAGTTTAAGAGTCTCTTTATATTTATAGGCCTTTGAAGATAGCTGTTGATGATTTATTAAAGAGAGGAGACTCTAAATGAGAAGAAGACAAAAGGTTTGAATTGAGGATCTTTAAAACTTACACTAAAATAAAATACCTCAAGTATTTCAAAGTAAAAGTCCTTTTGTAGTCTTTCTCCTATCATGAACTTGAGCAGAAATAGGCATGGTTGACCTTTTGATGATTTTTGAGGCAAGTACTGATCTTCGTCAGCTTTTTGATTTACGTAGAGTAGCTTCCTCGATTTCTTCTCCATGCAGGCATTGGTTCTTAAACGGGCTTCTCTTCTTTCCTTTTTCAATGATAAGAGCAGTTTAGCTTAAAAAAGATTTAGTTTTAGGGCATCTTCAAAAATATCCTTGTGTTGATTGATGCAAAATTAGAGTAACGTCTTTATGCTTCAAGAGTCTGAAGTTTGAGGTCTTGAAGAAGTATGTGTGTTAAGTCTGAAAGGTAAACTCTTATGAGGGGCAAGACTTAGCAGGGTCTAAAAGGGCACACTTGAATCAGACTTATCCCGGGACAAACTTAGATGAGAACTGTTTTAGTCCCATGCATACTTTTCATGTTGAATCAGACTTTTCATGTTGAATCAGACTTATCATGTTGTCAAGATGGTTGCGATGTATGCTTGAAAAGTTTAATGCAAGAAATAGTAATTGGTTCTACTAACAAATCTAAGTATCTTGCCGTGTTAAATTACAAAAGGAGTCAATTTACATTTTAAGCATTAAAATTATTCTAAATGTTCTGTACCTTATGAGTTTCCATTATGATGACAATGGAACCATTGGACAACATAAAGAAGTGAATCAATCCAAGCATATACTTAAATAGTTTCATCTTTGGAAAATGTGAAAATATGTAATGTGCATACCAATAAAAATTGTTGGGAACCCACTGGTAAAACCTTTTGTGCAAGAAAAACATAAGGGCATCGTAGTCATTGTTGGAAATATTCACTAACAACCTATATAGGATGCATCACTTTGAATAAGACATTTTTGTTAAATAGTTTAACAACTTTTATTAGTCCTTGGAATAATAGGTCAATATGAAAACTATTCCTAAATTGCCACTAGTCAAGTATTTATAGGGGACATATAAATATGTAAAGACTAGTGTATGAGTATACTGATGATTTGATCTCATAAATCATAAATATAGACGATATCAAGTCTTTACAGGGCACACATTAAAAGTAATAATATACTGAACAGACTCACCATGAGAACGTTGCATGAATCGTTACATGAATATCATAAACGGTTCTTAATGTGATAATGGTATACATAGTCCTTTAACCTGAAGTCACTACCATTACTACATAAGGAGTTTGTTGTTTTAATGTAATCAAATGTCATCTATAATAAGGTGATCATAAATGTTGTAATTAGGTAGTGAACAAATCATACTGAGGGACGTGGGTGAATAGATGAGATTTGTGTCTACTATGTGGCAGAAGTGATATCTATGGACCACTTGATAGAATGAGACTTAAGAAAATACATGGTCATGCTAGGAAAATAAATATTGGATATTTATTTAAGAAAAGTCTACTCCGGGTATCAAGTAAAATGAATTGGACAACATGGATGACAATGATCATGTCTTAAGCCTAATTAGGTACCATGACAAAAGAACCAAACATATAAAGTTTATCACTTATAGGTTATTTTGATATTTATATTTGGATAATGATATTTATAAAATATTTATATTTAATATAAACAAAATATATTTTCCTATAAGGTCACACGTATAAAGTAAGTCTACTAGAGGATATTTTTTATTTTAGTTTGGCTAAAGAAAAAATTATTGTGCCCAATTCATTTAAAATGAGTAAAGAGCCCATTCACTAAAGAGTGCTAAGTTTATAAATAGAGTATGAGATGCTTATTGGCTGCACTTTAGTGATACAAATAAAAGTTTCGTAAATGTTGTAACATCCCTGGTAAATAAATTTTTGGAAAAGTAGAATAAGCATATTAAGTTTAAATTTTGGAAATAAGGGCCTTAAGGAGAATATATGATTTAAGATTAATTTTAAGGGAAATAGAGGATCAGAAACCTGACGCGTAACGTGGTTGTGACGCGTAGCGTCAGGTGCGAATTAATGAGTTGACGCGTAGCGTCAACGACGCGATCAGTTTTAAAAGAGGACATGCAAAACAGAATAAGGAAACACTATTTTTCCTTCTCCTCTCTTCTTCCACGCAATTTTACCCAAGACATGGTGGGAGCTTGTGAATCCTTGGGTTTGGACCTTTAGAGGCTAAGGTAAGCACTTGGGAACCCTTAATTTTATAGTTTCTTTCTCCTCACCTTTGTCTTCTCTCTCTAACCAAAACCAACGTGCATGATGGGGATTTGATTCTTGAGTTTAATGGTTGTTGGGACTTGAATGGGGACCTTGAAGTATTAGGTGTAGCAAAAAGTTAATAAGTTTTATGTTTCGATGCTTGTAGATTCGGATTTGGGGATTGGAAGACCGTTTAATGCGGTGGGTCTTGGAGATGGAGGTCGGAAATGGAAAGGGTAAGCTTCGATAACCTTAAATTGAGATTGAGAATTACTTTAGGGTTATAGATTATGGTCTTGGTAATTGTAACATTTATTGAAGTTTCTTTAAATTTAATCTAAGGGTTTTGATGGACTTCGATGGAACCTGGCAATTGATTGGAAGCTTCGGAAAGCTCGCAATTGAGGTAAGAAGGTGTGTTGTGTTAAGATTAATAGAGAAATGAAATTTATGCGTTTGGCATATAGAAAATGGGTATATCGTAGCCGCTTGTAATTATTCAAAATCAATTAAGATGATTTAATTAAATTAGGAATTTATTGATGAAGAATTAGGGAACAAGAAAGTAAGGGTGAGCTCCAAATAACAAGTAAGGAATAAAAAAATGGATGAATAAGAAATTGAATATATTGATATATGATGATCAGGGAATTTTAGAATAGCCTATATGAAATAAGTGAATTGTGAATTATATACATGGTAGTTGATGAAATAGAAAGTGAGGTAAGTAAGTGGGGAAGACTGATAAGTTGTAGTATTGATGCATGAATAATATTAGAATGATGTAAGGACTATGTGGCTAGAGTTGAAACCCATAATGATGAAAATGATAATTGGTAACTAATATCATATGTAAGTGATATTAGCATAGTGAGTATGATTGGGGAGGATATGTGAGATTATAAACCATAATGAATAGCCTTGATAAAAAGTCATAATAAAATGGGATGTCGCTAATAAAGACAGGGATGATATATGTATGCATATGTACATGTTTGCGTATGTGGGAATCATGAGTATGGTTAATGTATAATTCTGGCTAGAATGTATTGGTAAGTTCATGATAACAATGATGTAGGTTGAACTAATGTGTATAATGATATAATATGGGGGTGACGAGATATGTAGATATGTGATTACATGGAAATATGTTGTGGAGTGTATTAAATTAATTGACTGTTTGATAGGACGTAAATAAATAAACATGTAAAATCTATGTATGTGTAGTACTTTATAAGTTTTGAGTTGAAATGAACAATAATTGTGGTGTTTGAGATATATGCCAATATAATTATGAATAATCATTGAAAGTGAGTATAAATAAGGACTTAAGATACCTCGTGGCGTTATGTTGGTGGGCTTGGCAAGTCGGCCGCCTTATACTATGAACACATGTCAGTTTCTGACATTTGTGTATACGATTGATGATGTTTTAATTATATTAAGTTGTTTATTACGGATGAGATACCCTGTATATTGTTGAGGACGGGGAGTGATCGTCGGTGTGTTGCACGGTCAAGGAGCGGCTCCTGACAGGCTTCCAGTGGAGGGATTGTATGGCTATGCTTATACTTATATATGATTGAGTATGTAATTATGTGGTGGAGGATGACCAACGGTATGAGTTACCCTCGTTTTTGGCTTCCATGGTCAAGTTGGACAAAGTTAAGCTACCCAGAGATCTATGACCCAGTGGTTGAGGGGGAGCCAAGTCAGGTTTACAGGGTGTCAAGTCGGACCCCTAATTGAAGGTCGATCCTTTTAGTATCCGGATATTAGGAGTCTGATATGCATGTGAGTCAGTTGTGCGTATGTAATGAGATCTTGATGTATGTCTTATGATAATGGTGAATTGATGCTTCAATGTCTATATTATCTGTTATGATCGAGTTATGGAGGTATATGATGTATATTGATTGACCTTATAGTGATAAAATTGAATGGAGAATCAGAGGATAAGTGGCTAGGAATGTAAGCTTGGATTTAATTGATCATGATGTGTTAATGATAGGTTAGTTTAGGATAACTGATGAAACTGTATGAGTATAATAATTGAAATGGTAAGCAATGAAAGGATGTGAAAAGTAAGTATAATAACTAATAATGATAACTAGGAATGTAGCTATGTTATACCTTTCCTAGCCTTGTTGTTTATTTCTATATTAATGCTTAATTCCAGTCACTCACCCCCTGTATTGTGGTTTTAGTGACTGTTGGCAGGTAAGAATGCACATCGCAGAGGCAAGCGCTAAATGAGGCCAGGAGAAGAAGAGGTTAATGTAATAGGGATCACATATGCGTTTGTATATACTTATTTATTGATTCTGTGGGAATGTGTAATTGCATTACTCTATGGTTGTGGTATGTAATTCGAATTAATGTGTACTGATGCGATGGCACCAAGTAGCATGGAGCTACTTGAGTATTTAATTGATTGTGTATGCGTGATCCTGATGATTATGCATGAGTAGATGGAAGGCATGGAGCCATTGTGTGAGTGCATGATATTGGCAGGTACTGCAGCGTGTGTATGTGATTTGTTAATACTTTAGTGTTTAATACCGGATGATGTGATTATGAATTGATGCATGATCGTTGATGGTGGTTATGATTAGGCTTTCATGAATAAGTTATATGTGTGAATTATCTGAATATTGGCACGGAGCCAATATAGAATAATTGATCATTGATATGGGCAGGTGTGATGCGTGTATGATTGGTATATGGTGTGTGTGGCGTAATTAGGAGAAGTATTGCTGAAATGATTGATTTTAGGAGTTATGCATATAGTGAGATTCGTGAGTTTAAGGAACTGAATAGGTGATTTTATGATCCAGTGGGTTTCAGGACCCCCGAAAGGGACCAATAGGTTCCCTAGGACATTTAGAAATTGTACATGTTGGCCTTGGGCCATTTGGGGTCCATTTGGGTGGTTTGGTGCAAGAGTTTTGCACCTATTTGGTCAAAACTGCATTTTACGCATAACTTGTGCATATGTTGGAATTTTGACGAACGGACGACACCATTAGTTCCGGAATGGGGAAAACATATGGCCCGTGAAGTTTCGTGGTAATCGGACCTGAAACAGGCCAATTGGGTAGGTTAGAAGTTGGCCGATTGGCCTAAAATGTGTAACAATATCAGATGTTGTTTCTGGTATACTGACGCGTAGCGTCAGCCTTGCGCGCAGCGTCATGTGTAGGGGTGCTCAGCCAGCCCCCTGTTTCAGCTTTATGGTTTCTTGTGTTTTAATGACTTTTTGGGTTTTAAAGCCTTGATATATTTTACATTTTAACACCTTTCGTAGAAAATGATAATTTTCCAAACATCAAATTAATTATCTTGCTATTTTGCGAAAAATTCCTTGTGAATTCTAATTAAACAAATAAAAATAAATGTAAAATGACCTAAGACGTATTTATGCCATGGTCGCGTTCCAACGAACTAGTATTCAGAAGTATAAAATCATTGAAGTCTTAATTTTATGCATCAAGAGGTAATTAATTAATCATTTTTAATTATCTGTTATTGCTTTGAAACATGAAGTTTTACAAGACTATATGGAAATCCTTATATTTCGATGTCTAACCTGATAGGAATCCCTAACACAATATATGTCCTCGATAACAAGGTAACATGGTTGTGTGGTTAGTTCAATCTTACATTCCAAGGAGTAATATATTAGAAACTGATGATTATAACTAAACTTGAAAACTAATTTTTAAGTTAAGAACAATGTGTATATCAACTATATTTTTAATTGATATTAAACTTATTTCAACATTTTAGCTTAATAACATCTGCTTCTCTATTTAATCCGTGTTTTATGAGGTCGAAGAGGTGTATTGTTATTATGTTGAAAAATAGTTCATATTCATCTTTCTTTTTTTTTGGAAAAAGTTCATATTCATCTTTGCATAAGGTTGACACAATCAATGCAAAGCACAAGATGACAAAAATATGTGAAGGTGAGATAAATTAAGACATTCATATGTGCTAGTTATTTTCAATGTCAGATTTTGCTTTATGAGGATTTTAAGAGAGATTGTTGGAGAATACAATGAGTACTTTACTACTTGATTGTTGCTGAAATAAATAAATAAATAAAAGTTTAGTTTGAGGACAGATCAATTTCACATTGAGAATAATTGTTTTCTGACCGATACAAAATAAGCTACTGATGTTAATGTATATTTAACGGTTTATCTAACATACCTCATGAGTTAACTAATTTCATGTGAAGTGAATCAACAATTTTATATGCGAAAAATCAATTTAAAAATGGATGAAATTTCCATTGCATTTTATTTATATTGATCCACTTGTATTAGATTAGGTTGATTATCACCTAACATAGTCAGTCAATTACATAACTTACAACTACAATAAGTAACTGGCTTGGATTTCACCTTAAAAATAAGCGCACATACACATAGAACGAAAGTGGAATTTCATCTTCAAACTAGCTTTGATTTTTTTGGGTAGATGTCATAGATGATGAATTAACTTTGTACCTGTTTCACTACCTCAATATAAAAGACTAATCAATAAAATAATAAATAATTAATGAGTTGTCGTGTAAATAAATGAATTGGTAGTTACAGAATATTATTTTTGTAAAATTTAAGCTTGACTAAAATACAAAATACAATAGTTTAGATCCAGTTTAATAAAAGTATATCGTTTTTAAATTAATTAGCTGCTTTCGATTTTTTAGTATTTTTAAACTTCTGAGAATTGCTTTGAATTTAATAAATTTGTAAACATTCCTCCAATAGACCATAACATAAAAGAGTTGAAAGTTCTGCACAATGACATAATTTTGGCCTCTTTTCACAAATTAATTAACCACTTTTGATATAATTCAATATCTCAGTAGATTCTCAATTCTAAAATTTGCTTTAAGGCAAGGGGAATAAAGTCACCCTCTACATGTACGCCCAACATTACCTAAAGCTATGTTGCACAAGTACAATCTCGTAAATTTAAGTTTGTTTCCAATTTCTTTGAGAGTTGTTATTTTTTCCCTAGGTTTTCCAAATATCCAGTACGGACAACACATGTATGTCCTTAATTTTAAAAAGTATCAATAAATAAAAGATCTTTTGAGGGAAGAACACAAGATAGCTACAAAGCAACAATGAAATGATGAATATTAAATATTCAATGGTCATCCAAAAATTGTAACTACTCCAATGCCTAAAACTAAAAGTCCATAGGCTTCCAAATAAATGACATCATAATACATAACAGTATAACACCATAATGTCATATTATTACTTATAAGGTTCCTCAAACTCAAGCAATTTATACAATGTTCATCTAAGTCTATTTTGGAGAAAATGACAATTCAAATATGATTAGAAAAAGAACATGAAAAGGGGAACAAATATATAGAAAGTTGTTCTAAAATTAACTGCCAACATTCTAATTCAAACAAATACAAAATGGTTTTCAATTTTATTCCCCTGAGTGGTTCGCTAATGGAAGATTAAAGAGAAATATTAGCCAAAACTTGTTTCTAAGAAATATGGCCTTGATGCAAGATGTTCAACTGGTAGCATATCAAGAAGACGCTTTTGTGCAGCTTCCGCTATCCGATCCATAAACCTTTTCAGCCAGCACCATATGAAACAGCAAGCTAATAGAAAGAAATATTCCACACAAGGTTAATAAGAGGCAAATATTCCATTTCAAATTAAGGATAGAGAATTTATGCATATAATGAAACTAGTTATAAATCCAACCTCATTTATTCCCTTGCTCTCTCTTTTTTTTTTTTATCCAAAATACTTAAAACCATCTTAAAAAAATGTTCCCTACAATGCCTCAATGATTCAGAAAATGCACTGAAAAAATATTTTTTGGCAGGTTAGATGAACTCACATTAAGAACTATTGCGGTTTGCCCCAACTTTCACTCTCAACTCATCATCGGTGAGACTGTCTCCTGCTGAATCTCCCTTTTTCAAACTTCCATCTTTAGACACCAGATTTTCATACTTCTCTTTTAAGCTATATGAGTCAACAGCCTCTAGAAGGGTCAGCTTAATTTGTTGCGCCAAAGCAGAAATTCTATTCTTTGATTCTGCATCAGGTGTCTCTCCAGCCTTGGCAATCTCCAATTTCAATAGCTGTATCTTGCTCTTGATGTCATCTGATGAGTTTATCGTACTTTCAATTTCCTCTACGATGTCTTTGTTTAGTTCTTCTATCTCTTCATTGCTGTCTTGTTTAACAGACTCGACAACCAAGCCTGCCGACTTCAGAGCATTAAGCAGATGTAAGTCTACCTCTTTCTTGAACTCAATGATTTTATTCTTCAACTCGTCATCCAAATCACGCACTTGGGATGCACCAACACTGTCAAGTTCAGCCTTTAATGCTTCATAGCGTTCCCTTATTCTAGGATCATTCACCACCTCATCAAATTTTGTCTCCAACTGTCGCTTGAGCGGGACAGCCTCCTGCTTTGTATTTGACATCATTTTCAATTTGGACAATTCTTTCAAATAATTAAGCTTGTTCTGCAGCCTATGATAATTAGGAGCTGCTGACAATCCTTGTTCAAACTCCACCCTTAGTTTTTCTATTTTATCCTTCAGCAATGGATCGATAAGTTGATTACCTGCATTTACTTTCGAAACTTCCTCCCGTAGTTTCAACAACCTGTCTGTCAAGCCCATGGCTTTAACGGACTCAGAGTATTCTCTATCAACATCCCTTTCCAGTTTCTTTATCATCTCATCCAGATCTAGTTTTGGAGGACCAGAAGAGGATTCCTTAGCTTCCAAAATCTGTTGCTTTAGTTTCTCAACCTCAACTTCTAATTCAGCATCAGGAATCTTCTTAGCAATAGACAGATCCCTCTTCTTCATGTTGACTTTTCTCTTGGGATCTATAGGAATTCCTTCCTGGAACCCACCAATCTTTCGGAACTTCAGCATGCGATGTTTTAATAGTTCTTCTGTTTTCATCTTGGTGAGCTCCTACACAATATACAAGCCAAATTTTGAAAGTTAACAAATGCTTTTCACATATTAATTTTCAGTAGAACACTTCCTGTGCACGAAACTTACATCCATAGATTCATTGATGGCATTTTTTATCTGTTGAGAGGTCCAATAGGGATCTGCATGTGCACCACCAAGTGGTTCCTTGTGAAAAGACAATGAAATTCTACTTAGATTCTATTTCATACGAAATATTGTTATCAGTCTAAGTAATTTTGAATGTTCATATTGTACAAGATAAAAATTAAAACAAATCAAAGCAGGAGTTGAAGGTTTGATAAATTTTTCTGAACAATGAACACTGAAATACTTACCATGTAATATTTAAATTATACTATATATTAATATTAATAATATTAATATTAATATTTATATTTAAACCATTATGATGGTAAATTCAATGCATATTAATAAGGTTCACAGAAAAAGGCATAATTAATAGCTTCTTACAGGAATAACACCATCTGCAATTTGCAATCTACACAATTCACTGCCCGTAATCTTCAGTTTCTCAGCAGCCTGCAAAGGATAGTAAAAAGAAAATAGTTAAAATATATGTTATGAAATGAAAGAGTCAAAGCACTGGCATCGTGTATACCTTTGGAGCAGCCTTAGCACTCTTCCACAAGATTGCTGCACATGCCTCTGGACTGAACCATGTAATAAATGAAGATCAAACAAGCAGAATAGATCAGCAGAGAATTTTTCAATTAGTAAAATGATCAAGAATAACAAAAGTAGTCAACCATAGTACCATGTCACATATTTATATGACTGTTTCTGCACGTCTTCCTTTAAGATGCAACTTGTATGATAGGTTAAACTTTAACCAAATTGAAATACAACTATAAAAAGATGAAACCATTTTTAATGTTTAACTTTTTAAGTATTAACCACTTTACATAAGGGGTTAATTTAAATATACTTATATGAAATCAATTTTCATAACTACTTCACTAGTTTAAAATTTTGGCTAAAACTAAGGGTGGTCTTTATAAAATAAAACCTGCTGTATGTTGCTTGAGCCATCATCTATATCACTAAATAATTTGAATAATTCATAACAGGCATAAACATAATCACATTCAACATAATTAACAACATATGTTAATATGAAATTATGAATATAATTGCCACTTTGAACCTTTCAGCTACAGTAGTTTTCCTTTCCATGTTAACATTATTGCAAAGAAGCTCTACAAGATTCACCGAGGGCAGAAAAGGGGTACATCATAATTACTGCAATATTGTAAAATTTGCAAGTGATGGAGTAAAAAAGTATATCACCTGGCAACATAGAAAACAGCATTTTCAAGCATGAGTAATTTATTAGCACATCCAATAGCAAGGGCACCACCAGAACCACCTTCACCAATAACAATGGACACAATCGGCACTTTCAGACCAAACATGGATCTCAAATTGTGAGCAATCGCTTCACCCTTCATGCATGAAAATCAATCAAACAGATTAACCTTGTAACGAAAGAGAGCAACAAATATCTTAGAGCTTAACTAGCAACATACTTGGCCAAGCTCCTCTGATTTAAGGTCGGCATATGCCCCGGGCGTGTCAATGAAAGTAACTATGGGGAACCCATGATGATCTGCATATTCCATCAAGCGAAGAGCCTTCCTATAACTGTTTGAATTGGAAATTTACCATCAGTGTCAAAAGCAAATAAAATTGATATCAATTAGAATTTGTATCCTATTTCAGATGTAGTCAATTTCTCACATCAATTGAAGTTCCTAGTGAACATACCCATGTGGAGTTGGCATACCAAAGTTTCGCTGAATGTTTTCTTTAGTATTTCTACCCTTTTGGTGACCGATGAACATGTACCTTCTACCATCTATAGTCCCTATACCAGTAACAATAGCAGGATCATCATAACCTGCCCGATCACCATGGAGTTCCACAAACTGCAACACAAGAAAACATGAGGTTTAAAACAATAAACGAATTAAAATATTCATTATGAAAATGCAACAACTAGTTTAATGGAGTGCAAAAACAACAATAATATTTAGAAGACCTTTTCTGTTATGTTAAAAATATGATCAAGGAAAGTTGGTCTGTTAGGATGACGTGCAATGTTGACCCGCTGTATAGGAGTCAGATGCGTATACAGATCCTTTAAAGCCTGAAATAACAATGGGAGCAGTTAAAGGATGAGATCTTTACCAATTTTACTATTGAATTTTAGGAACTAGGAGAAATATTGAAAAAAAGACAGAAAGAAAAATATATATGTGAATAATTACTCGCTGAATAATTTTATTACAAAACACTAGACTTCTACCCAACTTATACTGATAATATAGGTCAAGTACAAGTATAGCACGTGTAAGCAGGTCATCAACATTCGCAACATACTAACACAATATAACAATACAAATATACAATAATAATGATAATATTTAACATAACATGCCCTAACAAAACAGTCACTTAAATATAAATAGAAGTATCATGAGATTGAGCACATAACTCAATCCGGCAATCATCATCAGTTTTCACATTCAAGTAATTTTAAGAAAAACACTTATTTGTTATGGCAACCAAACCTGCTGATACTTGGTCTCCAATGAGAAAATCTGATCACTGAAGTCCAGACCAGTTTCATTTGCCATCTTCCGCACCTGTTTTCAACCATAAAAAGCATTATCACTATTAGTACAACCTCAATGAATAAGACAATAACAACAGATTCATTCTCACTAAAGTGAACAAAGCACACAGCCACACAGAGAGAGAGAGAGCAAATTAGGAGTTACATCAATAATCTTCTTTTGCAGATCAACAAGAGGCTTTTCAAATTCCAAAGTGACAGGCTTTGGCTTCTCTTTGAGTGGCTTGAAAGGGGAAAGGTGGCTAAGCACCCCACCTTTCACATTGGGATCAGGGTTATCAGGCCAGGGATATTCATGCTTCTTCACTTTCCTCAGCTTAGATGCAACTGTAAAATCCCTCCTTCTCATAGCCAACCTTTCCCTCCCCAAAGTTCTCAAAGGAACACCATTGAAACCAGTGGTTGAACTCCTCAGAAGATCCGACGCAGAAGCACCAGTGAGAGATGCAGCAGAAGAAGCCATGTATCCTCACCAGAGTCCTTCAAATTTGATCCCCCAAATCAGCAAAATCTAAAAACAGAATAATAAAATCACTGCCAGAGTTAAAACAAACATCACAAAAACCAAAAATGACACAAAATCAACAAGACCCAGAAGGGAATATCATAAAAGAAACAAATTTCATCTCGATCCAAAGACAAAAAACGAATCTTTAAATGAACCCATTAAACACACCAAGCTCCATTTTCACAAAATCCGAGTAACATTGAGCAAGAGCTTCAAATTCACACAATAATAAATAAAAAAAACCCACAACCATAAATTCATTCATTCATTCATAACAAAACCTCACAAATCATCATAAACGAGTAAATCCCGTTTTCAAGGGAGAGAAAAGGTGCAAGTTTGGGAGAAAATTACCAGGGAAAAGTTGAGGATCCAGAAAAAGAGGGGGCAGGAAAAAAAGAGAGAGCAATATAATGGAAAGAGAAAGGGAATGGTATAATTAAGGAATGGGGGAGAGACAGAGAGAGACAGAGAGAGAGAGGACTGAAGGTAGTGTTTGATTTAAGGTTAAAGAGGTTCTTCGTGGAGATCGTCAATGAAGGGAAAAGAGAGGAAAGAGTAGTTGTTGTTTGTTGGAGAGATTGGGGTTTTGTTGACAGAAGGAAAAAGCCAAACAACCAAAGTGAGGAGGGCGATACTTCTTATGCTCGGTGTGTTACAATAATGAGCCAGCTTTTTTCGGTTTGGCCGTTAAACTAGAAAGACCCTCACACTTACACTACACTACACATACGGATAAACACTACACACAATATTCTACCCCCAAAACCATAAACAAACAACACATTAACCTCATGTTACTTACACTACACACGAGAGAGATTGGAATTTTGCTTCGGCTGCCACTGATTCAGGAGGTGCTCACTGCTTTTACTGGCTGATTCATTCATTCTCTATTTAGCAGTTTCTTGTATGATGTAATATAATATAGGAATTTACTTCGGCACTTGAAGATGTATCAGTATATTTTTTTTTTAAATTTTGAGTAAAATATACATATGGTCCCCTACGTTTATCTAAAGTCTCAAACTTTTCCCCTTTGTTAACAACGTTAAAAATTTGGACGGAAATATGACGTGGCACTGTTGAGTGACACGTGTCACAATCTGATGGGCTGAGTGATTTAGGTTGAAAATTAAAAATATTTTGCCTTCCATAGGATTTGAACTTGGCACCTTTAAGTGACAAAAGAAGTTGTTTTACCACTAGGCCAAAGTATACCTTTATAATAAGATGATGGTTTTTTATTTATAAAACATACACTTAAGTTAATTATATGTATAATAGTATTAGTTATAATAAATAAATTTATTAAATATATTATTAATAAAATCCTTCTCAAAAAATTATTAAATGTTAATCTAACATTTTAAAAATAAATTTTTAAATATTTAATAATATTTATTATTAAAAATGTATTATTAAATAAATTATACTATATATTATTAATATAAATTATTATTAACATAATATTTAATAATATTTAAATATATTATTTTATAATACATTTTAAAATTATTTAATAATAATAAGTATTATTTAATATATATTTTTTAATATATCATTAAAAATTATATTTACAATAATTTATATTAATAATAAATAATATTAATATATTATATCATTTATTTAAAATATATTAGTAATACGCTAATAGTTATTGATAAATATTTTAAATATATTTTTTAAAAATATATTTTAAAAAATTAAATTAAATTAAATTAGAATTTTATAATTTCATAAGTATATTATCAATAATATATTTAATAATACATTTTTAACATATAATTAACTTAAGTGTATGTTTTATAAATAAAAAACCATCATCTTATTACAAAGGTACGCTTTGGCCTAGTGGTAAAACAACCTCTTTTGTCACTTAAAGATGCCAAGTTCAAGTCCCATGGAAGGCAAAATGTTTTTAATTTTCAACCTAAATCACTCAGCCCATCAGATTGTGACACGTGTCACTCAACAGTGCCACGTCATATTTCCGTCCAAATTTTTAACGGTGTTAATAGAGGGGAAAAGTTTGATGCGTTTTATAAACGTATAGGACCAAACTGGGACAAAAAAACATATGGGATGGGACCAAACTGAGACTTTGGATAAACGTAGGGGACCATGTTATATAGTCCGGATAACACCATGCACACCGGATAACATACGTATCACCTGACAGAAGATGATAGGCATTGCTACAAGGAGCGATCAATAATTCCCCACACTATGAGCCAAACGCTGCTCCAGGGAATGATCAACTTGTCCCCTAAGTCTAGCCCATACTCCCTACGCTCAATATAAAATAGCCACTTGCCTCAATCATGCTGGTGAGTGCGCATTAAACAATAATATACTTGCATAATGAAGATTAGTGGTTCCCCACTAACGAGTCCTCGTAAATCGAGCCAATCAGGTATAAGAACTCACTTCAGTTTACTGGAGAAGGGTTCCTGGTTCTGGTCTTTCTCTCCAAAATGCTTATATCTGATCCCTATGATCATTTACATTCTATACTTGGAATATATCACTGACTTGAGCGTCGGAGAATCTTCGCAGGTGACACCACCTGTCGCCCACATCAACGCGGGAGGTCGGTGTGAAGGATCTCCAGGACGTCAAGACCGTTCTCTACATACAGAGACATCGGATACACATACCGGATATTCACAGATCCGGCCTTCAGACATAGACTTTTCTCACTACTTGTGACTGGCCCGACATCGGATCTCTTTGACCCCGGTTCAAGACGGAGCATTATATTTTTCCCAAAAATTTTATAAAGTTGATATTTTGGAATGAAATTTGTTATTCGCATTAATTTTATTTATTCTCCTTTTAAATTTTCACATTTAACTTGTTATTCACATGAGACAATGTTACCCTATCTTCATTCTTAACTCATTATCAATAAAAGGAACTTTCTAAGACCTCTTTTTGGGACACTTTTGGTTCTTTGTTTACATCAATAAAATTTCTATGACAATTCACTTAACCTTTTAATTTTCATCTTTTAAAACTTATTTTATAAAATTATGAAAAAACCATTAATTTGGTAAGGTTTTATAAAAAGTGGTATATCTCTAATTACAAAAGTACAGTAGAAAATATCTGTAATATATGTTGGAAAGTGATCTTAGACTTGATAGAGGGGGTGAATTAAGTCTTGAAAATTTCTTACTTTTTATGGAAGTGTTAAAAAGAGGAAGTTGTTTTTATTAGTATAAGTAAAATTATGGATAAGTTGAATCGACCACCTGAAGAAGTTATAGGTTCCTCCAAGAAATTTAAAAAAAAAAAGAAAAAGAAAGGTGAAGCCTCAAACAAGACAAATGAGGTTCAAGTTCAATAAAAAAAAGAGAGAAAGTGTACTAAAATGGTCATTATGGAGCCCGATAGTGATGGTGGAGATGATGTTCATGAGGATCAACTAAAGGGTGAAGTTGGTTATGATGGAGCTGAAGACTCCTACACACTCAGATAATAAAGGAGATTCACATGAGGTGTTTCCTCAATTTAATCAGGTAGCAAAATTTAGTCATGCCACCCTTGAGAAGTACATGGAGTTCCCAACATTGAATATGTTTAAGTAAGCTATCAAAGATTTCATTGTGTAGTTGGGCAAACAAATTAAATGAGTAAAAAATGGCAAGATTAGAGCGGGGGTAGTTTGTAGGGTGAAGAATTATGGATGGGAAATATTATGTGGCTAGTCTTGGGACATATCTAGTGTGCTTAGACAAGAGTATTAGGAAAAAGAATTGGTCAAATCCCACCTAAACCATCTTTTATTAAAAGAACCATTAGGAAACCCAAGAAGCAAAGAAGGAAGACATGAAAGTCAAGCACCTAAAGGAAAATAGGAGAGTTAAGCCTGATCAATAATTATAAGATGTCCCAAGCACAAACGATGAAGGTAAGAAGAAAAGGCTTCTAAGGATGTTCAAGTGTAAGTGATAAGTAGTTAATTTGCATTAGTTTTAGGGTCATTTCATTCTTATTTTTTGGTTATGTTGTTTGTTTTTCCCCTTAATCTCAAATATCTCCTTTCATTCCGCATATGTTACTTAGGTGTGTCAATTTTGCAGGAATTATGATGTTACAGGCCCATATGCTAGAGAATTAGAGACATTTGTTGAACATCATGCAAATGAAAAGAAGTTCAAGTCATCAAAAGCTCAAAAGCAAGTCCATTCCAACCCTTGGAAAGAAGAAACAAACAAGTGGAACCCTCTCGGGCCTCAAAGGAATAAAAAACTACAATTTGGAGAACCTTTTTGAAACCCACGGCCATGGTAAAATTCCCTCAGGCCATGGTTCTTGCTGTCAAAATAGAGGAAATTGCGCACTAAAGGACCTTGTCATCATCCACGACCGTGGGAAATTCCCATAGGCCATGGGTTTTGCGCGCTAAGTTTAGAACCCTGATTTTTGGGGGCCGTTTTCTATAAAAAAAGGAGGGACCAAAGCCAAGGATTAGAAGAGCCTTTCCAAGAGAATTTCAAAGGGGATTCAAGGATCAAGAACGAAGCAACAACCAATTCATTGCTTTGGGGGAAGATTAAGATCAATAGAGTGAGAGCTTATTTTTCTCTTTTCTGAATCCTAGATTTGTAATTTGGGGAATTATTCAATGTTGGGATTTGAATTGGATTTTGTGATTTTGTAATTAACGTTATGATGAACTAAACCTCTTTTCTTGAGATTAAGGAGGTAGTATGTGTTGATATTTGAATCAACTGCTCTGGAATCTTCTCTTTTTATTGAATTCATGTTCTCTATTCAATTTGATTGATTATTTTAAGCCTCTGCAAGACTTCAAGAGAAGCGTAGTTGATTCTAAATTATATATGCTGCGAGAGTATGTATATAATTTGAAAGCACAAATTGAGCCTAAGTTCTTTTGGCTACAGGATAGACAAAAGAACTTTTGAGGATTAAGGGATTTTTATAAATCGATAAAGGATCTAATTTACAAATCGAACGTTGTTCTTTGGCAATTAGGTACTTTAGTAAGGCTTCGAGAGAAGGTTGCTAATATCATTAGGAAAATCTACCTTTGAAACTAAACTTCACAATTGGGGAAATAAAATTGCATAGATTCAATTATTAACCATATGAACCTTTTAAATGCTAAAATTCATCCTTTGATTGACTCTTTGAAGTGATTGATTTTCAATTTTGAGTACTTTGAGATTTCTGCTTTTGCATTTTAAATTTCGTTCATAGTGAACCTTCTTTTAATTCATATCATTTGTCTGGATAATTGAGTTATAGTAAACCAGTACTTGGGCACAATCCCTGTGGATACGATCATCTTTTATATTACTTCGATAACCGTACGCTTGTGGAATAGACATATCAGTAAGGTTTGTGGACAATAGAGTCTCAATAAGCAAACTTGCCTAACTACCATTTACAAAAGGAAGAAAGAGAAAGAGAAAATTATAACTACTACTGAAAAATACCAAAACACTGAACCAAATTATAAGTATGTACCCACTACTCAGCAAAGTGCATAACCTATAATATCTCTCATCACCCTAACACAGAAAAGACAACTCCCACCAACTCTTCTCAAAAGAAGCCTTAAGAATGCTTCCAAACAAGCTGTGTCTCCATGAATAGTAACAAATGACCGGGGCCAAGGAAAAAACTAGCACTTCTAAAGAAAGGGGACATAGTTTTTATACATATTGGAAAAAGATGTATGAATCAAACAATGTCTTAGCTTGATGTCCCATCTTTTTTTTGCAACAAGTTGTCAATTATAACCATTACTCAAGCTTTTGTGTGTGTGATGGTTTAATGTTACTATATAAGTTATGAATTATGGTTTTGAATGTTTTAAGTCCCACTTTTGTGAATTATGTAATGGTATTTGCTTACTAAACAATTGTCAGTAAAAACAAATTGTACTGATAGTTAATTAAAGTATTAGACAACATAATGGGAGACCACAAGACTCCAAGTCCTCTAAACATAACAAACTACATAACAAACTATATATAAATACAACTAAACGAAGCACATAAACATGAAACCCATATACAAAACACTTATCCAACAACATTGTAAAGCCTACCAATAACTATCCCAACCATCACAATAACAAGGATTACAATTAAAAATAATTGTTGTGACAATGTCCTCTCCTTCTTCTTCATTTCCCTTTTAAACTTAATCCTAACATTTTTAATTTCAACTTCCATGGTGTTGGTTTTCCTCTTTATCTCTTGCTCTGTAACTAAGTGGTTATCATTCGAAATAAGTTCAATTTTTTTCATCTCACCCTCAACCATATTCTTTAACATTCTAACCTTTATTTCAACTTCTCCCACTAGCATTTCAATAATTTACCTTCATTATTATTCCTTATTCACACCCTCAATAACATCTTAATTTGGATCAAACCAAGCAAAAAATTCATAACCAGATTTATTCTGCAAATGAAAAATCATGGTTAAGGATATGTGGATATAAACATAATTTTACAATTTATAAAACCCTAAAAAGACCACATTTTGCTTACCTTAGAGTGCAAACATATCTAGAATTGATTGTTAAGATTCGTTGAGGTTGTGAGACCCTAAACACAATAGGATAACCATATTGATAATACTTCCTCAACCTTTCACCAACATAAACACCTACCAAAGCTTAGGACGCATCATTGTTATCGATCATGTTTTCCATTCCATCACAGAAAGCAAAAAAAAGGTCAGGGTTAAAGGTTCACACCTTGTTAATAGATGTTAGGGTTTGCATGCAAAGTAGATGATGAATGGAGAAGAAAGGTGAAATTAGGGTTAATGGATTTGGGGTAAATGTAAAAATAAAATCGCATAATCTCACTCAGGAGAACAAAATTGTTTTGATGTCGATGTGATAATCTTAATGGCATAACAAGTGTCAAGCTATATGTCATGTAAGCTAAAGCTAATGACTCTGTAAGGGAATTAACTTCGAAGACCTATTAACGAGACAAATAATATGTAAGGGACCACATGAGAGTTTTAAAAAAATGAGGGACCTATTCACCCGATCGTAACAAACTAAAGGACTAAGTAGTCTTTGTCATGATCGGGTGAATACGTTCTTCACTTTTTAAAACTCTCATGTGGTCCCTCATATATTATTTATGTCTAGTTAATAAGTCATTGACGCTAAATTTCTTACATAACCATTAATTTTTCTTACATATTAGATAAATTTGACACATGTTACACCACTAGGATTGCTAAATAGACATCACTTAATATGATCATCAACATCATCACCTCCATATTTTTTCCTTACCCACCCACCCACAACCGTAATCACCCTACCCATTTTCTCTCAAATAGATTCAAACAACTTTATGGGAAATGAAGAAATTCTCAATGAGTCAAATCTTTGTATTTGAGAAATAAATTAAACATGAGTGTTTCTTTACATGCTAAAAAAGTAGCAATAGATGAGAACCAAAAAAAATCTAATTTTAAGAGTGATTTTGATTGCACCATAGGTAGCTAAGAAGAATATTCTTGAATTTAAGCAGGGTATCGGAGCATGCCCCATATTCAAGATATTGTGATGTCATGCACTACAAGAATACTATTAAGTTTAAAACAACCAAAAATAAGCATAAGCGTGTTGTTTAAGTTGGGTTTACATTAGTGTCAAGGTCGATGTAAAATCAATTATAGTAACGTTGCATTGGTCGTTATGGCCGATGCAAATATTGACACGCCCGCAAGCGCATGGGTTTGTCACGTAATATAAAAAATACCGTCTCCTCAGGATTGTGTTCTCAAGTACTCAAAAATAGGATCCTATTCATCTAAACAAGCAAGAATAAATATTTTTGTGAAAATAAACTAAAAATAGAGTAATTAAAAATCACAAATCAGAAGATCTTGGGAATGAAATCAATCAAATGTATCTAAGGATTTTCAGGTAATGGATTGTTTTGTAATGGTGTTTAAAGATTTTACCTTATCTCTTACTTTCCTGTTAACCAGAACCAACTTCCTAAAGTTCCAACTTTCCCTTCTCAAATTTTTGTTATATTAATCAATAATCAAACAAATCATTGTTTAATTTAAAAACAAAGTTATAAAGAATTATGGAAGTCTTAAGTTCACACAACAATCAAAAAGGTTCACTTCTCAGTTCCTCCCAAATTTAATTATTATGAAAAACTCTGGTCCTCAAAAGATTAAAAATAGTTCATTTCTCAGTCCCTCCTAGATTTAATCTTAGGTTCAAATTCTTGAAATAGATTAATAAGGTTCACTTCTCAGTCCTTTCCAAAATTAGTTAAAAATAACTTATATCTATCTCTAGATCAATGAGTGAATAAGGCAATCAAGAATTAAAGGAAGGATTTCATTGATAAAGCAATTAAGGAATTACAACCAATTACATAATAATCCACCCCCTAAATCCCAAGAATAAGGATTCTAGCTAGCCACTCATGGAGTACAAGAAATCACAAAGGTTCATTGAATCCATATAACTCAAAACAAGGATTACAAAGATTCAAACAAAACATGTTAAAGAAAAGTCTGATTTGAAAAGAAACAATAAGTCATTACTTGATCAGACCTAAAAATTACACGTTATTATCAGACCCTGGGATTTACTAATAACAAACATCAATGGTTAGTCAAATGAAGTCTGGTCTCATGTAATCTAACCTTTTTGTCTAAGTATTTCAGGAACTACACATGCTGCAAAACATAGGGGGAGTTTTTATCAATAAAAGTCTGATCTAACAATTACTAGACCTTAAAAAGTCTGATGAAAGTTTACTCAGTCTCCTGCTCTAATAATTATCAGGAATTAGAATTTTGGGCATCCTCAATTAATCTCAAAGAAGAACGTTACTTCAAATATTAATCCTAAACGTTCTTAAATTTATTTTCATGATGCCTTGGAACTCATGCACTTATCAAGATAAATGTGCTTGTTATAAAAAAGAATAAGAAACAAATCAATAGAGCAGCCTGATGGTTCGGAGAACAGACTTAGAAGAGGGGTTGAATAAGTCTATTTACTTTTTCAGACTAAAAATGACTTTTACTTTTATGAACCACTTTACACAGCGGAATAGGTACCGAGAGAATATTAGCAATATTGCATCAGACTCTTATGAAGAAAGGGATAGAAGGACCACACAAGAGATTCATACTAGTTCACTTCCAACACAAGCTACATCCAGTACCTTCAGACTTGAAGGGTTTTTCACTATATAAAATTGATCTTTCTACATGAGCTGCACATACTGTGCCTTTGAGTATTATTGAATCCAACCACTCCTAGTTTAAGCATATCACATGCCCTTGAGTATTCTTGACACCAGCCACTTCTAGCTCAAACAAAGTATTCTTTTACAACACCCACTTCTGGGGCAGAGCCAAGTATTCTCTCACAAGTCACTCTTGACTCAAACCCAAGTATTCTTTCTAAAGCCTTTTCAGGCCAACAATGTTTCCCAATAGATCTACTAGACCTGTACTTACAAAGATTTGAAAGAATTAATACAATAAGATCAATAAGCCTTTTGACTTGGCTGAGAGTGAAGAGTCTGAGTAATAGACTTTGAACTAATAGTGAAAGGCTTATTTTACATATGACTTAGTACATGTAAAAGTATAGAGGAGTTAAGATGCATACTAAGTCTGAAAGCTTAGTCAAAGACAATGTACTCACAGAAGGGATGAATTGATGCGTTTTTGTCTCTAACTTTGGATACTATGGCGTTTGAAGATAGGAATGAGATGCACACAGTGAGCTTTCTTTTTCTTCAATGACATTTTTCTAATTACTTTTTCTATCTAAGAACTTTTCTATTTATGATTTTTCATGAGTTGAATAGATTTTTCTTTTCATTTTCACTGAGCCTTCATTTCATTCTTTTTCTTTTCTTTCTCATTCTTTTGCTCACATGTTCTCTCTTTTTACCATTTGACTCTCATCACTCATCCTTCATTCCATTTTTTATCCCATGTCACATTGACATACTTGAAGAGGGAAAAAGTTACAATTTATATGTTTTTCATATGCAACTGAACGATGAGAGATCTGTTGGATGACTGTTGAGAGACGATACAACCGTTAAAGGATGTTTTGCTTAATGAACAAGTGTTTTTGGTCAGAGAGAGTCATTCTGCACACTGAGCATAGGGCAGAGAGCTTTTGAGACTCGTGCATATATAAGTAGAGTAAGATAAAATAAGTTTTCATCAAGATAGAAAGTTCTCATTCGAATGATGAATCTTGATCTGCCTTGCTTTAATACCCTCTTTGTTGTGAATAATATCTTCATGCTTTGATGGAGACTTCTTTTGGAGAGTCATCATATTAAGGACCAAACTTGTTTAGGGAGGACTTCTGAAGTGATTCTAGGTCTGGTGATCCATAAGGTGTTGATTATTAAACTCATAAATTAAGAGTAAACCCGATCAGACTCTTGCTTGAGAGGGTTCATGAGGTCTGTAATATCTTCTAGGTTAATAAAGTATAAAGGTAGAGTCTGGTTGTTAAAGAGCTTTGCTTTGAGGAAAGGGACTTTTCCATATACTTGATGCATGCAGTATGACCTAACAGGTCTGGGTCTGATACACACCCTGATGAACTTTTGCTTTGAAGAGAATTCCCAGTTCTTATCTTTTTCTTTGAAGAGTCTTGTCATCCTTTAACCAACCTTTGGTTTGTCCTACCAGACTTTTGTTCTACAGGGACTCCCCTTTGTTTTATAGCACAGGCTCTGTATCCTGAAATACTTAAATAGACTTTCAAATGTTAACATAATATAACTTGACTTAAATTAGAATGCCAAATCATGGTTATCAGCATATCTAAGATTTCCTTCAAAGTCTTCTTGACTCTAACACAGCTAACTCTGTGCTCGAAGATCCCAACATAATCCTTTACGCAGAAATAGAAAGCTAGTACAAGTCAACACAAGGTGTCAGCTAAATTATAGACAATTACAACTTTATTTTCTTGTCTCTGTTCCAATCAAATAAAACAAGAAAACAACTTTATTTGTCATCGCTACATAAAGAACTATTTCATGCAAGAACAGAAGAACCCAGGTATTAGACTCTTCAAACACCTTGCTAGATCAACAAAAGTTTGATACATCCCAAAGCTCAAAGCACAACTCTTTCATAAGATTTCCAACGAATATTTATCTTTTCTAAAGGAAGCAACGATTACCATTTGCTTCCTATAAATACTCTTTAGGAGATTGATGCAAGAGATACAGACAAGCAACAAAATTACAAGAGTCATTTTGTAAAAGGATCACTACCTTCTCTTTCTTTGCAATCAATCTTTAAGTCTCTCAAAAGACAAAGATCTTCTTTGTGTGTTCTACCTCTAGCAAACCTTGATCTTATGCCTTTTCAACTTAGTGTATGCTCTCTTCATTGTATATCTTGAAACACTAAGTTCGGTGAGATACTCTCTTTCACTATTTCAAACTCACCTTGTAAAGTCTGGTGTGTTACCAACCTTAGTTTTTAGTGTAGGAAACATTGTTGACCTGAAGAAGCTTTTGAAAGAATACTTGGGTTATTAAGCTAGGAGTGGCTTGTTGAAAGAATACTTGGGTTAAGCCAGAAATGGCTGGAGTTAAGATAACTTGGTGCACTGGTTTGGTGTTGTTATTATAAAAGAGATTTTACAATAGTGGAAATCTTTCAAGTTAGAAGGGACTAGACGTAGTTTATGTTGGAAGTGACTAGTATAAACTCTCTGTATATCTTTTTCCTTTCTTCTCTTTAAAGTTTGATTATCTATATTTAAATTAGTTCTTTCCGCAAAAAGAGTTTGTGACTTATTCAACCCCCCTCTAAGTCAGACTCTGAACCATTAAAAGGCAAAACCAAGAATCCTAAAAACCAACCATAAGAAGTGTAGATCCTTTAAATTCTTTGTTTCCTTCGCGTTTTCCTCCTTGAAAATCCTTGAAGGAGTCTCCCAGAATCACTTTCTATGCTTGTACAAAGTAGCTCTAGAGTCTAGAAAGCAGGGTGCTCAAAACAATGTTTCTCCCCCCTTTTATGGAAGCAAAAATGTAACGTCCCATATGTCAAACACGAACCACAGCCATGGTGGGATCCACGGCCTGGCCATGGTTCACTCTGACCTCTCCTCTTTAATTTTTCAGCTTCCCACTCCATGGCCATGGTTCCCACCAGTGCCTGGCAGTGGAGTGCCTTGTCTAGGGCACCGTTTTTCTTTGTTTTTCACTTATTTTGGCACACTATTGCTTTTGTTATGCATTGCTTGTCATATTTGACCTAAAAAGAGTCTTCAAACCTATAAATTCTTACAAAACTAGCAAATCAAGTAGAAAAGGAAGGAAAGAACAAAATACACTAGGGATTTAAGGGAATTTTATTCAATTAATCCTAAAAATTCCTAGAAAATACAACCTAAAATGATGTGTTTTAGAGACACATCAAACATTATGTGAAGTTTTCATCGACATTAGTGAGATAATAAGTAAAGGTCATTTTTTTTCTTCAAAAATTAATGTTGATTTAATTCTTAAAAATTAAATTTAAGTTAAGTTAATCTTCATTTTAATTTTATCTTACATTATTAATTTTAGACATAATTTTGGTCCGCTGTGCTTGAGTTAAAATTCAATTTGATCTGAATATTTAAAAGTTTTATGTTTGTCTTGTAATTTTTGTTTAAAAGTTTCATTTTTTAGATTTTTAGTGTAAAATTAATTTTGTTTATCCAATATAGCAAGTATAATGTTATTAAAAACATTTAAAAAGGACAAAAATAAAAGTTATTACATTGGACAATGATATTAACTTTTACTTGCATAATTTTTAAAAATACTAACATGAAAATCAACTTAAATATAAAAGACAAAAATAAAATATAAACATATATGTTAAATAATTAAAGAAGTACATAGAGGATATTGTATACCAAACAAAATAATTACATATCTACAACAATATTTGGGAAGGCACTACTATTGTTCCAAAAGTAAACAATAATGGGAGCGCATCATTAGTTATCATCTAAAAAAGATTGGTAATTATTTTGTTTGATATTGCATACCAAACAAAATAATTACAATATCTACAACAACATTTGGGAGAGCACTACTATTGTTCCAAAAGTAAACAATAATGAGAGTGCATTTTTGGTTATTATCTGAAAGAGATCGGTCATCGTATTGGGCATAGCTACCCCTAGATTAACTACTATGCCCTTGCTTTTGCTTTGTAGCCCTTAACCCAACCTAACATTTGTTGAAACTCCTCCTATAGCAATATGTTTTCCTCCTTAGTTTGTGCCGCCATAACATTCGCCTTTGTTAGGGAATCCTATCGATTCTGGTAGCAAAATACAAGGATTCTCATAAAGTCTTGCAAATCACATGTTTCAACATAATAATAAATAATTAAAAACAATTAATTAATTATTTCTTGATGAGCAGAATCAAGACTTTTAAGTAATAGTAGTTTCACCCTTAAGGAGTCTACACAAGCACTCCTACCAAATTATGTACTTCCGAGTGCTAGTTCGTTGGAGCACAGCCTTTACAACATTTATGGATTTTTGTTTATCACAAGAGTGCAGCTGATGAGCATCTCATGCTCTATTTATAAGCTCATGTTTGACCTAATAAGTACTCTTTGGTGAATGAGCTCTTTATTCATTTTAAATGAGTTAGGCCCAATAGCTTTATTTTTAGTTAAATGAAAATAAAAACTATCCTCCGGTGGCTTACTTGATGTGTGTGACCCTATACGAAATATTTTTGATTTATATTAAATATAAATATTTAATATTTAATATAATATAATAAGTAGTGTCTAGTAATACATAATTATCCAAATATAAATATCAAAATAACATATAAGTGATAAACGTTGTTATATGTTTGGTCCTTTTGTCATGATATCTAATTGGCCCAAGGCATGATTGTTGTCATCCTTGTGTGGCCTAAGTCATTTACTTGATACCAGAGTAAATTTTTCTTAAATAAATATCCAATATTTATATTCCTTGAATGGTCATCCATTTTCTTAATTCTTACTCTATCAAGTGGCTTATAGATATCACTCTTGTCACATTGGAGAGACAAATCTCATCTACATCACTTATTTTCCTCTACATGATTTGTTCACCGCCTCATTACAATCTCTATGATCACCTTGTTACAGATGATGTTTGATTGTATTAAAACAACAAACTTCTCATGTATGAATTATAGTGACCTCAGGTCAAAGGATATATATACCATTATCACATTGAGAACCATTTATGTCATTCATGTAATGATCCATGCAACATTCTCATGACGGGTCTATCCAGTATACTATTAATCTTAATGTGTACCCGTGTGAAGACTTGATATCATTCATATTTATGATGTACGAGATCAGATCATCAATACACTAATACACAAGTCTTAAAGTATTTATATCTCCTTATATAAATACTTGACTGGGGACAATTTAGGAATAGTTCTCATATTGACCTACTATTCTAAGGACTAATAAAGATTGTTAAACTATTTAACAGAAATGCCCTATTCAAAGCGATGTGTCCTACATAGGCAGTTAGTGCATATTTCTAACAGTCTTATCCACCTGTTCTTCTAGATAGATATTCCTTGTATTGGTAGAGGTTCCAACTCCACAAGAGGCTTTAGACTTCTGTGTCATATAAGTGAAGCCTCTATATGCGTTGGGTGCAAGATGCAGAATGTGACACCACTGCTTGACCATGTGGTTTATTGCACCCCTATGATCATTAATAATAACCATTCTACCTATACTTGAATTGGCGTATGATCTTAGTGTACAACAAGAACAAAATGTTGATCAACACTAACGATATTTGTTGTGGAACTACTTAACCCAGCACCTATAATTTGTTCATCTTGTTTGAATTTATCATGCTCGATTGAAACATAATAATTGGGTCTAAATTTGAACTTAAATAAGTGAAACTTAACCTAACATTTACTCAACAACTTCATACATTTATACTTGATGCATGAACACCTTATACCTCCCTCAAGAAGACATGCAACATAACAACTATAATAACAAAAACTAACATCTACTGAGCAAACTCGACATCCAACAACATTATTAATGTATCTTAAGGTCGTCATAATCATCAAATTTAGGTCTTACATAAGCTACATATACGCATTAAAAATTTAGTAGCATAACAACCATCATATCAAAATTTCAAAAATTTTAACACTACCTATTAGTTACCAAACAAATTCAACATCAAACAACATTAAGAATTTATCCTAAGGTTGTCCTAAATCATCAAATTTATCTCCTACATACATGCTTGAAGAAAATTTAGCAACGTAACATCTATAATATCAAACTTTCTAAATTTTTAACAATGCCTAACATATAGCAAGAAGTCTAAGAATCAAAAAATAGAAGTCATCTATCATAAGATTGTCCTAAATCATCAAAAACAGAAGTAATCTATCATCAAGGTTGTCCTAAGTCATCTATTCTCCTTTGGCTTCACCAAGCCTTTTCTTCAAGCCTTTGAGAATTTCTTTGTTGGCCACCTTGACTTGACCATTAGTTTATGGGTGTTCTATTGAGGATTACACTTATTTTTATCTACAGGCCTTTAAGCAAATCCCCAATTTTTCTATCAATGAATTGAGTATTGTTGTCAGTGATTATTCAACTAGGGACACCAAACCTTGCAATGATGTTTTCATATTCAAATCTTCAGGTTTATATCATTGTGATGTTAACTACAGCTTTAACCTTAATGCATTTGGTGAAATAGACAACCTTAACGATTAGATGCTTGATTTCGCCAAGGGCCATGGGATAAGGTCCCAAAATATCCAAGCCCCATTAATGGAATGGCCAAGGTTCAACTGATGTGGACAGTTCCTCAGTATATGATGCACATCAGCGAACTTCTGACAAGAGTTGCATTTCTTCACGTATCTTATCGTGTCTTTTCTCATTGTGGGCCATAAATACTCAACTGTTAGAAAAATTTTTCATGAGACCTCTACTACCGGTGGTGCCCATAAGTTCCTTAGTGTAGCCCAGACATGATAAATTCAACTTGGTTTTTATTTACGCATTTTAGGAACAAGATGGAAAATCCCCCCAGAATAATTAGTCATCAACCAAAGTAAAATTTGGTAACTTCTTTCTCAATTTTTTTTTCTCCATAAGATCAGTGGCAGTTAGTCATTCACTATATATCGGATGATTGGAGCCAGCCAGGAGTCTTCATTAAAAGCGTAGATCTTGTTGATTTAAAGAGGGGTTGTTATGCTCGGCTCAACTAGGGTGCTCTAGATCACTGTTACGGTGGAGCCCGTCTTCTTAGTCTTGCAAGCAACCCTTAATATGATATCAGCCTTTATGTTATCCTCTCTTGGGATGTGTTTGAATTTGATATTATCAAATATCCTCTCTGATTCTTTGACTCTGGCGAAATATTACTGTAACAATGACTCTCTAGCTTGGTATTCTCCTACGATCTGAGAGATTACCAGGTAAGAGTCACTTAACTACGTTCTTCCATTCCATCGACATCTAGTCAATTCTTAATCAAACTAAGTAAGCCTTAAATTTTTCTTGATTATTAGAAGTCTTAAAATCAAATCAAAGAGAGATCTCAATATGCACTCTATCATCACTTTCAACCATTATATCGACCCCACAACCTTTATCATTGGAGGATTTGTGACCCCCCGAATCTAAATCCCGATGTAAACACAAACAATCGATGAAAATACGAATAAATTTTTCACAATTATAAACCCCACGACATCAATTTACATCGAGACCTAAACCACAAAAAGTCAGAGGCCACAATTTTAAAGAAATAAAAGAAGTGGATCGAAGAAATAAGCCTTTACTTGTATACAAGAAAAATAGTTTGTACATCGAAAGGACAGACTGTGTATACAGGGCATCATCTCTTTCCATATATGAAGATATGAGAAAAGATCCAAAACAATGAAGAAAAACCAAGAATTTCAATCCGGATAGTCTCGCTCAAGCGAGAATTTTACCTTTTTTAGTTTTCTAGTTTTCCAAATTAAAAAACTATCACATTATCTAAACGGGTTTTCAAAATTTTTCTAACTATTCTAGGAAATGAAAATTTTAGAAAACAAGCAGAAAACCTTTCCCAAAAACTAGAATAATTTTCTGTAACTAAATGCATTCTACGCCTTTCATTTTTGCTTAAGCGAGACAACTCCCGCTTGAGCAAAAATCTCATAGAACCAAACATTACATTTTTGCTTAAGCGAGACACTCCTCGTTTGAGTGAAAATATTACATAATCTTACCCCAGCTTCACGCTCAAGCCTCACTTGAGCGAAATAAAAGCCTCTAACTCTCGCTTGAGTGAAAATAGTCTTAGAGAGCACAACTTTGATGCATCACCCTCTCGCTTGAGCGAGATTTTACTCATTTTAGTGAGATTATAAGATTTCAGAATCTGAACTCCATTCACACAATGCCAATGGCTCTAAAATTTAATGTATTCCAATTAATGCATGCCCCTAAATCATACCAATGCAATATCGTCTAAATTAAATATTTAAGACACCATTGGACATGAAAATAGTCATTCATCATCTATTCCAAATACAAGTCCATCAAGACCATTACCATCATAATAGCAATCTAAAATTCACGTTTATGTCATGCATCATTGTTTACAAAACAAATAGCCATAAGTTAATCCTTTAAAGAATAGGGTATTGTTTACAAAATAAATTGAGTCATATACACAATGTTATAAAAAAAGCATCAATCATTTACATCATTCAAGATTTCATCAATTGCCGGCCAAGGCATTTGCTTACCACTATTTTACCTTTTTCCAAAATACTTCATTTTCCAAAAGACAACTTCATCCGATGATAATCTTGCATCACATTGCTTAAAAGAGATAACATGGGAGAATGAGTCATCATATTTGAAATGACGAAAATGAAACATTTGTGATCATGTATATATGCATGTAAACCATCACGTGCTTTGCAACACAGGCACTAAAAACACAATTGAATTCATCATTTCATTACCATGAGCATACATAGTCAATATATATACAACTCATAATTAATTCCCATATACCACCCGTTGTGGGCTATTGCCATTCATTAATGGGTTTATCATATAGTTTTCATCATTAATAATCTCGTCTCTTCACAAGTTTTTACCTTTTCATCAACCATCACCATTTCAATATCTTATTCTTATTTCGGCATATCTCTAGGTTATATGAAAAACACTCTTAGGCTAATGCATATGCACAAAGGATATATTCAACAAATGCGTAACAATGCACTACAGATCTGACTGTGGGAATATAAACATCAATGTAGGTTCAAGCATAGGTATGCAACCATGCCCCTACTACAGTAGTAGAATATGTACACACACATATAACAAATCTCAATTTTACTGGTAGCAAATTGTTTCGCTCACCGTGTAACACTTGTCATTTTCACCATCGTAGCGGTAAACAACATCAACATCAAAATGGTGTTGCGGGCCAACCATGAACCATACCATGGCAATAGTGATCCAACAGGACCACTGAGGACACCTTCTCCTCAAAGAGCCACCCCCACCGGGTCAACCATATGCAATTCCCTATGATTAAGCATGGGCAGCTTCGTGATTCCACCACTAAATTACTAGAATAAACGAATGCTTGTGCACAGAGCCGCCCTCCCACTAGGCCAACTGGAGGAACCCCTAACATTCCAGACCTGCAGCTATGCAGATATGCCATGGATGCAATGCATATGCAAAATATATGCAATCTCACACTATGCATCCTACCATGTCACTCATCATCATCACCACCATCTTCATTTAGTGGAGTTTAGACTAATCAAGTATTGTCATTATTTCAAGAGTTTCATTTGTGGCATTCATGTCATCTTTATTAATTCAACTTCTTTTATTACCACAATGGCACAACAACAGCAACACATATCATCTTTCATTATTATTCTTAGGTGTGTTACATAACATTTTTTCATCATTCTCATCAACAAACATTATCATCACTATTAGTAGTGAAATATAAATTTTCACATACCATTTCATAGGCGCACACATTGCCATGCATAACAACGCATATACGATTTCACCACAATAACACACCAAGCATATATTCTAAATGCATCAAACATATTTGCCATCTAAATAATCATCAAGCCATCCATTACATTACAACACAATAATTAAGGCAAGGCAAGGGAAATATGATTCATATCACCATACAACAATTAACAATATTCTAATTCATGCATTTAGAATATATATATATATATATATATATATATAACTCATCTCCTACTTCAAGAGAAGTAGTTTGAGCGATTCGACGGTCTCGCCTCGTCATTTGGAATTGATCCTACATTAACATACATTTAAATACAATTAATTGCATATTTAATATTTTCAACATGTATGATACATGTTATAAACATCAATTCTTTCTCTTATTAGGTTTTGGGTTCCCATTAACCAATATTCTCTATAATCTAATGGTTTACAACCATATCAAACACCTCAACCATCATCCATAATGGGTCTTGTGACATCCCGGCGCTGTTGAGGATGAGGAGTGATCGCCAGTGCATAGGCACGGACAAGGAGCGGCTCTTGGCAGGCTTCCAGTGGAAGGGGCACATGAACGAACCGAACACATACCAGAATGAGAGGGATCCAAAAGATTGTATAAGTATGGGACTATACAGTCGATGATAGCTTAAAGGAATAAATTCGTACTACCTATACCAACAAATACATTAGCCTTTTCGGTGGCCCATCACATAAGGACTCCAAAGTTAAGCGTGCTTAACTTGGAGTAATTCTGGGATGGGTGACCTCCTGGAAAGTTCTCGGGAAGTGTGTGATTGAGGACAAAGCACACTAGAAAGGTCTTGTGTTGGTCTGTGGGGTGAGTCGTTCATTCCTGAAAAGTGGCCGGGGCGTTACAGGTCTCCAATATTCCAAAAGAGTACCATTCAACTTTCCCTCTTATGCAAACACCACCAAAATAAACTTGTACTGTCTTTATTTACTCCTATCTACCAATAGTTAATACCAAATCACTCTAACACTCCATGTCTATACCAATTAATTATCCCCGTGTCAAACAAACATATTTCCTTAATCTTTTCCAAAACCCTAAAGGTACTCAACCTAGGGGTTTTACTCAAACATCACAAACCACAACTTTCAATCATATTCATACATCATTTTAGGCACAAGATTACCCCTAAAATTCATGTAACACTATTCTAACACCAAGAATCAAATTTCTAAGCCTTCTAACCTAGGGTTTCTCATGTTTATCTTCATATGTCATCACATTGACACCTAAACCATCATGTCTAAGCTTCTTCATTCACAAAATACCAAATAAAAGCCATAAGAGATAATGGGTCTTACCTTTTAAACCCAAGCTCAAATGGAAAATGAATTTGAGGAGAAGAAATGTGGAGGTGAGTGGATGAATGCTTCAATACTCCATTAATACATCTTAGAGACAAGAAAGCCAAAATTTTGAGTGGTAAATGAACAAGATAGGGTGATGGTTTTAAGGCACCAAGGAGGGGAGAAGAAGAAGAAAAATGAGATAGATAGAGAGAGAGATGGGAGATGGGAGAATGATCAAATGAGGGAAGGAAAGAAAGAGAAAAGAGTATTAAAATTGGGTAATACCCAATGGTCCATGTAATCACACACCTAAACTTTTGCCCATTGGCCAATAGATAGTAGGAAAATGAGAGAAAGATCACGACACATAGAAAAGGAAAAAGAAAGGGTTTGTAATTTTATCAAATTCACTTCCACTCGTTATTTTGTCATTTGCTAGGTTACGCAACGTCCGTAAAAATATCTCTTTAGTTCTAAAAATTATTTTAATCATACCATCGTAACCACAATAAATTTCTCATCATTCTAAACCCATTAAATGTCTAATTGAATTTAACAAATTCTACACCTCTAGTCGAGTCATCTGTTTCCAATAATTTCCTATTCATTAATAATTCATAATTAATGTCAAATTAATTGTCCAATTAGCTTGAAATATTAAATAATTAACCATCAACACTCAAACAATTTATTTCCTAAAATTTAAGATGTTTCAGCAACAAAGTCTGCTAAGATTTAAGCTTTTCATAGAGGTCTTAGGTTCATAGGAGATGTCAAATTTTAAAAGTTCAATTGCCCATTTTATTATCCTTCCTACCAAAGTCTTGTTTACACAACATTGTCCTCAAAGAGAGGTCTATTATGATGACTATGGGATGTGCATGAAAATATTACCTCATTCTTTAAGATGCTAAATTACTACTAAAGCAACCTTCTTAATCTTTTGGTATTGGAGTTCTCTTACCTAGGGGGTCTTTCCCGTAAAGTACATTGGTCTCTAGCCCACCCCAACGTCTCCTTGACTAGCACAACACCCAGGCCTTCATCTAAAACAATTAAATATAGAAATAACTTTTATTTTGGTCTATTACATCTTTCAAGCCCTAAAAAAACCTTTTCCCACTCCCTACCGTATTCATACTTCTTGTTTTTCTTAAGAATTTTATATAATGACAATGACTAACGTGCCATCTTGGGCATGAACTGGGATAATGCTGCTATATTATGTTCCATGAGTTCCTTTAAGTTCTTAGGACTTTGTAACTCTTAAATAATCTTACATTTATCAGGGTTATCCTTAATGCCTTTGAGTTAGCATAAATCCTAAGAATCTTCCAGCTAGCATACAAACGTGCACTTGAGGGGGTTAAGCCTCATATCGTACATTTTTAATATGTTAAAAACCTTCTTAAGATCGTTGATGTGATCTTCTCTCATCGGAGTCTTAGTTATGATTTCCTCCACATATACTTTTGATAGCTTGGTGTGCATGCCTTGAAAGACTTTATTGATCATGTGTTGGTATGTAACTTTAATGTTCTTCAAACCAAAGAGCACGATGGTATAGCAAAATACCCCATTATCATTTATGAAAGTGATTTTCTCTTTATCCTTCTTCCACATCGAATCTGATTATATCTAGAGTAGACATTTGTGAATAAGAGAAATTGGTAGCCAAAAGAGTCATTAACCATTTGATCAATACTAAGGAGTGGATACAAGTCTTCTGAGCAACACTTGTTCAAATTAACATAATATGTGTGTATTCTTCACTTGTCACTTACCTTCTTGACCATGATGACATTGGAGACGTAAGAATAATACTGGATCTCATGAATGAAATTGGTCTTTAGGAGTTCTTCAATATGTACACATCCTACTTTTTTCTTTCAGGGCTCAAGCACTTTTTTTCCTGCACAATAGGCTTTGTTTCTGGATATACCACTAACTTATGACAAAAATAATTAGGATCCATGCCTGGTATATTAATAGTAGTCCAAGCAAAAAACTACTGGTACTCTTGTAAAAGGTCTATTAACCTCCTTTCCATATTGGTCTCGAGCTTGTTGTTAATGTTGGTTCCCTTTTCAACAGAATACCTAAGTACAATAGTTTTTACCTTCCTTCTTGTGTAGGCTTAGATGGGTGTAAAGGGTCAATTTTGAGTTCTTCCCTAGGATCTAAGTCTATCATGTCAATAAAACTAATCGAGGTGCCTCTATCATTTAACTTTCTCTTTTTCATCGTGGTTTCCTCTTGCACCATCTGAATACTTAAGTTATGATAGAACCTAGCCATCTTTTGATCACCCTGGATTAATGATACCTGATTTTCCTTATCAATAGATTCGGTTAAGAGGTGTGGGTTGAAACAATTATCTCTATCGCATTCAACATCGGCCTCTCTAGGATTCCATTAAACAGTGACCTAACATCAATCACCAAAATTGGGCCTTTACTTTCTAGCACGAGATTACCTTTAAAAGTGATCCTTGTATTAAGGTAGCCTTTGGTAGGCTGCTTCGCTCCATTGAAAGTTATCAGGTATTGGGTATAAGGTTGTAGGTCCATGTCCGTTAGGTCTATTTTTTTAAAAGCATTCATAGAAGATCACATCACATGAGTTTTCTTGATTGACCAAAAGTCTCCTCATCTATTTATTGGCTATAATGGCTCTAATTATAACAATGTGAACACCATCCAATATGGTAAGGCCAAAATCATCACCAGAAAAAGTAATAGGGGGAGAATGTACTCCATCAAGAAAAGACTGTGATCATTCTTCATTTAAAAGGACTGAGTTGGCCATAATGTTCAAAATTGGTTACATTCTTTTCCTTTGGACGGGTGGTTGATCATTATCTTGGTTTTTCTAAAAAGTTTTCTTATGTCTAGGCTTTTCCTTGGGAGCCAATGTGGATGCTAGTGCTGATCTAGTGGCTGCTAGTACTAATCCAGTGATAGCTAGGTGCATTTCTTGCCTCACATACTTAGCTATTTTTTTCTAAATTCCTCTTGGGTGAGCCTTTTGCTAAAGAGAAAGCAAAGGCAGACTTTAGTTGTAGAGCTTCAATGATGATATGAAGTTGGATTAGCTGCATCAACCCAGAACCATAAACACTTCCTTGTAGAACCTTTTCAAGAAATCTTTCAAGGACTATGTCTCCCCCTTCTTGGTATGGGCTAAGATATGGAAGGTTTTAGGGGCGTTTCTTGCTATGACGAAATGCCTTCCTAAAGCCTTTGCAAGATCGACCCAAGAATTGATTGATCCTGCAGGTAAGCCCTTAAACTAATTGAGAGCTTCTCCAACCAAAGTCTTGGGAAACATTTAGCACATCATGTTGACATCTCCTCCCAAGAACAATAACTAATTTGTGTTAGCATTTAAGTGCTTATAGGGGTTAGCCTCGTCGATATACTTCCTAATAGGCAGTGGATAAGGAGTTTGAGATGCTTTGGGATCAGAGCTTGTATGAGGCACCGAGTAAAAGAGATGTTGAACTTGTAACTTAGAGAGCCACTAAAGGCTTATAAAGATCAATACTAGGGTGAGTGCTGCTCGAACTGGTGTGTAAACTCTTTGTAATGTTTACCATACGTGGGAATTTTGGAGTATTCTGGTGGCGGTGACATTTCATGATGAGAAACAAAAGGATGAGGTTTAGTATGTGAGATCTTATGGTGCATAATCATTCAATTCTTTGGGGTTGCCCCACTTTTTTGCCTTTTAGTGTGTACACTCTCAATTGGAAGATGAGTTCATCACGGGAATTAAGTTGAGTGACCACTTTAATCCTTCGCGCAAGTTGTGTTATTGACCCCAAAGTAGTGCCATACCCATAGTTGTAGCCCGAGACTCGTTCTTATTATGAGTTTCATCTTTTATATGGCTATCAAGAATGACCTCACAGTTGTTCGCGTCCATTGTCTGATTGCGGTTTGTGGGAATAACTTCAACTGGTCCCATTGAATATGCCAATGATGTGTCCGGTATGTGGTATCAGACTTCGATTTATGATCTTTTTCATCGGTCTAGTGGGGATCTAGTATTATCTCCTCAAGTCTACTGAGGATCTCAAGATCTTGTAGATTTCGTCCAACACACATCAATATCTTGCGTTAAGGGGTGAAATAATGTGTCACATATAAAGACACTCTGACGCTCAAGTCAGCATGATATTAATATCAGAGCTTAAAGGTTTGAGTTAGGTTGAACGTACCTTATGCGTAATAAATGAGTGGTATTTATAAAAGTCAACTGGTGATTGTGTCAAGATACCCAGTTGACATAGGTGTAGACATTCTTGACACATCTACATGTATTGACTGGTGTGCCCCTAGAATGTCCTTTAACCTTTATCCGACATCAGCTTGTTATAGATACTCGTCATTAAGGGTTCTGTCAATACCTGTTATTAAGGTTCTGCAAGAGAGTGATAATATGGTGCCCATATTGATACCGGATGTCATGTGTAGCTATTGATATGAGTCTATAAATACTGACACCGGTATTAGACCCAAAACAAATAATAACTTAAAATCATTTACAAAAATGCAGGACTAAAATGAAAATTTTAATCTTGTAGGCACAAATCAAAACATATCTTAAACTATTTCCTTTGAATGTAAACTTTGTTAATGAGAGATCGATAAATATTTATAAAAATACTCAATGAATCTTGGGTTAGAGCTTGAAATACAGTAAAGTGTTCAATATTAGGCATTTGTATGGTAGTCAATGTCTCTTTTCAATAAATTAAATGAGTTAAGCTCCAATGATGGTAAGATAAGGAAAACTATTTACAAATAACCTATTAGAAAATTTATCTAGTTAACAATCTGATTAGTATTCACTTTCTTGCTAATAATACTAACTTTAACTTAAATCAATCAATTAAATATTTAAATTGATTAATTACTGATGGGGTAAAATTTGACATCAATTTTTGATAAACTTGAATAATAATTATTTTGAAAAAATCAAGGAAAACCATTTAACATAATGAACGTTTGCTTCATTTAATTTCTAAGAGCGTCAATGATAGTTTTATGATAGAAGTTACAAGAATTGGAATTTGGAATTGGAATTTCTCTTCTAATTCTTATAGAATTGGAATTAATATATAATTATTATTTTATGTTTGGATCACAAAAAACAATAAAACATGGAATTATAATTCTAGGCTAAGTGAGGATGATGATGGAGGTAGCGGTGATGGTGGAGGCGACAATGAGGGTAGTGGCAAGGGTGGCAGCCACAATGGTTGTAGTGGTGGTAATGGTGGTAACTGTTGCGGTAACAATGCCATGGGAATAACAATGATGGTAGTTGAGGTGGTTGTGGCGACAACAACGACAATCATGATAGTGATGATTGTGGTAATGGCAGGAGTGTATGTGATGTTGGCACTGACAAAGGTGGTGACAACAGCAAGGGGCAGCATTAATAGTGATGGTGATAATGACATATATATTATGAATATTTTATGTTATGGTGGATGCCCACCTTTGCCTATATAAAGAGGCCATCCCCCTTGCTCATTTTATAGAAAATCAGAGGAACAAAGCTTTTACTTCCTTTCTCTCTTTCTCTTTATTTTCTTGTTATAAATTTTCGGTTATTTTATAACACGTTATCAACACGAAGTTCTGACCAACTGAGATCTAGTCAAGACTAAGAAAGGTAATATATGATTATTATTATTATTATTATTCTTTATATTTTTAATTTATATCATTTATGTATATATTATAAAAGTTCCCGAAGAACTTATATTCTAAACATCCCAGAAGGATGTATAAAATGATATCTATATCACAACAAAATAGGTTCCTGAAGAACTTATTCATAAACATCCTTGCAGGATGTATAAATTTAATAGTCATAACTCAGAGTTCTTGAATAATTCTTAAAATATAGTTCTTGAAAAATTATAACAATCTAAGAAATTTAAATAAAAAATATAATAATTTTTCATTTTACTGTGATGTTTATGCTTTTCTATTGCTACTGTGATATTATATTGCTAACTATGCACCTTTCCATTGCTACTACAATATTATATAACTAATATGCATTATTACCTAATGTCCATTATTTTATTCCATTGCCATGTCGTGATGTATATAGCTAGTATGCATCATTATACTTAATATGCATTATTTTATTCCATTTTATGCCCTATACCTTCACATGCTAGATTTCCATGTGCTTTGTTGTAACTTTTATATATATATATATTATATATATATTAAACTAATGTAATAAATTAATGGGACATGTCTTGGTTGGTGAAGCCGTGAGTGGGATTTGGGTAATGGAGAATGTTTTAATTAAATAATGGTGAGTGAAAAGCATTGTTGACCATGTGACTTATTGGAAAAAAGAGATAGCATTTGTTGCATTAAATAATTGGAAAAATGAAAAGCTTGTAACATGAAGATGAATAGGTGAGTAAGTGAAATGCATTTTACTTGAAAAAAAATAAAAATAAATTTGCACCTGGGACCAAGTGTAGGCCATGAAAACCATAGCATTTTGTGTATTTTTTATTTTTTTTATTTTTTTAATATATATATATATATATAAATTAGGCATAAAACTTGCAAATTGGAGAGCTTTTAACGTGAACAAGCTTTGCCCATCAGCTATAGTAATTAATATCCACTGCTTCATAATTAGTTTTATAAATAATATATTTTATTATATTAATAAGAAATTGAACCCAAGTTTATACTATGATAAATTATCATTCTACCATTAAGTCATTAATATTTGAATGATACCTTATGAAAATTTTAAATATTCCCTACCTGTTCACTTATGTGTATTTTTTTTAAGCTGATTTATAAGTTACTTTATCTATTTAAAGAAAAAAAACCAATATTAATCTCATATATATATAAAATATTTATAATCATTGTTGAATTATTTTATTACTATTGTTATCACCATCATTATAATTATAGTTAATATATTTATTTTATTGAGAATTATCTAACTTATTTGTAATCTCTTGCATAGATATAACTATGTCGAATATTACCAACCTTGAGTTCGTGGCTCTTGACATTAGTGGAAAAAATTATCTATCATGGACACTAGATGCTGAGATCCATTTAGATGCCAAAGGTCTTGGAGACACAATTAAAAATGGAAATAATGCATCTAGTCAAAATAAAGCTAAAGCCATGATCTTTTTACGCCACCATATCCATGAAGGATTAAAAAATGAGTACTTAACAGTTAAAGACCCTCTCGTTTTGTGGAATAATCTAAAAGAGAGATACGACCATCAAAAGGATATAATTCTTCCAAAAGCCCGTTATGAATAGATGCATTTGCGCTTTCAAGATTTTAAAACTGTAAATGAATATAATTCTGCGCTATTTAGAATTACTTCAAAATTGAAGTTGTGTGGAGAAAAGATCACTGAAAGTGATATGTTAGAGAAAATATTATCCACTTTTCATGCATCTAGTATGCTCCTGCAGCAGCAATATCGCCAAAAGGGCTTTATAAAATATTCTGAATTAATTACTTGTCTCCTTGTGGCTGAGCAAAATAATGAATTGCTTATGCAAAATCATGAATCTCGTCCAACTGGAACTGCTCCATTCCCAAAAGTGAATGTAGCAACACACGATCATCATACTCATGGTCGTGGTCGTGGCCGTAGTCGCGGTCGTGGACGAGGTAATCTCGGGGACATGGTATTGGTCGTAGTCGTGGATATGGTTATGGTCATGGTTATGGTCGAAATGATAAGAGATCATCATTCACATGGAAAAATAAAGAACATATGAAAAAGGGGACAGATGCTCAAAATAGCGAACAAACTAAAAATATCTGCTATCGTTGTGGTAGCAAGGGACACTGGTCTCGAGTTTGTCGCACACCAAAGCATCTTGTAGATCTATACCAAAAATCCCTTAAAAATAAAGGGAAAATAATAGAGACAAATTTTACTGGTATAGATGATGATTTCTCTGATTTTAGTGTTGATGATTTTCTTACTCTTCCTGAAGAAGACATTGACCACTCGGTTGGAGAAGGGAGTGCCCCTAAATAAATTATTTTATGTTTCATGTAATTTATTTTTGTTATGAATTTAGTTTCTATCAATAAAATTTTATGTTGAATATTTATTGTTGTTAAGTATATTTTACTTATGTTTATTTTATTTATTTAATGAAGAATGAATGCCCACGTCAATAATGAAGATATATGTCTCGCAGACAGTGCAACAACCCATACCATTCTCAAAAATGAGAAATATTTCTACCATATAGTAAAACAAGAAACCAATGTTAATACTATATCTGGTAGTATAAATATAATTGAAGGCTCCGGTAGAGCTAATATTTTGTTACCTGGAGGAACAAAATTGCACATTGAAAGTGCATTATATTCTACGAAGTCTCAAAGAAATTTATTGAGTTTTAAGGATATCCGCAGAAATGGATATCATATTGAGACCACAAATAAAGGAAAAGATGAATATCTTTACATCACAAAGTTAATTTCTGATAAGAAATGTATATTGGAAAAATTACCTTCATTTTCCTCTGGTTTGTACTATACTTATATTAGTACAGTTGAAACAAATCTTATTGTAAACCAGAAGTTTACAAATAAACATGACTTTGTTATCTGGCATGAAAGATTAGGCCATCCTGGAACAATTATGATACAAAAAATAATTAAGAATTCAAATGGTCATTGCTTGTCCAGCAGACAAGTTCTCCAAACTAATAATTTCTCATGTGCTGCTTGCTCTCAAGGGAAATTAATTACTCGGCCATCACCAATGAAAATTGGGAGTGAATCACTCATATTTTTAGAGCGTATACAAGGTGATATTTGTGGACCAATACACCCTTCATGTGGACCATTTAGATATTTTATGGTTTTAATTGATGCATCAACTAGATGGTCACATGTATGCTTATTATCAACTCGCAACCAGGCATTTGCGAGATTACTAGCTCAATTAATTCATTTAAGAGCTCATTTTCCCGATTATCCAATTAAGAAAATACGCCTTGATAACACTAGTGAATTCACATCTCAATCGTTTAATGATTATTGTATGTCCATTGGAATTGATGTTGAACATCCTGTAGCACATGTTCATACACAAAATGGACTTACTGAATCATTGATTAAACGTTTAAAACTAATAGCAAGACTATTGTTAATGAGATCAAAACTCCCAATTTCAACTTTGGGACATGCAATCTTGCATCCGGCAGCACTTATTCGTATCAGGCCTACAAGTTATCATGAGTATTCCCCTTTACAATTGGTTCATGGTAAAGAACCAAATATTTCCCATCTAAGAATCTTTGGAAGTGCGGTATATATTCCTATTTCTCCTCTACAACGCACTAAGATGAGACCTCAAAGAAGGTTACGAATATATGTTGGATATGAAAGTCCATCTATAATAAAATATCTTGAACCTTTAACAGGTTACAGCTCGTTTTGCTGATTGTCATTTTGATGAATCTGTTTTCCCACCATTAGGGGAAGAAAATAAACAGTTGGATAAAAGGATTAGCTGGAATGAGATATCTCTATCACATCTTGATCCTCGAACAAAGCAATCTGAACTAGAAGTTCAGAAAATAATTAGTTTGCAAAATTTAGCAAACCAATTGCCTAATGCATTTGCTGATCCAAAAAGAGTGACTAAGTCACATATACCAGCTGTTAATACTCCAATGAAGATTGATATCCCTGAAGGACAATCTAAAATTGCAAATGAGTCTGAAGCCAAAGTAAAACGTGGCAGACCTGTTGGTTCTAAAGATAAAAATCCTCGGAAAAGAAAAGTAAATAAAGAGGATGGTCGAATCGAGGATATAAAGGCTTCATATCCAGAAGAAACCAAGATACCTGAAATTGACAAGAATAATGAGATCTCTATAAATTATGTCATGGATGAAATACAATGGAATTGACAAAAAGTTGATGTTAATGAAATTTTTGCATTCAAAGTAGCTCTTGATATTATAAATGATGATAAGAATCATGAGCCAAAATTTGTTAAAGAATGTACACAAAGAAATGATTGCCAAAGTGGAAAGATGCAATGCAAGAAGAGTTACACTCACTTACAAAACGAAAAATTTTTGGGCCTGTAGTCCAAACACCCAAAGGTGTAAAACCAGTTGGGTACAAATGGGTCTTCACAAGAAAAAGAAATGAAAATGGTGAAATTGTGCGATATAAAGCAAGACTTGTTGCACAAGGTTTCTCACAAAGACCTGGTATTGATTTCGAAGAAACATATTCACCAGTGATGGATGCAACTACTTTTCGATACTTAATAAGTTTGGCAATCCGTGGAAGGCTTGATTTACGCCTTATGGATGTTGTTGCAGCATATTTATATGGCTTACTTGAAAATGACATCTATATGAAACTTCCTGAAGGATTTAATTTGCCTGAAGCATATAAAATGAATTCTCGAGAAAATTATTCAATTAAATTGAATAAATCTCTTTACGGACTGAAACAATCTGGGCGTATGTGGTACAATTGTCTCAGTGAATATTTGTTAAGAGAAGGGTATAAAAATGACCCGATTTGTCCATGTGTGTTTATGAAAAGACTTGAAAAAGAGTTCGTTATAATTGTTATTTATGTAGACGATTTAAACATCATCGAAACTCCTGAAGAGCTTTCAAAGGCTGTAAATTGCTTGAAAAAAGAATTTGAGATGAAAGATTTGGGAAAAACAAAGTTTTGTCTTAGATTACAATTAGAATATTTAAAGAAAAGAATCTTAATGCACCAGAAAACTTACACTGAAAAGGTGCTAAAGCGGTTTTATATGGACAAATCACACCCATTGAGCAGTCCAATGGTTGTAAGGTCACTTGAAGTGAGCAAAGATCCTTTTCGACCTCAAGAGAAAAATGAAGAACTACTTGGTCCTGAAGTATCATATCTCAGTGCAATTTGTGCACTAATGTATCTTGCTAGTCATACACGACCTAATATCTCATTTGCTATCAATTTGTTAGCAAGACATAGTTCTTTACCCACAAAAGACATTGGAATGGGATTAAACACATATTTCGCTACCTTAGAGGTACAACGGACATGGGTTTATTTTTCCCATATGTATCTAAGGCAGACCTAATTAGTTATGCAGATGCGGGGTATTTGTCTGATCCTCATAATGGTCGATCACAAACAGGATACTTGTTCACATGTGGTGGTACAGCAATTTCATGGAGATCCATAAAACAAACGATCACAGCAACATTATCTAATCATGCTAAAATCTTAGCATTACATGAAGCAAGTCGAGAATGTGTTTGGTTGAGGTCTATGATTCAATATATTCAAGAAACTTGTGGCTTGCATGCTAGAAAACTACCACCAACAATCTTATGTGAAGATAATGCAGCTTGTATTTCTCAGTTAAAGGAGGGCTATATTAAAGGAGATAGGACAAAGCATATTTCAACAAAATTTTTCTTTACTCATGATCTCATAAAGAATGATGAAATAAATGTCCACCAAGTTCGGTCATGTGAGAATTTGGCAGATATTTTTACAAAATCATTACCAACCAAAATCTTCGAGCAACTAGTACAGAAAATTGGTCTTCGGTGCCTACATAGATGTTCTGATGAGAGGGAGAATTAAATATTTGTACATTTAATTCTTTATTTACTTTGTAAATAATGTTGTACTCTTTTCCTTCACTAGGTTTTTATCCCACTGAGTTTTTTCTAGTAAGGTTTTAACGAGGCACATTCTAAAATATATGGACATCCAAGGGGGGGTATTATGAATATTTTATGTTATTGTGGATGTCCACCTTTGCCTATATAAAGAGGTCATCCCCCTTGCTCATTTTATAGAAAATCAAAGGAACAAAGCTTTTACTTCCTTTCTCTCTTTCTCTTTATTTTCTTGTTATAAATTTTCGGTTATTTTATAACAATATATAGTTATATTCAAAAGATGGTGATAGTAATGTAATGTTAGGAATTGATAATTCAAAAGACATGACTTGAGAATTAAAAATAGTTAATTATAGTTATATTATAATTTTATGAAATTAAATCTTAGAATTATAAAATCAATTCTAATAAAGCTTCTAAACAACAAAATTAAAACTCTTAAGGCTCAATTCTAATTCCAAGAGTTTCATGCTCAATTCTCTGCGTCGAACAAACATTTATAGATATTCAAATAACAAAAATATTTCATTCCAAGTCGACTTCCCATGATTCTAACCAAAAAGGACATTAACTTTCTATTACCTTTGGTGAACGACAAGGGAAAAACCCATTCCAATTCGAATATACAAAACACACAAGAGGCCCAGAAGTATAAAGAGTTTAGCAATTTGAATGATGAATAAGACAAATGTGCTAGCTGAAACATCCTCAAAAGTAACCTAAACTAATCCAATAAACTAATAATTGGAAGCTTTACTAGCCTTGACCACCAAAGCTATCACGGTTATCATGCTGCCACCCATAACCCTGACCATCATGTCCAAGTTCACCGGAATAATAGTTCTGTTTCAAATGTGACATGTGGGGTGGAGGTGGAGGTGGTGGTGGGAGGGGCATGGGTGGTGCCAATATACCTTTGGCATCCCTAGGATCCCCAACAATACCTTGTTCAAAAGGCGCACCACCTATTCCTGGATGCCAGGGTTGGGGATAATTTCCAGGAAAATTTGGGCCACTTGGCACACCTTGTGGGAAAGCCAGTAATGAACTCTGGTCCCCAGCTATATCAGAACCTGAGTCCTGCCTAGGCATATCATAGGGTGCAGCATAAAATGGTTGAGCTCGTTCATGTGGGTAAGGGGGATAACCAAATGGCACAGGAGGATTCAGCATTGGGTTTGAAGTAACCAGTGAGGGAATATTGGAAGACTGTGCAGGGTGCATTGCTGCTGGATACTCAGGAAATGGGGTCTCTGGACCAACTGCTTGCTGCCTGTCAGCAAACTGGGAAGGTTCTTGCTGCATGTCAAAACTTTGCTGATGAAAGCCCTGTTGTGCACCTCCAACAGAGCCAGACAAGGTATCAGAAGAGTGATGTTGTTGACCATAATATGGTGGCTTTGATTGCAGGGTTGGCCTTGAAGGTGGTTGCTCTCTTGGTGGCTGTCTACGAGTTTTATCTTCCAGATCATGTTGCTGAGAATTTGAACTAGGAGAGAAAACTGGTCTTTGGGGACCCCGAGCTGTTGAATCTGAAGCTGCAGATTGCCTGACACTCTGAGCCTCTGACTCATTTCCATCTTCTTTATCCACATTGGGCCGAAGAAGGTTAGCATGGGTGTCTTGGATATGAGACTCAAATTCAGCTTTCTTCAAGAAAGATTTTAGACAATGAGGAGCTGCACAAATGAGGATTCCTTCCATCATTTTGATTGTTTGGATCTTCTGGATTCGTTCATCACATCTGTATTCCAAGGAAGATGAAAACCATTTTCACATAGACATCAGAAGTTCATACAGAAAATTTTATCCATGGAAGTTATCAATTGAAAAAACAAATCAATAATAAGGCTTCTCATGAACCATCATGAAAGTTTAGGCTGTTTGCCAAAAGCAAATGAATAGTTTAACATCCAACACACCCCCTCGCACAGGAGTCCTTTGGAAGTGTAGACAATGCACATGGCAACCCTAACTAGTGCTAAAATTCAACCATGGGAACATTAGGAATCAAACTCTAAATCACTTGGTCATAAAGGCTGTGATACCATGTAACGTACTGCATATACCAAAAGCTTAAGTTGTTGGATGAAAGCACATGAATGGTTTTATATCCAGCAGTGGGCATAGCTCAGGCCACCAAAACACAAGGTAAACAGTAACTGAATAGATAAAGACATCTTTTCCATGCTTATTTAAAGATATTGCTACACAGGTTTGCATACTTATCATTCACAGTCACACGTATTCAAGCTGGCAGAGTTGGATTTGTGGACAGCTGGCCTCACATAAATGTACAAATCAAAATATGCCACCCACCAGAGTGCAAATGATGTTTTTACAAATATACAAGAAATTTCTTCTAGAATCATATTTCTAAAATACTTGAATTGAAAGTAATATTAGACAAGGTAGGCAATCAAGATTTTACTTAGGATTGGGGAGGAGAGTTAAAATTGTAAAATACAATATCATAGCATGGATTGTGAGATCTTACAAAATTCAAATATATGCATATAAATAAATTTATATATACATATTACATATACATATATAAAAAATAGAAAAATCAAAAACAGTCTTTAAATCATTACAAACACTTGATTAAACTTATAATTGAACACCTATAATAAGGTCATACACAACTTTAAGTTAAAAAACAAATAACAACTTAAGCTAAAGTAGTAACAACTCCAAATACAAGATTTCAAGTTTTTGAAAGGTGACAAAACAAAAACAGAAGCTGTCTGAATGGAAATGCGAACACCAAAAACAGAAAAGAACATAGGAATAGAAAAAAACAGTTGAACCAGCAACCACAAGATGGATCGCATGATCCCTCTGTTTCTACACATTGGACCAGCCATCTGACGCTGCAGTAGTGTTGAACCAGTATTTTAGTCCAGCTGGATGGATTGCATGATCCCTCCATTTTTACATGTAAATGCAACGATCCTACATGATCCTACCAGGTCACTATTCAGAGCATGATTAGGTCATACAGGCTGCCAAAAATTGTAGAATCTTGCGATCTTACAAGCAAAATTGGAATTTTGACTACCATGATATCAAATTCATTGAAAATAATTAAAAAAGGAAAGGTTTAATGTAGCCCTTAAGAAATATAACTTAACATTGCACCTCTTGCCAACATTTTAAATACATGCATAGTATAACCAACTTTGCTAATGTGTGAAAGACATTGGTAAAAAGAAAAACAAAGAGGCCAGCTAAGCTGAAACCATTCCTAAAGCAAGTACTAACCAAATATTATCTTCCAAAGTGACGCCCTATATAAATCCAGACAATGAGTAATAATTAAAAGTAACTGACAAAAGCCACCAGTATTCATTGGTTTACTGTATGAAGATCAAAAGATAAAAAAATATCCTTACAGGTAGCATATTGAATCACTTCTAGCACAATCCAGACAAAAAGCATGCTCACAGGGACTCTGCAAACCATAAGCCTGTCAATTTACTGTAAACCAACATCAAGGTATTTAACAAATAACAAGTTCTAGGAGTCTGGCACATGCACAGCAAGAAAATGGACAAATGTTATCTAAATTTTAAACATGGCAACCATATCACAGAACAGGTCCACCTCTGAAAGCATGCTTAACTACTAGAACTCTAAAACACAAAGAAACTACATAGGCAAGAAGTATTAGGAATTTAGGATACACTTAAAAGACACATTTTGTCATTTTCAAATTTCAACCAAATTTCAGATCAAATTGCAACATAGTCTTATGTAAAAATAATGAAAAATAAAACCAAAGGCCCATTATAAGAGTATGCTAAGAGGCACCTAATAACCCCATAAAGCAGAAAAACAAGAATTCAAGAAGTCAAACCCAAATCAAAGGTATACTACATATATTCACATAAAATCTACAGTCAAATAATGATATGAAAATGAAAAGAGAAGTGAGAATGAGCTCTCCACTTAATTTAATAACCATTCAGCATTTCAGCAAGCATTCTTTCTAGTTTCTTCAATAAATTTCTTTTTATATTCCACATTAATTTTTATGAAAGGAGACATGCTGAGACTAGACCTAAGACTATTTCCAGTTAAAAAGCCACCACTTTTGAAACTAAACCCAAGCAAGAATGCTAAATCAGAAAACAACTTAGATCACAACACAATTGAAAACAACCTAACAAGCAGAAATCTCAATTAAAAACATGCTACCATGTATGAATAGTTACCAGCCGTCCATAAGTGGCTATAGGGAAATCACAGCGAACACAAAAATGGACCCGCTCGCCAAGCTGGCGGCGCGATCTACGGCCCAAAGTCTTAACAAGCGAAGCAGCTGTGGCAGCACCAATGCCCTTTGCAACAGGAAGATCAGCAAGGACCAAATGGTCAGGGCACGCAACTGTAACAGTCTCACCAGGTGACAGCTTCACCCCTGCTGACCCTTCTGATGCAGGGGTCTTACTAAGCCGAATCTGAAGCATATTTCAATCAACCTTCTTCCCTCAACTCTCAAAAATCTTTCAAACCAGTGCTACAAATTGGGGGTAGAATTATACCAAAATATGCCTCCTATTCCTTAAGCCAATCGAATCATAAAAAAACAATTTTAGATTAAAGACAAGAAAAAACGGTGAACGACTAATAATTGAAGCATAAATCCAGAGGCGCGCACAAAAAAACACACACACACACACACCCACACAAAGAGAAAAAATTAGTAGAATTCCACAGTTTCTGCGTAAGCCTCATATTTAATTTGACGTATATCACAATCATCAACTTACAGACATGTGTGCAAAGTTTTACAAGCCAAGAAGAATGTAAAATATTTAAAATTAAATAAAATACGATGAACAAGAATACCGCGAATGTGTGGTGCATTTGAATATGGCGTTAAGAAACTAGAGGCATTTTAAGTTTAGAAGTTAACAAGGTCAAATTCGGGGATAAAAAATTGGGACCAAATTCCTGGAATGTTGACAAACTAAACCCTATTTTTCATTTTTAAAAAAGGGGATTCGAATAGGAATTTCAGAATAAGAAGAAGCATCGATTGAAGGAACAAACTCACAGTATTACGGTATTGGACTTGCGTCGCTTTGGGTTCTTCGTACGTTCGCGATGCAAGGGCACTCCAATATCTACTTTGCTTTCTGCGATTGCGAGAGAGCAGCTCAATGTATTCAAGAATTTTTATAAACAAATTATAAATAAATATTTTTAAATATTAACAAAAAAAATTAAATCGCTCGTTTCCGATTAAATTTAAGGCAAAAATATATTTTGGCTCTTTACTCTTTTGTTTTTTAGAATCCATATCAATACTACATTTTAAAAAAAAATCATTCATATTTCCATTAGTTGGAAATTGAAATTCAATATGAAATGTTATTTTAAGAAAATTAAAAGTATTTGAGGAAGAAATGTTTTTAGTTAGTTAATACTAACATTTTTTGAAACATTATTTTAATTAGTAAATTTTAATCTTCAGCTGTCAGCTGAATTTTTTTTTACTTTATTATTCTTTCATGTTTTAAATAATTCTTAATATTGTTCTCATTTTATTTTTAAAAGATTAAATATTTATTCTATTTTAAAGGAATGTAATTATTTCAGTTATTTATTTATTGATTTATTTATTTATTATTATTATATATTTTCAATATTTATCATTATTATTAGATATATTTCTTTTATCAAAACTTTATGATATGTACTTCTAATTTTCATAAAAATACTTATATGAATTATAATATTTGAACTATGTTTTTTTAGTATTTATATATTTCATAATTTTTTGTTATAAAGAAAAAAAAGTTAAACATTACTTTATTAAATTTGAATTAATTAATATATCCCAAAAGAATTACAAGTTGTGTATATAAAATTTTTACAAGTTTTACTCAAATAATTAAGCATATTCTATATTCTTAAGAAAGCAACATAATTTCTTTGATAAGTAATTATTCATTGTCACACTTTAAAGCTCTGATACCATGTAAATGTGAGCACCTAACGCTCTGATATCATTCAAATGTTGTCACACCTTAATGCTCTGATACCATTAAAATGTTGTGACACCACTTTGATAAAAATATGGGGAAATTTTTTTCTTCTGATTTTTGTGAATCAACTTGATCGCTTGGAAGTCCGAAAGCATATATATAGATAGAGAAAGAGGGGGAAAGAGGGAAAGAAGATGTATCATATGAGAAATACTTTTTTATGTGAGAATGAGAGGAGCGAATCTAAGTCGTACAACCATACAATGGATAGTTGAGATTAATATATGAGTTTTTTAAAAAGTCATGTGACATTTTAAGTGATCATGTGACTTTAAAAAAATTTTAATCTCAATCATTCATTGTATGATTATACGGTCCAGATTCACTTCTCTCACTCTCACATAAGAGAACATTTTTCATAAAATACATCCTCATATCCCCTATATATATACATCACTATATGATTCTCTAAAAAATTTTGGGCAGAATATATAATTCGATAACATAATATACTTTTAATTTACGAAGTCCTTAACGTAAACATTTAGGAACCAAAACGACTACTAAACCTCTAGTGAGGTTATCAGCTATTGTATCCACTACACCAAAACATATATACATATATGCCCTAGATTTACAAAGAGCCAGCCAATGTGATACTATACCAAAAGCTACATAAATATATATTTATATGGGTCTCCAAGACCATAGCATCTCCAACCGAGCAATCACCAAGCATCGCCTCGGTCACTAAAAAACGACAACTTAAGGGTAAGCATATATATGTTAAATGACAAGTATTGAACTGGATTCAACCATGGTAATGTCAAATACCTATCTAGTTCTAAACATCACAAGTAACACATGTAACAACATTGCAGTCATCATCATTCACTATCATTTAACAAAATTATATTACCTCAAATGCAATCAATCACATCAACACTCAACATCTATATGTCAATGCATATGCATGCAGATTCGACTCTTATTATGGGAATTACACCGCGATGTATAAATTTTCACAATATATTATTAATCCATTTTTACCGATACCGAACTGCATGCCCATAATGCGACACTGGTTACTCTCAGTGACAACGGCAACTCAACTAGTGTTGCGGGTCGGCCTTGAACCCAATCCACGACGATTGTAGATCCTGAAGGAAACCATAAGTCTTTATGTAAAATCCTAGATAATTAATTTAAAAAAATTTACGATTAGCAGAAAAATTGTAAATAAATTATTTTGAATTAATTTAGATTTTCCTGAAACAATTATAAATAGTTGTAAATTAATTTATATTTAAATTAAAGAAAAAGGAATTAAATAAATTAATGGATTTAAGGATTAGTAAAATTTAAATTTAATTTATGGGTGATGGTAAAATTTTAAATTTACCAAGTGGTTAAAATTAAGTTTATTTAAAGTTATGAAAAGAAAATGAAAAAGGAAAAGAGTAAATGACCAAACTGCCCTTCATTTAGTAAAAACAAAAAATTCACCTATTCTTCTCCACAGGCATTTTCGCGTGAGAAGGGAGAGCAGCACCTGGTCCTTTCTTTTTGCATGGTCGTGGCTTCTTGGGCACACTTGGGGTCACACTTCTCATGAAAGCTAAAATTAATTGTAGTTTTGAACTCGTGGCAACAAGGTGAGTGTAAATGTACCCTCAATTTCATGGTTTTCTCTCTCTCCCTCATTCTTTCTCTCTCTAGGCCGAATTGCTTCTTGTGTGGGGATGGGTTCTATTTTGCTTTGTCCCTTATGAATTGGTGTTTGAGAATGGTTCTTATGACCATAGGTGGTGTCGAATTGCATTTCCCTTTCTTCTTCCTCTTTTGGACGAACCCCATGCATGCTTGGGGAAGGTTCCATTTTCGTTCTTGGATGGCTACGAAACTTGAAAATAACATTTAAGATAATGGGTGTGGCAATGTGATAATTGGTTTTGTGTTTCGGTGATTCGTAAGTGCCGAAATAGATATCGAAAGGTCGTTGAACATTGTGGGTGTCGGAACCGAAAGTGGACTGACGTGTGTTTATAGTCGTGGTTCCGTCAAATTAGTTCATTAAAATTAATTAATGTAGTACTAGGGTGTCAACCTAGGTCGTTCTCTCAAGGATCAACACAAAAATTTAGGAAAATCAAGTTTAAAATTAATTTTTACAAATAGAAATTTAACAAATATACAAATACAATTGGGGGGTTTAATTGGTTGTCACAATTAAAATCAAAACAAATTAAATATAAGATTTAGAATAATAAATAACAAATGATTGATTTTCTTGGAGTATTGTAATTAAATTTATCCTCGATTCACTAAAGATAATTTGTACACTTTCATTAATGTTGATTTCTTAGCTCAATTTGAATTAATCCACTAAGCGTCTTTTTCAATTCACAATTCCTTTACTTTCATTTAAAAATGAATATTTTAATCAAGCATCCTAATTAAGCAAAAGGAGTCAAGATCGTAAAATCTAGGAATTATTGAGCATATGTAAGAACATCGCCTACATACATAATCTATTATCAAATTATGGAATTAAGCAAACCATAATTATTAAAAGTGATAATGAAAATATTCATTAAGCATGCATATTTTCTTAATCCATTTTAATTTAAAATCTTATTTTATCCCATTTGTATAATTAAATCGATTAAGCATACTAATTTAATTAAACAAAATGGAATTAAATAAGCAGAGCAAGATTATGAAGAAATAAACATTAATAAAAGTATACTATATTAAAAACAAGAACCTCAAAATTATATTACAATATTCTCCAAGAAAATCAATCTAGGGGTTTTAGCCCTCCATAATTAAAACAAACTAAAAATTAAAGAACCTAACCCGGAATGGAGCACTGAGGGAGAAGAAGAAGAAGCAGAGAAGAAGAATGAAAGAAGAAGGAATGGTGTGTAGGAAATGGTGCCTGGGCATGCTATTTATAGGAGAAGAAAAGAAGCAGCGTGCCATTTTTTATTAAGGAGAATGTCAGCCAATATTTTAATTTAATACTTCAGTGCCGTTTCCACTTCGCGTATGTGTTCTTTGTTGTTTTCCACTTGATGAATCGATTCTTCAAAGTGCATGAATCGATTCATCTAGGCAAATACTGGGCAAAATTTTCACATGAATCGATTCCTCAGGGGTGGGAATCGATTCCCAAGGCACATGAATTGATTCCTTCATAGATGAATCGATTCCTAGGCTTTCAAATACTCATGAATCGATTCCTAGGGGCAGGGAATCGATTCCCAGCTATATGAATCGATTCCCAGGAAGCATGAATCGATTCCTGGCTATGATTTCTCATGGGAATCGATTCCCAACCAGACCTGTTCTGGCGCTTTTCTTGCACTTTTGACCATTTCTTGAGGCGTGGCTTCTTCCGTTTAACCTGTGGTAATTATTTTTCAATTGCAGGCTCAATCATACACTACAAAACAAGAGAAACCAAGATTTCATTATTTTCATTAAAAATTAATCCTTAATTCATTTTAAAATCAAATATTAAACCAGGCTTAAATTATAAAAATGTGTTAAAATGTAATAAATCACACAATAAGTAATGGCAATTTATACACATTTAAACTAAAGAATTAAGGATAAATCATGCATCATCATGGACCGACAACAACTTGGTCATGGGGTGAAATCAACATCAAGAGCAACTAGTAGAAGCTTGGAATCGAGGTAAGAGGGTGTCTGGAGCTTTAATTAATTTAGAAGTGGGTATCAACTCTAATTGGAGTTCGTAAAAAGGCGTTGGGATTTGGTTGAATATTTAATTTAATTACATATGTGAATTTGTGATGAAATTATGAAACATAATAAAAAAAATTGATAATTATATATATGCGGGTGTTGAATCGGTAGGGTGATGAGTTTAAGAATTAATTGTGCTTTCGTTAATAATAAGAGTTTCTATAAGTAATGGGTTGAGTGATGATGACTTTTTGGTCAAAATATGATGTTAAGTTAGGATGATGATGATTTTGTGTTGATGGACCATGATGAAGTGAAATGGTAGATGATATCATAAATGGCCAATTCAAATTGCTTTATGTTTATGTGTGTGTGTGTGTGTATAATTATGAAAATTGGTCATTTATTGGGAGATAAGATGAAACATAATTTTACATAGTAATGATGTGAATGGATGAATTAATGATAAATTAAGTTAGAATAATAATGTTTGTGTTTATATATCTACGGTTGGATACCACGATGTAATGATTGCGATATTGAGGATTAACTCATTTGATATGGTTTTAAATATGGTATATAGATGGCGGTGAACGATATGATTAATGGTTGATAATTATCGGTGACTTGAAAATGGTATGATATGAAACATTATGATTGGGTCTGGTCTGTGTGGCCACCTTGAAGATTATTTATAGGCCGCATTTGTGTGGCCACCCTATATAATTAATGTGAGGCCTTTATGCCAGTTAGTAAAGAGAAATGAAATTTAAAATGAATTTATGTAAATTATGTGGTGAGGACGACTGATGGTATATATTGCCTTTCGCTTTTGGCTCCCGTGGTCAAGTCGTACCCAGTTGAGCTACCTAGTGGTCAAATAGGACCTAGTGGTTGAGGTGGAGAGCCAAGTCGGGCTTGGTGGACCAAGTCGAGTTCACAAGGTGTCAAGTAGGACCCTCACCTGAAGGTCGATCCTTTTAATATCCGGATGCCAGCGAGTCATAATTATACTCTTAGTGAGTGTCAGTGGTGTTTTTATGTATTGATGAATGATGTTATGTAATCTGTATGACATGGTTAACAATGATTCTGAGTGATTGCGAATAAATTGATATATCTACATATGCGTGGAATGATGTATAGCTGCATGGCTTTTTGACGTGTGTGAAATAAGAACTCAGAGTTTCATGTGAAATTGAATATATACATATATATATATATACACATATATACATATATAAATATATGTAATGTATTATATGATGATAATGCGAAGGTGTGAGGTGGTGATTGAAAGTATTAAAGATTGATAATTATGATTATAACATGAGTCGTAGCCTGAGTGATTCAGAGCTATGTATATGTGATTTAGTCTTACCAAAAAGAGAAAAGGAATCGATTGAGAATGTGGTTCAGCATAAGATCAAGGTTATGTCTTCTCTTATAATTAAATTAGTGTATTAATAAATTGCTTCGATACTTACCCTTTTCTTGTTGTTATTTCTAGGTTTTGGTAATAGGGATATCATGTACGCTTGAGACCGGCCAGTTCGTGGCAAGTTTGGTGTACTTTGACTAAAGATGAGTGTTTTTGAGACCGTGAAGAGTCAATTCCGTTGTGAATGTGATCACGAATGGTGATGCAATTTCATTAGATAGATGAAATTCCCTAGCAAGGGTACCAATCGTTGAAAAGTAGTAATTAATATTGTTCCCACGGGGATTGAGTTAAGTACCACAATCCATAGGACTCATTAGGTGAACCTTCACAAATTGATGAGTCTGCATGCCCTGTTTTCTTTCAGAGTATTTAAAGTTTTGCTAAATGAACCATGCCATTATTATATCAATGATTTTGAAAAATCATTTTGCTATACTTAATGTACAAAAAGAACTTTCAAATTTTCTCAAATTAAGTAACACCTCAGTTAAGTATGGAAATTTGGTGTGAAGAATCGTCATAGTTAACCAAGGGCATTACACTTCCTCTCTCTAAATGTAAGGAATTAGGAATATGCACATACAAATATCAAGTACTATTTGTTTTGTAAAATTTCTTTTTGGAAATGGAAAGTAATATTGTGCATTCTCTCTTTTTTGGAAAACTAGATCCTCTTTTCATTCATTCATTCATTTACACAACCACTTTGATTAATTATACGGGCTTCTAGTTTTGTAATGTCTACGTTAAGTTTCTAAATAATGATATATGTTTTCTTCTTTTAGACAAATGTGTGTAACCTTCTCCCTTTCCTTCTTCCCTCTATGTGTAACCCTTTCCCTCTGTTAGACTAATTAATGTGTAATTTATTATATGAATCTATTTATATATATATTTTAGAATATTGTCTTTTATGCTTTCAAGTTTCAAAAAATATACATGATTTTTGGTTAATGATATTTTTAATGATTAGTGATTTATACGTTTAATTTAGTCCCTCACCACAAACACTTTCACACTTAGACACATTTTTAATTTAGTCCCCTTTCCCTTATTTGATTTTTTTAATTATGCAATTAGTTTTTCTCTTCCTCCTCAGACGAAGCTCCAGTCTCACTGTGTCATAGCTTTAAGCCCTTCAACCTATCAAACTATATAAACTGACACACTTATCGCTGCAAACGGGTTTGTCATTATAAACATGTCTATCAATATAAATGAGTCAAATACACTTGATTTTAAATCCAGTAAGATAAATACAACTTCTTATACAAAGTAAAGGTAATTAAATCTAAAATAAAATTTATTTTATTTAAATTATAAAATAAAATTGGCTAAAACCCCTTTTTAGCCCTCTTAAAGTTTAGGGATTAGGAAAAAACCCCTAAAAAATCTTAGGTTTTGACCCTTATAAAATTTTAGGGTTTACAAATTTAAGGAAAAAGCCCTGACCTGATGAGATGGGATGGGTTTAGGTCACCTCATCAGTGACACCTGTCAAAAATATTATTAATTAATTACACTGTGTATATTAAAAATGCATAATTTAGTGTTACATTTACAAGAGCTTTTTCCTAAACTCTCTTGATATCATAGGGACTTTTCCTAAACTCGTAAGGTTCTGCAACTCCTCCATAACCACCCCACCCCCACAATCATCTCCTGTAATACCCATCAAACAAACACTCTCCAACCCTCAGTATCAAAATCATAACTTTTCAAAACCCCATGTTTCTAATTCCTAAGGGAACCATCATCATCACATAAAAAAATTGAAAGTTTGAAGAAGTATGAACAAAGAGATAACAGAGAAAAGGAGATAATAAAGATAATAATAAGAAGTATGAAGAAAGAGATAACAGAGAAAATGAGATGAAAGAGATAACAGAGAAAATGAGATAACAAAGAGAAGAAGAAGAAGAAGAAGAAGAAGAAGAAGAAGAAGAAGAAGAAGAAGAAGAAGAAGAAGAAGAAGAAGAAGAAGAAGAAGAAGAAGAAGAAGAAGAAGAAGAAGAAGAAGAAGAAGAAGAAGAAGAAGAAGAAGAAGAAGAAGAAGAAGAAGAAGAAGAAGAAAGGGAGAGACACGGGAGAAAATGATAGTGGGAGAGGAAGAAAAAGAGAGAACGGATGAGAGAGAAAGAGAGGTGAGGTGGGAGAAGAAGAAGATAAAGGAAGTTTTAATTAGGGTTTCTTAATTTGGGGGTTAATTTATAATTTCACACCTAAGCAGCCAACTAGACCCAATGTAATTCATTAATAATATTTTTGATAGATGTCACTGATGAGGTGACCTAAACTCATGTCACCTCATCAGTTCAGGGCTTCTTTCTTAAATTCGTAAACCCTAAAATTTTATAAGGGCCAAAACCTAAGGGTTTTTTTAGGGGTTTTTTTTCCTAATCCCTAAACTTTAAGAGGGTTAAAAGGGGGTTATAGCCAAATAAAATTTCCTATTATAAAAAATTATTATAACTATAATTTTAATTTATATTATGTGAATATGTAATATATATTATTTTGGCTTAATGGTAAATTTAGCCCCTAACAAATTTTGGATTTTGGTACAACCCCTAGAATAATTTTTTCCTATTTAAGATCCCTGCAATAATTTTTTTGTTAGTATTAAACACCTGCTGCTGAGGTGTAACCCTTGATTCTGCCACTAGATGCACATGTGGCATGTGACTCAGATTTTTTAATGTTTAGTAAGATTGAATAGGTAATTAATTAAGATTAAGTGAGATTAATTAAAATATTAAAGAATTAAGGATTTTTTTAAAAAAATAAAAAGTTTTTTTGCTTCCTCTTCCTCCATCCCCATCTTCTCCTTCATCTTCCTCCGTCACATCCTTTCTTTCTTCATTTCATTCTCTGAAACTCTCTCCACAACAACCTTAACCTCTTCGCCACTTTCATCACATCTTGCACCTTTCTCGCTCTCTCCTCTCCCAACGCTGCCCCCCTCGTCTAGCACGCTTGTCGCTTCTTCGACCTCGTGCCCACCCGTGACACCTTCCTCTGCAACTCAATGATCAACACCTACTTTGTAATTCACCAGTTTTTCGAGCCTTTCACTCTCTTCAGAGACCTTTACAGGGGAAAAACCTCACCTTTCGCCCCCAATAGTCACTCTTTCACCGTGCTTGTAAAGGGTTGTTCTGTTTGTGGGGCCACCAGAGAAGGGCTGGAGGTTCACGGGGTTGTTGTGAAAAATGGGTTTTGCTTGGATTTGTATGTGGCTACTGCGTTGGTTGATATGTACGTGAAGTTTGGGGTTTTGGGTAGTGCGAGGAGGGTGTTTGATGAAATGCCTATGAAAAGGAAGAGGAAGGAGAAGATGGGGATGGAGGAAGAGGAAGCAAAAAAACTTTTTATTTTTTTAAAAAAATCCTTAATTCTTTAATATTTTAATTAATCTCACTTAATCTTAATTAATTACCCATTCAATCTTACTAAACATTAAAAAATCTGAGTCACATGCCACATGTGCACCTAGTGGCAGAATCAAGGGTTACACCTCAGCAGCAGGTGTTTAATACTAACAAAAAAATTATTGCAGGGATCTTAAACAGGAAAAAATTATTCTAGGGGGTTGTACCAAAATCCAAAATTTGTTAGGGGCTAAATTTACCATTAAGCCTATTATTTTTATGTTATAAATATATATAAATTATTAATAGTTAGGCCAATTAGACGGACCGACCTGTTGGTCTTCAAAGACTTTTTAGAAAGCCTATGACCTAACCTATCTACTTAAAAAAGTCTTCTAAAAGTTTAAGCCTAACCTTCTAACCTGAAAAGTCTAACCTATATAGGCTTTAAACAGGTCGGGTCACAGGCCCCCGACGAATGACTTGACTCATTTCCATCCGTACCTATGGAAAACAAACTAGAGTAAGTTTGAAATTACTAGATTTCTTACTTAATTTCAACTTTACTTTTGTTAATTAATTAATGTGTTTAATATAATTTTTGTAATGGTTTCATTGACAGTGATGATGTTGCCAAAACCATCACTAAGATTTTGAAAGGGAAGAGGGATGGTCCTTGAATCTCATTCAAGGATGCATCGGACATCCGAAACATGTGATTTGAGACTTTTTTTAGTAAGTTAAAACTTCAGTTATTATACATTAAATTTGAATTCATTTGAATTTAATTATTTGATTAATATTATATTATTTTACAGGGAAAATACCGTGGCCTCGAAGATAAATATGAGGTCAAGAGGATCTTTATGAACAAGGTCTCTAAACTCATTAAGAGTATTTTGTACACGTTATATAATTATTTTTTATATTTTGTTGTGTATATAAAGATTTTGGTTATTCATTTGTTAATAATTTTACAATTTAGCGTTGTAATTGTTGTGTTTAATCAAGAAGTTATGGTAAATTTAATTTTTGAACCACAATTTATGCTTTTATTGATAACATTAAATCCAACTTTTTTTTGGGAGAAACCTATAACAAAATACAAAAATAAAAATTCACGATGATGTTGGTGACCACTATGCTATCATCGCTAATACAAATTTAGATACCCCACGTAGCGATAATGTTAAAGTCGTCTATGTTGTTTTCACATACCTATTTTAGCGACGACAACTAGGACATTGCTTCTATGGCTGTCGTCGGAGCTAGTAGTGATAAAATCCTAACTATTAGTGACATCTTTTGTCCATTGCTGGCGTTGGTATTTTTTATAGTAAGGATAACAAAATTCCAATCTCAAACTTTGCTTAACACCAGAGGCCGCTCCCTTTGCCATTCTCTCTTTCTTACTCAAGTTCAACACTAGTGAGTTTCGTACATCTTTCATTGACTGCAAATGGTGGTGGTGGTAATTGTGGGTAGGTGGGGGTGATGGTTATGGTGGGTAAGAAAGAATGGTGAGAGTAATGGTGATGGTGATAGGAAAATAAAGCCAAATTAGGGTTTGAATAATAAGTCTCTCACATATTAAATGATGTTTAGCTTGTAATTCTAATGATGTAACACACATTAAGTTAATGTGACACATAAGTAACATTAATGATTTTGCAAGAACAAAAGTTATATGGATCCACATGTGAATATTCAAAAAAAATGAGGGATCTATTAACTCAGTCCTTAAAAAATGAGGGACCAAAATAATGTGTTTACTCAGTTATAAAGTTTTTTGAAATTTTGAGGAACATCAGTGGTGTGGTGATCGTATTTTGTTTGGTATAGTTCTCCTAGTGATCAACACTTCTTTGTTTTCTCTGGTCGTGTTATCTATTTGACGTGTTTTGGTTGCAGTTTTTTCTAGCATGTCTTGAGCTGATCATCTGGAATAAAGTTTTATTACCGGATTACATTTATAAAAATTTAAAATTCCAAATGTCATAATAGGGATGATCTCACAAAACTTATAAAAGAATTTGTATTTCAAAAATTGACAATCGAAATCTTTAAAAACTTAATTTGAACTTTAACTGACATCCAAACATATTAATTTAAACTTGATTTTTAATCTCTAGAAAATTACATCCCAAAACTTTAGAAATATAAATTATGATATATGGAAAAAGATATTTAAAAAACTTTATAAACTTGAATTTTAATATTTGAAAAATGACATTTATAAACTTCCTTTTTTATATCTAAAAAAACAATGACGATCGGGGGATAAGAAAGAGCAACTAGTGAACACGACGCTTGCAATGCTCACTTTGATAGGGCAACAACTCCGAAAACAACAAGAGAAGAAAATGATGCCTATATACTCAATGATAACAAATATGGGAATAAAATACTAAGGCAATGAATGATAGGGAATAAAGGAAAACAAAACTAAAACCCTAACGTAGTTACTAATTAGAAGGTGACTTCTAATAATTTCACAAAAGAAGGGATTTTTCGAATCCAGAACCTCATCTTTTTCTGAAGTATCAAAGGAAATGAAGGGAAGGTTGTTACTAAATTGAGGTTGCATTAACAAAAATTAAAAAAATTGATAATTTAATAGAAATCTGTCTTTATCAAACAATATATAAAATCAATAATAACTATTAAATTTTTTATTTTCATAATTTTAACAGGGAAAAAAAAGAGAAGCGGTCTTAAAACAAAAGGCCTTAAAGGCCCTATGAAAACGACTTCGACTGGATCAATTTAAAGCCATGCCCAGGCCCATCTAATTATATTTTAAAAAGAATTACAAACATAGATTGTTACTTTTCACCAAAAAAAAAACATAGATTGTTACTTAAGACTACTCTCATTTATTAAGACTTCATTTTTCCTAAAAAGAAAAAGAAGGTTTGATAAATTCCAATCAGCAAAATAAAAATAAGTTTTATTCTCTCGACAATTTCCATTGTATCTGGGGGAGGCTTCCTCAAAATATTCTACGGTTAATTGGTTGACGTCAAGCTGATTCTAAACTCTTGACGAACTTTTTAGCCTGTCACGAGAAACATAAGAAACTTATGAGCTACAAAACAGCCAAATTTAACAGTTTAAAGCCATTTGACAAAAAAAGAAGAAGAAGAAAGAAACAGGTAGAGGTTGTAGCAATGTAGCTAGATGGGTTTTGCGAGAATGTCTCACGGTGCTTGTTTTTATTATAATAATAACACTTTGTTTTTTTTTCAATCATGTTCAGAGTTTATAACAATTTCATTCCTTTTAATTTGACCTTCTTCTTGTAATTAGTTTGTGTCATGCCTTTGTCTTGAGTTAATAATAACTATTGATTTAATATTTGTTTTAAATTAAATTTTGGCAAGTAACACTTTTGCTTTTAAAGAACTAATAAAACTCTTACGAAATACTGAAATGCTTCTTTTGAAAAATATATCTTGTTTCATTTTAAATTTCACTTTGCAAAAGACAACTTTTTTAGTTTATCTTTGTCACAATAAGTTGAACGAGACTAGGAGAGAACATAACATCAATGAAATCGGAAGATAGTTCAGTGACTTAAATATGAAAAAAATCTTAAATATAAAGGCCCTCAAATTGTCTAAATTAGCACCATTCCTTAAAATTCATTTTAAACATTAGGAAAAGCTTCTTATCTAAGATCTAATCATAACAAAATAAATGCTCTCAAAAGTTTAATCTTAACAAAATAAGTTTGAGATAGGTAATATTAATTCAGACATTTTATAGGATTGTTCTTTTTTTTTTTTTTAACATTTAAGCCTAATTTAGTCACATACAACTCAGTTTTCCCAATATCAAGCGGTGTGTAATTTTTATTTATTATTTTTAATAAAAATTATGAAACATATGGTAATTAACTAAAAGAGTTGTCATAACTTAATTTAAAGTCTCAAGTTTGAGTTTTATTCAAAATATAATTGTATTTGAACTTAGTAAAAAAACTTTATTATTCATATTAATTTTGTCCGACTTAAACATAAACATATGTTAAAAAAATGATAATAATAATAATATGAAAAAAATATGCACCAGCATATTTCTTATAATGCTTAACCTTAGCATTCAACATTGATAATAATAAAAAATTGTTTACTTGGTTAAATAACATGTATTTCTAAGTCAAATATATAACACATGATGAAAGTTCGAGGAAAGGACAAGGCGTGTGTGATGTTTGAGAAATGTGAAGCCAAAGTTGTTCTTTAACAAAAGTAAAGTTAATTTGCGGAGGAGTTTTTTTTTTGATCTTTGAAAGATGCGGAGAATAGTTTGCGAGGAATAGGATGCTTCCAAAATCATTATCAATATCTGAGTCATTTTGATATTAAAATAAAAAAATTGCCTTTTCATTTTTTTTGTTTTTTTATCATAATAAATATGTAGAATCAGGATCTTCTCCAATATTAAATGATCTAGTCGTTTTTTTAAAACTTTTTAAATCGATTGTTTTTAAATTAGATGTTTATTTAGAAAGTCCTAAAATAAATATTGGATTCCTCCCGTACTCAAAAAGATCTAAATACAAATATTATCTCATAAAAATAAACTAGAACTTCATGAAATATAATGTGACAACAAAGGAAAAGGTAAATAAAACCATAACTGAGTATTCAACATGTACCTGTTCTAGAGTTAGAAACATGATCACATTCCAAGATCCTAGTCGTCCGAAATTTGGTATGAACCCCTTATAAAAAGCAAAAGGTCCCTGCAAAAAGATTAGATTATTATGTAACCATTCAAATGTCATAAATGATACCCATTGACACTGTAGTTTATTGTCATACAGAATAGACAGAGAGACAAGATATGTGAACACCTCCTATTTTGTGGTTCATATTGAACAACATTGAATTATTTTTTTTTCTGATTGTGGTTGTTGTTTCCCAACCTCATTCCCCAACAGAAGAAAAAAACTAAATGCAGGAAAAGGCATATCATGCTTGTGGACTGGAATGTACTTAACAGACACCGGTCACCGACCATTTAAAATTGGATATGATCAAATTCTGTGATGCATTTATTCACACATCACAGCCACATAGAGTTTATGCTTGTCAATAAAGAATAGTGGGAAACAACCATACATCATTTTTTAATGTCTTAACGAAACAATCGAGGGTGCTTTTGTAACTAGAATCTGCCATCATTCTTGACTTAACCTGCAGAACACCAGAAGGTAGATAGCACAATGATTAAGGAATGATATGAGTATTGCAAAAAACAAAACGAAGAAAGACAGAAAAATGTTGTCATACAGATCCACCCCAACAGACCTTATGGTCTTCTGTAACCAAGAAAATCTTATTGAGCATTATATGTATTTATTACTTCTATCATATTCTAATTATCCCTGGATTTATCAGATAGCACAGTTGGATAGAGAAGAAACTCTAAAACTTGTACAACATAAAAAATGCCAATTAAATAGCAACAAATTACCACATCCACTGGGGAGCCAACACAGACTGCAAAAAACCCTGCCCCTAAGCCAGCAAGAAGATGAGTGACAACATTGTCGGTGAATCCTGGGATTTTCAAAATAGTCTGCAGTAAACAAAAGGTTGATTATATTATACAAAAGATAAAAGACGAAGGATATCAAAATTTTACTCCAAAATGTGGTCCAATGCTTTTACATCACCTGTTTCACTTGATCATAGCTGGCTAGTTCAGCAGCATTAATGATAGCGTTTCTTGCTACATTGGGACCAATCCCAGTCCAAAGTGCGCCCACTCCTTCCTGTGTTTCGGGTACAGGTTGAACAAAACTACTTATAACCTAAAATGACTGAACACACCTTCCAATTTTTCACAAATCACACCAAGTTATATGCAAATACCTGTCTCACAATCGTCGAATAAGCATTTAATGATCCAGAATAGCGCTTGGGCACACCTGGAGGCAATTTTCCTTCTGCTTGAAGTCTAACTTTCACAAGATCAGTTGGATTTGCCACTGCAATTGCCATAGCACCTGTTGATAAGACAAATTCAAGGGGTTCAATGTTTAAGAGTTTTGCAGAACATATCAACTATCAAGTGTTCTAGACAGATAAATAATATATGCTGCTGCTAGCAGAAGTTGGTATTCCACGTTTTAGGAAACACATTCACATAGCAACATATAGAACAAACCATCTCACAATGTGCAGAATTGGGGTTTACCAGTTGTAAATCCAGCAAGAATTTTCTTAGACAATGGAACATCTCCAACATGGTCAGCCCCAACATAGAAATTCTTAACCTGATAAAACCACATGCTATTTACGCCACCAGATCACTTAAGCAAACATTAAACATGAGCTAAATAAATGAACCACCATTGAAACAAGGTTCAAAACTCACAGGCTCATATAACGCAATTCTTAAACCTCCATTCAAACATTGACGATGTAGGCCCGGCACAATCCCCTTCCAAAGTGCTGAAAGACCTTCTTCCCTGGCAATCGTTCCAACCGTTCCCAGCATTCCCCGATATTTAGGTAAGGTTACTGCATCACCTAGTACAGCTTGCTTTTGAAGCTGAAGCCTAACTTTGGCAATGTCCAAAGGAAGAGTACACACCTATACCAAAATTGAGCTATAGTTTCAAATATACACAAGGACCAGTATAGTTAATATATAACAAGCTGAACCAATATTCACATAGAGCAACTCAAGCAAAATTCACACCCAAGGAAAACTTTTCTGAATAAATATATAACTATTTCACATAGCCATATATATTTATATATATATATATATATATATATATATATATATATATATATATATTAATTCTATGATAGAACATTCGACTCCTGTGTAATTTTTCATTACCTCCCAAATTTCTAAGGCTTCACAGGGGCGAAACTGCAAATGCCACAATGTTTTCAAAATTTCCCTAGCCAATCAGGTAATTATGATTTTCAAGACAATCAATTTATCCCATCCATCTAATTCAAAATCAGAAAAGTAAGAATACTCATTTCTCTGTGACCATTGTCAAATAAACAAGAACAAAAACTGGCAATTGTCAATGCATACTTAATTGCTCCAATCTACAAGAAAATCATATCTGACCACTGATGACAATGTTGCACCACCCCATCTTGAATTAATTTATGATGAAGCAAAAGGGTATCCAAATCAAGGAATGACAACTTTTTTCATTTTGGTTTGTAATCCAATTTAGACCCGAGCCCTTTAGAACCACCAAAAATAGCAAAGTTCTCAAATTCTCCGCAACTAGACTCTCAAAGATTCAAACAAGAGACAATAAGTTAGGCTAGAATAGGCTCTTTCAGCGGATCTGCAAACGCTTTGCGGTAAAGACAAGTTTAACAACACGAAAGTAAAAACACTCCTTATTCAGAAAAAAGAAAGTAAAAACACTCACTTGTTCAAAGTTTAACAACACAAAAGTAAAAACACTCACTTGTTCATCACATGCATGATTTGTCACAACTCACAAACCAAGCACAAGCACAAGCACAAGCAGCACCTAGAACTTTATAAAATGCATGAAACAAAGTCCATTGCAGAGAACAGTGCGGGCATGATCCAGCACTAAACTACCAAGAAACAATTCAATTGATTCCAAAACCGAAAGATATGGAAATCTTAACTCTTAACACATGGTGTAGACAAAAAGGGCTAACAGAGTGACACACAAACCTCGGCGAAACATGCGGCGAAAGCACTGCTGGCAAAAGTGCCAGCAAAGGATATGTCGGATTTGATGTTGCCACCAGCTACCATTGCTTCGCCGGAGAAATCAAACAAATGGGAAGAGAGAGAATTGGAAAGAAAAGGTGAAGGAGAAGTAGAAGAATACTGACTTCAGGAGAAGAATAAATGGTGTTTGGAGCAACGGCGATGGAACTGAAGCAAAGGCGCAAAGAGTTTCTTACGTAACGCTTTGTTATATAAGAGAAAAATAAAATATTTATCTACGTTGATAAAGCTGGTATTTACTTTTCATGTTAATTTCTTATTGATCAATTATTATAAATATCATTTTTCAAATATCGCATTTCTATTTATAAGACAATTCAAAATAAATTAAGATGTTAATTTTTATAAAAAAAATATTTAATATTTTAATTTTATTCTTATTTAATTTAAATTTTATTTTAATATTAACAATAACGTTTTTAAATAAAAATAAACATATAAAAACATTAAATATTCTTAAATCGATGAATTTATACATTTGTTTCTTTATCAACGGGAGTAATTTCCTTCGTAAGTACCAAAATTATAGGATCCAGAAACGTAAATTCAGTCTCATTCGGGTTTAGGTTTTTAAAAAGTAATTTGAAAATATATCCTTCCGATAAAAGAGGGATCAATAATAGAAATACACCTGTGCACATTACCGGTTCATTGAATTCGAATCCATATAAAACCATGTTTTGAGAGCACGCTTATATTTTAATTTTGTATTAAAAGATTTTATTTCTTTTATACAACTTATTTAGATAAATACTTGGATAAGGATACACTTATATTTGAATCAGATCATTCTAATTCCTAATATTTGCTTATGCAAGCCCACGTGTCTCTAGATTGAGATTAAATTAAAATATAAATAATTAGCAAACGCCTAAAAATTTGACTCTCTTAAGATCTTTTTCTATCAAAGTGGGTACTTAATTTAATAAAATATAATTCTCCATGTTTTTACTCATTCAACTTTCCACTTCAACCAACTAACTCATAAAGTTTTTCAAAAGGATCCCACACTTCATTCTTATTTTTATTTTTATTAGAAAATTTTATATGATATTTTATCATGTGTTGTAAATAAAATAAAACTTATATATTTAAATAAACATGTTGAAATTAATATTAAATTACAATAAAAAACAAAATTACAATCAATCAATATAAAATTACAATCAAGCATGATAATAAAAAAAGATTAAAATCAACTATGACAATAAAAATAAAATTTAATTATACTCATTGTTGTCTCTGAAATGTTCCCTTATATGTTCCACTAAATTTGTTTGAAGATGATGACGTATTTACCTTTGACGATGCTCCACCCTTCTTTGTAGGTATCCCACAAGACTAGGATAAGCACTGATCAACACAATTGGTGTTTGAACCTCGTTCTCTGTGAAACCATATGAATAATTAATATTGCCTCTATATGATTCTTGTTCAATTTTAGCAATCATGTTGTGTAATATTATGCAAGTATCTATTATATGCTTCAATGTATTAATATGTCAACCTTATGCTGGGCAACATATAATTACAAATCGTGATTTGAGAACTCCAAACGCTTATTCCATATCCTTTCTAGCGCAATGTGAAATTAACACCTTAATATTTAATGTAACATCTTCAAAATTTTAGAGGTTTCATTTTTTTTGTTCACAAACATCACACCGAAATTGAAATGTTTCGTGTAATATCATGAGAGAATTTCATGTTTTTCATTCTTTGAAACTATGAGCCCTAATTGCTTAGGTGGCAATGATAATGGTGGGGGTGACGAGTATGGGTGATGGTTATGGCAACAACGATGACGATAGTAGATGTGTTAAAAAAATTATTGAAAAAAGGAGACACTGGAAGGTAAAAGCTAGTCCCATTAGCTTTTGATTAAAAACTACTTATCAATTTTCTCTTCATTGAAAATAAGCTCATTTTTAATAAGTATTTTTCTAAAATAAATTGACCTAGTTTCTCCTTAAAGAGAGAAGATAAGCTGAAAATAAGCTAAGCCAAACATATACTTAGGGTGCGTTTGGTTCCCAATTGGCTCATAACTAAGGTTGATCAAAAGTAAAGATGACAAAACAAGCTAAGCCTGTAAAAAATGGTGGGGTGAATAAAAAAACTCAACCCGTTATCCACCAGAGCCCAGCCCGCCCAGTTTGGCAGACGGGTCAGCCTGACAGCCCTCCGCTTATTTGAATTTATACTTTCATTTTCTAAAACTAAAAAAAATTCATGTTTTATACTTCCCTTTTAATAATATTCTCTTTAATTTATTTTTTAAAAAGTAATTTTAGATTTTTTTTATATTTTTTTATATTAATTTGATATACTATTTTTAAAAAAATTTGGCGAACCTGCCAGCACGTTGTTAGGCAAGTTGTGCCTTATTTTTAGGCATTTTTAAGTTGGTGTAGCCGACCAGTTTGTTTTATCATCCCTAGTCAAAAGCTATATATGTTTTCAATTCATTGGTCCAACAAAGTTTGATCAAACTCAAATGACGTGTATGACCAATACTGATTATTGGATGATTTCATTTCCATAACTTTATTTTCATAGCTTGTGACCGAACATGAACTTACTTAGGTTGTGAAAGGGAGAAAATATACTTAAAATACTTTAAGCAGACTTGGTGGAATATATGTAGGAACATTTTACACATCAAAAGAATGAATGACATGTTAAATTTAAATTACTTATTATTATATTTTGCATTATCTTAAATTTATTAATTAGATAGTTTTTGATTTGGTCCCGATACTGGCCCCTGAACTTAATGGTAATTTAACTAAAAATCGTCCTAAAGACCAATGTCATGTAATATCCAATATTCTCTCAATATCGAATATCTAGAATCACGTGTAGGGTCTTTAAACTAACCCTGGTGTGAGCCATTCTCTCGACACCGGAAAGTCATGGTTGACCTATGCATCAACGTGTTAAACAAGCAACCTGCAAAGTAACTAACTGGTAGGTAGAGTCATTTGGTCATTGTCCCTTTCATGTGTCAACCTTTCAGCAGGGGATCAGAAAAGTACTAACGCCATGTACGAAAAGCTTTGTGAACAAGGAGACGTTTCCACTATCTTCAGTTATAAATTCTCATGCATCAACATAACAACGGTAGTGTCCCTCTAAAAAACTTATACTTGAGCTTTGAAATTCCCTTAAACTTTCACTGACTTGAGCGTTGTAACATCCCAAAGAATTAATTTAAAATCGATGATTGACTAAAAATTATAAATTATTATTCCCAAATAAATTTCAGATTTTTGGGAAAAATGTTATTAATTACTGTAAATTAAATCTTAAAAAATTAATGTTGTGAAATTAAATAAAATTATTTAATTGGTTGGTTATTAAGTTTAAAATTTAATTAAATAGATAATGGTAAGTTTTATTTACCAAAAGGTTAAAAGGTAAGTTTTAATTTAAGTTACAATAAAAAATAGAAAAGAAAATGAAAATAGTAAATGACAGTTATGTCCTTTGGGATATTAAAATTAATTCCTTTCTTTCTCCTCTAAGAGCACTTACGCGAGCTTCTCTTTCTCTTTTTCATTTCTCCATGGCTGAAGGTGCCAAGCTCCATTGAAGGCTCAATTTCACACTAAAATTCAAAATTGGTCGTACTTTTGTAATCCTGGGAACGAGACTTGCACATAGGTACTTTTAATTTTGCATTTTGTCATCATTTCTCTCTTCCCCTGTTCATTTCCCCTGTTCATGGCCGAAAATGGGGTTTCCTTAGTGCTTAATATTGTCGTAGTGTTAATTTTTACATTTCCTCATTTTTTCTCTAGGCCATGAGTGACTTATACAAGGGGGTCTTTCATTTTCGCATGATTATGGCAAATTGAACCTGGAAATTGGTTCTTAGTGTTGAGGGTAGCGAGGATTAGCTAATGGGTCATCAGGATAACGAGGAAAAGCTGCGAAGCAAAGGTCGGAAGGTTGTCATGCATGGCAGAAACTTGAAATATTTATCAGAAGCGAGAATGACTCTTAAAGACTTAGTGGAGTCGGTGATTGATTTAAAGCTCTGAAAAGCTTAGAAATGAGGTAAGAGGGGTGTGTTGGGTTAAGATTAACGTAGAAATCGTTTACGCTATTTGGCGTGGAGGAAAAGAGTAGATCATAACCATTGTTAGATGATTTAATTAAATTTAGAAATTTGATGATGAGATATTAGAGAACGAGAAAGTAAGGGTGAACCATAAATCTTGGAAATGATAAATAAGGGATAAATGAATGAGCGAATACGTAACCAATTATATTGATTTGTGATGATCAGAGAACTATAGAGTAGCCTACATGGAATAAGTTAATTGGTGAAGTAAAGTGATATAGTGTAAAGTATGTATATGGTAGTTCATAAAATATAAGGTGAGTCTAAGTAGATTATATATATATATATGCATATATATATATATATATATATCATGAGGTGGGTAAGTGATGGAAAAATAATAGGATTTTAATGAGTTTTGATCATAAAAATGTAAATTTTATTTAAGAAAATTGGGAGGTTGTATGTTTTGATGTTGAGTTTAGAAGAGTAGTGTAATGGTATGTAATGATAAAAATAACGAATTGGAAAATGGGTAATTGGAGAACGATGATTTAATGTAATTTAAAATGTGTAGTATATAAGAGTTAGTTTATATCATTAATGGCTTATGGTTGATTAATGCATGGGTAGTGTGCAAAAAATAAGAATGATTAAAAGATTTAATTCGTAGTGATGTATCATTGTAAATTATGATAATTATCATGAGTTGATGTTAAATTAAAAATGATGATGGTTTTAGGTTAATGAGCAATGATAGAGTAAATGACATGTTGCTAATAATGATGTTAATGTTTGTATATTTTTATATGCATATAGATATCTATATGATGAGATGTTAATTCTTAATTTCAGCCACTCATTCCTTTTGTTGTGGTTTAAGTGATTGATAACAGGTTTTGATAGACATCACAGAGGCGAGCACTAAATGAGGTCTCAGAGGGAACCAATGCCAAGGAAAGAATGAAGTTAGTGTAAGCTAATAATGTTTGTAATGGATCAGTTATGATGCATATGTGTATAGGTGTGTTTTATGATAATCGATATTGATGATTGTGTTAAATGATTCGATGATATCGATTTAAAATGTGAAATTAGATTATCGAAATGAAGCCTGTATGTGAAATGTATGCATAATAATTGTGAATGTGTGATGTTAGCACAAACCCATTCTAGATTAACAATTGAATGCATGAATGTGATGAGCAAGTATTTGTTTTGCGTTTGAGATATATCACAGTATAAATGTGTAGGAATGTAATGAATGATGATGAGATTGATGAATTTATGATTATGAAATAACATTATGCATATTAGGCGTGAAATAAGCAAAATTAGGAATTGAGCAGGTGATTTTGTGATTTGATGGGTTTTAGGACCCCCAGAAGAAGCCAATATGTTCCCCACCTTATTTATAACTTGTGCATATAGGCCTTACCAAGTTTGAAGTCCATTTGATTGTTGTTGTGCATTCATGTTATTACTTTTGATTTAAATATATTTTTTCACATATCTTGAGCATACGATGAAATTTTGGCAAACATGGGGCCCGTAATGTTTCATAGCAATCAAAGTTAAAACAGACATGTTGGGTGGGCTAGAAGTTGGCCAACATATGAAATTCTGCATTTTCTGCATTCTGATGTGGTGTAATCAATTACGGTAATCGATTATGGGTAATCTGGAAACCTTGTAATTGATTCCCAGGTGGTGTAATCAATTATTGTAATCGATTATCACCATTCTATTTTGGTTGTAATTGATGACAGGTTCTTGTAATCGATTATCAGGGCTAAACCAGGGTATTTTCAGGTGTTTTAAGTGACGTGACTCTAAGGATCCTACTAGTTATCGCTGGGGGAATTTAAAAGTGAAAAATTTTCTCTGATTTTATCAAACCCAGGATAAATTTTAGGAATCACCAAGTGGATGTTACAAGCGTTAGAGTGTCCTTACAGGTAACACCCCCTTTCGCACCATAATGCATAAGATTAGTGCTGTTGGTTTGAGGAATCACTCCAAGACCTTTATTCGCCACTAGAATTGAGGATATAATATCAGGTCCCCACTGGACCGGTGTAAAACTTGCACCTAAATCATCATTTTAAGGACTGCCATGAGGCCGGATCCAACACCCTGGCTCATACCAGTTCAGTCTTACTTCCAAATTTAAGTGTCATAATTTGAATTAGTTGTTATTATTTATCTTGCTATAAACCAAATATTTATTATTTTCATGTTTTTATTATATTATAATTTACTATACCTGCTTGTTATATCTTACTCATTAAACAGAGTTGCAGACCCTTAAAAGTACTATTTTATTAATTTTATTTTAAGAAATATTTTGATGGTTCAGAGTCACTTAGAGGGAGGTTTGAATAGGTCTCAGACTCTTTTTGTGGAAATTTGAACCTTTAAAGCATAGATAATCAGACTTATAGAACAAACTTGAAAGGACCAAGGAAAGGAGAAGAGAGAAAACCAAGAATTTATACTAATTCACTTCCAACACAAAAGTTATGTCCAATCCCTTTTAACTTGAAGGATTTCCATTATTATAAAATCTCCTTTACAATAACAACACTAGATTGCTACAAGTATTCTTGACTCCAACTACTTTTGGCTTAAACCCAAGTATTTTTTCAATAAGTCACTTATGACTCAATAACCCAAGTATTCTTTCAAAAGCCTCTTCAAGCCACAACTATTTCCCACTGAAATTAAGGCTAGTAACTCACTAAACTTTTACACAAACTGATTAGTAAAAGTAAAATACAAGAGTGTTTCTCAGAACTTAATGTATAAAGGATTGTACAAGAATGAACAAACACACTAAGTTAAGAAAGACAAAAGAACCAAGGTCTACTAGGAGCAAAACAACAAAGTAGACCTTTGTCTTAGAAAAGTTAAGATATATGAGAAATTTGATCACAAAGACTGATAATACTTGATTGGCTTCATTCTTTTGAAAATGAATTTCTCCAAGTATATATAGATGACATGAGATGACCATTGATAATCTGGAAAAGAGATATGAATGTTGGAAATCCTTTAAAAGAGTTTGCTTTGTGTGCATGTACGAGACTTTTGATGATCTAAAGGGATGTCTAAGAGTCTGGTAGCAAGGGACTTCAACACTTGCATGAATATGATGTTCCTTGATATTTTCAGTAATAAACCTAATTATTGACTTTCTTTCTTCTAGCAAGCACGTAGAGACTAATTCTGAAATTCTTCTTATTTGTTTTGACACACAAATTGACTTGGTTCAGCTTTTCTAGAATATGCAGACTTGTTATGTTGAGGTCTTTAAAAAAATACATTGGCTGCTCTGTTGGTTTGTCTCTTATCCTTTTGATAATAAGCACATTCTTTTTAATAAGAGCTTGAATTTCAACACATCACCAAAAGGTTTTTAGAACGTTGTGATTTGTACTTTTTGAGAAAAATTCATGTTGCTAATTCTTGATTGTTTAATAAGTCAGAAATCTGATTTTGTTGATTCATAAGTCAAAAGAATTCTTGAATCAGACTTTTTAGATAAAGTCTAAATTTTGACTTTTAAAGTATCAGACTTTTGATTTTATGGACTTCCTTTTTTTTTGTAACCTGTACACTTAGAATATAATTACTGAAACACACATATAAGGAGACTTCATTTAGTTTAGGCTAAATGGTAAATTTAGCCCCTAGAATTGTTGGGATTTTGGTTTTGCCCCCTGAAATGATTTTTCTTAGGATTGTCTCCCTAGAAAATTTTTAAGCTTAGAATATAACCCCTTCCGTTAACTGCCTCTGCCAACTGATGAGGTGGAGCCTAGTCACATGCCTGTCATTACATATGTGGCATGTGACTCATCATATTAACCTAGTGGAGCCTAGTCATATGCCAAGTCACATGCCATGCCACTGATTAACCTATTTTAATTAAAGGTTAATGAAATGATTTATCACATGAAGCTAATTAACAAAATCAGACATAATTCTCTTCCTTCTATGTTCTTCTTCCTCACCTACGTGCTGCTCGCTTACCCAATGGCTACTTTTCTTGTTGACTCATAAAAAGGTGGCCAAGGCTTTCTTTCCCATCCTTCTAAGTGAGTTAAGTGCACCTGCCATGTCTACAAGGTCAAGTGGATCGTTCTCAAGGGTTCCCTGTAGGAGGTTATGTAAATGTAACGAACCTGTGTTGTAACTTGTTTCGAAGAGCTCAAAAAATCCTGGTAGATCATTCTTCAGATGTGTTAATTGGATGGTAAACTTACGTTTAGGGTTTGTTGTGTATGTGTTGGTGTTTTGTAAGGTGACCCATGTTTGAAAAATGTTCTATCCCTGTCACAGAACAAGAAGTCGTGTGGATATTTTGAATGGGTAGACAGTGGGCAACAAAGCCTTGCAAGGAGTGCTAGCTTCTCTACCCATGGCAATGGAGTTCTTTACATGGAGATGGAGAAGGTTGTAATGTTGGAAGAAAGATTAAAAGAATACCGAACCATGAATTTTATGCTAATGTGGCTGTGTGCAATATCGTGGGCTGTTGTCTTCCTCATCCTAGTGTTGGTTGCAGTGAATGGGTTAAGAGGTTAAAGACATGATGTAGTATGATTTAGGGTTATGGTTCAGTCAATCAAAATATAGGAATAGGCCCTTAAGAAATTTGTTTCCTAGCATTAGGCCCCTGATGACGGGAAGTATGGTGATGTTAACTTGAGTCTAGGGTTTTGTTAATTATTCGTATTGGTGAATGTAACTGTCATGTGATCTATTAATGAAGATACAAATTTTTAACCTTTTATTTAGTTGAATATTATTTGTATTGGTTGAATATTTTCATTTTGTTTCAACCTGTGAATGTTAAAGATTATTTCAATAATTACACTCTTCAACTTTTTCTAGCCTCATCTTTCACCTTGAATCACCAAAAAACATTCATCTTCAAGATTCACTGAATCAAGACTTAGCAGTGAAGTGAAGTAAAACATACTACATTGAATCAAAATGAAAACATTGTCTAAACACTGTTAAAGGCTTAACAACACTGTGTCAAAATAATTACAACAACTAATAACATTGTGTCAAAATAATTACAACATGCTTAAACATTGTCTCAAATAACACTTGACTGTGTAGCTACCAGCCTCCCCTCCAACTAGACCTCCTTCATCTAAATTAATTACTGGTGTTGTTCCTATTCTTGTCCTTCTTCCCCTTCCTCTCAGTCTGGCACTAGCTCTTGTGATAGGTTTGGGCTGTTGTTCAGTAGTCTTTGCAGGTCTGCCCTTCTTCCTTCTGACAGGAACCTCTACAGTTGTAGTCCCACTAATGCCTGCAGTTACAAATTCACCTTCATGCTGTTGACTTGATTGATCAATATTTGCAGCATTAGTGGCTCCTTCAACCTCATCCTCAGCATTGGCATTCTGCTCTGTTGTGGGTTCCTTATCAGGTTCCTAAAACAAAAAATATGCAAATATCATTATCTGTATTAATCACCATATCAGTATTAAAATATCTACTCACATTTGTTTGTCTTGGTGGTTCCTTGCATTTAGCCTTCTTATGGCCTGTTGCCCCACAGTTTGTGCATGAATAAGGTCTAGGTTGTCTCCTTAATTTACATGGGTTTTCTTCATCTATTGGATCCCTTCTCCTGAGTTTCTTTGGCCTCTCGGGTCCACGTTTATATGCTGGTGGCAGAGTTTGTGGATGTTCTGTTGTTGGCCATAGGTTTGGGCCATTGATTGCACCAACTACATGTCCATAACACTTCTCATATTAGCTCTTTGAATAACAACTATCCACATAATGAAGAGGGTTCTGTCCTATATGTAATATGCATGATATGGCATGTTTGCATGGTATGCCTACTAGTTCCCACCATCCACATGCACAAGTCATTTTCTCAAGGTCAATAACAAATCTTTCATTGAGTAGAGAATGTGTAACTTCAAAAACCCGACCTCCAGACCATTGTGGAAACCAGTTGGCAGATAAATGTTGTTCTCTTTCTAACCTCTTGGATGGTTTAGGCATAATGTCTCCTTTGATGTTGATTGCTTTGGTCCTTAGCTTTGTAAATCTTACCATTAAGTAACTCCTTAACCATTACAGTATGCTGATTATTGGCATCTCCCTTGCAGGTAGAATGACACTGTTAAAGGCCTCACATAGGTTGTTCATCACCATATCACACTTGGGGTAGTGTGAGAATTGGTGCCTACACCAAGCCTCTTTAAGGATAGCCATCAACCATCCCCAAGCACCCCCATCAACATTCTTAATTTGGTTCATTTTGGCTTCCCAGCCCTGTAAACATAATATTGAAATGAAAAAACTTGTAAATACTCCACCTCATATGGTGCCTACACTGTGTTTGTGAAAAAAATATGCAAATACTTTAAATCAAACCTGTATATAGGTTGCCTTACTAGCCCCCATCATTAGTTCCTTCAACAATGCCCCACCACCAAACTTCTTCTTTAGATTACTGTGTAAGTGTCTTACACAGTATCTGTGTAAGTGTCTTACACAGTATCTGTGTAAGTGTCTTACACAGTATCTGTGTTCAGCTGCTAGGTTCAACTCCTCCATGGCTTACAGGAGTCCTTGTGCAGAATACAAAACACCATAAACAGAAGGAAACATTCAAAATTATAAACACCATGTCCATACCTTTTGTTGATCAGAAATAAAGACCAACCTTCTATCTGTTCCAATGTCCTGCAGTAGTAAAGTTAGAAACCAGGTCCAAGATTCTGTATTCTCCACTTCCACAACAGCCAAGGCTAGTGGAAAATATTAATTATTGGTATCTCTGCCTACAGCTGTTAAGAGAATCCCACCAAATTGAGTCTTCAAATGGCATCCATCAACTCCTACAAATGGCCTACACCCAGCTATGAAGCCTTTCTTGCAAGCATCAAGGCATAGATAGTAACTCTGAAACCTTGGTTGTAGTCCATTAGTTGGGGTAACCAGTTGAAGCTTGCATGTGGTAGCCCCATCATTGACCCTCCTCAATTCAGGACTATAATTCCAAAGGAGTTCATATTGCTTGCTGGCCTCTCCTTCTATCATCTCAGTTGCTATTCTCCTTGCATTGTGTGCTGTCCAACTAGTAATCCCCACTTGATGACTGACCCTCAATTCAGCCTTTATCTCCTCCAACTTCATGTGCCTATTAATCTTTATTTTTGGTAAAATAAGCTTTGCAACCCACCTAGTATTCATATTTTTGTTCTCAAAAACCCTACCACATGAGTGTTGGTCTATGAATGTCTTCAATCTTATTATGTTTGTCCTACCAACCCTACTAGCAAAGGCCAACCATCCATATCCATCTGTGCTGCAAACAACCCTACACCTCCATGGCTCATTCTTAACATACTTCACTTGTTTCCCATTATGTATATTATACTCCATTACAGCTTGTCTAAACTGCACCATTGAAGTGAACTCCATGCCCAACCTAAGCTCATACCTCCTCCCCAAAATATCTTCTTCAAATGCCTGAAAACCAAATTCACCATGATCCTCATCCTGGTACTCATCATCTGAGTCTACATAACTGTGGATTCTATCTGTCTCATACTCCTCATCAATGTCTCCACATTGATCTTCATCAACTGGGTTGCACCAATCTGGACCCAAACTAACTCCTTCCCATGCCTTCCTGATCCTTCCTCTCCAATTGCATCCTCAACATTCACACCTCTTCCTGATTCCAGACCCCCCTGTCATCATTCCTAGGTTTTAAACCCTCCACATCAGTACTATATTGTGTTTTCAACCCCTATGTATCCTTACTTGGTCTATTTGCATCCTCCACATCAGCACCACATTGTGAATCCACCCCCCTGCACACTCATTTGGTCCTGTTGCACCTCCAACAGTAGCACCACATTGTGTTTCCAACCCTTCTGACTCAAAATTTAAGGCACTTACACCCTGCACCTCAACATGGCATTGTGCTTCCACCTCCTTTCCAGCTTTATTTTGATTTCCCAATCCACTTGACTTAGACCCCCCATCACGAATCAATTTTTCCTTAACACTTTTATAAAATTTTCCCCTTGTGACAGGCCTATTGGTTGCCTTAAATGGCCTGTCCTTGGGTGTGGACTTGGTCCTTCCAATCTTCTCAACTGGTGTCTCCACCTTATGTTTATTAACCAGCCTTGTGTCCTCTTTATAGCCTAACTCCAACAACACATCAACATCCAAGACTAAATGCTCAACATAAACATCCACCTCACATCTGTTGTTTACAGCAAACTCTCCAGCCTCCAATGCATGACTGTCCCATGTTATGCCAACAAACTCCCCACTAGGCTTTTTCCACCACATTTTAAAACTCTCTTTACTATAACCCATCTCCCTTACTAAAGACTCACATTCAAAGTAGGACCACTTATCAACATCTAAGTTATGGAAAACAGTAATTTCATTCTCTGTGTACTCCATAGGGTTCCCATTTGTAAATTTACCCTTGTGATGAAAAGCCACTGAAAAACTCATCCCTAACAGGATTAAAACATCACAGTTACATATAACACAACTTGGGTTTAATGAAAATGATTAAACTTTGACAGTTACGACATGCCAATGATCAATAATTTAACCCTCACATGGTCCCCACAAAGAAAAAAATTCAACCTTCCCACTAAAAACATCAAGAATCTTACCTATGCTTTTTCTCTTCTACCACGCGTAGTAGAGAAACCCACCAGCCACGCACCCTCCACAATCCACGAATTCTTCTCCTCGTCTTGTTCGTTGAGTCCACACGCGGGAAAGGAAATACAGAATACGAACAAAGTGAGGAAGACGAAGTAGTGACCAACGTGTTTATACCCCTTATTTTATTTTGTTAATATTCTCCAATTCATTAACTTTTAATTAAAATAGGTTAATCAATGACATGACATGTGACTTGGCATGTGACTAGACTCCACTAGGTTAATATGATGAGTCACATGCCACATATGCAATGACAGACATGTGACTAGACTCCACCTTATCAGTTGGCAGAGGCAGTCAACGGAAAGGGTTATATTCTAAGTTTAAAAATTTTCTAGGGAGACAATCCTAAGAAAAATCATTTCAGGGGGCAAAAACAAAATTCCAACAATTCTAGGGGCTAAATTTACCATTTAGCCTTTAGTTTAAATACATTGATATATGTTATTAACAAATTTGGAAGTCGACACAGTCTCACAGTAATATTATTAACTTCTTTTTCTAACTAGACTTATTCTCAATATATTTAATAGGAACTTTATTTCATACTAATAAAATTGATGAGCATCAGCCGAGATCATGACTTCTGTTTTTTTTTTTTGGAAAGCTAATAATGACTTTCAATTTTTATAATAACACACAATTATACCATTTGATTAACCGGTTTTTCAAATGTGCAGTCTAGAGCACATTTTAAGAAGTTAAAAAAATAAATTTCTTTTATTCTAAATTCTGTTAAGCCAATATGAGAAATTATTGAAAGATTATATTAAAGACATTTTTCATTAAAAAAATTCCAGTTCTCACTAGAGGCACACATAAAAAACGAAATTAAAATTCCAAGATTTGGAATTGGAATTGAACAGCCAATACTTACAGCATGCAAAGTTGAAAATAAAGTGTTTGAGCAGTCCCATGAGCATTTCCCTTCCTCGATTCGCTGAATCTCTCTTCGAATCTCACATTTCAAATCAAGACGGTTAATTAACATTGGAGATAGTGTCAGTGTACGTCACATTTTTCCCATACAAATACTTGAATTTGAAACGCTTGAAGTTATCTATTCTCCAGCTCAATCGCACTTCGTTAGAATCCTTTTCGTTGCTTGCTACCATGGCTACTATTGAAACTCAACAGCGGGTTACTTTGAAACTCATGGTTAGCAAAGAAAGAAAGAAAGTTATTTTTGCAGAAGCAGGGAAAGACTTTGTTGATGTTCTGTTTGGCTTCATGACATTGCCTTTAGGAACCATTGTAAGACTTGTGAATAGTAAAGACTCAAATATAGAGGCAGTTAAAGTTGGGTCATTGAACTCGCTCTATGAGAGTGTGCAAAATCTTGATGAAGAGTGTCTGTTTACAGATACTTGCAAAGAAATGCTGCTAAAACCTAGGAATTCAATGGAAGCTTATTGCAAGCATCTGAAGCTGAACATTGAACACGCTGAGCCTTCACAGTACTTCGTATGTAATAACTTGTTGGCTTGTCGATACAAATCTTCCTTGTTGCTGAGCACTTCCAATGACAAAACATGCACATGTGGCAACCTTTTGGCGAAACCTATTAGCCTGAACTCAAATGGGCCTCATGGTTTTGTTAAGAGTAATGTCAGTTTTATAATCACTGACGATCTCCATGTTGTGCCAACCTCAATGGATACGTTCTTTCATCTGATGAAGAATTCTGGAATAAAAGACATGTCTTGTGTGAATGAGATGATCGTCAATATAACCCAGGATCAGGTTTTTTATTTATTTTTCTTTTTGGTTTTTCACATAATGCTTGGAAATATACTGGCTGAATTTTCTTCTTTACAGGTAACGAATCTGTTGAAGAGTTGTTTGGTTTCGGAGACAACTTTAACAGATTTCTTTTTAGAGGAGGAACTGTTTTATAAGAGACTGGAAAGGGTAAATCCTTCTTCCTGTGATTTTAATGCAAAAGATGATAGAAAAATTGAAGTGAAGCTAATGAAGAGGAAGTTGAATGGGAAGATAGTGTTTGCTCAGGGGAAAGAAGATTTTGCAGATTTTCTTCTTAGTTTCCTCACTTTACAGTTAGGTGGTGTTGTGCATTTGTTGGAAGGTTGTTCGTCTATGGGCAATATTGATGGGTTGTACAAGAGCATTGTTGATTTAGATGATGTTTATTGGACAACAAAGGAAGTTAAAAATAAACTTGTTAATCTGGGCATTGCTCCGCATTTCAAATTAAACAACCATTTTCTCCCAATTCATGAATCTGATGCTCCCAATTTGTTTTGTTACACTAATGTTCAGTATGCAAGTCATAAACCGGGGAGAATTAGTAGCACATTCTTAACTGATTGCTATTTAACATTTGAGTGTAAGGCGGTTCAGGGCCATTTGGAAACATGTAAACCTTTGGAGTTTATTGATGGCGTATCTAATTCGGGAAACGGTGAAGGGTTTGTGAAAGGACCAACAATGTACATGGTAACGGATGGTTTGGTTGTGATGCCAATGTCATCTATTTCTATTGCATCTTTACTGAAAAGTATGGGCATTCCCTTTAGTGGTTTGGAAGAGAAAGTTGTGAGCATTGGCATTGAAGAGGTAAGATGAATCCAGAAGGCACCTAGACAGTTAAATGACTTTTTGCTTCAATTTTGCGTTTATAGTTGCTTGTCCATTATATTTCGATTGTAAAGTTTTCAATGTTGGTGCAGGGTGTTAGCATATTGAGAGCGTCTTTGACATCACCATCAGCGCTAACAAATGGTCTCGGCCACTTGTTAAACAATAATGTTAAGAGGAAAAGAAAGTGAGTGATCAACAATATTGATCGATATGGGTATAAGATACGTTGTGCACATAATTCATGTAATGAATCAAGAGTTTCTTGTAGGCTTTTTAATCTGAGTTTTTTAATTTTGTTTTATTTTTTGATCTTTATCTCAAGCTTTTGTAAGAGACACATTTTATTTTTCAATTAAATTGTGACTTGCCGTCATAATTTTTGTCTACAATGACTTGGTAGATGTCGACCGTCTTTGATTAGTTTGATATGTATTTTATATTTATATTTTTTTTTGGAAAAATCGTATTTAGATTTTAGATGCCAAATAGAGTGGACACACTTAAGATTTATGTACTATTTGTTAGGATTCAGATTTATAAAAAATAATATGATATTGTCATGCTATAAAGAAACAAAAATTATTCACTTTGATTTTGAAGATCATTCAAAAGCAATTAATTTGTAATTATTGACAAGGGATTATTTTATTAGGTGTGTTTTTGAGATACCCAACTATTTAAGAGGTATCTATCTATATTCTTCTTAGTAGCCAAACACATAATAATCACTTGTTTACCGTTTACTAAAGTATACATTACCTATGATGACAAAATAATAAGACAACTTGTAGTTTTTGAAAAGGTATAATTTTTTTTTTATTAGTAGAATAAAATAATATTAAAAAGGTACATCGAGTACTTAACCTATATAAAAAATTTAAACACAAACATAACAGAAGTTTCCTTTACCACTCAACAAAACCTCTAGAAAAACCTTTCATTCAAGATTTAAGTCAAGCATAACTCATATTGTAATAATTCAAGCATTTTAAGTAAGCAAACATTTTCATTTTTAAAAATAGCATTGTTATGTCATTCTCAAATCGTTCAAACAATAAAAAACCACACAATAGCTAGACCATGTTTACTTCCAAAACTATTGCCCGAACCCAAAAAACCTTCAATTTGGTATTTACGCTCAACTTGTATAGCCGAATAAAAACCCAACCAAGCAGAACATTTTTCCAAAAGGAATATGAAATTTTGCAAGAGAAAAAGCAAATGAGAGCTCGTCTTTACACAGTCATCACAAAAGACACAAAGCATAGATAAATTGTCTAGTACATAGCCACAAGTATATAAGTTTTGTTTTGATTATATTCGATCAAATAAAAGCCTTTATCCAAAATCCACCACTTTGAGTGGAACCTCGATAGTCCAAAACAACTACATAAAAAATGCATCCCACATATCTGGATCTTGATGCACAAGACTATATGCTAACTTTACAGAATAACAACGTGAAGGATCTCCCTTCCATGACCAAGAATCTTGAACATTATCACTACACCATTAATACCGATCTTAGCAATTTAACAACAGTAGTAGGCGCTTTGAAATAAGAAAAGAAAAAGAAAGGTAGAGAGGATAATACTGATCTTAAGAGACAAGAGCTGACCAACAAATGAAAGATGACGATTATTTCAGGAGGACAACTTCTAAAAAATAGAAATAGCAGGATCCCAAGTAATAACTTTTCCTGGATTAGCCCCAAGGGGATTCCCAGGTAAATAAAAGGCAACCACGTAATTTTACAACTCAACAAAGCCGCATACCGCTCCAAATCCTTCACATCAATATAACACCAACCAATTTACTTTTATAAAAATTCATCTTCAACCCAGATAATAACTTAAAAGCATCTCAAAATACTTTTTAAAGAAATAATATTTTTTAAATACCCTTCCCTAAAGAAAAGAGTATCATCAGCAAATTGCATATGTGAAATATAAATTTGTTACTCCATACACACTCCTTTGAACAAATTTTGATTCACAGCCTGCCGCATTAACCTGTTGATCCCCTCCGTAACAATTAGGAATAAGAAGGGTGTCATAGGATTACCTTACCTAATACCATTTCTCATAATAAATTATGTTGTTGGACTCCCATTAATAAGAACCGTCACAAATAAAACTATCAGACATTCGCTGATCCAACGCTCCCATCTACTTGTAAACCATATCCCTCTTAATATATATAATAAAAAATCCCAACAAACTGAGTCATATATGCTTTCTCAAAATCAACCTTAAAGATCAAACATGATTGATGCCTCCTCTTCACATCATCAATAAGCTCATTTGCAATGACCACCACATCTAACATATTTCTGTAACCCATAAGGCGAACTGGTTCTCACAAATTAAACCACCAATTACACCCTTCAAACGTCTAGCTAGAATTTTAACAATAATTTTATATAAGCACCCAATCAAAGAAATAGGCATGTAGTCACCTAGTTGAAAAGTCATAAGTTACTTTAAATAACTTTTAATATTGAAGCTTATGTATCTTCTTGGTATAGATAATTTATAGTTTTTTTAGAGCTTATAACGTTTCAAGAGTTACTAGAACTATTTGGTAAAAAAAGAGCAGTTTATAGATTTTCTAAAGCATCTAGGAAGTATCACTCCTTAAATATCTATATCACCAAGCTTTAATTTAAATAATTTATATGCTTTAAATATTATTATGTTTATTGAAGTTCTCATGTTGGTCTTAATTAATGTGATAGTGTCTCATGTGATACTGTTATATGGGTTTATTTAACCTGTATAATTTTATATTGATTAAGAGATTAAAAAATAAAAAAATATTTATTTTAAAACATCATTAATACGTATTTACACTAATTTCCAAGTAATACACATTTCAATTAAACAATTTTATTTTTAATTTTTTATTGTGTAAGATTGCATAAACAAACTCTTGTTATATTTATTAATCCAGACTTAGTTTTGCCTCTTACTAGGAACATGCTAATAATCTTGACTATACTATACTTCACCATAACATACTTTTTATATTTTAATTTTTAGATGTGACCTTTATACTCATTGTTTCAACTTTAATACATATTCATCATTTAGGTTTAAAATTTTGATGAATTTATCTTTGCTTAATTAATGAGGAGTAAATATATGAGATTATTATCATTTTATATACCCATGGTTATATTGTTAAATATTGTCTTTTCATTAAATACTTATAATGAATATTTTAGAGAATATATATTTTTAAATAAAATTCAAATTAATTTGTTTCATAAAAAAATGGATTATAACTAAAAATTATGCAATTACATATTTTTAAATAAAATTCAAATTAATCTGTTTCATAAAAATTAGATTAGATCTAAAAATTTGATTTAGATCCACTGAAGATGACCAGTTATTGGGTGATCGGGGCGTTGTCTCTTGATTGACTAGAATTTTGTAAAAGTTAGCTATTAGTGCGGTCTACAATTAAACCACACTAACATTAAGTTAACCTTATCGCACCACACCTACAAAACCATGACCTTAACTCATACAAAAAACCGTAGCCTAGTAAAAAATTTAGAAAGAACATTGGTTATGATGAGAACCGTTGAAAACCTCAACCTAAACTTGGTTTGGTAAACAATAGATCTTAAGCCAATTTTAAAAAATAGTAGTTTGTTTTATTGCCTAAGAAAATAATTTTCTAGATAGCGTAACCTAATACAAAAAATTGTGGCCCCTTATCAAAGACCACACTTACATAGATCACAATAGTTAGAGTGTGACCAAACCATGACCTATAGTTTTTTTATTCCAGGTCATTTTTATTAGTTATGGCCTAAACTAATAAATGTTGTGGTGAACTAACAAATTCTTGAAAAGAAAAGGTTCAAATGACTCAAGTAGTTCTATATTTGTGACATCAAATATTTCTCCTAAAAAGTCATGAGCAATATGTGGCAAAATGTCCAAGACTTAATCCTTGAAAAATGAATATTTTTCATATTGATAGATTAATTCATCTTATTTTGAACCTTCCTATATCTACAACAACTATTGAGAGGTAGGGCTTTTAGTAACAAAACTTGTTAAGATAAGACTTTAGAGCAAAATGGATAAAGATAGCTTAATGGCTTACATTGAAAAAGATATTGCTAGCCTCTTTAGTACCAAATCAATCATTGATGAATTTGATTCTAGAAAGCATTGTTCAGCTCAACTTTCTTGAATGGTTGTGGTAAGTTTTCTTTTTTTATTGCTTTGACTTACATTTTATATGTATATTGACATGCTATATATTTTGACTATTAGTTTTGATGCATCATTTTAACTCTTTGTGTTATCTAACATGTTTAATTAAGTGTTTCAGAATACAAACATTAAGTATACAAGTTATAAATAAAAGGGAAAATCCTTTAAGGCAAAAGTCTGATTCGAGTCATACAAGAAATCTCAAGAAAAGTTTGATTCTAGACATTTGACAGGGCCCGTAAGCGCATGGGTTATGTTGCGTAATATAAAAGATTATCGTTCTCCACAGGGACTGTGTTCAAAGTATCGGCATATTAAAATTTAATTATCCACACAATTGATTTTTAATGTTTTTGTAAAATAAAACACAATTTAAAAATCTAAATTTAGAAACAAAATTTACTTGATACTTAAAAAAAATCAGAGTTGAGAGTTATCTTGGGATTTCGGGGGATTAAGACTCTATTTTATGTTAATGAATTTTAACTTTTCATAAATAAGAATCGAATTAAGTTTTCCAAGGTGAATTTTCCAAAAGCTAATTAATATGTTCCTCTCGGAATCCTATTAATGTACCTAACCTATGGAAAGCACTGCTTAATCCTCAGAAAGGCCCATTATCATTTTATGAAAATCCCTTTTATTTCCTTAAAAGAATTTTGATTACTTTTACGGTTTTACTGAGGTCACAAAAAGCATCTCAAAAATCTTAGGTTTAGTTTCCGGTAAAAATAAATCTCTCGATTCTATTTATTACCTAAACTTACTAATATACCCGCAAGTACACAGTTTTATCATTTAGGTTCTTGTTAGGAATCACTAAAAGCATTGAGCATAATCGAACTAAATGGAAAACAGAAATTTATTTAATTCCAAGTCAAAATAATATTAACAATAAAATATTATCATACCCCTTTCATCCCAAGATAATTAATTTAGTTACTCATGAAATAATTCAAATTCATATAAATGATGGAAAAATAAAACATACAAGTCATGGTAAAAATAAAGACTTACGGGTTTCTTCAAAAGCTCAGAATAATTTTACCACTGTATTTCCTTATTGCAATAATTTCTCCCCCAATTACAAATTGGAATTCTCACTTTTACAGCCCTCACAACTCTTACAAAATAAAAGAAAGAAAAAAAATAAAAAGAAAGAGAAGAAAAATGAACAGAGAAAGAAAAAGGGAAAAAGAAGAAAACTAAAGAGAAAAAGAGAGAAAGGAACGAAGAGAAAGGATGGGAATTTGCTGATGGATCAGATGCTGGATGCTTGCAACTTCTTCTCCTTTTATAGGTGATGGAAAGGGGGAATCCAGCTAAGAAACGCGTTGCAATTGCAAGTGGGAGGAAACTTTCGGTGCATGTGACTTCCAGCTGTCCCAAATTGCTTATTTTTTTAATATTTCCAATAATTCGGTGCTTGGATTTATTCAGGTGGACAAATTCCGAGTGGAAAGGTGCTGTTTTTCCACAAGACCGAGTGAAAGGTTGCTGTTTAGTGTTGGTTGCTAGGCGGTGTGGAGTTGGTACTGGATGGTGTTGGGTTGGTGAGGAGTTGGACGGTTTGTTGGATGGATAATTGGATGGTGTGGTGCTAAGCTGGACGGTGTGGAGAGGAGTTGGTCGGTTGTTGCATGTGGCTGGTGTTGTGGCTTGCTGAGGAGTTGTATGGTTGAGTTGCTAGACGTTGTTCTGAGGGGACGGTGTTAATGGATGAAGCCGGTGTTCAAAGGAGATGGGACGGTGTTACTGAGGAAAGTTGGTCGGTTTTGAGTTGGAGTTGGAGTTGATCTGATGTTATGGTGATCCGGTGTTGTGGTGATCCGGTGTTTGGAGTTGATCCGGTGTTGGCTGTAAAGAATTGGAAGGAGTTGGTATGGTTTAAGGGTTGATCCGGTGTTGAGTTGGTGTGAGTGGATGTGAAGAGAGCTGAGCAAAACAACTCTGATTGAAACATTCAATCGGAACCGATTAGAAAATGATTCACTCAGCACTGTTTGAAGATTGACTTAGAACCGGTTGAAGATGATTCATTCGGGACTGATTGAAGACTCACTCAGGATCGGAATTTATTCAATCGACACCCCAACTGTTTCACTCGGCTATGTCTCTGGAATTGAACCACTCGGAGAGACCTTGCTTGGATTTTCTCAGGAATACACTCGGACACCTTCCTTTACTCATTCAAATGATAAAATCAGACACCTTCACTCGGAAGTCCGAGTTGATTTCCACTCGGAATTTATTTCAGTTGTCAATTAATCCATTCGGGAATCAGAGATGGCTTTGTCTTTCACTCAGAAAATTGGAGCTTGAAAGACTTTAGAATTTGGCTGATAGAAGTTCTTCCATGTCCGAGCCTTGCTTTTCTTGGAAATGCAGCTTTCTGCCCCAACTCACTCGGTAGTCTTCCTTAGAGACTTCTCACTCGGGCTTAGTGTGAAACTTGAGAGTCTGCCCGAGTGTGATTCATTTCCGGTCGGATTTTTCCTTGCTTAATAAGACACTACTCGGAAATGCCTTGTTTCGCTTGAAAATGCCATCTTCTCCAAATGAAACCACTCGAAAACCTTCTTATTCAACAGTTGCTCTTTCAGTGGCTTCTTCTGCTCGGACAATAGTTTTGACCACTCGGGAGTTTTCCAATCGGAGGCAGTTTTGCACAGAAAAACAGTTCAGACTTGTTTCAATCAGCATTTCTTCACTCGGATTATTTGCAATCATAAAACTCCCACTCGGATTCACTTCAATCAATCCTTTCACTCGGAGAATAGCTTTGGACAACATCTATTCAAAGTCAGTCCCTTTTTTTCACTCGGAATGGACGCAGTCGGGGAAGCTTCCACTCGGAATCACCTCCAACTGAGACTTATTCCTTTTCAGCATTGAACCTCCAACAGAGTCAGCCATTTATCACTCGGAATGGCTTTGACAGGGAACTTTCCATTCGGATTCTGCTCCAACAGTGAAGTATTCCACTCGGATTCGCTCCATTCTGAGTCCTACTCGGATTTAGTCATTTATGAGTCAGATTTCAGTATAAAAAGAGGATTTTTTCCATTTTGGCTTGTTTTTCTTGATTCTTTATCATCTGATGGTCATTTTTCTCTTGTTTTTGACCCTTTTATTACCTTAATTTCTGCAAAATAACATACCCAAATAGAATATAGTGGAAAGAAAGCAAAAAACACAAAAAATAAAGGAAATACAGTTCATAATGATTAAAATCCTAAGAAAACTAAATCTATTTTATTGTGTTATAAAGCACTTATCAAAATACCCTAAACCAAAACATTGCTTGTCCTCAAGCAATCACCATATTCACAAGCTAAAATACAGAAAACACTAAGCTTAATAAACTAAGGAATCCAAAATAGAGAAACAGATTTATTCAAATGCCAATTTTATTTTTCTTACGTGAATCAAATTTCAATGTCAAGACTTGAGATACTCTTCTCACAATTTTCACTCAAGTGTTTCAAGGTTTATGTATCTCTCAAATCATCATAGTAAAAAATATTACCATAAGCTTGTTAATAAACCAGAAACTCCACAGTTTAGATGGAAAATATGTCAAAGTCTAAAGGTCTTTCAAAGGTTGTAACGTGGCCTTGGGTTGTATTGTTAAGGTAAGAATTTCAAGAAAAAATGGAATACAAAAGGGCTTTAATAGTCATGAATGATTCAAATTATCATCATAAATTTAACGGAGTAAATTTTTGAACTTTTATGGACTTTTTGGAATTCATTCAATATCATCCTTTTGATTTTCTTTTTTTCTTGCTTTTCTTTGCATTCAATACATATTTTTCTTAAGTCCTTTTTTATTTCTTTGCTCCACTATTTTCCAACTTTTTCACCATTAAGAGAATATTAGTCAATGAAAGGTTTTAAGGAAAAATTTTCACTTTTAGGCTCAAAAGGGGCAACTAGGGGTCAAATTATGTAAAAATTCTGAGGCTTAAGAATAAGACCTAATTGTGCATTTATCATCCTAAGACATATAATCAAAAACCATTTTGAATTGGTTGAAAAATAAGTTCTAGAATATTAATGACTATGAGATCCACTTAATCAAGAAAATATGGGTTTTGAAAATTTGTTTGATAAATAACCCATTTTGGCTCAAGTCTAACCATGGAAAGTCTTTTCAAAGAAAATTTTAATCACATAAGGTTCATTTAGACATTGATTTGGCATTTAAACAATCATATTTTGAAAATTTTTCTCAAAATTTTGGGGTCCTTAGATACATTAGCCTTGTGTTCAAAGTAAATTTATCATGCAATCATGGTAAATTACAAGATTACAAACAAAACAAGGAAAACACACATGCATGAAAAATATAACAATCACACAACGTAAACAAAATAGTTAAGTTTTCTTATCTGCCACCCCAAACCAGAATTTGACATTGTCCTCAATGTTAAAATGGATGATAAAAGGATAAGAAAACTTACCTGTAGTAACCCCAAACCAGGATTTGACATAGTTTTTTTTGTTTTTGTTTTTTTTGTTTTTTTTAAATAAAAATAAAGACATGGGGTTACCTCCCCACAAGTGCTAAGTTTAACGTCTTCAGCCAGACTCTATCCCTCAATCAGATTAGGGCCTAGAAACTTATACCTTAGTATGGAAGGTAAAGATTTAAGTTCAACATTTGGGCTCACCATGAACTCAGTGTCATGTCTCAGTGGTATGTTACCTTCACTGCTTTTTGATGTTCCTGCAAACTTATTCAGAAAAATAGATTCAAGTGGGTCATTAAGAAGAGTTTCATCCTTCACCACTTGGTCAACAATTTCAATTCCATAGCAAACATCATTAAAAGGTTTTTCTAAAACATTCTTTAAGTTAAAATCAACCTTTTGGTCTCCAACAGTTAGAGACAACTTACCATTCTTGACATCGATCACAGTACCTGCAGTTGCTAAAAATGGTCTGCCTAAAATAATAGGAATCAAAGAATCTTCGTCCATTTTAAGCACAACAAAGTCAGCAGGTATAAAAAATTTTCCTATCTTAATAGGAACATCCTCTAAAATTCCTACAGGATATTTGATAGATCTATCAGCCAATTGTAAACACATCCTAGTAGGTTTCAATTCACCCAATCCTAATTTTTCAAAAATAGATAAAGGCATTAAACTAACACTAGCTCCTAAATCACATAATGCCCTATCTATTGTCATGTTACCAATCATACATGGGATAGAGAAACTACCTGGATCCTGAAGCTTAGGTGGTAGCTTCTTTTGAATTAAAGCACTACACTCTTCAGTAAGTGCCACTGTTCCGTCTTCTTCCAGTTTTCTTTTGTTGGACAAAATATCCTTCAAGAACTTTGCATAGATAGGCATTTGCTGCAAAACATCTATGAAGGGAATATTGATATACAATTTCTTTAAAACATCAAGAAACTTACCAAATTGTCTGTCCAACTTTGCTTTAGCCAGGCGCTGAGGAAATGGAATAGGAGATTGATATGGCTTAACCTCTTCTTTCTTTTCTTGTGGTTTTTCTTCCTTATTCATCGGGTGAGATGGAGACTCATCCAATTTCTTTTTCTCTTCAGTCTTACCAACTGGACCATCATATTGAGTACCACTTCTAAGAGTGATAGCCATGGCATGGTTGGAAGGTCCAGCCTCGGGTTTCCCAGGAAATGTTCCCGGCGCTCTTTGAGAGTAGGAGGCTTGTTGGGAAATTTGATTCTCCAATATTTTGTTATGGGTGGCAAGAGAGTCCACCTTTGAATTTAAGTTCTTTATTGCATTGGAGAACTCATCATTCTGCTTTTGTTGAGTAGCTACAAATGTCTCCATTAAGGACTCTAGTTTTGATTTCTGTGGAATGTAGGGTCCTTGTTGAGGGTTGTAGTTACTTTGATTACCTTGGAATTAAGGTGGCCTATTTTGGAAGCCAGGTGGACTTTATGGAGGTCTGTAGTTACCTTGATAGTTTCCACCATAGTTTCCAATAGCATCCACCTGATGCATTTCTTGTTCTTGATTAGGGGTCATTGCTAAATGGCAGTTTGTAGCTCCATGTCCTGAAACACCACAAACTTCACAAACAATATTAGTAGCACCCGTTGACCCTATTTTATCAAGTTTTAATGTTAATGCTTCAACTTTGGCAGAAAGTAGGGAAAGAGCATCAACAGAATACTTACCTGGTGTTTTAGCAGGTAATCCCCTCTTAGAGTTCCACTGGTGAGTGTTTTGAGCTATTTCCTCAATCAGGTTCTCAGCTTCATCAACATTTTTACTCATGAAGGCTCCTCCAGCTGTAGCATCTAAAGAGATCTTTTGTGTGGAAGTTAATCCATTATAGAAAATATGGATTGTCAACCACCTCTCTATCCCATGGTGAGGACATTCTCTTAGCAACTCCCTGTATCTTTCCCAGGCTTCATATAAGGATTCATCATCTTTTTGTGCAAAATTTATGATTTGTTTTCTCAGCACATCAGTCTTGTTCCTTGGGTACCATTTATTGATAAAAGCACTGGACAATTGTTCCCAAGTCGTGATGGATCCTTCAGGAAGAGAGTATAACCACGCCCTCGCTTTATCTCTTAAAGAGAAAGGGAAAAGTCTTAAGCGAATGGCATCATTGGTGGCTCCGTTCATTTTCAGGGTGTCACAGTATTCAAGAAAGATTTGAAGATAAAGATTTGGATCTTCAGAGGGTAATCCTCCGAATTGGTTTTGTTGAACCATTGAGAGTAGTGAAGGCTTCAATTCAAAATTGTTAGCCTCCACTGTGGGTCTGAGGATGCTAGATCCTCTTCCATTTGTACTGGGAGCGGCAAAATCTCTTAAGGGTCTATGTTGGTCTGCCATTTGTTTTTCTTTTTCTTCTTTTTGTTGTTTTTGTTGTTTTCTCAAAGCTCTAAGGGTACGTTCTATCTCAGGGTCAAATCCTAAGTTTAGATCGACACTACGGCTTCGTCGCATAAATAGAAAATAAATGACAATTAAAACAATTACAAAAATAAAACAACAACAGATACACAGAATATAGAACAAAATACAAAATTACAAATAAAATAAAAATAAAAATAAAAATAACAATAAAAATATTAACAAGTATGATCTAATCGAATTTCAATATTGCCGATATTCGGGGGACAACAGTCCCCGGCAACGGCGCCAAAAACTTGACAGGGCCCGCAAGCGCACGGGTTATGTTGCGTAATATAAAAGATTATCGTTCTCCACAGGGACTGTCTTCAAAGTACCGGCATATTAAAATTTAATTATCCACACAATTGATTTTTAATGTTTTTGTAAAATAAAACACAATTTAAAAATCTAAATTTAGAAACAAAATTTACTTGATACTTAAAAAAGATCAGAGTTGAGAGTTATCTTGGGATTTCGGGGGATTAAGACTCTATTTTATGTTAATGAATTTTAACTTTTCATAAATAAGAATCGAATTAAGTTTTCCAAGGTGAATTTTCCAAAAGCTAATTAATATGTTCCTCTCAGAATCCTATTAATGTACCTAACCTATGGAAAGCGCTGCTTAATCCTCAGAAAGGCCCATTATCGTTTTATGAAAATCCCTTTTATTTCCTCAAAAGAATTTTGATTACTTTCACGGTTTTACCAAGGTCACAAAAAGCATCTCAAAAATCTTAGGTTTAGTTCAAAGCTTTCCGGTAAAAATAAATCTCTCGATTCTATTTATTACCTAAACTTACTAATATACCCACAAGTACACAGTTTTATCATTTAGGTTCTTGTTAGGAATCACTAAAAGAATTGAGCATAATCGAACTAAATGAAAAACAGAAATTTATTTAATTCCAAGTCAAAATAATATTAACAATAATATATTATCATACCCCTTTCATCCCAAGATAATTAATTTAGTTACTCATGAAATAATTCAAATTCATATAAATGATGGAAAAATAAAACATACAAGTCATGGTAAAAATAAAGACTTACGGGTTTCTCTAAAAGCTCAGAATAATTTTACCACTGTATTTCCTTGTTGCAATAATTTCTCCACCAATTACAAATTGGAAGTTCACTTTTACAGCCCTCACAACTCTTACAAAATAAAAGAAAGAAAAGAAAATAAAAAGAAAGAGAAGAAAAACGAACAGAGAAAGAAAAAGGGAAAAAGAAGAAAACTAAAGAGAAAAAAAGAGAAAGGAACGAAGAGAAAGGATGGGAATTCACTGATGGATCGGATGTTGGATGCTTGTAACTTCTTCTCCTTTTATAGGCAATGGAAATGGGGAATCCAACTAAGAAACGCGTTGCAATTGCAAGTGGGAGGAAACTTTCGGTGCATGTGACTTCCAGCTGTCCCAAATTGCTTATTTTTTTAATATTTCCAATAATTCGGTGCTTGGATTTATTCAGGTGGACAAATTCTTAGTGGAAAAGTGCTATTTTTCCACAAGACTGAGTGAAAGCTTGCTGTTTGGTGTTGGTTGCTAGGCGGTGTGGAGTTGGTACTGGATGGTGTTGGGTTGGTGAGGAGTTGGACGGTTTGTTGGATGGAGAATTGGACGGTGTGGTGCTAAGCTGGACGGTGTGGAGAGGAGTTGGTCAGTTGTTGCATGTGGCTGGTGTTGTGGCTTGCTGAGGAGTTGTATGGTTGAGTTGCTAGATGTTGTTCAGAGGGGACGGTGTTAATGGATGGAGCCAGTGTTCAAAGGAGATGGGACGGTGTTACTGAGGAGAGTTGGTCGATTTTGAGTTAGAGTTGGAGTTGATCTGATGTTATGGTGATCCGGTGTTGTGGTGATCTGGTGTTTGGAGTTGATCCGGTATTGGCTGTGAAGAATTGGAAGGAGTTGGTATGGTTTGAGGGTTGATCCGGTGTTGAGTTGGTGTGAGTGGATGTGAAGAGAGCTGAGCAAAACAACTCTGATTGAAACATTCAATCGGAAACGATTAGAAAATGATTCACTCGGCACTGATTGAAGATTGACTCGGAACCGATTGAAGATGATTCATTCGGGACTGATTGAAGACTCACTCAGGATCAGAATTTATTCAATCGACACCCAAACTGTTTCACTCGGCTATGTCTCTGGAATTGAACCACTCGGAGAGACCTTGCTCGGATTTTCTCAGGAATACACTAGGACACCTTCCTTTACTCATTCAAATGATAAAATCAGACACCTTCACTCGGAAGTCCGAGTTGATTTCCACTCGGAATTTATTTCAGTTGTCAATTAATCCATTCGGGAATCAGAGATAGCTTTGTCTTTCACTCAGAAAATTGGAGCTTGAAAGACTTTGGAATTTGGCTGATAGAAGTTCTTCCATGTCCGAGCCTTGCTTTGCTCAAAAATGCATCTTTCTGCCCCAACTCACTCGGTAGTCTTCCTTGGAGACTTCTCACTCGGGCTTAGTGTGAAACTTGAGAGTCTGCCCGAGTGTGATTCATTTCTGATCAGATTTTTCCTTGCTTAATAAGACACTACTCAGAAATGCCTTGTTCCGCTTGAGAATGCCATCTTCTCCGAATGAAACCACTCAGAAACCTCCTTATTCAACAGTTGCTCTTTCAGTGGCTTCTTCTGCTCGGACAACAGTTTTGACCACTCGGGAGTTTTCTAATCGGAGGCAGTTTTGCATAGAAAAACAGTTCAGACTTGTTTCAATCAGCATTTCTTCACTTGGATTATTTGCAATCAGAAAACTCCCACTCGGATTCATTTCAATCAGCAATCCTTTCACTCAGAGAATAGCTTTGGACAACATCTATTCAAAGTCAGTCCCCTTTTTTCACTCGGAATGGAAGCAGTCGGGGAAGCTTCCAGTCGGAATCACCTCCAACCGAGACTTATTCCTTTTCAGCATTGAACCTCCAACAGAGTCAGCCATTTATCACTCGGAATGGCTTTGACAGGGAACTTTCCACTCGGATTCTGCTCCAACAGTGAAGTATTCCACTCGGATTTAGTCATTTATGAGTCAGATTTCAGTATAAAAAGAGGATTTTTTCCATTTTGGCTTGTTTTTCTTGATTCTTTATCATCCGATGGTCATTTTTCTCTTGTTTTTGACCCTTTTATTACCTTAATTTCTTCAAAATAACATACCCAAGTAGAATATAGTGGAAAGAAAGCAAAAATCACAAAAAATAAAGGAAATACAGTGCATAATGATTAAAATCCTAAGCAAACTAAATCTATTTTATTGTGTTATAAAGCACTTATCAACATTGCTCAAAAAAAGTCCGATTTAAGTAAACTTAGATTTTTGTACTACCAATCAGACCTCACACTTTTGAAGCAACAAAAACTTGTTCTTCAGGCTCACATCTAACAACGATCAAAATCCATTTTGATGACAAGCCATGTGCATATCAAAGAAAACTGCTCTTATCATCAAAATAAGAAAGGAGACAAAACAGTCAAAAGAAGAAAAAAGACAAATAGTGAAGCAGCCCAAGCTCTCTTAGGAAGAAACCAATGTAACTACTCTGCGTAATTTAGAAAAGTTGTTGTGTTAGGAAGTTGCAAAAGGTCAATCATGTAACACCCTAAATTTTAAAATAAAGGATTAATTAAGGAAATAATTATTAAGTAGTTGTATGTGAGTTAATTAATGTCCCAAAATGTTGGAAATAATTAAATTAATATTTTTGGGGACTACTCATGATTTATTAGAGCCGAATAAGCTGAAATTAAGCCCGATTGGAATATGGGTGCCGGATCAAGTATCTCCGATTAGGACGATATTGGTTAGGGATGTTAAGAATATTATTAGGAGTCTGAATACATATTCGAAATAATTTTTAGATAGAGTATTGATCCCAAACAAAGATCTTGTTTATCATAAAACGATGAACTTTTAATAAGAGGGTTAAAATTAAAATAAAAAACCCATATTTCCTCCTTACATTTCTGTGTAGTTGCTAGACCCTTTTTGGCAAATACTTTGCTTCTTCTTCTTCTTCTTCTTCTTCTTCTTCTTCTTCTTCTTCTCTATTCTCCTTCTCCATTTCTTCTCTTTTTCTCTCCTAAAACCCTAACAAAGGTGGTGGCCCCTTCTTCCTTCTCTATTTTCGATCTTGTGGGAGCTTGAAGAAGACTTGGAGCTTGAAGTTCCTTCTCTCTTCTTTTTCTAATTTCGTTGGGTACTCTCTCTCTCTTGAATATTCTCTCTTTTCTTCTCTTGGTATAATTCTTGCTATTTCTCAAGAGTATGAACCCTTGGTTATGAGTTTTTGTTATTAAGAGAGCGTTTAATGTATGTGGAGTGTTTAATGGAAGCATTTAATGCATGAACCCAAGGGTGGGTGTCATAAATGTAAGCTTTGACGATATTAAATGAGGAAGATGAGTTTATGGTTGGAAGGAGATAAGGATTAATGATGCATTTATGAATGTGATTGGGTTTTGGTGAAAACCCTAACCCTAAGATTTGGGGAAAATGGCAAATGTGATTGGGACAATATATTTGAGAGGAAATATATAATATTAAGAATATGAATGTTGGTAAATGAATAAATTTTAGGAATGTTGGGCTATGGTTGTTTGTAGCCTTAGATATAATGAATAGGGTTTAATGGGAAGGAATTTCCAAAGCCTAACAAATAGAGAAAATGGTGCCTATGGCATGTTTTATTCATGTCATGAAATTGTATATGCAAGAAAGTTATAATTAGTGTCTTAAATGATTAATTTATGTGGATTTCCTATATGTTGATGTAGGATCCATTTCGAACGACAAGGTGGGAACGTCGTATCGCTCAGAATTCTTCTCTTAAGGTAGGAGAGGAGTTCTTGGAAATTTGTATTGTGTATATGATGTTGGTGATAATGTTTGGCAACATGCATTGTGTAATTAGAATAGATATAGTGTGCTATATGGTGATGTGTATTGTTTGGCAAGTGTAAGCCTTGAATATGATGAGTGTGTTATATCCACCATGAATGTGAAACGAGTATAATTGATGTGTATTTGAGATGGGGTGTGAATGAATAGCATGCCATGAATAATAATGAAAATTGATAATTAGGGTTAATGATGAATACCTTTGTATACAAAACTCAAAAAACAAAGATTAAATTCAACAATGATAAAACCACTAAGGATGGTGAAGTGGTGTTGGTGATGATAATGATGTGATGATGTTTGATGAGTGGCATGTATAGGATGGATAGAGTGAGAAATGCATCTGATTGACATTTGCATCCATGGCATACTGCATAGCCACCGTTGTTGGAACATTAGGGGAGTTCCCTCAGCTGACCCAGTGGGAGGGTGGCTTAGTGCACGAGCAAATGTTATTTTTCCCCTGTGAATCAGTGTGTAAGTCACGAAGCCGTCCATGTATTGCTACTGGGAGCTACATGTGGCCGACCCTTATGGGGGGTGGCTCTTGATGAGCAAGTGACCCTGGTGGTCCATGGGATCACAGCTATCATGATATGAGACATGGCCAGCCCATAACACCATATATTGATTATGTTGTTTACCGCGGTCATGACGAAAATGACCGGTGTTGCAACTGGGCGATGCGGTTTGGTACCAGTAAAAGATTGGTCAAATGCATATAATTTGATGATAAGTGTACACATTTTACTACTACAGTAGGGGTATAGTTAGATGAATCATACTTGAATCCCATAATTGGTGTTTATTTCCCATAGTCAGATCTGCAATTGTTGAAATAATCTATTATGCATATGCATTAGCTTAAGAGTATTTGCATATAGCTAAGAAGTATACCAAAGGTGATAAAATGTGATGATGGTTGTATTGTGGATGAGAGCATGTATTAAGACAACATAAAAGAATGTTGATACCAAATGATAAAATGAGTAAAACTATGAGGTGTAGTAGCCTAAATTATTGAAAGACTTGATTATGTGTATGCTTGTATACCTTGCCTAATCTATAATGTTGTTTGTGATATACGTATGATAGTATCATGATGATGAATGAGATGGTGAATGATAGGTGTATGCAAAGTATACATGTTTTGATGCATATGTACATAATCATATGGTATTCATATTCATTCTTTTGGAATATATGACTCACTCTCCCATGTTGTCCACTTTTTAGGCTTATGATGCAGGGCACTCATGGGTGGAGTGAATATTTTAAAGTATATTTTGATGAAGAAGGTAAATAGGTGTATAAGAAGCGCCTTGGCTGGTAAATCTAGATTTTTAAGCATATAGTGTACTTGTCTACTTAGTGTCCATTTGGTTTCTAGTTGGGGAAACGGAGTTGGGAAAATAGAGAAATTTAAGGGTTGATATTAATCCTTCACGTTGTTCGAGATAGTCAAAACTCCGTTTGACTATAGGATGTATTTTTGGGGTTAGTCAAACCTTTGACCGACCAAAGTCTGTATCCAAACAAACACTTATTTTGCTATCTAGATTGTAGTTTGATGATTTTGAGGGTCATGTAGGAAAATTGGACCTTGGTGTATATGGCCAATTTTCATTAATGACCCAAGTGATATAAGATAATGAATTATGATGCTTGTGGATGAGAAATACTATGAATGAATGATGTATTTCTCAACTTGTAGTATTTCATGAAGTTTATATAAAAATGATTTAAATCTTATGCATTGAATGAATGGTAATTGATTTTGAAGTGTATAAACGATTGGATGAACTTTTGAATGCATGATTGAATATATCTAGTGCATTAGCATAAATTAAAATGGCAAGAAATGAGATTTGGTATCCTAAGTTGTGTGAAACTTTGTATGTTTTTTGCTGTTTCTGCATAACTCGCTCGAGCGAGTGTGAATCTCGCTCAAGCGAGATCTTTCTGTAACAGTGGGGTGGTCTCTGGCCCAATTTCGCTCAAGCGAGTATCAATCTCGCTCAAGCAAGATTCTTGAGAATCAGAGGTGTGGCTTGTAACACCCTCGGTTAGATAAGACAACCCTTCTATAGGATCATCCTATTTAACTAAGAGTGTTAACAGTTTTCATAAAAAGTGAATATATTTTTTTTTTAAATAAAAAGATGGCAGATCAGTGGAAGCAAATAGTGGATATATCATATAGTCATTCACAAACTTACAAATAATTGTACTCGTAACAGAATGGGGCACGTAGGCACCCTTAAATATTATACAGTCATCCAGTGTCTTATTATCATTAATAAATATTCAATCTATATAAATTCTATCTTTAACGATCGTTCTTAGTGGGTTCAGCATATTGCTGTTCTTCATACTCGGGTTCTTGATTTCCTAATTCCTCTGAAAATTGTCAACAGTAAGGGTGAGTATAACCCAAGACCCTGAAGGTTAACCGGTGCGGACAAAATCCAGTTAACAGATAATATCACAAAAATCACACAATTAACATATTCATCATGATAACAATCAAATATACTGTCATGGAATGCATGAGATTAGTTTATTATGATTTATCTTTGGTTAAGTCTCATGATGCATGTGGGCCCAATAAATCAATTCATCTTCATCTCATTCTTTGGAATTTCTCCATTCCATTCTAGAGCGATCAGGGTCCGCCCAAGCTCCTATTTTCATAAGGTACAAATGAACTCATTGGTTCTCATCATTGATTTATATATTTTTAGGACTTGGATCCCTGCGATCATAGTTACACTCCGTCATTTAGTCAAAGTACACTAGAATTGCATCGTCTCACCCGGCTATCAGGCGTGACTCTGATGCCATTGGGTTTCTGTTCCAGTTGTACTCCCAAGATTCTTCATAGAGATCGAACGTGAGTGTCCTCCACTGTACCAAGTGTATGCTCTAGATATTTTTCTCCTTCAAAAATATTTTCATGATGCGAAATGCATTTCTTTTATCATTTGATTCCTTGGGTATCTATGTGTTTCCAGTCTCATCATATTATTCTCAAGCTCTTGGATCCCATCATTCAAATGTTGTAAGTCATTCATTCTTATTCTAGAAAATATCTCGATTATATCTTGACTAAAATTATACTTTGTATCAAGAGTAAAATAATATTTTCCTTATTTAATTACTCATAATTAAAATAATAATATCAATAACAATAATACTAGTTAATAATAATAATAAGATTCATAATAAGAAGAATAATAATAAGAAATATAGTAATAATAATTGTAACATTCCCAAAATAATTTAAAAAAGAATTAAAGAAGAGTTTTTGAATGAAAATCCGAGTGAAATATGTTAAAAACAGGTTTTCCGAGTAAAAAGAGTTTGATTCTAAGTGTAATAAATAGAATTTCGAGTGAAATTATTAAGATTCCGAGTGAAATATAGCTTAGAGGAGTTTCTGAGTAGACTGAATGTGAATCGTTTGAACCTCGCCCTTAACCTTAAGGCTATGCCATCCTAAGGTGCTGCTAGATGGAAGGATCTTATCAACGTCCATAAATGATAAATCATAGCATAGATCAAACTGCCGAATCAGAAAAATTAGGTACTATCATATAGCTTTGTATCGGCTAAGTTCACGAATTAGAGATAAGCGGACTCGAACCGCTGACATCCGCCACAGGGTAAACCACCGCCTCTCAGGCCTCAACTGATTCTACCATAGAGGCCAACGATAGACAATAACTCCCCCCCGAACACAGCTTACAACTTTCATCGTACTGTGCTCTCCAAAGAGCAACTCTTCTCAAAATCTCAAAAGGTACTGAGTTGGAATCCCATTCTAATTAAGGATTGGAATAACCATGATTCCGAGTGATATCAAACTGAATGGAATTTTCTAAGAGGAATTAAGATGTTTTCCGAGTAATCTACATATAATTCCGAGTGAAATCCGACTGGAAAGATGTGTTCTGAGTGAAAAATCGTTCTGTCTGAATAGAATACATTCGAGTAAAGTAAATCCGAGTGAAATGGACACATTTCCGAGTGAAATGATTCCGAATGAGTTGTTTCCGAGAGATGTGGAAGTACCTCTCGGATTGATGTTTCTGGTTAAGTAGATTTCCGAGTGAAGTATATCTAGTGAATGGTTTACCGAGGAAAGGGTCTCGGTGATATTTCCAAATGAAACATTTCGAGTAGGTCTTTTTCCAGGATTGGGTTTCTGACTGAGGAAATCTAAGTCCGATTGGATATGTTTCTGAGTGTATAATTCTGACAAGACTAATTATCCAAGTGATGAATGGCCCGATCATGATATGTGAAGTTGTTCAGCAGTTCTGATTGTATTTTAGTGGAAGGTTTGGTCGGTTTATAAGAATACTGAGTGAAATTATGTCAGCGTGGATAGTTTACCGAGTTAAATTATGTATTTTTGTGTTTCAAAAGATCCGGTCGGTTATTATGAATCAGATATTCAATTAAAAAAATCTGTTTGCAATATTTTGGATGTAAAACCAATCGGATTAATATAAAACGGGTTGAATTAATGTAAGTTTACCAAGTGAAATAATCCTGATTCTGAGTGGAATCAGGCTGAGGAGGTTTCTGAGTGAAATAACTATATATTCTGAGTGAAATTACTGAAAAGAGTTTTCTGAGTGAAAATAACTATATTTTCCGAGTTAAAGGTTCTGTCTCAATGATCTGGTCGGTTTATTATAAAACATGAGTGAAATTATGTATTTTTCAATGATCCGGTCGGTTTATACAAGACCGAGCTTGTTATTCACTGAATCCGACTTCTGTTCTATATTTCCTCACTGGAGTTCACATGGACACCCAGGATTCTTAGTATCTTTACAATTCAACAACAATCATATCCTTCGAAATTCAATATTTATCATATCATTCAATCATCATGATTAACAAAACTCAACACAATAAATCAATCATACACATAAAATATATAAAACAAATATATAACGATTTAAAGCGTGTTAATTCAGACAATTCCCGAACCTGCCCAGGAAAAGTGAGGACCAAAGGTACCCCAACTCTTCTTAACACTCAGTTTTCCCCAGAATACCCGAGAATATACCCACTTACCTTAATGGAAGTCCTTTGATTAGTAGAGAGTGTCCTCCTTGTTCCAGCTCACAGCGAATAGGAAGGAAAACGGAAGAGAAAGGCCTTTGAATGTATAGAAGAATAAGAAAGAGTGTGTATTTTGCTAAGTTCTCTTGGGTCTGAAAGTTTCAGACTTGGAATGAGTTCTGCTGTCAATTTAATAATGAAAAAGGACAAGTGGGGGACAGCTTTTTATGAGTGGGCTGCTAGTGGGCTGTTAGTGGAGATAATGGAGATTTAAATAAGGAGGTAGGCTATCTTAGTGCCCATTTCTGGCCACCTACAAGCTATAGGGCGCATGATTGGATTAGATAAATTAAAATAGGCACTAAAAGACAAAATTAGAGTCAACACGTCAATTCTGACACTGAATACCGAGTGGAATTCCACTCGGTCAGCCTCTAAGCGGACTGGAATTCTACTTCCGAGTCCAGCTGAGGAGAACTCAGTAATTTCTACTGTTTCCTTTCTTTGGAGGGACTTAATCCGGTCTGATTCAAACCGATTCAAAGTCTCTCAGATTCCCACTCGGTTAAGTCATCCTAAAACTGTGTCTACTCTTAGCCAGTCTCACTCAGTAAAACTCGTCCACTCACTCGGAACCTCATTTCAGGATTGACATATTACCTGGTTAACTTTCACTCGGCATTTATTCTAAACTCTTTCTCTTCCACTCGAGTGATCTACCCAGCACAAGGTCTTCCACTCGGTGAAGTTGTTCCCAAGTTCTTCTGGACAACCATACGAATCTCCTCAATCAGTATCTACTCACTCGGAGTTATACTCAATTCTGTGTTAATTCTTCTCGGAATCCTCTTGAGCCTTTCATCACTCGGATAAAGGAAACATGCTAAGGTTTGACTCGGAAATGAGTCACTCAAGGTTGTTTGGATTCGGGATTTCTCCCAGAAGTGGTTCTCTTGAACACACTTCTCTCCACACCAAGATTTCACTCGGTAGTATCCCTCTTGGTCATGTTTTACTCGGAAAACGTAACCTTACACTCGGAATTTCATTCCTTCACTTGGAATTTCATTCCTTCACTCAGAATTTCTCTCTTTCACTCGGAACATAGCCCTTTTTCACTCGGAATTTGCATAATACCATTAATGGTCTATATAATTTCCATAATTATACACAAAAATGATATTTCTGAGATATCACATACCATCTGTAGGGTATTTATTCACTTATTCTTACTTACAAACCTTTCCATAATTCAAAATTACAAGGTTAAAACTGTTTCTAAAAACAGGGATGTTACATGGCTACTGGTCATATTTCACTCAGGCGGGTAAGGCCTCGCGCGAGCAAGAGCGAGGTGTAAAGCTATTGGGCCATTTTTGCTTGGGCGAATGGTCAGTACTTGGAAGCTCGCTCAAGCGAGGGGAAATGGGAATTAATTCTGGATGAATTTTGCTTAAGCGGGTCTGGCCTCGCTCGAGCGAAATGTGGGAAGTGAGGTTCTGTAACATCCCAAAAATTTCAATCTCATGTATAATCATTTTTTTAATATAGACTATTAATGATATTGTCCAGTTATATTAACTTTCTACATAAGTTTGGCTGTGAATCGAAGCTTCTTTTGATACGTTCAAATAGTTTCATTTAGTATTAACCTCTAGTAGCGCTCTGATTGGGACATTACCAAGTAAAATATTAGTGAGCAAGAAATTTTTGAGTGAATCATGTCAAAAATAAGAAATTCCGAGTGAAGAAAGGTTCTGTTTCTGAGTGAGGTATTACCGAGAGAAATTCCGAGTGAAGAAAGGTTCTGTTTCCGAGTGAGGTATTACCGAGAGAAATTCTGAGTGAAGAAAGGTTATGTTTCTGAGTGAGGTATGACCAAGAGAACTTCCGAGTGAAGGAAGGTTACATTTCCGAGTGAAACGTCTCCGAATGACTCGTTTCTGAATGAAACGTCTCCGAGTGGAACGTTTCCGAGAAAAGTACTTCCGAACGACGAAAAGCTTTGATTTTGAATGAATAATTCTCGGACTTAGATATTCCGAGTAGTGAATTTCTGAGTATGGTATCTCCAAGTTGAGCAACTTTCCCAAATGGGATGTCTCTAAGTGCAACATTTCCGTGTGGGATGGCACTGAGTGAGATAACACCAAGTGAGAACTTTCCGATTCCCGTGTGACATGTCACCGATTGAGATTACCGAGTGAGTCATTTCCAGGGAGAGTACATCTGGACAGAGAGACTATAACTTCGAGTGAGTAATATTTCCGAGTGAAGATTTCCCGACAAAGGAAATATCCGAGTGTTGAACCCCTTCATTCTATTCTTGCTTGGGTGTCTTAAAGTTGCTGAGAGCTTGTGCTCGGGTCCGTCTTCGAGGTTGCCTTCGACTCCGAGTGATATTCTCAAGAGAAAGATTTCCGAGTGATGCAACTCTGAATGACCTCTCAGTTTTAAGATTTCCGAGTGACATAACTCCGAATGATCTCCTTGTTGTAATAGTTCCGAGTGACGCACTTCCGAGAGAAATAGTTCGAGTGAAGACTGACTGACTAACTTTGAAAGAACACTTTCGGGAAGAGATATCCAAGTGAGACATTTCTGAATAAGGTGTCCCAGGTGAGACATTTTCGAATGAGTCATTTTCCGAGGAAAAAAAGGCTATATTCGAGTGTTTCAAGCAGAAACATGTCCGAGCAAATTCCCTTCCGAGTGGAGCAGTTCTGAACGAAGAGACTCTGATGAATTCTTCTCGGAATGACCCGGTATTGGTCCAGTCGGCAAATATACTAACCCGGTAGTGGTCCAGTCGGTAAATATACTGACCCGGTAATGGTCCAGTCGGTAAATATTCCTAAAAATACCGAACCAGTGTCAGAATTAATATTTTACTCTAATCATATCATCTTGTGCATATTTTAATATATTTACTTCAATCATACAAAGCTCCAGTAGGTAGGCGGCGGAAATGGTCAATAATACAGCTCATTTCCTTATCTAAAACCTCCTTTATCACCGTAATTAATGCACTACAGTCCAATTACGAAAAAGCTTGTCTTCCCACTTGTCTTTTTCATTATTAAATCGACACTACAGCTCGTTCAATCTCAGAACAAACAAAATTTAGTAAAGACTCTCTCTCATTTCCTTTTCTCCGTCAAGTTATTTTGATCTGAAGCTAGGATAGTAAGAAGAGAATGTTTTTCAACCAATCTAAGACCCTTCATCAAGGTAAGAGGGGATAGGGTTGTGAATAAATATGGAATGGGTAGAATTGTATGCTATTCTAGGATTCCAGATTTATTTTCGTAACTTGTTGCTCAATTTTAAAGCCGAAAACGTATGAATTTGATTCTGACTTCTTCATCGAAGTTGTAGAACTTTTTGTTATGTGAATTTTGAGACTTGAACCAACTAATTTGGATATGTGTAGAATGAGTTATAGCCAAAATACTACAGCATGTCTGTTTGGAATATGTATCTTCTATTTTGTGTAAATATTAATATTCTGGGAATTATACATACATATTTAGACTTTGATGTCTTCACAAAAGTTGTATATATTTATGTTGTGGATCTTTAAAAAGTGGTTTGAAGTTAAAAGGATATTTGTAGCTATAATTATGCCTAAAATACAGAAGTATGTTCATGCTGAAAATCTGCTAACATGAATTACGAATTGTATTTTTAAAACTGGGAATTTTGTAATGAGAATTAGTGTTTAGTGTCTTCATAAAAGTTTTATATATTTGTGTTATGAGTAATTTAGAACTGGTCCCATGCCAAAATTATTTTTGTAGCTCCAGAAACGTTGAAAATACCAACATATGTACGTTTTGTTACTTTCTTTGAGATGGTTTAGTATACTGTGATTATGTGATGTTTTTGTTTGGAATTTGAAATTATGGTCTTCATGAAAGTTGTAGATAATTTTGTTATGGAACTACAGAAAGTGGAATTACTTAAAAAGGATTTGATTTTCTCACGTTATGGTCGTTTTAATAACGTATGTTGCTGTTGTAAAATTCTGAAACTTACCTATAATGGTTATTATGGATGTTAATGATATTTTCCACGTGAGTAATGATTTATTTATGAATCATGGAGGGATTATTGATTATTATGAATGTTATTGAGTGTTCTATGAATGCCATACAGTATGTATATCTTTGTGATGAATAAGTATGAATGATTAAATTAATGTATACATGAATGCCTTGTGGTTTATTAAATATGTTGTTGAACTGTAAATCTATGATTTTGAGAATTTATATATGTGATGTGTCCCTTGAGGACTTGTGGTTTTCCAAGTGATTATGGAAATATTGATATCATGGTATGTTAAATCGATAAAGAGAATTAAAGGCATTCATATATCATAAGCATTGGACACACCATAGAATTTAGGGGTTCCATGATTGCCTACCCTGGTGGGGGGTTACTCTATGATGAGTTAAAGCCCTATTTTCACAGGAGCCATGAAGGTGTAGGGATTCATGGTTATGCTAACTCCTACTTATGTACTTCGGTACTTGAGGGCCATGAAGGTGTAGGGATTCATGGTTATGCTAATTCCTACTTGTGTACTTTGGTACTTGAGGACCATGAAGGTGTAGGGATTCATGGTTATGCTAATTCCTACTTGTGTCTCTATGAGACTTTTTATTGCAGTATTCCCACTAAATCAAAATGGATCCAGCATGACATCATTTGACTAAATTAAAGATTATTATATGTAAATGACCTTGTTTGGCATATTTATCATATCATTATGGTTTGTTGATTGTGTTTGTGCAATTTTACTTATTTTATATTTATTCTATATTCTGTCTCACTCTTACATTATTTTTACAGTGCATGCTACACAGAATGATGAGTGATGCAATTAATGAAGCTTTTAAGATTTATTGCTTGGACTTTGACTTCATTTGAATTTAATGGGTTGTAATAATATCATGTATCATGTACTGTAATATTCTCTATCATTTCCGCTATATAAATGTTTTATGTTTTAATTGTCCACGACTAGTATGCATGATAATATTTTGCATTTAACAATTTTTACGTGACCTTAGAATTTAAATCACAAATTTCAAAATGATTCTTTAAACGTGAAAAATTTATTTGGGAAAATTTTTGGACGTCACACTGGTGGTATCAGAGCATTTTCAAAAATTCAGGGCCAATTGCTATGACAAGTATTGTTTCCTTGATATGCTACATGAATTGTTTGATTACTTGCTTGATAATATGTTAAGTGTGTGTTGTATGACTTGTTGCTTAACTGATAAATTGTAAAATACTTATAGTTATATTATAATATTGTAATTATATATGATATACTTTCCCTTAGAATTAGTATAAACCAAACTACGAATGTAGGATGGTAAGAAACAATAAAGACGCTATGGCAGCCGCTTTCAACCGCTTGGCTGAGGCCATAGAGAGGCAAAATCAACCAAGAAGTGCTGGAGGACTTCACGGATTAGATCACTTCTTAAAAAGGAAGCCATCACAGTTTAAAGGAGGCTATAATCCACAGGTAGCATACCTATGGATTAAGGAAATGGAACGCATCTTCCGAGTCTTGCCCTGCATAGAATTCAAAAAGGTGGAGTATGCCACCTACATGATGATTGAGGAAGCAGAAAACTGGTGGATCCATGCTAGAATTTGTATGACTGAGACTGACAGACCTTTGGACTGGGTCAACTTCAGAGATTGTTTTCTGGAGAAATATTTTCCAGCAAGTGTGAAGAGCCGAAAGGAGCTGGAATTCATGGAGCTGAAACAAGGCTCAATGTCTGTTGGTGAGTATGCTGCTAAATTTGAAGAGTTATCCCTCTTTTACCCTCCTTTCCAACAGGCAGGTGCTAAAGCCTTAAAGTGTGTCAAGTTCGAGAATGGTTTAAATCCTGAAATCAAAGAGGCTATCGGTTATTAAGAAATTCGGAGTTTCCCCATCTTGATCAATAAATGCTGAATTTTTGAAGAAAACCACCAAGCCAGATTAGCACAAGAGAAGATTAATAGACAACTGAGACCTCAATCAGTTGCTTTCAAAAGGAAAGGATCGTTCTATCCAAATCGTTTCAATGGAGGATCATCATCATCTTCCCAGAGACGCAACAATCATATGAATATAAGGTGTCATAATTGCAGAGGTAATCACCATATACGTGATTGCAATAGACGCCTAGAAGACGTCACTTGCTTTCGATGTAATCAGAAAGGTTACATCAGTCCAAATTGTCCATAGAACCGTCAAAATAACAACAATAACACTTTGAATAATCAAAGAGGTTCTAGTTATCAGGGAGGCCGTGCAGGAAACACGCATGCTGTTCAACCTCCAAGACAGAATAGGGAGTCAACAGACCAGAGATTACAACCAGCAACAGGAAGAGTCTTTGCCATCAGCGGTTCAGAGGCAGATCAAGCAGACGACCTTGTGCAAAGTAAGTATGAGATCAATGGTACCATTTTATCTGTGTTGTTTGATTCTGGTGCTACACATTCTTTTATTGGAACTCGCTCAAGCGATTGGGGCATCCGCTCGAGCGAGATGCCCCTGATCCCTCAAAATGCTTTTGTTTCAATTATTTTGGCTTTTCCCTTACATCAAGGTTTCTTCTTACATCATCTTATTAATATTTTTATCATATTATACATCGTTAAACCTCATGATTTCTAGTTTCTTGAAAACCCAATCATGCCACATCAATTCAAAATATATTTCTGTTGTTTCTAATAGAGAGATCATCATGAAATGTTTTCAACTCACCTTCTCATATCTTCATATATGAGATAGGTTTTTCATAGATCCAAGGTATTGAATTAAAGCATCACCACTTTATTTCTTTGTCTAATAATGATTTATAAAACGTAAAAAATTTACCCCTATTTTTATGGCATCTCAAATCATATACGCTCTATGTGCTTTAGTAGAAAGAAGAAAGCCAACAAAAGGTCTTTATGCTCTAAAAATCTCAAGGAATTCTATTTTAGTGCATACTTTAAGGTTCCTTCACACCAGACCTTTTGTCCTCTCATCATATTCTTAAGGTCTGATGCCTACAATATCTAAAGCCTCTCCAATCGATCTACAATGCCTATGATTCTTTATTAGATTTCCAAACGATCACTTTTGAGTGATCTATAAATATGAAGATATTGAAAAATTAAAGAGAGAACTCCTAAGACATCTAAAGAAATTCTTGCAACCTGTTCATAAAGGTCTCCCTTTACTCTTAGTTTTAAGAAAAGACCTTCTTCGTAGTTCTACATCTAGCAGACCTTGGTCTTTTGCTTTCTTACTTAGTGTATTTGTTCATAACTTGTATTTGTGGAAAAGTCTAGTAAGTTGTCAGTCTTTAGTTTCTATTGAGAAATACTTATGACCTGAGAGACTTTGGAAAGAATACTTGGGTTTAAGACAAGAATGGCTTGTTGAAATAATACTTAGGTTTAAGTCAAAAGTTGTTGGAGTCAAGAGTACTTATGGCATAGTCTGGTGCTGAAATTATAAAAGGGGTTTTCACAATAGTGGAAATTCTTCAAGTTTTAAAGGGACTAGACATAGCTTCTGAGTTAGAAGTGAAGAGGTATAAATTCCTTGTGTTCATTCTTTCCTTCCCTGCTTTTAACAAGTCTGGTACAAACGTCCGATTGCTTGTTTAAAGTTTCAATTTTCACAAAAGAGTCTAAGACTTATTCAACCCTCTTTCTAAGTATGACTTTGAACCATCACTATGTTTTGTGGTATGTAATATGAAGTTTGATAAATTTTAGAATGACCAGTGATGGCTAATATAATGAATGTTTATACATATGCATGAATAATATGTTGTGTGGTGAAATTATGATTTGAGCTCCAGGTTCTGCTTAAAACTTATATGAATGCAATGGGTAGGTATTGTGAACCATGTTAGGCCTAGATTGTTAAGGTCTATGTGGATATAACGATAAATGTGTCCTAGTATTAATATTGGTAAGTCATGGTGTTGTATTATGGTGATACCATGTCAATTAGGAGTAATTGAGTAACTGGATAGGTGAAAATGGGATTTGTAAGGGTATAGGACCTCCAAATAAAGTGTATAACTCTTGTTGCATATTTGCAACATGATGGTGATGTGTTGGTCCTAATTGAAAGAAATTTTAGTGGTTTTGCAATGCATAATGACTTAGAAACGGTCTAAATGCATATGGTTGCATATTTCCTTTATTTCTTGGAATTTGTGTATGAACAATTCCTGTAGGTCATAAATAGCATGGTTATACTTGTGTCCTAATTTGGTTGCATTTAGAGTTGAATTGGATGAGTTAGGAGGTTCAAAAGTTGAATTAAGTATGATTCTGTATTTCCCGCTTAAGCAAGCCTTCCCTCGCTTAAGCAAGCCCTTACCATACTGAATTTTTAGTTCTAATTCATTCTTGCTTAGGTGATAATGGCCTCGCTTGAGCGAGAAATGGAGGGGCTGGTTCTGGCCAATTCTCGCTCAAGCGAGAATGGTCCTATTTGAGCGAGATGCAAAGGTTTGGTTCCTGTTGTATTCTTGCTCAAGTGAGAATAGGGTCGCTTGAGCGAGAATCCTAATGTGAGGTTCTGTCACTTTTTCGCTCAAGCGAGTTGTCCTCTCTCAGGCAAAAGTGATCCCTTGCTCAACGAGTAATCCCTCGCTTGAGCAAGACCCCGAATGGTGGCTTTTTACAGTGTTAGTGATGAATGCCTTTCCAAGGTCTATAGTAGGGGTTTTTACACAATTATGAAGGATGTAACTCTTGCATTTCCATTGTTTATCATTGGGGACATCTTAAACGTGAAAAATGTACTCTATTTTACTAAACCTCTGAGATAAATGTGTGAAATTAATAAGAGAATGTCATAACTGACTTCCTTTAGCTCACCAAAACTCTACAATTAAAGAATCCATATAACAAATTTAGGTGTCGGCTTACCGAAATCACAATCTAATTCATTGAAACGTCTTCTACTTAATTCTAAGCATGTTAGAAACTTACCCTGACATAATCTGACTTCCGATGTGAAATCCTCTCCCTTGCCTAATGTCGTTCCTCGTTCCGATTCAATCTACAATGCAGAAACGATCGCCCATTAGCTAATTATTGACACCCACAACATCCTAGACCATTATCAAGCTTCAATTTTCCATAAAAATATAGAGATGGAAGACCGCCATGCATGAGTCATTTGCGGCCTAGAGAGAGAAAGAGAAAACATGAAATTGATCCTACATATAAGCTCACCTCACTCACATGGTTCCAGAAACACACCTAATTTCGAGTTTCGACACCGAATCAACTTCTGATCAAGGCCTTCATGTCACAGCCATGAATGAGTGAGAGAAAGGAAGAAGCATGCGTGGTTCTGCCGAAGAAGAAAAAAGAGAATTGTATTTAAACTACCCAAGGATGATTTGGACATTTCTTATTTTCTCTTTTCTTTTCTATTCTTTTATTACCTTTTTAATAAACTTTACTTTCACTTTTACCCTTAGTAATTCCTAAATTTACTACTACCTAGTTAATTCAAATTAAATTTACTAATTAACCATCCAAAAATTTAATTTATCTTTATTCAATATTTATAATCTCAAAATAACTCTAAATTAATTTATAGTAATTTATAATAATTTTAAAAAATCCAAATTAAATTCAAATAAATTTATCCATTAAATTTATATATCGCTAATAATTAATTTTTATTACCTAGGATGTTACAAAATCAGCCACAGATCACATTAAACTTCAACAGATAATTATTGGTGACACGTTCAGCGATGGACTCAATGACTATGTAGGGGAGTTAATAGTAACGTCATACCTATTTTATCACTAAGGCATTAAATTTCCCTCTAGTTTTTGTAATTGGCTCATCAATGATAACACATCAATGATGAACACCTTTTTCCTTGTCATATCCATTTCAATGATAAGGGGAGTCAGTAATGATGGCATATCTAGTTTACTGTTTAGGCATTAAATTTTCCTTTAGTTTTTTTAATTGGCCTACCAATCATAGCAACCATGTCAACGACAGACGCCTTTTTGCTTACAAAATCCACATTAGTGACGAACCCTGTGATGATGTAAAAGGAGTTAGTAGCAACGCCTAGGCCGTTGCCGAGGCATTAAATTTTCCTTTGGGTTTTTAATTGGATCGCCAATCATCATGTCAACGACAGGCGGCGTTTTGCTTGGCAAATCCACATTAGCAATGGGCCCAATGATAGTGTAAGGGGAGTTAGTAATGATGTCCTAGGAGTTCATCACTGAGGCATTACAAGCACTGCAATAACAGACGGCTCTTTTAATTGTCCCACCAAGCCTAACAACTACTACAATAACGGATGACTTTTTACTTACCTAATCCACATTAACCCTAAGTTAGACAACAATGTAAAAGACATTAAAATTCTTAGCTACAAAAGTCATTACCGCAAACGTTGGCCACTGCAACAATAAAATTCCCACTATTTTTTTTAATTGGCCCCTAGTATAACGACAACGTTGGCCATGGTACTTGGAAAATTTCTTAGCTACAAAAGTCATTACCGCAAACGACCATCATAGGTAAATCTTGGTTGCTGAACAAAATGTCATCACTATGTTGGTGACAATTAATGACTAGATATATTCCGTGGTAAACTTAATGTAGCTAAAATAGTGTTTTCTGGTAATGATATAAGTGAAACGCAAGTTCCAAAGGCATTTTTAAGACATAAGACTTTAGTGATTTCTCCTATTTTCCTTTTCTTTAAAGACAATTTGCTTTCTTGGATTAGGCGTTCACTTCTCATATCCTCACTTATCTTTTCTTAAATTATATTCAAAACAACTCTTAACACTGCTCTATATTCAAAGAACTTGAATAGTGAGTGTGTAGTTGTTTTCTCTCTTACATAATCTCAATGGGTTCTATACTTGGGGTCTCATTTATTCATTGTATAACATCTAATAAATATGTTTACTCGTGGAATGTGAAGATTTATCTTAAAATTTTTATGTTTGTTATTTTTCTAAATTCTAATTAATTTTTTCATTTTTAAATTTAAAATTTTTATTTGTTTTAAAATTTCTAAAGTAAATGAACCAAATAGGTTACTAATCTTGGACTTAGAGAAAATTATAATTTATTCAATTTTTTTTCGTCACAGACACAATGAAATTAACAAAACAACAAAGAAACATCTCTAAAGTTCAAACACCCCCAAAATGATGTTGAGAGAGATTGAGAGGAAATATATTGAGAGGTTTTTAAAATTAGGTAAAAATAAGGGTAGAAGTACTTAATAACATTCAAAGAACATGAGAAGTAATTACGTAGCGGTTTTCTTCTTACATAATCCATATAGGTTATTTCAAAAAGTAGAAGAACTTTAAAATTACTAAAAACTAAGATAAATTAAGGAATAATAATATCTTCTGATAAATGTAATCCAACTCAAATTGTTGTAGTATAATTAGTTGAATAAATTGCGGCAAATCTATCACATCCTAATTTAATTAAACTTAATCTATTTAAATTATATATTTCTAACAAGATCCGATCAGTGAACCAAGACTACGTGAGAAATATTGCAACGTCGCTTCCATTCATCACATTGATAAAGCAGAAAACTTCAAATTAGATAGGGAAATTACGAATGATGCCGGAAAATAAGATAAAGTTTAAAAATAAAAGTGAAAAACAACTTGAAATTAAGGAGTCTCACAACAACCAGGGCCAAAATATTTCAAGATATTAATCAATAGTAGAAGTACGCGAATGATTAGGAGAGGATGAAACAAATACTCAAATCTCCACTTTTGTTCTTTTTGTGGTTCCTGTGAATATGTCGAGACCATTCGTTAAAGCTGAGGTCGAGGTCAATGAAGCTTTCAGTAAGCTAAGACCCTGACCATAAAAAAGTATTAAGAGTATATACCATCCGCGATAACACAAAAACGTGATGAAATGAATGACCAAATTCAAGATCTCACAAATTAGATTACCTCCTTGAGACCAACTTTGATCACCCTTTTCTCTAAGTCAACAAATGGAACTCTTTTGAAATGCGAAACACCAGAAATTGATGATATTGGACTAACAACCAAGTCATCCGTCACCATGTACATTGATGGTCCCCGGGCAAATCCCCCGAAAGAGGACTTTGGATCAACAATTTCTAAAGGCACATTCATTTCACCATTACGACCTAAACGTTTAGGAGACGTTACAATAAAACGTTCTTTCTTGTTATCCTTTTTATAAGAATTGCAATAGTAGACAGGTAAGCATGCCTCCACAACGGGTAATATCTAATTGCTATAACTGAATTGTGGTGCACAATGAAGGTTTAGTAGTTTCTCTTTCTGTCCTTTTGACACTAAATATCTATCTGAACTCAATTCATTCAAGCTCTTGAATAATTTATCTATGCAACTAAGAGAAGAGAATCCTCCAAGCATGTGCACCACACCTCCCAATGGCAAAGTGAGAAAACTCAAAAAGAAAATCTATAAAATCTTCTTCTGCTTCAGCTAACAGAATTTTGCTGTCTGATTTTCTTACCAACACTTTCACAACCATTTGCCTACCCTCTACACATGGTGGTACCTCTCCAAACTCAAACTGGTATTCATCACTTGGATATTAAAAAAGAAAATTCTTTCTTGGTTAAGAGAAAATCTTTTAGAGGGGTCTTTGAAAGCAAAGAATACTTAAGCAGATCCAGTATCTACACAAATTAAAGATAAACAAAATCAAAGAGTGAATAATCAAAATCAAAAATTGAATATCAAACATAATGTGTATGGTTAAAAAAGCATATATACCTCCTTATTGCTGATTTCAACGGTTTCCTCAATAATATCGATGCCTTTAGTGCCAACCTTCTAAAGCAGTTCCACGGTTGTTCCAAGAGAATTAAGTAACACGCGTAGGTCGTCACAAATTATAAAAGATGCATTTTGTTTAACAAAGCCATCTTCTAAAGTAACATTGGCAGGGGGCAACACTCTAGTCATTGGTTTTCCACAAAGGCACTTTTGATTCTTGAAAGTGCTGAAAAGGCTGCCATTTTTCTTTCTAATACTATTCCAGCTGTCACAAATGAAGAACTTCATAGGTTCTGTGTCGTCGATGTTTAGTTTAAGTTTTTGGCAATAAGGTCCCATAGAGTTCCTAGGCTGAAGAAGCATTTCTCTGCAGGTGTCTGTCCAGAGATGCTTTTGATCAAGAAGTGACACACTATCATACAACGAAGTGAGGCTACCAAATTTCACTGATGGAATATTTGAGTCCTTGGACAACAATCTAGCAATAGTGCCTAATGGCAATGTTAAGAAACTCAATAGAACGTCCACAAAATCCTTCTCTGCTTCTGCAAACAGAACTTTATTTTTCCAGCTGTCTATCAAAATTTTCAGGGGAACCAAGTGAGATCGGGTTGCTTTTGGAGCAACCATGGTAAATTAGTATTGGTAGCAACCACAGAAGACCCAGTCGTATAACAATAAGAATCTGAAAATATTATGCATGCAAACCTCTGCAGAAATCAATTTATAGAGCATCAACTTTTCTAATTAGCTGCTTTCTGGTTTAATTTGATTGGTATTGTATTAATTAGTGTTATAGTTTCTAGATGACTTTTGGGAAGAAAATATTTAATGACAACCCGAAGAGACACTCACCTATAACAAATAACAAATGAATTTACAACTATCCATTATAATTAAATTAAAAACAATAAATAAATGGCCACCCCGTGTCTGATCCCAGGGATTGGTGGTTGAATATGAATCAACGCATTAGAACTTTTGGAAATGTGCACTGCCCTTTGCCATAGTCATTAGCAACTGGCCTTTTCATTTGCCGCTGACACGTTTACTACTCCCTGCGGTACATCCGTTACACTTCCTGATACACACCTATTATAACATTTCACTCAAAGTATTAAAAAATTTAAGTAGTCTCGTGAGTGAATTAAATTTATTAATTATTTATATTAAACTTCTAAATGAACCATTCATATTTAATTAAGAAAGGGGAATAAAATTTTCAAATTCTATTAATATCAAAAACAAATATAATAATTAACAAGAGCATGTGTTGAGAAAAAATAATAAATATATATTATAAATTAAAAATTATCTTGTAAATATAAAGCATAAAAGGAGTAATTAACAAGAATTAGAAAAGCATGAAACCATTATAGAAGTAGAAAATGTGATTACTCACATTTATACTTAAGAAATGAAAATAAGCTACGTTAATTAATGTAAAAGGTTAAGTATAAAAGGCTAAAATATATATTTAATCCTTTGTGTATATTTTAGGTCAGTATCTACTCTTAAATATTTTTTTAGTCTTATTTGGTTTATCATGTTTTAAAAGTGTCTACACATTTTTCCTTTTTATAACCTTGTTAATTAATGTAATGTAACACGTTGAAGTGTCACTAAGGTGTTAATAGCTCTGTTTAGTAGTCTTTAAGTGTGCAATGTCTCCAAATAACATTATTTTGCTTCTTATAGTGTTCTATCCGGAATCAGGGAATAAATTTTCGGTATGGGTACCTAGCCCTTACTCTTTATATCTTACAACGGTTCAAATGGGACTTGGTAGTGGATCCTAAGGTCTTTGTGTAATCACGTCCAACAACAACCAATACGCTGTGTTGTATGGTGAGATATAGTGTCATCTGCAAAGACACTCTGACATTTAATTTAGTACGATATCAAAGCTTAAGCATTAGTGTTGGTAAACATTACCTCATAATATAGTAAATGAGTAGTGTATATTGTAACATCCTGGTTTTGATTTAATTATCAATTAAGGCTAATTACATAATTAAAGTTGTTGATTTAATAATAATAATAATAATAATAATAATGCTATGAATGACTCATGTTCCCTTGGTGGGTGAAAATGGCGCTTCGGTCCCCTCCCTCTCTCCTTCATTAATTGCTGATGTGATGGCATTAAATGAGGATGTGGCTGTTGATTGAAAGGAGAGTTGGCGCAGAGCAGAACGTTGATAATAGCTTCACTTTCACGTTTCTACTCACTGGCTGCTCATTCTCTCTTTGGTATATGGAGAACCATTCTCCTTTCTCTCTAAACTCTTTGGAGACTTTTCTTCTTCTTGCTGTTCTCCTTCTTCATCTTCTTCTTCCACTCGAGCACTGAGTGAACCACGAGTGGGATGGGAACAGCGTACTGGTGAAGAACAGCATGGTGCTGTGTGTTTGGAGGCAGAGATCTTCCCCTGTTCTGCCTAACAGCGTTGGTGCCTGGAAGTCTGGGAGTCCTTCACTGTTGGTGAGGACTGGGCTGTTTGTGAGTGGGAACAGCCATGGAAATCCTTCACTGGACTGTGCGTGAGGATTGTGTTGTGACTTGGAGGCTTGGAACTCTCCACTGTCTTGCGTACAGAGCATGGAGTGTCTTGGTGGTTGATCTGCTCGTGAGGAAGTAGCTGTTGGTTCTTCCAAAGCTGAGAGCAGAGTGTTGTTGGGTGACTGAAGAACGTTCAGTCGGTGTTGCAAGCTCATGGAGCTTCTGGATCTTCATTCCAGGTAAGGGGGGCTATTGCATCTCAAATGTATGGTTTATGGACGGGTTTTCGGGTGAAACCAATACACTGTGATGTGTTGTGTTTGTTTTGTGATTGTATGTTCTTTGAGTTGAGCCCGGATGTGTGATGATTATTATCGTATGATGTATCATTTCTGTCCATATGATGTATGATGCATGTTGTGGTTATGTTAAATGTATAAGATGCATATTATGAATGCCGAGTGCATTTGTGTGGTCTTTTATTGGTCCCCGTGTGTGATAGTGTGTTTAAATGCATGTGATGCTTAACATTGAATATACGAATGCTGAGTGCATAGGATGGGGACTGCTATGTTAATGCCGAGTAGAATTTTAAATGGAATAGCATGAGATGCTTACTAGTGTTGATTTTCGAGTGGAATGTTATATGAGAAAGCATGAGATGCTTGTTGTAAGGATAATCTGAGTGGATGGCATTGTGATTGCCGAGTGTATGAGATGTGGGTCATCTGATTCGCCTTTGGAAATGCCGAGTGCATATAGCGTTGGACGCTTAATATCGATCGGCAATCGGATGAATACGTGTTAAATATAATGAAAGTCCTCGGGTTGGACCGAGGCAGTGCCGAGGGCACTAAGCGTTGGACGCTTGATGAAAGACCTTGGGTTGGACTCAAGGCAATGCCGAGTGCATTAGCGTTGGACGCCTGATGAATGAGACTGTATGCATCCGATTCGCCACTAGAAATGCTTGGAGCATGAAGCGTTGGACGCTTATTGTTGAATCGGTAATCAGATGAAAATGTGTGAGGATATTGATTGGAATAGATTTGGGGTGGAATCCGATTGGATGATACATTGTTATTGAGGATCTTGTGAATTATAGCCGAGTCAAATAAGTAAAATCCCGATCGGAAGATGATGTGTAAATATTCATATTTAAATGGCAGTATGTGCTATGATTGATTATGTGATTTGTATAATTGCTGATTGACATATGTTATTGAATGGTTGAGGATTCTGAGATTAATCCGAGTCAATAACTGTCATTTAATATGTAAAAGCTCACCCCTACAATATTTTTCAGTGTATGCAGGTCGGACTGGTATTGAGGAGATGACCTCAAGTCCGAGTGTTGGGCACTCAGATTGTTGAAGTGCACACATAGCATATATATAGTGTAAATAGAGGTGTTAAAGCCTTGGCCGGCTCTCTTGTAATTCGAACGGATTTAATTATATGGGTAGACTATTGGGATTGTGAATATGTATACATTGTATATATATATATATTTTACATTGTTATGATGTTACCCGAATGGTTCATTATATGGTGTTTAGAGAATAATGCTAAGTTGATGAATTCCGAGTGGAATAATGTTGTGGTGAGAGCCATTCCCGAGTGAGGCTTAGTTGTGTGGCCTTTTTCTGAGTGATGAAGGCTTAACATGGTTTCGAGTAAGATGTACTCGAGTGGGCTACTTCCGAGGGAAGACTAGTCCATATGTTACCGAGTGAAAATATGTGTAAATCCCGAGTGGGGAAAGGTTTGAATATTCCCGAGTGGGAAATCCCGCATGAATCTCTTCCGAGGGAAGAGTTGTTGTGATGGTTTGATTGAGGTATTCTTGGGAGTCCTCTTCCGAGTGAATGAGGCTATATATATGTTCCGAGTGGATAAGTATTGAATAAGTCTGAGTGTAACTTAACTTGGTGAATTTACCCTAGTGGGAATAGGTTAATGTATTACCCGAGTGATGAATGGTTATGATGTGACCGAGCAATTGATAGCCGATAGGTTATGTGATCTCCGAGTGTGGAAGATCAAATTATGCCGAGTGCGGAATGGATAATGTATTCTGAGTGAATTATGATTGAAATATACCGAGTGGTATTGGACTGAGGAAATAATTTGTGTGAGGGAAGCTTATGGACTCCGATTAGAGTATCCGAGGGAATCATTTCCCGAGTGGTGATTATGACGCTTCCGAATGAAGCATGTGTGTGGGCTTCTTGAATAAACTAAGTATTTGGCTAAGTATAAATTTGCCGAGTGAAGCATGAACCTATAGGGACAGTTCCCGAGTGGACGTGGTCCCGATTCCGAGTGATGGAATATCGAGTGGAGTTACTCGCCTCAGCGAATAAGGGTTCGTTCCAGCGAGTGTGAATGGAAGGAAGGTTTCTGGTTGGTTTCGCTTAAGTGATGGGTGCTTCGCCCAAGCGTAATGGGATGTCTCGCTCAACCGAATTTGGGTCTCGCTTGAGCGGGTGAACATTGTATTGGGCTCGCTCAAGCTTGTTCTTCCGCTGGGCTTTCTTGTGAATGGTTTTATTTTCCCTTCCTTTGGTCGGTTTTGCTTCCCCTTACCTATGCTCAGTTTATTATTACCCGGCTGCATGGTGAATTTTGGGAAAATTTTCCCTGGTCTCTCGGTTTAGGTTTAATTAAGTCGGGTTGTTTCATTTTGGTATCAGAGCATTCTTAAAAGAATTAAGGATGTTTTATTTTGGTATCAGAGCAGACCTAAAAGGTCTATGGCCAAGGTATGCCTACTGTGAATGGGCGGTTGTGTGCAATATGACCGGTTGTCATCATTGCTTGTAGTATCCTATTGGATTTGATGCATGATTTGTGTGATTATATATACCTATGTGTTTGTTAGGGACAGTAGTGAGAGATACTACTGTTATGATGTTGAATTGGGAGTAGGATTGCTACTACCCTGGTTTGGTTATTCATTAGATAAGAGGTATTTCTAAGCCTGAGTCGACTATGAGGAAATAGAATGATATATGTGGAGACCCTTGTACAGGTAGAGGTCAGATTAATTGGCTAGGACTCTTGTGTATGCCATGCTAATGGTTCATGGCCGAGTCATGCTTGTTGGGTGAGATTAAAACTCACATATTTGAGTTGATTAAGTGAATGGTAATGAAGGAATTCCCTAGTTTGGTGTTTCCTACTTAACTGATCGGTTGTGCCATTTGTAAGGGATGAGTTTTATATCCTTTGGCACGGGAACCCTATATGATATATGATGTATGTGATTTATGGTATAAGTGATGTGTTGCAGTTTCCTAAGATGGGAATATGTTTGTGTGATAGCTGATTAAGTATGAATCCTGGTACATGTTTGATTAGGGTTGTGTCTCGGTTTCTGATGTGTGAAAACCGAGTGAATGATTGGTTGATGTTTGGCCACTAGGTGTGGTGACCCAGTTGATTGGGCATGACCATATATGATTATACGTTGTGGGAATTTGATGTAATTGGATACCTGAGGATTCGGGTTAGACTCGGTCTTGTGGTTGAAAACTGAGCGAATAATTGATTTAGTGGTGACCCATAAGGTGTGGAAATCCTGATCGGATTTAGTATAATTGTATTCTATCAGGTTTTGTCGAGTTGGGCCTTATGATGGTCCAGACTCGGTGATAATTGGAGGTTGTGGGAGTGTCCCACGGTGGGTACAAGGTGAACCCTATAAATTCCGAGTCGGATAATCTGATTGACCTTATGGATTATTGGGCCGAGTAAGTGATTGTGTAATAAATTCTTGAGGCTTGAATTATCTTAAGGTGAAATGTGAATAATAAATGGGATACCTGATTGATAGTGACTGGTAAGGTTGAAATCCGAGTACGCTTGGGTATTGATTATGGTGGTATTAGAAATCATATTATAATGATAATTGCATGACCGATTGGTGGATTGTGTTTATGCTCGGTGAAACAGCTAGGCTTTAATTGATTAATGGCCTGTGATGAGTGATAAAATGAAGGATTAATAGGCTGTCAGATTATGGTTTTAAGATGGATAAGATCCAATGATGGGATATTACTCGGTATGAGCTGGAAGCCGATTGTTGATATGCTATTTTATGACGAGGTGTGTACCTTGTGTGGGTCGAAAGCCTATTACCATTATACTGTTTTACAGTAATGGTAAATGATATTTCATGATTGTTATTGCGTGATATGCCCTGGGTGGTGCATAATGATGATGTTGGTGTAAATGTGTGTTTATATATATGTATGAATTGTCATTAATTTTCATGTGGGTAGTTTTATTTGGGTGAGTGCAGTCGGTGTGAGTGAAAAGAGTGTAATGCATGTTGTTCCAAGACGACTCTTCATACCATAGGTATTGTGGCAGCGTACACTTTTGCAGCGACTCTATGCAATTGTTGTAACCCTATAGGAATAAGACGTCATCCTATAAGTTGGATGCAGCAATTCATAAGTCGGACAGGTGAGGTTGTAGCTGCTTATGGTAATGGTGAGTCTATCGGGCTGTTCTGAGTGAAGATGAGAGTTGTATTAAGTGAATAATAAGTAGTTGTGTATCGAAATGAGGATAAAAGGTTTGTTTAACCTTGATGTGTTTACCTCCGAGAGGATCAGAAGTTGTTATGGGTATAAATTGGCTATTAGCCAATAAAGAAATGATTGGTATTGAAATAGATGGGTGATAGATAAGGTGAGAATTTACTCAGGAAAAATTAGTATATTCCGAGCGTGAGAAATTAGAGATAATTCCGAGTGAAATCTTTCTGGGAGAAAGAACTACTGAGTGTAGTTATGATGTTCCGAGTGAAACATCGTTATGAGAGTCATTATTAAGTTAAAGAACTGTGTCCGAATGACATATTTGTGTTAGGCGAAATCCGGATGAAATATCCGAGTCGTGTGATTTTTGGGTGAAGTGTCCGAACGTGGCACTCCTGAGTGGGGGAAAAATCCGAGCGAAATGCCTCTGGTTTTGGCAGTTCTGTGTGGAATGGTACGAGTGGGACTTGGAATAGGTAAATTTCTGAGTGAATGGCTCCCGAGGGGAATAGATACCCGAGAGGTAAATTTATTTATAATTGTGTTCGGGTTAATGTTTAGAGCTGTTAAGTTTGAACTCAGATTTGTATTTGATGTAGGCTTGAATTCCAAGTGAATTTTTGGTAAGTAGAAAGTTTTCCGGGTGAAAAATTGCCCTTAAACCCCGAATAGTAATTTTGAGTGAGAGGTCCGAGTGACATTCTCTGGGTGTAGGCGTGGAATTGGCCGAAGGAATGGTTAGAAATCTGAGATTTTAGAACCGAGTGTGGTTCCTGTACAAAGTAAATCTAGGCAAACTTTGTTAAATGGGGTACATTGGAGCTCTTTTAAGTGTTTGGCTAGGTATTGTCTAGGTATATCATGGTTTAGAGAGGAAATTTTAATGGTCGGATGTTGTATAGCCGAGGGTTTAATCCGAGTTAAATCGGACAATGGTGAGTATTGGTAGAAATCGGTAATGTTGTTTACCGACTAGATTCTTCCCAGTTGGTTGATTAACCTCCATAATGTGTCTCATGTGACACAATTATGAGTTTTTACTCTGTGTGGGTACATAATTGTGCCGTATAACTCCTGTGAAGTGGAGGAAATGTTGATGGATGTACACCGATTGGCGTTGTGAGTGTAGGGCCGAGTGGCCAAAGAACTAGAGGTGCCATCGGTTATGGTGAATTAATAGAGTTGAATGGGGTAACTTGTACGTTTTAAAAATTGAATCCCCAAATATATTGAATTCTATGATGCAGTTGTGAGCAGGTAGGACCTGACTTTAGTGATTCTGCCGACTGGAATTGTGGAGCGGTCGGTAAACTGCTTGAGAGGTGATTATGCCGAGTGGAATTATGAACCGGTCGGTGAATGCTTGGGAAGCAGAGACATGTAATTACTTGAGGTAACAATATTCTGAGCTGCTTGTTGGGATATGTTCATGTTGGAATTTCGAGGACGAAATTCTTTGAAGTGGGGGAGAAATGTAACATCCTGGTTTTGATTTAATTATCAATTAAGGCTAATTACATAATTAAAGTTGTTGATTTAATAATAATAATAATAATGCTATGAATGACTCATGTTCCCTTGGTGGGTGAAAATGGGGCTTCGGTCCCCTCCCTCTCTCCTTCATTAATTGCTGATGTGATGGCATTAAATGAGGATGTGGCTGTTGATTGAAAGGAGAGTTGGCGCAGAACAGAACGTTGATAATAGCTTCACTTTCACGTTTCTACTCACTGGCTGCTCATTCTCTCTTTGGTATATGGAAAACCATTCTCCTTTCTCTCTAAACTCTCTGGAGACTTTTCTTCTTCTTGCTGTTCTCCTTCTTCATCTTCTTCTTCCACTCGAGCACTGAGTAAACCACGAGTGGGATGGGAACAACGTACTGGCGAAGAACAGCATGGTGCTGTGTGTTTGGAGGCAGAGATCTTCCCCTGTTCTGCCAACAGCGTTGGTGCCTGGAAGTCTGGGAGTCCTTCACTGTTGGTGAGGACTGGGCTGTTTGTGAGTGGGAACAGCCATGGAAATCCTTCACTAGACTGTGCGTGAGGATTGTGTTGTGCCTTGGAGGCTTGGAACTCTCCATTGTCTTGCGTACAGAGCATGAAGTGTCTTGGTGGTTGATCTGCTCGTGAGGAAGCAGCTGTTGGTTCTTTCAAACCTGAGAGTAGAGTGTTGTTGGGTGACTGAAGAACGTTCAGTCGGTGTTGCAAGCTCATGGAGCTTCTGGATCTTCATTCCAGGTAAGAGGGGGCTATTGCATCTCAAATGTATGGTTTATGGACGGGTTTCCGGGTGAAACCAATACATTGTGATGTGTTGTGTTTGTTTTGTGATTGTATGTTGTTTGAGTTGAGCCCAGATGTGTGATGATTATTATCGTGTGATGTATCATTTCCGTCCATATGATGTATGATGCATGTTGTGGTTATGTTAAATGTATGAGATGCATATTATGAATGCCGAGTGCATTTGTGTGGTCTTTTATTGGTCCCCGTGTGTGATGGTGTGTTTAAATGCATGTGATGCTTAACATTGAATATGCGAATGCTGAGTGCATAGGATGAGGACTGTTATGTTAATGCCGAGTGGAATTTTATATGGAATAGAATGAGATGCTTACTAGTGTTGATTTCCGAGTAGAATGTTATATGAGAAAGCATGAGATGCTTGTTGTAAGGATAATCCGAGTGGATGGCATTGTGATTGCCGAGTGTATGAGATGTGGGTCATTTGATTCGCCTTTGGAAATGCTGAGTACATATAGCGTTGGACACTTAATATCGATCGGCAATCGGATGAATACGTGTTAAATATAATGAAAGACCTCGGGTTGGACTCGAGGCAGTGCCGAGGACACTAAGCGTTGGACGCTTGATGAAAGACCTTGGGTTGGACTCAAGGCAATGTCGAGTGTATTGGCGTTGGACGCCTGATGAATGAGACCGCATGCATCCGATTCGCCACTGGAAATGCTTGGAGGATGAAGCGGTTGACGCTTATTGTTGAATCAGCAATCAGATGAAAATGTGTGAGGATATTGATTGGAATAGATTTAGGGTGGAATCCGATTGGATGATACATTGTTATTGAGGATCTTGTGAATTATAGCCGAGTCAAATAAGTAAAATCCCGATCGGAAGATGATGTGTAAATATTCATATTTAAATGGCAGTATGTGCTATGATTGATTATGTGATTTGTATAATTGCTGATTGACATATGTTATTGAATGGTTGAGGATTCTGAGATTAATCCGAGTCAATAACTGTCATTTAATATGTAAAAGCTCACCCCTACAATATTTTTCAGTGTATGCAGGTCGGACTGGTATTGAGGAGATGACCTCAAGTCCGAGTGTTGGGCACTCAGATTGTTGAAGTGCACACATAGCATATATATAGTGTAAATAGAGGTGTTAAAGCCTTGGCCGGCTCTCTTGTAATCCGAACGGATTTAATTATATGGGTAGACTATTGGGATTGTGAATATGTATACATTGTATATATATATATATTTTACATTGTTATGATGTTACCCGAATGGTTCATTATATGGTGTTTAGAGAATAATGCTAAGTTGATGAATTCCGAGTGGAATAATGTTGTGGTGAGAGCCATTCCCGAGTGAGGCTTAGTTGTGTGGCCTTTTTCTGAGTGATGAAGGCTTAACATGGTTTCGAGTAAGATGTACTCGAGTGGGCTACTTCCGAGGGAAGACTAGTCCATATGTTACCGAGTGAAAATATGTGTAAATCCCGAGTGGGGAAAGGTTTGAATATTCCCGAGTGGGAAATCCCGCATGAATCTCTTCCGAGGGAAGAGTTGTTGTGATGGTTTGATTGAGGTATTCTTGGGAGTCCTCTTCCGAGTGAATGAGGCTATATATATATGTTCCGAGTGGATAAGTATTGAATAAGTCCGAGTGTGACTTAACTTGGTGAATTTCCCCTAGTGGGAATGGGTTAATGTATTACCCGAGTGATGAATAGTTATGATGTGACCGAGCGATTGATAGCCGATAGGTTATGTGATCTCCGAGTGTGGAAGATCAAATTATGCCGAGTGCGGAATGGATAATGTATTTCGAGTGAATTGTGATTGAAATATACCGAGTGGTATTGGACTGGGGAAATAATTTATGTGAGGGAAGCTTATGGACTCCGAGTGGAGTATCCGAGGGAATCATTTCCTGAGTGGTGATTATGACGCTTCCGAATGAAGCATGTGTGTGGGCTTCTTGAATAAACTAAGTATTTGGCTAAGTATAAATTTGTCGAGTGAAGCATGAACCTATGGGGACAGTTCCTGAGTGGACGTGGTCCCGATTCCGAGTGATGGAATACCGAGTGGAGTTACTCGCCTCAGCGAATAAGGGTTCGCTCCAGCGAGTGTGAATGGAAGGAAGGTTTCTGGTTGGTTTCGCTTAAGTGATGGGTGCTTCGCCCAAGCGTAATGGGCTGTCTCGCTCAACCGAATTTGGGTCTCGCTTGAGCGGGTGAACATTGTATTGGGCTCGTTCAAGCTTGTTCTTCCGCTGGGCTTTCTTGTGAATGGTTTTATTTTCCCTTCCTTTGGTGGATTTTGCTTCCCTTTACCTATGTTCCGTTTATTTTTACCCGGCTACATGGTGAATTTTGGGAAAATTTTCCCTGGTCTCTCGGTTTGGGTTTAATTAAGTCGGGTTGTTTCATTTTGGTATCAGAGCATTCTTAAAAGAATTAAGGATGTTTCATATATAGATTTGGGACCAAATATATACCTTAGCCTTTGTAAAATTAAAAGTTGAGTATATCGGGATGTAACTTAGCATATTTTGTTAATTTGAACTTAATTTTTCTACATTCAGTTGTATTTACGGCTTTCGGGCATTTGGAAAATTTATTTATGAAAATAAGGTGGTTTTTGAAAAAATTACATGTTTCAGGTCCTTTTTATGTGTCATATTGGGCTCATACGACACATAAATTGTATGCATGTATTGCGGCACAATGAAAACATGACACATGGTTGTGTTGCATGAATCTCGAAAAACACCATCATTGTCAACAATTGTAAACATAACTATAGACAACGTTTCTCCCACTTAGGATATGAAAAGTCATGTGACAGTTATAACATTATCAGCGGTTAAATATTTTAACTGTAAACAATACTAAATAAAATTAAGCATAAAATTGTAAAATTTTATATCAACAATATATATATAAGTAAATTTAACACACAACGCATTAAACTCCACAACTATTTAAATCAAATATACTATATTCAATATCTAACAATTTGAAATTAATTAAAAATTCATTAATATCTTTAATTACCATAATTATTAGTTGTATTTTTTAAAATCAACAAACATATCAAAATTAACTACATTAATTAATTATTTTAATATTTTATTAAAAATTAATTCTAAAACTAATATACATATACACAATACACTTAATATCCTTCATTAATATTTTAAAATCAATAAATCATATATATAAGTAAAATTAACCATGCAATTTATTAAATAATACAACTATTTAAATCAAATACTATAACTATTTAAAACCAAATATATTATATTTAATACTTAAAATGAGAAATTAATTAAAATTATAATTTATTAGTAATATTTATTTAAATATACATATTTACAAATATTATATAATAATATACTTTTACTTATCTACTTTATTATAAAATACATATGATAAAATATATTTCTTTTTTTATTAGTTTTATTTAGTAATACATGATGCTTAAATTTATGCGTTAAATATTAAGTCAATCAAATTTTCATCTTAGTTTGATTTAGTATTGTTTACAATTAAAATGTTTAACCGCTAACATGGCTTCTCATGTCTTAAATGGGAGAAGCATTGTATGTTGTTATCATTTTTAACCGTTGAAATGGTGGGTTCATATAGGCCCAATTCAAAACAAAAAAAGAACCACAAACATGTAATTTTTTTAAAATAATTTTTTTATAAATAACTTTTTTAATTTCCCCATTAATAATTGTCGAGATCGGGATCGCGGCGATAACGAAAAATGTAAGTCATAAACAGAACAGGGAGTCACCACCAATATTTTTATCCATAGGAAAAACGTTGGAAAAATACTTTGTCAAGGCATTGGTAAAAAATGTAAGATTCGAGTTGGGGAGTCGATTACGCGTGTGGAAGGTATTAGCATCCCACACCGCCTGTTAAAAATAGTACAAAAGCTAAAAACACGCATCATGAATAGCCTTAAAAATGTGTTTATTTCTTCTTTTCTTGAAAAACCAAGGGAACAGATGGAATAAAAAGGGGCTCGGAGTAGGATCAAAAAGACGCCTCGTCCAAATTAATCTGAGCTTAAATGAGAAAGTGTGAGAGAAAAAGAGGAAAGAAAGCCAACAAGACACCCCGTCTAAGTTAGTTATTCTTTCGTCTAGATACCGGGTTGGAAAGGAGGGATTGACAGCATGTCCCGTCCAAATTAATCCTAGCTTTTAGAGGAGGTATTCACGAAAATAAAGGGTGGAATGCTAACAGGACGTCTCGTCCAAATTAGTCATTTCCATTAAGATGCAGAGTTGGGCGGTGAAAGGAGTTAACAGGATATCTCATCCAAATTAACTCTATCTTCATGAAGAATGATAATGGCAAGGGAAAAGGAAGAAAATCCATAAGACGTCGCGTCTAAATTGATTCCCATAGAGATGAAACTATTTTTAAAAGAAGAATGGAAATGAAAGAGGAATGGGCCCGACAGGAGTTAAGTCCCACTCCTACGTATTCTCGGACTTTCGAGAAATCAGAGTTACGTAGTTCTTGATAAGGGATGTTCTTTAGATAAAGTTAAAGGGTTGGTGGTGGATGAGGTTTATGGAAAAAGAGGCATACAAGGTGAAGTTCTCCGCATGTGTATGGGTCTTAAGGATAGTGTAGGCAGGAGTACTCATGCACGACATCAACTTAAAATCACTACTATACTAGTTCAAAGAGTCATTAAAAATTTATATTTTTTGCTGTTTTGTATTATGAATAAAGACAAGGGAAAATTTACCAAGAGAGCAAAAGGTATAACAATAAAGAAACAGAAGGAATAAAACAACAGAGAGAAGTGGAAAGATTGTAACCGGTGTGGGCGTAGGTACTGGAAGTGCCGATGTCTTTAGTAGGGCCGGTATGGGCTGGAACAACAGCAACTAGAGTGGCAGCGACAAGACCGGATCGGTTGATCACTGGGACCGATGTGGGGACTCAGCATAGGTCCGATGTGCTTAGCTCAATAGGGTATCCGATGTGTAAGATCCGGTATAAGGCTGGTGAACAACGGATAACTTTAGGGGGAAATTGGTATCTCACTTGAGTTGTAGGGCTGAGGGAACTTTGAGGAAAATCTGGACGGAGTCTAGGTAACAGAGGAGAATTTTCCTCAGGAAACTTAAGGAACGGAGTCAGGGCTAGTTCTCTTTAGGAATTAGGTTCAGAAGTTAGGGGCAGCTCTCCGTTTCAATGGATTCAAAGATTCAGGCATCGGACTAACTCTCTAGGGGCTCCTAGATTTCCAAAATTCAGACCAGTCTTTCTCAGGGATTCAAGATTCAAAAAGCCGACAATTAGACCTCTTCAATTGACGTATTTATAGAGGCTCCCTGGAGCCTCTCCTACGTGCTGAGTGCTTGGACAGCTCAGGCTTCCACTGAACCCATGCGTGTAGTGGAGGGATAGCCTGGCCACTAGCAGTTGTGGGGAATAGTGGCAAGTGGAGAATTTTTTATTATTTTTATCTCTTATTCCCTGTCTGTCATTTCCTGGATTTTGGTATCGAATCTGGTAGTATGATTCCAGGTCACAACATGGGCAACCGAACTCAAGAGACGATGTTACAAGGGTCACTACCTTGATACTGAATAATGAGACCTCTACTTTGGACAACAGTATGCGACACCGGTCAATGCCTTGACCCAATTTCCTTGGAAAATGGTCCCTTCTCATGGCCCCAGACTGATTTGACGTGGGACGGTGTCCTATATTGTTACTTTATATCTTGACACTGGATTTGACGTGGGACGGTGTCACTTTATGGCATGGGCCGGTGTTAACTGCAGACGGTGTTTTTGGCATTAAATATGACCAGACCGATATAGGTGTTCACAGATGCCCCTCTTTATTTCTTTTTCGCAGGAAAAACATGAAGTTTCTTCATACTTTTAAAGTGAAAAGGAAGTAAAGACGTGAACACTGATGTCAGAGTCAAGTAAACTATTGCCCATAGGAAACCAACGATGTGATGATGCTCGAATAAACTTTAGGCCAAAGTGATCTTCTGGATGGACGGTGTTCTTCAGAAGTGTTAATGGACCTTTACACATGTCACCATCTGATTCATCGTATCATTTTCGCCCTTTCGCACCTTCTGGTCGGAATACGAACCATCGCTGCTAATGGGCCTCTTTCCATAGGCCTGGGCCGGAATGTGGAACATTCTAGATTCCCGTCCCTTCACTCCCTATAAAAGCAGGCATGAGGGTAAGTCATTTTCACTTGTTTTCTTATTCCGAAGTTCCACTGCTTTGACGTTCAAATCATCCGGTGTCCACAAAGCATTCTGGCTCGCACTCACAAAACAACCTACATTGCTTTAGCAGGTACCTCGATACCTTCCTTTTCCTTCTTCAATTTTAGATAGGGTATGGAGGACAACGGCTCAAGCAGTGACTCAGTCGAGGTTCTGTCTGGACCTCCATCAATCCAATCCCGGTGTCAGTCGGGGGGAGTCATGAGCTGGGGTCAGCATCGCCATGGTGAAGCTACATCTGGGGTTTCACACCGACCAACAACTTCAGGACCTAATCATTTCTCTACATTGCCTTTGTAGGAAACGAGGGAGCTAGACACATCGTCTGGAACCCACACATCGTCCTCTTTTAACTTGGGTTCTGCTAATGAGCATGGCAGTAGTCCTAACTTGTATTTATCTGATGATGTGGCTTTTTACAACTGCATACCATTTTTTCGCCACACTGTCTACATGGCTTCCGATGGAGATTCTGCCACTGGCCACCCCGTCGTCGCAACAAATACCATTGAAACCATTGTCATTGCACACCAGATCGACTGGCTCATTGAAAAGGCCAAGGATCCTTACTTTTGGGTTCATGATGAGCCGAGGAACATCATCTCCCACTATGCTGAAGATGCCACCGGTGTGATCATCGAAGACATCGTCGTCTGCGTTGGCGAGGAGTACGAAGATTTTTTACAGTTCTATGCCTATTGACCTCGGAGCGCATCTGCCATCAGCTGGGGTCCAGATATCTCTTCATGCATGAGATATTATTCTCTAAGGTTGGCATTTGCTTCCCTTTGACAGAGTTCGAGATGGGCATACTTCGATTCTTGGACTGCTCTCCAGCCAACTTCATCCCAACGGCTGGGGTCTGGTGAAAGCCTTGGAGGTACTTAAGGAGTACTTCCACTTCGTCCCCACTATGGCGCTTTTCTTCACCTACTGCAAGGTGATGCGCCGGGGTAACCAAGGTGGTGGCCTCGGTTTTATTAACCTCCAATGTGACGCCAAGGTGGTGAACTTCGAAAGCTTCACCGAATCGGCCAAAATAGACGGGGTGAGCTTCAGACATTCTTATGTCAAGGTCGAGGTCAACCTAGGAAAGCCGGTGTTCTGGGAGAATTCTGATATTTCCAAGAAGTTCTACACCGGCTGGACTGATAAGCACTTCCCCTGACTAGTAACGCCTACTCCGTCAGTGAGAGTGTTTTGTCAACGGAGTCCAAGAAGGTGTTGGACGCCCTGAAGGCTTACTCCACATTCTCTAAGATTTCCTGCAAAACCCTCCTAGGGGAGAAGTCTCACCAGGATGGCTATCTGAGTAGGTTTTTTTTTGACATCGTCTTGTACCAGTGTTAACAATGGTTCTTTCTCTTTCTTTTCAGGTGAAATGGCTCAGATAGACATTCTGAAGAAGCTCCAGGAGCAAGTCAAGGCCAGGAATGCTGCTGCTACTGATGCAGAGAATAGGGTCACTCCAAAGCAGATAGCGGCCAAAGTTGTTAGCATACCAGCTGATAAAGTTGGTAACTTGGCCCTGGCTCCAAAGGATAGGGCCCAGGATAAGGGGAAGAAGCGTAACAACTCCGGCCAAAGTTCCAACGGCCAGAAAAATAAGTCCCAAAGGGCAGAGGCCAGGGTGGAGGCCTAGTGTGAGGAGAAGGAGGCTGCCAGTGATGTAAATAACGCTCTAGACCAGACTTAGCCAGCCGACGCCAACGCCCTACTGTAACTCCAGCATCTTGGAGTTTTTGGATTGCATAGGGGAAACACCGGTGAGGTTCCAAATCCCCTTCAAGCTCAAGAAGGATCTTCCTGCGACCGAGGCGAGGAGCGCTGCCAAGGGAGCAATCTTCAATCTGATCGAGGTTGCCAGGGTCCTCTATTCTTTGGGGCAGTCTTACTACTCCAGTCTGGAGGCTAAACAGCGGCTGAAGCCCTAAGGGTGGAGGCCCAGACGGCCTTGGCAAAGAGGGAGGAGGATCTGACTGAACTCACAGCAGTATACACTTCGGCTGCAAATAGGGCAAAGGACACTGAGGCTAAGCAAAAGGCCACGGAGGATGCTCTCAAAGCTCTTCAAACAAAATTGGATGAGGCCCTTGCTGGACGGGCCGATGTGTTAACCAAGTGGCCTCAATTACTCAAGAGGGGGGGTGAATTGAGTATTAAAAACTTTTTATTGAAATGCTTGTGAAATTAGTTCTTTGACAAATATATATAGAGAAAATGATAAACTTAATCCTAAATGAGAATAATAAAGAAGTTTAAATAACAAAGTTATTAAACGTAACAAATTAAGCAAGCAAATTTAAATGCACAAATTTAAATAGATTAGGGAAGAGAAGATTTACAAACCGATATATACGAGTTCCACCACACTGGTGTACGTCTCGCCTCTAAGTAACCCACTTAGAGGATTTTCACTATTGAGAATTTAAGATACACGCTTTGAGCAATTACAGCTTCTTAGTTTCCCGCACTCAAGAACTTAATCCTCACAAGCAAAAGGTTAACCCACCCAATCTCACAATCTCTCAATTACAAGGTTGAATCCCAACCTAAAATCTCTCAGAATTTGTGAATGTGATTTTACAAGTGTGACTCTCTCAATAGAATGGATATACAAATTTAAGCACTTGAGAAATATTTTTTTTAAAAGAATATGCAAATTTTAACACTCAAGAAAATATTTTTCTCACAATATAACTCTCAAAAATAATTACAAAGAAAAAATAAATCAGAGAGTTAATAGACAAGGAATTAAGAGAGAACAAAGGAGAAAGCAAGGAATACATTTGCTGTCTGTGTGGTGTATTCTGCCTCTTCAGTTTCTTTTCTATTTATAGGCAAAAGAAGGTACATGCTGCCAAAAACTTAATTGCAATCGGTTCCTTAATCAATGCATTGGAAGACTTAATTTGCCAGCGATCCATGTTTCCTGACTTGAGAAGTGCAATTGTCTGCCTCAATAAACGCAACGCCATTTCAATTAGAGAGTCTCGAGAGAGGAATTAGCGGAGTTAAGTTTCTGAAAACGTGTACTGATAATTTCCATGATTCAGCGCATGATTCCAGCTATGAATCAATTCTTCCAGATCAGTTTTGCACTAAAAACATCACATGAATCGATTCCTGGCAAGGGGAATCGATTCCCAATAGCATGAATCGATTCCTGCAGTTCTTGAATCGATTCCTTGAGGCATTTTTGAGCATGAATCGATTCCTTGAGGCAATTCACCATGATGAATCGATTCCTGCAGTTGTGAATCGATTCCTTGATGCTGTGAATCGATTTCTCTACTTGTGAATCGATTCCTAGAGCTTTTCAATGAGTGTGAATCGATTCCTTGTAATCCTGGACCTGTTTCTTTGCATTTTTGATATATTTTCATGCGTTTTGGATGGTTCTTGAGTAATTATTTCTTGCCCTGAATCATTCTTCATGATTTTTGATTAATTACTTATACAACATCCTTTAGATTTCTTGATCCTTTAATTGTTTGTCATTCATCAAAACCTGTTTCAGCATACAAATACATTCTCCCCCTTTTTGATGATGACAACAATTGTTCATCTCTGGGGTGTTAGTTTCATAACAGTTATATTTTTAAGGTATGGAACTCCCCCTATCAAATGTAATTATAATTTTCATGCATTAATAGAGATGTCATATCATATTGGCTCCCCTTTAATCATGCAATTTGATAAAGATGTTTTATTCTCCCCCTTTGGCATCATCAAAAATCAAAGAGAATTTAAACAAACAATGAAATTTTATTGAACAGGATACAAGTAAAGATGGATACAACAAAGACTAATTTCAAGGATTAAAAAATCGGAACTCAGAAAATTATTGAGAGAGTTCATTATAGTGGGTAGTCATGTTGTCTTCTATTTGGTCAAAATGGGCATTCATATTGTTCTCTACTCCATCAATGCGAGAAGTCATCCCATCAAAGCGAGCATTTATTGCATCAAAGCGGGTATCGAAATGAGAGGTCAACCTATTAAAGAAGGCATCATTTGGATTTGTAAGAGGTGGAGGAAATGCTTGTTGATGAGGTTGATCATCGTTGTCATCACTGCTTTGTGCATTTGGAGGTGAGTATTGCCAAGCACCATCTTGGTTATGCCAACCCATTTTTGAGAGATGAGTGCTCCCTATTTTACCTTTACGCCCAACTGCTTCCTTTACTTTATTTGAAAGATCAACATTGAAATGTTTGAGAAGCTTGGTGATTAGAACAACATAAGGAAGTTTGGTGAGTCTTTTAGAGTCAATCATATGAATGCGAATAAGTTTGATCCAATTTATCTCTTTTTCATAGAGCATAGCCTAAAGAATAAGAGTTTGGTTCTTACTTATTCTAGCATTGTTTAACCCTTTTGGAAGAATGATCTTGACCAAAAAGTAGTGCAGAAGGCGATGATCAATGTTTAGCTCCCCAATGGTGCTTTTGGAAATCGAAGATAGATTTAGAAAAGCACGAGCATCAATAGAATTATACTCCCAATCAGGAGATGGTTCAGAGCCAAAGAAATCAACATTTTTTAGTGGAAGCTTCCAGACTTGATAAAGAACATTATCATCAAGGGTAATGATTACCCCTTTGATTTTGGCTAGGCAGCGTCCATTAGAGATCCTTAATGTTGAGTAGAAGGCTCTAATCAACTCAGGATAAATGTGATTTTCTTCGAGTACGACGAACTCTAAAAGATTTTGTTGCCTAAGGATGTTGAGTACCGGAAAGTCATGTTCATCGAGAAGTGAAACATCAAGCCAATGAGCAGGTTTGAGGAGTCGTTCTGAAAATTTTTTGGGATACCTATCAAGTTGGAGTTTATTCTTGAAAAGTCTTGAGAGATCATTAGAGTTTGAGGAAGAGGAGCCAACATCTCCTCGTTTCTTCTTTCTAGAGTGGGATGATGAAGCCATGTTTTGAGTGAGGCAAAGGAATTAGAGAGGATTTTAGAGAATGGAAATCGGAACAGGAAGTGGCAAGGAGGAGTGTTATGGGGAAAACGTAAAAGGCATATCAATTTATAGAAGAAATAGTGTGGGAATCGATTCATCATTGGGGAATCGATTCATTGTTGCCAAATCATAAGACAGGAATCGATTCAATAGGAGGGGAATCGATTCATCATTGGAATTTTTGACAAGTTATAGGCACTGGACCCATGGGAATCGATTCACCTTGAGTGGGAATCGATTCCTTGCTTGAATTTTGCTTGTTTTTATGCTGATGGTCACGAGAAAATGGAAGAGTGAACTTTTGTCTTTATGCCAATGTTCAGTTCACATTCAGTTCACAAGATATGTTATGAAATAGGGATTTTTTTTGACTTGTATAGCTAGGAATCACGTGAAAGATTTTGAAGAAAGCATTAGGGAGCTTTGTCACGAGAATGGTTTTGAATTACAAGCATATGAGACAAGTGATAATCACATGCAAAGGTAGGACTTTGGAATTTTCAAGTGCTCAGAATTTTGTAGGTGAATGTGACAAGATATATGAGATAAGAGATCTTCACATGTACTTGCAAATGCTTGATCTCCTCCTAATGGTGGTGTCACGTGAAGGTATATGCTAGGAGTTCAAAATTTTTGCAGTTTTTACCAATGATTTTGTTTCATGAATTTATCAAGAAAATCAAAGGTTAACTTTCATTTGTTTTTGAGATCATGTGATTTATAAGAGATTAATTTGTCTCACAAATATGTTTAATGAAGATTTTAAATAATAAATGGGGTTTTAATATGATTTTTATAAATGTGAATATCTCAAGATAGTATATATCAATATTTTTTTAAAAAATAGAGTTTGTATGAAAGAAGAGTAAATCTTTAAGTTAAAGATTTGTGAAAATTTTTTAAGAGAATGAAATTTGTGATTAAACAATTTCTAAAATGCCTAATTCCCTTATAATATTTATAAACTGTTCCTTTGGAAGGGGTTTAGTAAAAATATCCGCCAATTGTTTAGAAGTTTTAACATATTCAAGAACACAATCTCCTTTTAAAACATGATCTCATATGAAATGGTGACGGATTTCTATGTGTTTTGTTCGTGAATGCATAACTAGATTTTTGGACATATTTATGGCACTGGTGTTGTCGCATTTAATGGGTATTTGATCTAATACAACACCAAAATCAAGAAGTTGTTGTCTCATCCATAGGATTTGAGCACAAAAACTTCCAGCTGTAATATATTCTGCTTCAGCTGTGGATAACGCGACACTTACTTGCTTCTTGCTATGCCAAGAAACAAGAGAGCTTCCAAGCATATGACAAGTACCACTGGTACTTTTTCTATCTAATTTACACCCAGCAAAATCAGAATCAGAATATCCTACAAGAATACATTCTGCATCTTTGGGATACCATAAACCAACATTTTGAGTACCCACAAGATATTTTAAAATTCTTTTTATGGTAATGAGATGTGATTCTTTAGGACATGCTTGATATCTAGCGTACATACATACCGCAAACATAATATCGGGTCTACTAGCTGTTAAGTAAAGTAAGGATCCAATCATACCTCGGTATTTAGTTATTTCAATGTCCTTACCCTTCTCATCTTTTTCTAGGTAGCAAGAGGTACTCATTGGTGTGGTTATTTCATTTGCTTTATCCATTCCAAACCTTTTGAGTAGTTCTTTACAGTATTTTGTTTGACTGATGAAAGTTCCTTCTTTTGTTTGCTTAATTTGTAGCCCAAGGAAGAATGTGAGTTCTCCCATCATGGACATTTCGAATTCATCTTGCATAATCTTAGCAAATTCTTGACAAAGAATTTCGTTAGTGGCACCAAATATTATGTCATCAACATAAACTTGTACCAAAAGGATGTCATGGTTTTTACGTTTTATAAAGAGTGTTGTATCAACCTTTCCTCTTTCAAAATTGTTTTCTAGAAGAAATTTACTGAGTCGTTCGTACCAAGCTCTTGGAGCTTGTTTCAAACCATATAAAGCTTTTCTTAATTTAAAAACATGGTTTAGAAATTTATGATTTTCAAAACTGGGAGGTTGATTTACATAAACTTCTTCTTGAATATAACCGTTTAGAAAAGCGCTTTTGACATCCATTTGATAATGTTTAAAATCTATACAACAAGCTACGGGAGCATACGTTTCTTCATAGTCTATTCCCTCTTCTTGATTATATCCTTTAGCAACTAATCTAGATTTATTTCTTGTTATTATTCCATTTTCATCTAGCTTGTTTCTAAAAACCCATTTCGTGCCTATTATTTGATGATTATTGGGTTTTGGCATAAGTTCCCAAACTTCATTTCTTTTAAACTGATTTAATTCTTCTTGCATTTCCAATATCCAATATTCATCAATAATAGCTTCATCAATATTTTTGGGTTCTATTTGTGATACAAAAGCTAAGTGATTGCATGCATTTCTAATAGCGTTTCGAGTACTTACACCTTTTGTTATTTCACCTGTGATATTGTCCAATAGGTGATTCTTTACGATGATCCACTCTTTTTGTTGAGGTTCGCCATTTTGTGATGTATTTCCTTCATTTTTGTTTTCTTCTTTATCTTCTAAGTTCATTTCTTGGAAGGTACCTACAAGATCATCAATTTCCTCTCTCGGAAGATTTTGGTTAAGTTCATCGAATTTAACGTGTATAGACTCTTCAATTGTACAAGTTCGTTTGTTAAAGAGTCGATATGCTTTGCTTGTAGATGAATAACCTAAAAATATTGCTTCATCAGATTCTGCATCGAATTTGCCAAGATTATCCTTTCCATTGTTTAAAATAAAACATTTGCATCCAAATACGTGGAAATAAGAAATATTTGGTTTTCTTCCTTTATAAAGCTCATAGGGGGTTTTCTTTAATATAGGCCTTATCAAACATCGATTCATAACATGGCAAGCAGTATTTACTGCATCGGCCCAAAAATGTTTCGCAATATTACTTTCATTTAACATAGTTCTTGCGAGCTCCGCTAAAGATCGATTTTTTCTTTCAACTACTCCATTTTGTTTGGAGTTCTTGGAGCCAAGAAATTACGTTCAATGCCAAATTTTTCACAAAATTTTTCAAAATATTGGTTTTCGAATTCTCCCCCATGATCAGTTCGAATGGATGCTATTTTTGAATTTTATTCATTTTGAATGATCTTGGCAAGTTTCTTAAATGCTTGATATGCTTCATTTTTATGAGTAAGAAATAATATCCATGTATATCTAGAGTAATCATCCACAATCACAAGACGATAATAATTTCCACCAAAACTTTTAATTTTTGAAGGTCCAAATAAATCCATATGTAAAAGTTGTAAAGGTCTAGTTGTTGAAACAATATTTTTTGCTTGAAAAGAAGCCTTTACTCGTTTTCCCTTTTGACAAGCGTCACAAAATTTATTTTCAAATTTTAATTTTGGTAAATCGATAACTAAATCTTTTGAAACAAGTTTGTTTAAATGGTCTACATGAATGTGAGCAATTCTTCTATGCCACAGCCATGATTCATTCTCTTTAGTTATGAAACATTGCACATCATTTGAAGCAAGACAATCTAGATTAATCATATAAATGTTATCTACTCTTTGACCAACAAATTTTATTTCCTTGTTTAGCTTATTTTCAATTATGCATCCGTTTGATTCAAAAACAATTTTATAGCCCTTATCATACAATTGACTAATGCTAAGCAAGTTATGTTTAAGTCCTTCAACATATAAGACATCATTTATAGAGGTGAAAGAATTTTTACCAACATTTCCAATTCCTAGTATTCTTCCCTTCGTGTTATCTCCATAAGTAACGAATCCTTCATTTCGTGGAGTAAATGATATGAACTTACTTTTGTCTCCCGTCATGTGTTTTGAACACCCACTATCTAAGTACCAATGGGTGTTACTTGCTTTAAAGCATACCTACAAAACAAGTCAAGTTAGAGAACTTGGTACCCATTTTATGTAGGGTCCTTGTAGGTTAGTTTGAGGTAATGTTCCTTTAGGAACCAAGACTTTTCTCACAACCTTTGGCCCTAGTTTTCTAACACTACAATTAGATGCATTATGTCCTTTAAAACCACAATAATTACATTTCATGAAAGGTGATGAAGTTTTACTAGGTGGTATGAAAAAGTTCTTATAATTCTTTTGTTTTTTAACGGCATTAAAACCTAGTCCAGTCTTATCAAACATGCAACGTTGTTTTCCAAGTAAAACATTTAGGTTGTCTCTACCATTTGTAAACTTTTATAATGTTCTATTCAAGTCTAAAACCTTGGTTTTTAGAATATCACATTTCTTTACAAATTCGTAAGGTTTGGTCCTAGAGCATGCTTGAATATTTACTAATTCATCTTTCAAACATTTATTTTCTTTACAAACTTCTATAAGATCCATCTCAAGTGTGTCAATGGTTTTTCTAGATAACTTATGCTTATTAGAGACCTTTAAAAATTTATCATACAAATCTTCAAGAGCATCAAGTAGTTCTTCCTTATCTAAGTCATAAAAGTTTACCTCATCTTCTTCATTTTGGTGATTGGCAATGAGACAGAGGTTTGCTTCTTCATTTTTGGATTCATCCGAGCTGCTTACCTCGTTGTCATCCCATGCTATGTATGCTCTCCTTTTTCCTTTCTGATCCTTGTTTTTCTTTTTGAGATTTGGACAGTCCGCCTTGAAATGTCCTTCCTTTCCACATTCAAAACAAGTTGGTAAGGAGTTATTATCTTTGGGAATGAATTTCTTACCTTTAGAGGTGAAGCCCTTTTGGAATCTTTTGTTTCTCATGAACCTTCCAAACCGCCTGACAAATAGGCCTAACTCATCATCATCATCTTCTTGATCACTTTCAAATTTGTCTTCTTCAATAGAGGTGGCCTTAAGAGCTAGTCCCTTCTTCTTGGAAGACTTTTCTTCTTCCTCCGCCATTTTCAAGTCTTTTAATTCTTGTTCTTGCTCTTGAAGCTTACCAAATAATGTGGCAACAGACATATCATTTATGTTTGGTGATTGTTTGATAGCGGTGACAAAAGATTGCCATTCCCTGGTAAGACTTTTTAGAACTTTATGATAAGCTCCTTGTTAGTGTAAGATTTTCTAAGAGTAATAAGATGATTAATAATCAAGGTAAACCTTTTTTGAAGTTCTAAGATGGTTTCACCGGAATTCATTCTAAAGCTTTCATATTGGCTAGTCAAAGTACTAATTTTAGAATCCTTAACATCGCTAGTTCCTTCATGAGTAATTTGAAGAGTATCCCACATTTCTTTGGTAGATTTACAGGTTACTACTCTAAAAAATTCATCAGGACCTAAGGCTAGAGTGATTAGATTCTTGGCTTTGTAATTATATTGTACTTTCTTTTCTTCATCACTAGTCCAATCATCCATGGGTTTTTTTATTTGTTTACCATAAAAAATATGCATAGGTATGAAAGGACCATTTTCAATAGCATTCCAAACTCTTAGATCAATTGATTGAACAAAAATTTTCATTCTTTCTTTCCAAAAAGCATAACCTTTACCATTAAAAGCAGGAGGTCGGTTTGTAGCACCACCCTCAGGAAAAAGGTTTAAAGAATTTGAGGTTATTCATTCTCTTGAAGCTGTTAAGCTTAATTTACCAAGAGTCAAGCTCTGATACCACTTGTTAACCAAGTGGCCTCAATTACTCAAGAGGGGGGGTGAATTGAGTATTAAAAACTTTTTGTTGAAATGCTTGTGAAATTGGTTCTTTGACAAATATATATAGAGAAGATGATAAACTTAATCCTAAATGAGAATAATAAAGAAGTTTAAATAACAAAGTTATTAAACGTAACAAATTAAGCAAGCAAATTTAAATGCATAAATTTAAATGGATTAGGGAAGAGAAGATTTGCAAACCGATATATACGAGTTCCACCACACTGGTGTACGTCTCGCCTCCAAGTAACCCACTTAGAGGATTTCCACTATTGAGAATTTGAGATACACGCTTTGAGCAATTACAGCTTCTTAGTGTCCCGCACTCAAGAACTTAATCCTCACAAGCAAAAGGGTAACCCACCCAATCTCACAATCTCTCAATTACAAGGTTGAATCCCAACCTAAAATCTCTCAGAATTTGTGAATGTGATTTTACAAGTGTGACTCTCTTAATAGAGTGGATATACAAATTTAAGCACTTGAGAAATATTTTCTTTTAAAAGAATATGCAAATTTTAACACTCAAGAAAATATTTTTCTCACAATATAACTCTCAAAAATAATTGTAAAGAAAAAATAAATCAGAGAGTTAATAGACAAGGAATTAAGAGAGAACAAAGGAGAAAGTAAGGAATGCGTTTGCTGTCTATGTGGTGTATTCTGCCTCTTCAGTTTCCTTTCTATTTATAGGCAAAGGAAGGTCATGCTGCCAAAAACTTAATTGCAACCGGTTCCTTAATCAATGCATTGGAAGACTTAATTTGCCAGCAATCCATGTTTCCTGACTTGAGAAGTGCAATTGTCTGCCTTAATAAATGCAACGCTATTTCAATTAGAGAGTCTCGAGAAAGGAATCAGTGGGGTTGAGTTTCTGAAAACATGTACTGATAATTTCCATGATTCAGCGCATGATTCCAGCTATGAATCGATTCTTCCAGGTCATTTTTACACTAAAAACATCACATGAATCGATTCCTGGCAAGGGGAATCGATTCCCAATAGCATGAATCGATTCTTGCAGTTCTTGAGTCAATCGATTCCTGTAGTTCTTGAGTCGATTCCTTGAGGCATTTTTGAGCATGAATCGATTCGTAAAGTCTTTGAATTGATTCCTTGAGGCAATTCACCATGATGAATCGATTCCTACAGTTGTGAATCGATTCCTTGATGCTGTGAATCGATTCCTCTGCTTGTGAATCAATTCCTATAGCTTTTCAATAAGTGTGAATCAATTCCTTGCAATCCTGGACCTGTTTGTTTGTATTTTTGATATATTTTCATGCGTTTTGGATAGTTCTTGAGTAATTATTTCTTGTCCTGAATCATTCTTGATGATTTTTGATTAATTGCTTGTACAACATCCTTTAGATTTCTTGATCCTTCAATTGTTTGTCATTCATCAAAACCTGTTTCAACATACAAATACACGATGTAGAAAAGAAAAATGAAGAGCTTGTAGCTGAGGTTGCGTCTGTGAAGGAGGCTCGACTTTGGGAGCAACATGAGAGGGAGGAGGAAATGGCTAAATTCTCGGAGTTGGCCGACATTTCCTTCAGCACCGCCATTCATCAAGTTGCACATCGAAATTCTGATGTACAGCTCAACTAGAACGGTATAGGTATTTACTATGAATTCCATGGTGGACACCTATATGCTATGGACCGGGGTCAGGCAGTGGAACCTGAGGACGTCCCTTACGTACCTTTGCCTCTCCCCGAGGGCTAAAGTATGGAATTGAGGACGGTGTCAGAGGATTCTGAGAGAACAGCCACTGTTGTCGAACCAGGCTCCCCCATCACCGGTGTCTAGATTTGTTTTTTTTCTTTGTTCGCCTTGTTTCGGGATAGGCTCCGGATTTTGAAATTTTGTAAGGACGTAGTGCCCCTCCCCTTTTTAATGAAATGACTTTTCTTCACACCTCTCTGCTTCTCTTTAATTCCTTTACTTTTTGCAAGTTAAATTGGCACTTTAACTGATGTCTAACTGATCAAATAACTTGAAACAACACCGTCCATTGAACACTTAACTGATATCTATCTAAACGTGCAACTTGACACAACATTATCCACTTAACTAACCAAAAGCCAAGGGAATTGAATTCTTGTACGAAGTAATAACAATAATATCGTTCTTTGTTCTTTCACATCATCCATTGAAAACCATTTAAATTCTAGCAGGTATGGAATAGATTGACAACATCATCTTTTAACAGCCTAGCCCAAGGTTTTCACCATTGTTGGCCTCGCTTGATTTTGGATGGTGTTTATCAGATATTAGACTCTTGCTTTGCTATGACATTGGTACGGCCTCTCTCCCTGGACACGTCGGTTTGAAACGGTGAAACTTGAACCCCCTTCTGGACCGACGTCAACACTGGATCGATGAACCCCCCTTTTTTGGCGATTCCACTGGGGAAAAGGAACCGGGGTGATGCCTCGGTTTCAGGAAACAACTAATCGGGTATTGCTCCTTGGCTCACAAGAGATGAAAAGGTTGGGGTGTTGCCCCTTAGTTGGCAAGAAATGAAAGAATTAGGGATATTGTCCCTCAATTGACAGGAAAGTAAAAGTGTAACATCCTTGATGTTTTAATGAGAATTATAAAAAATGGGAAATGTTAGTAAATATTTTAGAAGTTTTATTTAATATTTATTCTGTCCGAGCCAAAGATTGGGAAAGTCGGTGTCGAGGTCGGTATCTGAAGCACGAGCAGGCGGAGTTAAAGATCGGAAGTGTAGGAGAAGAGCGGGCAGGGCTAGGCGGTCTGGTCCAACCGTTATGAAGAGAGCACCTCACACAGGGTCATAGACCGGATTAACCTCATAATGACCAAAACAACGGATATAAGTAACCAAGAGGTGAGCACGGATGATGTATCCGATCTCTCAGGTTGTAGCTCGGATTTTCGAGGTAGGAACACTAAGTTAGGACATCGGGGACCGATATTCATATTGGGCCCATACTCTTGCGAAGTATTAGAGAATTATGAATAATTAAACGTTGAGGGAATAAATACGTGTAATTGATTTGATAACTATGCAATAGTTCAATATAGTGAAATTGATTAAATTTAGTAAGAATACAAATAAAATTAAGGAAAAGACGATCTTGCCCATGAGTTATATATATGTGGAGATTCTCTTCCTTCCCTCTTCATCATTTACAAGTTACCTTGCTGTTGGTCTGTTCCTTCTCTTTCGTTTTACTCTTCTCTCTTAACGCTAATCTGCATGCACTGGAGAGAGACTCCATTTGTGTCTGAACTTCAATTTAACCCCATTCCTGTGATCGAGACTTCAAGGTAGTAGGCTAAGCAACGGAAGACTGAGTGAAGAAGTTGAGATTGCAGAACCGGTGCTCAGAGAAAGAAATCGGCACAGAGAGCAGATCATCGAAGCGTGGAACCAAAGTAAGGGGGGTGTTCGGGTTATAATTAATTAGAATAGGACTCGCTTCTTAATCAGGTCATTGAAGTAACGTAAACAAGTTAAGAAAAATGTTGCTAAACGTAGTTGTGTGTTTATGTTTGTGCATGTGTGACTGAGTACATTAATTAGTGAAGGATCGGATGTGGATGAGTTTGTCATGTATGATCTTGTGATATCTAATGTGAAATGATCAGTGTTATGTGACGAAGGGTTAGCAAGCAGGCTACCCGAGTGATGAGGAATTGATATTATTATGTGAAAGGTAAACTGTTGAATGATTATGTGGTATGGGATGGCCGACGGTATATGATAGCCCCTTATTTCCGGCTCCCGTGGTTTTCGTGCCCAGTTGAGCTACCCAGTGGTCAAGTAGGACCCAGTGGTCGAGGTGGAGAGTCAAGCAGGACTCGGTGAACCAAGCAGGGTTCACGGGGTGTCAAGTAGGACCCCCAGCTGAAGGCCAACCCTTTAGTATCCGGATACTAGGAGTCAGATTGTATGAGAGTCAGTTGTGATCGTGATGCATGTAATAAATGCGATGTATGTAATGAATGTGATGAATGTGAGGAATGTGATGGAATTGCGTAGTTGGTTTAATACAGTTACTGCATAAAATACTCTATGTTTCGATATGTTTATTTACGGGTGATGCTTGATGTGTATGTATCAATATGCGTGTATAGTGTTAAATTCCGTTCTATATTAATTATTATGCCAAACACTCACCCTTGCATGTTCTTTTTTAGTAACCAGAGACAGGGAGGGGGAAAGAGCCATGGAGCCGCGCCAAGGGGGAGAACGGTGCCAGGGTCCGAGTGAATTTGAGTGACTCTTGATAGAGTCATATGTGTGTATAAAACTTCGTAGTATAATTATTAGTTGTGTTTAATTAAGACCGGATCGAATGAAAAATATATTTTAAAAATATATTACTGTTATTTGCATATGCTTTCATGGTAACTCTTAAGGTTCACAGAACCATTTTTAGAGTGAAATTTGAGAGTCCGGTTGCATGTTTTGTATAGTCTGGTGTGTGAAAGGTGTTTGCTCCAGCGAATAGAACCTCGTTTAAGTGAGAGTCCGGAATCTCGCTTAGACGAGTAGGGGCCTCGATCAAGCGAGAAGCCCTGATTCCCCTTTCTCCCATCTGTTGTGTTCAAATTAAATTGCTTTTTCTCTAAATATCGATTAATTTTCAAGAAAAGGAAAAATTTATTGTAAGATGTAATCGTTCGAATAAAAATAAATGTAAAAATAACCTAGGACGTTACAAAAAGGTTGGGGGGTGTTGCCCCTCGGTTGACAGAAAAGTAAAAGGTGGGGGTGTTGCCTCTCGGTCGACAGAAAAGTAAAAGGTTAGGGGTGTTGCCCCACGGTTGACAGGAAAGTAAAGGTTGGGGGTGTTGTCCCTTGGTTGACAGGAAAGTAAAAGTTGGGGTGTTGCCCCTCAGTTGACAGAAAAGTAAAAGGTTGGGGGTGTTGCCCCTCGGTTGACAGGAAAGTAAAAGGTTGGGGGTGTTGCTCCTCGGTTGATAGGAAAATAAAAGTTGGGGGTGTTACCTCTCGGTTGACAGGAAAGTAAAGTTAGGGGTGTTGCCCCTCGGTTGACAGGAAAGTAAAGTTGGGGGTATTGCCCCTCGAGGAAAGTAAAGGTTGGGGGTGTTGCCCTCGGTTGATAGGAAAATAAAGGTTGAGGTGTTGCCCCTCAGTTGACAGGAAAGTAAAAGTTGGGGGTGTTGCCCCTCGGTCGACAGGAAAGTAAAGGTTGGGGGTGTTGCCCTATTAGGGAATCCCTAGTGCATAAGCAGCGGAAATACAAGGATTCCTATAGGATTTGCAAAGCGCCGTGTTTCAAAGCATAAGACAAACACAAAAAATATTACGTTTTAGGATTACCTCTTGAAGAATATTGAATCAATCATAGCATCGTCCTTTAGGAGTCCATACGAGTACTCCCACCAGAAATGCTACACCTTCCAAATGCTAGTTTGATGACATGGCTTTTGCAAATTTTGTGTATTTTGTGTCTCTTTTTGGGTAGCCGCCTATGAGCATCTTATGCTCTATTTATAGGCTTAGGTTTGACTTAATTTGCTCTCTAAAGAGTGGGCTCCTTACTCATTCTAAATGAGTTAGGCCCAATACTTTTATTTTAGTCCAACTAAAATAAAAAACTATTTTCTGATGGGCTTACTCTATGTGTGTGACCCTATAGGTAAAATACTCAGTTATATTAATAATAAACTATTTTATTATTAATATAAAATAAGAGCGACATCTAGCAATGTATCATTATGTCTGAATATTATTTATTATCAACATAACCTATAAGTGATAATTATTTTATATGTTTGTTCCTTTTGTCACGATATCCTAATTAGGCCCAAGAGATGGTCGTATCATCCTTGTACGGTCCAATGTATTTTACTTGATACCGGAGTAGACTTTATCCGAATAAATATTCAACATTTATTCTTTCTAGCATGGTCATGCATTTCCTTAGTCTCACTCAATCAAGTGGCCTATAGATATCACTCCTGTAACATAGGAGAGACAAATTCCATCTACATCACTTACATCCCTCTGCATAACTTGTTCATTGCCTAACCACAACCTTTATAGTCCTCTTGTTACAGAAGACATTTGATTGTATTAAAACAACAAACTCCTTATGTAGGAATCGTAGTGACTTCAGGTCAAAGGACTACATATACCATTATCACATTGAGAATCATTTATGACATTCATGTAACGATCCATGCAACGTTCTCATGGTGGGTCTGTCCAGTACATCATTACTCTTAATGTGTACCCGTGTGAAGAATTGATATCATTTATATCCATGATCTGTGAGATCAGATCATCAGTACACTCGCATACTAGTCTTAATGTATTTACATGTCCCCACGTAAATACTTGACTAGGGATATTTTAGGAATAACTCTCATATGACCTATTACTCCAAGGATAAATAAAGGTTGTTAAACAAAAATGACTTATTCAAAATGATGCGTCCTATATAGGCTTTTAGTGCATATTTCCAACAATCTCCCACTTGCACTTAGAGCCGATAAGGTTAATGCCCAATGACGTCTATAGTGCCCTTATGCTTTTACTACGTAAGCGGTTTTACTACTGGGTTCCCAACAATTTTGTTGGTATGCACATTGCATATTTTCACATCTTCCAAAGATGGAACTATTTAAGTATATGCTTGGAAACTCATAGGGTACAAAACATTTGAAATGATTAAATGTAAATTGACTTCTTTTGTAATTTAACATAGAAAAATACTTAGATTTGTTAGTAGAACCAACGATTGTTTCTTGCTTTGAACCTTTCAAGCATACATCACAACCATCTTGACAACACATATATTTTGATTGCAATCTTAAGTCTTTCAAATTAATCAAAAGATTGGCATCGATGTAACCTTTACAACGAGCTCATCTTTCATTTATCAAGATCAAATCCTTAGTCCTTCTTAAGTGTTTAAGGATACTCTTGACTATAGAATGAGAATATTATTAGTTCTAGAAGACGCATGTCTTCTACATGTAATACTAGAACTATAATGGTGCAGTTACTAACCCTTTTATAGTCACAAGATTTATCTTTATTCTTTAATGAAGATTCTAGCTTCTAAAAGCTTGCTTTAGTCGTATACCTTCCTAGATGTTTCAGGCATAAAAGGCCTTTAGGTTGTGTCACATACACATCCTCAAGATGATTTCCGTCTTGACATCTATCTACCATATCTCATAATGGTGGTATATTGCTACAACAAGTAGGATCTAAATGGTTTTTAAGCTAATTGAATTTTGTCAATCTTGCTTTTAAAGGTACTTTTATTACCATCCATGTTTAGTTTTCCTTTTGAAAACCCACTTGTATACTATAGGTTTTACCCTTTAGGTGCGTCAACCAAGGTTCGTACCTTGTTAATATACATGGAGTCCATTTCAAATCCCATGGTCTTATGCCATGTCTTAGAATCTAAACTTGCATTGGCCTCTTCGTAGAAAACTTGATCAATTAGCAATATGCCTCCTTCCTAATTTATAAGATATCCATATCTTTCAAATTTGGTTACATATCCTATTTGATCTTACGCAAGTATTATGGTACCGGAGCTAATGATGTCATAACATTTTATGATTTTTGTTCCAAGTCCATCCTTGACTTTTGAATGTTTTGTGATACTTGAATTTCTTCAAGTTCTATTATCCTCTCACTGATTCTTTAAGAGATGTACTCTTATTCAAGAATAAAACATTCTAAGCAACAAGCCTTTTGTTCTCAGATGGATTGTAGAAATGATAACCCTTAGCTTTCTTTGGGCATCTCACAGAAGACATTTATCCAATTTGGATGTGACCTTGTCAGAGTTGGATACTTTATATAAGCATCATATTTCCAAATTATTAGTAAAGACATACTAGGTTTCTTCCTAGTCCATATCATATATGGTTTCTTTAAGAAAGTCTAAGATGGAACATGGTTAAGGTTGAAGGATTTAGAGATGTTTGATAATAATCAATATTCAAACTATGTCCAACAAGGTTTGACTTTTTCCTGTAGAGATGCTATTAAGGCATTCCATGAGGAATGAGTTAAGAGGTAATCTCTCACTTTATTAGATAGTTATCAAACTTGTAGCTCAAATTATTTGCTATCTTGATGTAATCAAGAGCTTTAATTGTCTTGCTAATTTGATTTTTCACTTTATTATGAATTCTTTGAATTTTTCAAAGACTTTCTAACTTATGTTACATAAATCCATACTCATTGAATTTTCAATTAGTATGTTGAAGTATTGAAAAACATATCTAGTTATTGTTCCAATAGGCCTACATACATCGTCATGTATTAAATAATAGATTATTTATCTTTTTAATGAATGAGGTCTCAATCATCTCTCCAATAAATAAGATTTACATGTTTCAATTGATTCCAAAATCAAAAGAGTCCATATAACCACATTAATGGTATTTAGAAATATGTTTCTTATCCATTTGCCTTAGGAGACAATACCATGTATGTAAGGTTCAAAATCACTTATTTTAACCTACTTTGATAGTTGTTATAGATGGGTGTTTTGAGATTTAGGATGTGGAATCCATTACTTAATTGTGCATCAACATCCATTTAAAGAAATAAAGTTATTTTATAATAAGAAAAACATTTCTTGTCCAACAAGAAACAATATGCACAATGTCTAGTTCACTAACTAGCCCAATAGGTAAAGATCTTATCTTTATTGTAGCAACTTTTGCTCAATTTTACACAGATTTCTCCACCCTTAACAAATGATATATTTCCTTGATCTTTCAAAATTTTAGATCTACTACTAGTATCTGATACTAATGTTAGTGAAGTAAAATAACTTGACTTCTATAATATGACCTGTAGTGGAAGTCTTACTTCCCTTTCTTTTAAACTCCTTCAAGTTCTTTAGACAAATTATTTCAATGTTTTATTTGGCTAAAACTGGAAAGAATTTCCTTTCTTGATCACCCTTTAGACTTCCAGACCAACTTGGCCTTAATAAAGTCTGTATACGATCATATCGTATATCTCCCATATATTCATATTTCATTTTACAGCTCAGAGTTTAGACAGACTCAATAGGGTATTCAAGACCCAACCATAGATGATATATAAGCCAAACATGACACACTGCCGCTTCATCTTTAATGAAAATAATTCTCAAGTCTCAATACCTATCTAGGCATTTTTCTAGATAAAGTGTCCTTCCAAAGGATAGATTACAACAAAACAATATTTGGTTTATCATGGTTATTCTAAAACAAATTACATGCAAATCTATCACTTCTATTTAAAACATATTTAAATTTTGGTCATTAAATAAATATGTTGTCTCCCACTATTTTGATTCAAAAACAAATACCCTCACTGAATCATAAAAAATCCCACTGGAAGATTTTTCTGATGGGCCAAGATCCATATTTAGCCTAGTGTTGAGTCAGCTTTGGCTGATCGCCCAACCCTTGGTTATTTAGGTAGGAAACACATTTCCAATTGTATATCATGCAACTCTTGGATGATTTAGTGGGTAACTTTTTACCCTTATTCATCTTATGAATTTAAGCTCAATCCTTATGCCTCTAAGTTATTTTCAATCCAATTGAAAAACTTAGTTAAGTTTAGGCCTAATAAAAACAATTTGGATATTACAATTATCCCATCGTATCTTACTAATATAAATGATAGCACCCTGCTTTGACAGGCCCACTATTTATTGACATTAGTCTTGATGGGTGTTATTTATTAGAAGGCGTTTAAACTTAATATTAACGCTTTTAGGTTCTTCAATCTGATTAAAGTTACCTAGATAAGTCCAATAACAAATTGTTGGATAATCCAATTATCCATCATCCTTTACTAATATCAATAAAAGAACCCTGCTTTGGCAGAACATACACTTTATTGAAACTAACATTGATGACTATTGTTTATTAGAATGCGTTTTAGACTGTTCATATCTTTAGGCTTTTCCAATCCAATTGAAAAATGTCTATTTGAATAAAACTTAATAAGTTATACTTAGATAATCTAATTATCTAATCATGTCTTATTAAACATAAATAAAGGTGCCCAACTATGATGTGACCTGTACTTTATCTATATCAAGTTAGACGTTATTACTTATTGGAAAGTATGATTGTCGGGCTTGAGGGATTTCAATTTTCTTATTGTTCCTTACCGACTTTCATTAAACGCTTTAACGTAAAATAAAACCCCAAAACATGCAATCAAAATTGTGATATAGTTATGGCCTTCCTAGAAAATAAAATAAAATAAAGTAAACCTAAAGGAACTATAGTGTCTTGACTTCGTGAAGTCCTACTTCTTGAAACCACCATCCTCCTAGAGTCACCACTCCTTTGTTCCTTTCAAGGTCATATCCACCAAGAGTCATCACTCTAGGTTTCTTCTAGGTCTCCACTTTGTTAGCTTTTCCAAGATTACAATGTAATAAAGAAAACTCGTTTTACATACGAGTGAAGGGTTGAGAGAAGAAATTTAAAAATAGAGAAAGACACAGCACGCAGGCTGTATTTGAAATTAAATATAAAAAAATCTAACGTTGGACGTGTTAATTAATCAATTAATAGAGTAATCAATTGTATTTAAAATAAAATAAATTTTAAAACACATAATTAAATACGCGGGGCCAGAAAAGAAAAACTACGCAAAGAAGTTTGGTGGTTCCGTTGACCATTCAATGGACAGGGTCAAGGGGAGGGTACCCTTTATAGGGTCCCGAGTGGTGTTCCAACCGAAAATTTAATACTGTAATCAGGTTAGTTCCCAGGAAAGAGAGGTGGGTCCGGTGTGACCACTTAAGTACCAAGTCTTTCCTAGCCAGAATGTCCCACTGACCATTAACAACTCAAAATATTTGGACATGATCTCAAACAATTTGAAATCCTATTTTAAGTTTCAAATTTTGAATAATAAATTTTGGAACGGTTAAGGTTTAACTTTTAAACCTTATCTCTAGAGTATCAACAATCATCTTATTTTTAGGAATGATTAAGGTTTAAATTTTAAACTTATCTCTAGAGTTCAAGATATTTTATTTTGAATCCTATTAAATTTGATAAAGATCTTATCTTATCTTTAATTTACAACTTTTGCAAATCCTATCAAATTTATTAAGGATTAAATATTTGATTTTAAAATTATTAAATTTAATAGAGATCTTATCTCCTATTTGTAACAATTACAAATCATATTAAATTTAATAAACATGAATCAATTTGTAACTCCTACAAATCACATTAATTTTAAGAAGATCACATACAATGTAAATCTTATTAAAATTAATAAGAATAAATTATTTAAATTTGTAACTCTTACAAACTTTAAATTTAACAAATATTTAAAATTTGATTTGTAACTTTTACAAATTGAATTTAAAATATAATATTAAAATCAAATATTTTATTTGTAACATTTACTAATAAATATAATACCATGATGGCTAGGTTTCAACTTTTGAATCCTAGCTTTCATTACGGTTAGGGTTCAACTCTTAAACTTTCTAAACACAATCTCACATGAACAATTCATATTAGAAAGAGAAAGCATATATACATACATTGCATACAACCCTTGATTTCAATTTAATTAAATGAACATAAAACATGTCTTATAATTAGAACACATATAAAACAATCACCATTGCAACATACAACATGTTTATATAATAAAGCACATCCCAAAAACATGTTCTTTAATTAAAATATTGAGAAAAGCAATCAATATATACAAAACAAATAAATTGATACTAGCTTTCAAAAAGTTGCAACCTTTGCAACATATCTCATAAAAAATACAACCTTTACATAATATTTCAATAAAAATGTAACCTTAGAAACATATCTAAGAAAAGAGGCAACCTTTGCAAAAAAATTCAACCTTTATAATTCTTTTTATAAAAAAATTCTTTTTTTCACATGTTTTTTAAACAAACATTTACCCCAAACATGGTTTTGCAACCAGGCTCTGATACCACTGTTAGGTAATCCCTAGTGCATGAGCAGTGGAAATACAAGGATTCCTATAGGATTTGCAAAGTGCCGTGTTTCAAAGCATAAGACAAACACAAAAAAATATTGCGTTTTAGGATTACCTCTTGAAGAATATCGAAGCAATCGTAGCCTCGTCCTTTAGGAGTCCACACGAGTACTCCCACCAAAAATGCTACACCTTCCAAATGCTAGTTTGATGACGTGTAGCTCTTGCAACTTTTATGTATTTTGTGTCTCTTTTTGGTTAGCCGCATATGAGCATCTTATATTCTATTTATAGGCTTAGGTTTGACTTAATGTGCTCTCTAAAGAGTGGGCTCCTTACTCATTCTAAATAAGTTAGGCCTAATAGTTTTATTTTAGTCCAACTAAAATAAAAAGCTATTTTCTGATGGGCTTACTCTATGTGTGTGACCCTGTAGGTAAAATACTTGGTTATATTAATAATAAATTATTTTATTATTAATATAAAATAGGAGCGGCATCTAGTAATGCATCATTATGTCCGAATATTATTTATTATCAACATAACCTATAAGTGATAATTATTTTATATGTTTGTTCCTTTTGTCACGATATCCTAATTGGGCCCAAGGCATGGTCGCGTCATCCTTGTACGGTCCAATTTATTTTACTTGATACTGGAGTAGACTTTATCCGAATAAATATCCAATATTTATTCTTTCTAGCATGGCCATACATTTCCTTAGTCTCACTCCATCAAATGGCCTATAGATATCACTCTTGTCATATAGGAGAGACAAATCCCATCTACATCACTCACATCCCTCTACATAACTTGTTCATTGCCTAACCACAACCTTTATAGTCCTCTTGTTACAAAAGACATTTAATTGTATTAAAACAACAAACTCCTTATGTAGGAATCATTGTGACTTCAGGTCAAAGGACTACATATACCATTATCATATTGAGAATCGTTTATGACATTCATGTAACGATCCATGCAACGTTCTCATGGTGGGTCTGTCCAGTACATCATTACTCTTAATGTGTACCTGTGTGAAGAATTGATATCATTTATATCCATGATCTGTGAGATCAGATTATCAGTACACTCACACACTAGTCTTAATGTATTTACATGTCCCCACGTAAATACTTGACTAGGGACATTTTAGGAATAACTCTCATATGACCTATTACTCCAAGGATAAATAAAGGTTATTAAACAAAAAATGACTTATTCAAAATGATGCGTCCTATATAGGCTTTTAGTGCATATTTCACACATGCCCCTTGGTTGACATGAAAATAAAGGTTAGGGGTGTTGCCTCTCGGTTGACAGGAAAGTAAAAGTTGGGGGTGTCGCCCCTCGGTCGACAGGAAAGTAAAGTTGGGGGTGTGCCCCTCGATTGACTAGAAATGAAAGAATTGGGGGGATGCCCCAGACTGGAGAGACTTGGGGTGATGCTCCAAATTTGAGAAGAATGAGATAGATTTGGGGTAATGCCCTAAGTTTGAAGGATTTGGGGTGATGCCTCAGATTTGAAAAGGAAAAGAGATTTAGGGTATTGCCCAAGTTTTAAAGAGGATAGAGACTTTGGGGTAATGCCCCAAGTTTGAAAAAGGATAGAGACTTTGGGGCAATGCCCCAAGTTTGAAAGACTTTTTGCTGGTGGGAATAGAATACAGATGCCAATAGCTGTGAGTTTGTTGGGAAGAGGGCTTTGTGATTGGCACCATTTTGGTAGCAAATGTAATTTTACAGGGGAAGAAAAAGTTAATTTGAGTCTGTTTCTGGAGTGTTGTTTCACTGGGGAAGGGTGGTTTAGTTAGTCCCTATTTAGTGGTAACCTTGGTTTTACTGAGGAGAGGATTTATTGGTTCCATTTGGGGAGAGAGGCCTGACTGAGGCTAATTTCTGGACTGTGTTTAGCTGGGAATGGGAATACGCTTGATCACTGGGTCGCATTTTCACTGAGAAGGATGGGTTTGATTGGTCTTATAACATGGCAGGGTGGTGGCACCTAAAGAAGGGGATTTTGGTGGAGTTCTTTTCTTTTCAGCTAAAGAAAGAAGGTTCAATAGGAGGCTTTTCCCAAGGTTATAGTTCCACTGGGGAGGCAGACTTATCCTAAGTCTGATTCGGGAAGTGGCTCCACTGGGGGAAATCTTGCTCGGCTTGAAGGTTTACTCAGCTGTGCCCTTTTACGGTGAACTGTAATCCCGATGGGGGAAACCGCTCAGCGAGTTTTGTTTCTGGACTGGGAACCTTAGCCAACCTTCAAAAAAAATGAGTAATGTAGAGATAAACAAATTGACAATTTCAGGAAAATTTCCCAGGAGGCCGGCCTGGAAATAACTCATGGATGAAATAAAAACAATTTCTGACTTTGGTAAGCGTGCCCATCCGGGCTGGTCATTTTTACTTGAAGCAAGGTCCGATACTAGGAGCCTTTTATTCCTCGTGACTTGAAATTTTTATCATTTCCAAAACATTTCAGGGAAACTTATTTGGTTATAACATTCAGTTATGAACACGTACAGAAGAAAGGGTGAAATTTTATTTATGGATGTCAAGTATGTACAGTGGTAAGAGAGCAATGTAAAACAGATGGAGAAAATGGAATAAAGCGTAAGGGATTTGAAGATAAATGGAACAAGGGAGGCTCATGGATCCTCCAACGATTTCTTGAGAGCGACGAGAATCTTGATCTTCTATTCTGATCTCAAATTCACCTTCTGACGCGGCTTTTGAGAACGTATTTTGATGATGACCCATATGCCCCAGTTTACAGTTTCTGTTCAGGAGACTCAGTCGTACTACCAAGACTTAGACTTTTTTCTTTGCCTGCGTCATTGCCCTATCTTTTGCCTAAGCTGCCCTTTCAGGTTTTCAGCCTAACGAGCATTTTTTTAAGCATAGTATTTCTTCATTGCATCTGCGTTTACAGGCATTGACAAGTCATCCCCATCCATGTTGGTGAGTATCAAAGCTCCCCCAGAAAAAGCCTTTTTGATGACGTACGACCCTTCGTAATTAGGCGTCCACTTCCCTCGATTATCTTTCTGGATTGGCAAAATCTTTTTGAGGACCAGGTCACCTTCTTGGAATTGTCGAGTTCATACCTTCTTTTCAAATGCTCGCTTCATGCGTCTTTCATACAACCGGCCATGGCAGAGTGCAGTTAGTCTCTTTCCATCAATCAAATTTAGTTGGTTATATCTAGCTTGGGCCCATTCAGCTTCTTCCAGTTTTATCTCCATTATTACCCTGAGGGACGGGATCTCCACTTTGAACGGTAATACTGCTTCCATTCTGTAGACTAGGGAGAAAGGGGTTGCACCAGTCAAAGTTCGAACCGAGGTTCGATATCTGTGCAAAGCAAAAGGGAGCATTTTGCTCCAATCTTTGTAGGTTACCACTATCTTTTGCACTATCTTCTTAATATTTTTATTGACTGCTTCAACTACCCCATTCATCTTTGGCCGATATGGAAAGGAATTATAATGGGATATTTTGAAATCTTCACAGAGATCTTTCATCATCTTATTGTTTAGATTTATGTCATTGTCGGTAATGATCTGGCTCGGCAAACCGTACCGACATATTAGCTCCTTCTTGATAAACTTGACGATGACACCCTTGGTCACATTAGTGTATGAGGCTGCTTCCACCCACTTAGTGAAGTAATCGATGGCAACCAAGACAAAGCGGTGGCCATTTGAGGCTTTTGGCTCAACGGGTCCAATGACGTCCATCCCCCACATTGAGAAAAGCCATGGAACTGACAAGACATTCAAAGACAATGGAGGTGCATGGATGTGATCAACATATATCTGACATTTATGACACTTCCTCGTATAAGCGAAACAATCTGCTTCCATAGTCACCCAGTAATATCTGGCCCTTAAGATCTTCCTTGAGATGGCGTGTCCGTTCGTGTGAGTTTTGAAGGATCCCTCGTGGATGTCTTTCATGATTTGATTGGCCTCAGCGGTGTCAATACAATGAAGGAGGACAGAGTCATGGTTTCTTTTGTATAGTATGTTCCCATTCAAGAAATAACCCATAGCAAGATTTCTCAGAGTTCGCTTATCAATGTCTATGACACCTTTGGGATATTCTTGGCACTGGAGGTATCTTTTGATATCATGATACCAAGGCTTGCCGTCTGGCTCTCCCTCCACGACTTGGCAATGTACCAGTTCCCGTCGCTTCTTTACCTCAATGAGAGGCATCTCGTATTCACTACTCACTTCAAACATTGAAGCTAAAGTGGCCAAGGCATCATCCATCTGGTTATCGTATCAGGGAACGTGATGGAAGGTGATCTCATAAAATTCTTTGACCATTTCTTTGATATGAGCGTAGTAGGGAATTAGTTTATTGTCCCTGGTTTCCCATTCACCTCTCAATTGATGAATAACCAAAGTAGAATCCCCATATACTCCCAAGAACCTCACGCCTGTGTCCAAAGCTACTTGTATCCCTAAAGAGAAAGCTTTATACTCAGCAACATTATTGGTACAATCAAAACATAGCCGAGCACAAATAGGGATGAACTCCTTGTCTGGTGAAATCAAGATGACTCCAACCCTGTGCCCCAATGCATTAGAAGCTCTGTCAAATCTCATGATCCACTTGTCATCATGGACATTTTTCTCTTTGGAAAGGGCTAAGATATCTTCGTCTGGGAAATCATGGTCCACCGGTTGGTAGCTATTGACGAGCTGGTGCACCAAGTAGTCTGCTAAAGCGTTACCTTTTATGGCTTTTTGGGTGACATATATTATGTCATATTCAGTTAGCAGCACTTGCCATCGAGCGATCCTTCCGGTCAAGGCAGGTTTTTTGAAGATGTACTTGATGGGGTCCATCTTGGAAACCAACCATGTCGTGTAAGAGAGCATATATTGCCTTAACCGTCAGGCGGCCCAGGCCAGTGCATAGCAGGTCCTTTCAAGGGAAGAATACTTAATTTCACATTCGGTGAACCTTTTGCCTAGATAGTAGATGGCGTGTTCCTTCTTTCCAGTGTTATCATGCTGACCCAGCACGCTTCCCGTGGATTCGTTCAGCATAGTCAAATACAAAATTAACGGTCTCCCAGGAATCGGTGGTACTAGGATTGGCGGTTCCAGTAGATACTGTTTTATCCTTTCGAATGCTACTTAGCAATCCTCATTCCATTGCCCTGGTTGGTTCTTACGAAGTAGCTTGAAGATCGGCTGACAGGTTACCATCATTTGTGAAATAAATCAGACGATATAGTTTAACCTCCCTAGGAACCCTCGAACTTCCTTCTCTGTCTGGGGAGAAGGCATTTTGAGAATGGCTTTGACTTTGTTGGGGCCAACCTCTATTCCTTTTTCGCTTACTATAAACTCGAACAACTTTCCAGACCTCGCACCAAAGGTACACTTGGCTAGGTTTAAACTTAGCTTGAATTTCTTTAATTGTTGGAAAAGCTTTCTCAGATCGATAATGTGCACTTTCTTTGTCTTGGATTTGGCAATTATATCATCCACGTATACTTCAATCTCCTTATGCATCATGTCGTGGAAGAGGGTTACCATCACTCTTTGGTAGGTTGCCCCAACATTTTTTAATCCAAAAGACATCACCTTGTAGCAAAAGGCGCCCAAAAGAGTAATAAATATGGTTTTTTCCATATCTTCAGGCGCCATTTTGATTTGATTGTACCCCGAGAATCCATCCATGAATAAGAAGATGGAATGCTGAGCCGTGTTATTGACTAAGACATCAATTTGGGGGAGAGGAAAATCATTTTTAGGGTTAGCCCGATTCAAGTCTCGATAATCTACACACATCCTCACTTTTCCATCTTTCTTCGGAATGGGGACTATGTTTGCCACCCATTGAGGATACTTTGCCACGGCTAGGAAACCGGTATCAAACTGTTTCTTGACTTAATCCTTTCATTTAAGGAGCATCTCTGGTTTCATCCGATGTAACTTTTGTTTAATCGGTGGACACTCGGGCTTCAAAGGTAGTCTGTGCTCCATGATGTCGTTATCCAAACCTGATATATCTTGATATGACCATGTGAAGATATCACAGAATTCCCTAAGCAATCTGATTAACTCTTCTCTTTGTTCCTTGTTAAGAGAAGTACCAATTTTGACTTCTTTTACCTCTCCTCCATCTCCCATGGGACACCCCAGAAATAGGGGTAAATTTTTTGCGATTTCAATAATATTGATTTATGAAAACACAAGTGGTGAGACTATTTATTTAACACCCTGGATCTATCAGAGACCTATCTCATATGTGAAGATATGATAAGGTAAGTTAAGAGGATTAACCTTAAAGAATTCCTCAATTAAAACAGCGGGAGAAGATTGAGTAAATTAATGTTATGTAATTAAATTTTAAGAGATCAACCATTTTGAAATTAAGATGTCCAATTTTATACCCAATTATTCATAAAATAATTTGGAATCAAGATTTAATGTGAAGAAGAAGGAAAATAATTTGAACAATGCATTTTGGGCTATCCAGATACCCACTCGCTTGAGCGAGTCATACATTGAATGCTCGGGCGAGCAGGAGTAAGCCGAGCGAAAAGAGAAAGGAAGTTACAGGGGTCACTTCGCTCAAGCGAACTCCAACTCGCTTGAGCGAGACACACAAGCCTCGCTTGGGCGGAGCCAGCGAGCGTGGGTGAAAATCGTCCAGAATCGGAATCAATACCAACTCGCTTGGGCGAGCACCACAACCAAGACCATTCGCTCAAGTGAAATTCGGCCAGTATCTATATTAAACATTACTCTCTTGGGCGAGACCTCCTCACCTAAGTGAAAAACTTCCAGAGCTGAGCTTACGCTCGCTCGCTCGGGCGAATTCCATCCTCAAGATCCTTCCCTCGGGTGAATTTTGTCCAGTGGCTAATTCCCGTCGCCCTCGCTCGGGCGAGACCCCACTCGCCTGGGCGAATTTCATCCAGTAACCAAACACTGATACTGGGACAATCTCGCTTGAGCGAGGTTCACTCTCACCTAAGCGAGAATTGTCTAGAAACCGATTGCCATACAGGAGGGATTCTCGCTTGAGCGAGAATCCATCTCGCTTGAGCGAGATTATCAGCAAAACGCAGACAATGCTGAAAGCACATAACATATCATACCAAAACTCATTTTAACCAATTCCACTTAGATTTAGCACTTCATACTAATCATATTACTCATTTAGAACTTGTTCTAAACCATCATGCTCATAAATTTCCATTACAACTCATCAAACGTATAAAAATCAATTCATCGTCTCTTCTACTTCATAAAATTAATACTCAAATATAATTATTCATTCATTCATCAACATGTATGGAAATTTCATTGTAAATTAATCCTTCATACATATATAAGGTCATATATGAAAATGAGTTACACACAATAGTTCTTATTTTCCTCTATGTCCCTCCAAAATCACTATTATATGAATATATTCATCATCCATACAAATATCTACTCCAAATCCAGATTACACAAGATATGAATTATGTCATACACATTACAACCATTCCACACAACTATGATAGTCAAAATATTGCTGGCCCAGGAATTCTTTACCAAAAAGAGACTTCCTTCACACTCCTCCTCCTCAAAATAGCTCCAAAGCAAGTCCTACAACACAGGAGCTAAAAAGATATACCACAGGGAGAGTGAGTATACTTTCTCAATGATGAAAATCCAACAAATAAGACAATATATGTATGAATGCAATACAAACATCCCCTCCTCAAGAGGAGTTCATCCAACATTAAATCATTCAACCATCAATTCTCATTCAAGTATAATTATCCATCAAATTTCTCAGAATCATATCAACCAAGTTCACAATCATAGTTAGTAATTTTAAAGGGAGATGTCCACCTACACCTCACACAACCTCATCAACAGAGTATCACTCTATGCCATGCTTCAAAGGCTAATGCACATGCTAGTGTTTAAAATGCATATGCACGGATCTGATTTCATTTCCTCGGGTGATCGCAACCACCATAATCTTACAATCATTCTTAATGGTTTCCCGCCTCGCAAGGGGTACTCCCTCTAGCAGCCTCGTAAGGTGCTTCTCGTGATCGCAACCATGTTTCAATAATACTTACAGGTTTCCCGCCTCGCAAGGGGTACTCCCGCCTCATGATCGCAACCATGGGTATTCAATCTCAATGGTCCCGCAGGGCCTTTCATTTCAACACAAGGTGATCGCAACCACCGGTCTAATAATCACAGGAAACTCACAAGCCCTTTTATATTTCCAACATCAAGTGATCGCAACCACTTATCAACATCATCATGATATGCATGCCATGCCATGTATGCAATGCTTATGCATGCCTCAACCTCATATGGCTATCTCACCCTTTCACCTAGGGTACATTCATATTCAACCACCATCATCATTCACCAATTTATACATAAAAAATCAATCCTTATATTCAAGAAACATTCCAACTCAAGATTTTAGGTACTCATCATGTCATATATAAAATCAATAATATATCATCATATAGTATGCCATTCCTAGCCTCATTTAGGCTTCATCATATAGATAATCATTTCAAATACCATACCCAATTCTTATCACATACACATAATATCACACCCATCAAGAAAGCATGCCATATTACATTAATACATACATTATCATCACAATTCTCATGCATTTAGAAAATACACCCCTCTCCTACCTTAAGAGAAGTACACTTCCGGGTTTGATGTTCCCGCTTCACTCGTGTTATCAAATCCTACACCAATCATTATAGGACCTTATCAATCATTCATTCAAAAGCCATTTCAATATACATATACATATCTAGGCACACATGATTCTTATCATGTGGAAATTATCGTGAGCTTATTCTTTTGCTTACTTAGGCTTCGGGAATTCCTTCCCTTAATCCAGCATTCATTATTATCAAAGTAACAACCTAACTTGTTAGGTTATCCCATTTACCACACTTTACATTAATTTTATCTCAAGTGGGTTTTATTCATATTCTCCAGCCACCATCTCTAGTCATCATTAAATGTTAATGCCTCTTCATTTATAACATTTTCCCCTTCAATAAATGCTAACCCCATCAACCTTTCATATTTCCCCCAAAATCATAAATCAGGGTTTTTATTAAAACTCATTAACATTCAAAATGGTCATACATTCCCATCTCTTTCCAACCATAATGTATCTACTCCATTAATACCATTCAAAGCTTGTATTTATGGCACCCATTTTAAAGTTTCCCCCATTAATGCTTTACCTAATAACCCACATGCATTAAATACATTCTTAACACTAAAGCTACCATTATGTATTTATATACATGGAAGAAATGGTAATCATCTTACCTTAAGAGAAGAAAAGAGTGGGTTTGCAAAAGAAGGGAAGGACCACATGAAATCAAGGAGAAGAAGAGAGAAGAACTTTAATCTTCAAGCCTTCTCTAAGCCTTCATGAACGAAAATGAGAGGGGAAAGGAGGGTAATACCTTGGCTTAGGGTTTTAGGGGAAAATAAAGAGGAATAATGAAGAAGAAGTAGAAGAAGAAAGATGAGGTGTGTTGGCGTGGAGAAGAAGAGAGTTACGGGAGAAATGAGGGAAAGAGTGAGGTTTTCTTTTTATTTTTCATTCACATTTACTTAACTCTTCCGTTTTTCATTAAACAGGTTCTCAATTCGGGCTCGATACATATTTTAAAAATTATTCCGAATACATATTCGGATTCTCAACGATTTTATCTACAGCCTTGACCAACGGCATCTCAATTGGAGATACTGAGTCTGACACCCATATTTTATCCGGGTCAGTTTTTAACTTATCCGGTCATAATATCTCACCACAGTCTCAGAGAATCTTAATTAAATTATTGCCAGCATTTTGGAATATTAGTTAGTTCACATTTAATTATTCAATATTTATTTTCTTAATTTAACTTCCTATTTTAAAAATTCGGGGTGTTACAATCCACCCCTCCTAAAAGAAATTTCGTCCTCGAAATTTAGCATACCGGATTTGAATACGTGGGGATACCGATCTCAAATATCATCCTCGCATTCCCAGGTGAGTGTCTCAACGTTTCCATGCTTCCATGCTACTTTCACCAATGGTACCATCTTATTCCGCAGCCTCTTTACAGAATACTCAACAATATGAACCGAAACGGGAGAGACGGACAAATCATTTCGCACCTCAAAATCATCAATGGAGATCACATGTAAAGGATCATGAATATACTTCCTTAACTGCGACACGTGAAACACATTATGTAGATTTACAAGCTGTGGAGGGAGCGCAATCCGATAAGCGACATCTCCAATCCGCTCCAAGATCTCATAGGGTCTAATGAATTTAGGGCTTAGTTTTCTGCTCTTTAAAGCTCTTCCAATACCCTTATCACACGAGACTCGCAAGAACACATGATCACCAACTTGAAATTCAAGTGACTTCCTCCTTTTGTCATAATAGCTCTTCTACCGGTCTTAAGCAATTTTCATCTTCTCACGGATCATCTTGATCTGTTTGGTAGTTTCCTCAATAATCTCAGGCCCTAAGGCCAAGTTCTCACCAACTTTAAGCCAACATAAAGGGGTTCGACACCTCCTTCCATATAATGCCTCTATGGTGCCATACCAATACTAGAATGAAAACTGTTGTTGTAGGTAAATTCAATCAGAGGCAAATATTTCTCCCACGAACCGCCGTGCTCCAAAACATAAGCACGCAGTAAGTCCTCAAGACTTTGAATAGTCCCCTCAGACTGCCCATCAGTCTAAGGATGGTACGCCGAACTTAGCTTCAGTTTTGAACCCATTGCCTCATGTAAGCTTCCCCAGAATCGGGAAGTGAATCAGGGGTCACGATCAGAAACAATGCTCGATGGCACACCATGTAATCTCACAATCTCCTGAACATACAACTGTGCCAAATCCTGCAAGGAACTCTTCATACTGATCGGTAGAAAATACGCACTCTTCGTCAAACGATCCACAATCACCCAGATTTCGTCACATCTGGACCTCATCCTCGGCAAGCCGAACACAAAGTCCACGACAATTGCATCCCACTTCCAAATAGGGATATCAAGTGGCCTCAAAGTACCTGAAGGTCTCTGATGTTCTACCTTTGCCTTCTGACAAGTAAGGCACGAAGCTACAAAGTTGGCAACATCACGTTTCATTCTGGGCCACCAAAAATTCTTCTTTACATCTTGATACATCTTGGTTGCACCAGGATGAATGCTAAAAATGCTTTTATGTGCTTCTTCAAGTATCGTGCGCCTTAAATCTCCGAATGAAGGTACATACACACGACCTTTTACTCGCCATAAGCCATCAACACCTTCTTCAAGAAATAAATTCTTCCCATCATCTTGAGATCTTCTCATCTCTTGTAAATAATCATAATCTCTTTGTTTCTCTTTTACAAACTCCAAAAACTCATTACATATCTTCAAGGTAGCAAAACATAGTTGCTTGGAAGATTGAACCTCGGTCCCTACATTCAAGTTCCAAAATTCCTCAATCAATTTAAACTCTTTGACCATCATGGCCGACACATGCAAGGACTTCCGACTAAGAGCATCGGCAACCACATTGGCTTTTCCCAGATGGTACATCAACTTAAAATCATAGTCCTTCAGGAACTCCATCCATCTCCTCTGACGTATATTTAATTCCTTTTAGTCAAAAAGATATTTCAAACTTTTGTGGTCGCTGAAGACCATGAACTTCGAACCATAGAGATAGTGTCGCCAAATCTTTAAAGCAAACACAACCGCCGCTAACTCCAAATCGTGAGTCGGGTAGTTAACTTCATGGGGTCGCAACTGGCGTGAAGCATAGGCTATAACACGTTCCTTCTGCATTAACACACATCCAAGCCCATGCTTAGAAGCATCGCAATACACCACAAAGTCTTCTTGTACATCAGGCAATGCCAAGATAGGCGCAAAAGTCAATCTCATCTTTAACTCTTCAAAGCATCTCTCACATTCAATCGTCCATACAAAAGGTTGGTCCTTCCTTGTCAAGTTCGTCAAAGGTCTAGCAAGATAAGAAAAACCTTCGATGAACCTCCAATAATATCCGGCAAGTCCAAGAAAACTCTGGATTTCTGTAACCGACATAGGTCTAGACCATGCCATAACGGCTTCAACCTTAGAAGGGAACACCATCTTTGGATATCACATGTCCAAGAAACTGGACGCTCGTTAGCCAAAATTCACATTTAGAGAGTTTAGCATACAACTGGTTCTCTCTAAGAATGTTCAACACCACTTTCAAATGTTCTTCGTGTTCCTTACGGCTCTTAGAATATACTAAGATGTCATCCATGAACACCATAACAAAACGATCCAGGTATTCATGAAAGATGCGGTTCATGTAGCTCATGAACACCGTTGGAGCATTAGTCACTCCGAATGGCATTACAACATACTCATAATGGCCATATCTCGTTCTAAATGCAGTCTTCGGAATATCTTCGGTTCTCACCCGAATTTGATGGTAGTCAGAACGCAAATCAATCTTTAAAAACACCACCGCACCTCTCAATTGATCCAACAGATCATCGATACGAGGTAAAGGATATCTATTCTTTATCGTCAGCTTGTTCAATTGGCGGTAGTCTACACACAACCGCATGGTTCCATCCTTCTTCTTAACCAATAAAACAGGAGCTCCCTAGGGTGACACACTAGGTCGAACAAACTTCTTCTCAAGCAGCTCCTCAACTTGCTTCTTTAGTTCAGCTAACTCCATAGGAGACATCCTATAAGGAGCAATAGACACTGGTTCTGCACCAGGTACAAGATCAATAGCAAACTCAACCTCCCGTGGAGGTGGTAAGCCAGGTATCTCTTCGGGAAACACATCCAGAAATTCAGACACCACGGGGATATTAATTTGATCGGGACCACTCGTCCCATCGGCAAGAGATAGTAATATGCAAAGTTGAACTATACCTTGCACATCAAATTGTCCCATATCAGAAGAAGGGAAAATGACGGTCCGTTGTTGACAATCGACCATAACTTTGTTGGTGGAGAGCCAATCCATACCAAGTATGATCTCCAATCCCTTCATAGGTAAGCAAATAAAAGACACAACAAATCTTCTCCCATCTAGGAGCATATCAACATTATCACACCGGTTAACCGATCTGAGACAAGTACCGGTTGGGGTGGTAACCACCAGTACATTTTTCATCAAACATACCGGCAATCTCAATCGCCGAACACAATCCTCGGATATAAAAGAGTGGGTTGCACCTGAATCATAAATGACATGAACTGAGTGTCCAAGAATTTCACACTTACTTTCAACCAGGTTATCTGCTTGTGCTGCTTCCTTACCAGTCACAATAAATACTCTTCCGGTATTGGGTTGAAGATTTCCACTATTCCTATTTCTATCACGAGCACCATTGCCATTTCCTAAACCGTTGCCATGCCTTCCATCATTATAGCCACCTCGGCCACCATGTCGACCACCATTATTTCCATTACCACGGCCCCGACCACCATTATGACCTCCACGGTTCACATGGGCGGGTGCATTAGCACGGTTAGGGGTAGCAGCTCGTACTGGAGTCGGTCTTGCAAACAAAGGGCATGCAGGATGGATATGTCTCACTTGATCACAATTATAACATACCACATCTTCACGGTGCACATATTCACGTACATAGTGCAGACCACCACACCTATAGCATCTCGGCCCATTGGTATTCATATTACCCCAGCCAAAAGTATTACCATGTCCACCGCCTCTAGCTTGTACATTAGAACGAGTACCCCTCTGAAAGCGTCCCCTTCTGAAATTTCCTTGTCTCTTGAAACTAGAAGTTTGACCCTTTAACTTAGAGTCGAATTTGGAATGTTGAGGAGGAGCATGTTCTTCATAAATGCGGCACTTATTCACAAGCACCGTAAAACTTCAGATTTCCTGATGACAAATGGCCCTTTGAATATCAGGGCGTAGACCGTTCTCGAATTTCACATATTTTGAGGCTTCTGTTCCCTTTTGTTGGTAAGAAGGGTAGAATTCACAGAGTTCTTCGAATTTGGAAGCATACTCTTCCACCGTCATCGTGCCTTGCCTGAGTTCCATGAACTCGAGCTCCTTCTTGCTCTTATAACTTTCGGGCACATATTTCCTCATAAGTTCAAATTTAAAATTTTCCCAAGTTAAAGGAATAGCAGCAGCATTCATTCTACTCTTGGTGAGTCTCCACCAAGTCTCCGCTTCATCCCTCAGCATAAAAACGGCATACTCCACTTTCTAGAGCTCATTGCACTCAAAACTATCAAAGATCCGTTCAACATCTCGGATCCAGACATAGGCTTGCTCAGGCCTAAATCCCCCGTGAAACTCTGATGGTTTTCTCTTCAAGAACATGTCAAGGCCTTGAGTACCTTGAACAACAGGAGTAGGTTGCCTTTTCGCCTCTTGTCTATCACGGCTTTGCGACTCAAGGAGGTCTACAAAACGATTCAAGGCTCTAGCTATAGCATCATCATTATCTTGACGACGACAGGCCATCTCAATATCTATAATCATAACATGAGATTCATCTAACATTAGTAAACTTATTCATAAAATTCCTCTATAACCTCACACTAGAGTACTTCATCAAAAATTTAAGTTATAGCCCTCCGTCATGGAGTCCAATATCAACCAATCCATATTAAAGCTCATACAAGCATATCATCATATCATAGTGTGGCATGCATTCACAAAACATAGGATTCATCATTGAGGGAGGATAGTGTAAAGAAAGCTTGGCCGGACTTATAACAATCACTTTCAATCCACAATCAATTCATATATAATCAAACAATAAGGACAATCATTCATTAATCACATATCATGTTCTAGTAATAACAACAGCTAATCATAGTAATACAGAGCGAATAATGCTCTGATACCAGGTTGGGACACCCCAGAAATAGGGGTAAATTTTTCACGATTTCAATAATATTGATTTATGAAAACACAAGTGGTGAGGCTATTTATTTAACACCCTGGATCTATCAGAGACCTATCTCATATGTGAAGATATGAGAAGATAAGTTAAGAGGATTAACCTTAAAGAATTCCTTAATTAAAACAGTGGGAGAAGATTGAGTAAATTAATGTTATGTAATTAAATTTTAAGAGATCAACCATTTTGAAATTAAGAAGTCCAATTTTATACCCAAGTATTCATAAAATAATTTGGAATCAAGATTTAATATGAAGAAGAAGGAAAATAATTTGAACAATGCATTTTGGGCTATCCAGGCACCCTTCGCTCAAGCGAGATACCCACTCGCTTGAGCGAGTCACACATAGAACGCTCGGGCGAGACAGGAGTAAGCCAAGCAAAAAGAGAAAGGAAGTTACAGGGGTCACTTTGCTCAAGCGAACTCCAACTTGCTTGAACGAGACACACAAGCCTTGCTTGGGCAGAGCCAGCGAGCGTGGGTGAAAATCGTCCAGAATCGGAATCAATACCAACTCGCTTGGGCGAGCACCACAACCAAGGTCATTCGCTCAAGTGAAATTCGGCCAGTATCTATATTACCCATTACTCGCTTGGGCGAGACCTCCTCGCCTAAGCAAAAAACTTCCAAAGCCGAGCTTACGCTCACTCGCTCGGGCGAATTCCATCCTCAAGATCCTTCGCTCGGGCAAATTTTGTCCAGTGGCTAATTCCCCTCGCCTTCGCTCGGGGGAGACCCCACTCGCCTGGGTGAATTTCATCCAGTAACCAAACACTGATACTGGGACAATCTCGCTTGAGTGAGGTTCACTCTCGCCTAAGCGAGAATTGTCCAGAAACCGATTGCCATACAGGAGGGATTCTCGCTTAAGCGAGAATCCATCTCGCTTGAGCGAGATTATCAGCAAAACGCAGACAATGCTGAAAGCACATAACATATCATACCAAAACTCATTTTAATCAATTCCACTTAGATTCAACACTTCATACTAATCATATTACTCATTTAGAAATTGTTCTAAACCATCATGCTCATAAATTTCCATTACAACTCATCAAACGTATAAAAATTAATTCATCGTCTCTTCTACTTCATAAAATTAATACTCAAATATAATTCTCCATTCATTCTTCAACATGTATGGAAATTTCATTGTAAATTAATCCTTCATACATATATAAGGTCATATATGAAAATGAGTTACACACAATAGTTCTTATTTTCCTCTATGTCCCTCCAAAATCACTATTATATGAATATATTCATCATCCATACAAATATCTACTCCAAATCAGATTACACAAGATATGAATTATGTCATACACATTACAACCATTCCACACAACTATGATAATCAAAATATTACCGGCCAAGGCATTCTTTACCAAAAAGCAAGTCCTACAACACAGAAGCTAAAAAGATATACCATAGGGAGAGTGAGTATACTTTCTCAATGATGAAAATCCAACAAATAAGACAATATATGCATGAATGCAATACAAACATCCCCTCCTCAAGAGGAATTCATCCAACATTAAATCATTCAACCATCAATTCTCATTCAAGTATAATTATCCATCAAATTTCTCAGAATAATATCAACCAAGTTCATAATCATAGTTAGTAATTTTAAAGGGAGATGTCCACCTATACCTCACACAACATCATTAACAGAGTATCACTCTATGCCATGCTTCAAAGGCTAATGCACATGCTAGTGTTTAAAATGCATATGCACGGATCTGATTTCATTTCCTCGGGTGATCGCAACCACCATAATCTTACAATCATTCTCAATGGTTTCCCGCCTCGCAAGGGGTACTCCCTCTAGCAGCCTCGAAAGGTGCTTCTCATGATCACAACCATGTTTCAACAATACTTACAGGTTTCCCGCCTCGCAAGGGGTACTCCCGCCTCATGATCGCAACCATAGGCATTCAATCTCAATGGTCCCGCAGGGCCTTTCATTTCAACACCAGGTGATCACAACCACCGGTCTAATAATCACAGGAAACTCACAAGCCCTTTTATATTTCCAACATCAAGTGATCGCAACCACTTATCAACATCATCATGATATGCATGCCATGCCATGTATGCAATGCTTATGCATGCCTCAACCTCATATGACTATCTCACCCTTTCACCTAGGGTACATTCATATTCAACCACCATCATCATTCACTAATTTATACATAAAAAATCAATCCTTATATTCAAGAAACATTCCAACTCAAGATTTTAGGTACTCATCATGTCATATATGAAATCAATAATATATCATCATATAGTATGCCATTCCTAGCCTCATTTAGGCTTCATCATATAGATAATCATTTCAAATACCATACCAATTCTCATCACATACACATAATATCACATCCATCAAGAAAGCATGCCATATTACATTAATACATACATTATCATCACAATTCTCATGCATTTAGAAAATACACCCATCTCCTACCTTAAGAGAAGTACACTTCCAGGTTTGATGTTCCCGCTTCACTCGTGTTATCAAATTCTACACCAATCATTATAGGACCTTATCAATTATTCATTCAAAAGCCATTTCAATATACATATACATATCTAGGCACACATGATTCTTATCATGTGGAAATTATCGTGAGCTTATTCCTTTGCTTACTTAGGCTTTGGGAATTCCTTCCCTTAATCCACCATTCATTATTATCAAAGTAAGAACCTAACTTGTTAGGTTATCCCATTTACCACACTTTACATTAATTTTATCTCAAGTGGGTTTTATTCATATTCTCCAGCCACCATCTCTAGTCATCATTAAATGTTAATGCCTCTTCATTTATAACATTTTTCCCTTCAATAAATGCTAACCCCATCAACGTTACACATTTCCCCCAAAATCATAAATCAGGGTTTTTATTAAAACTCATTAGCATTCAAAATAGTCATACATTCCCATCTCTTTCCAACCATAATGTATCTACTCCATTAATACCATTCAAAGCTTGTATTTATGGCACCCATTAAATACATTCTTATCACTAAAGCTACCACTATATATTTATATACATGGAAGAAATGGTAATCATCTTACCTTAAGAGGAGAAAAGAGTGGGTTTGCAAAAGGAGGGAAGGACCACACGAAATCAAGGAGAAGAAGAGAGAAGAACTTTAATCTTCAAGCCTTCTCTAAGCCTTCATGAACGAAAATGAGAGGGGAAAGGAAGGTAATACCTTGGCTTAGGGTTTTAGGGGAAAATGAAGAGGAATAATGAAGAAGAAGAAGAAGAAGAAGAAGAAGAAGAAGAAGAAAAAGAAGAAAGATGAGATATGTTGGTGTGGATAAGAAGAGAGTTATGGGAGAAATAAGGGAAAGAGTGAGGTTTTCTTTTTATTTTTCATTCTCATTTACTTAACTCTTCTGTTTTTCATTAAACAGGTTCTCAGTTCAGGCTCGATACATATTCTAAAAATTATTCCGAATACATATTCGGATTCTCAACGATTTTATCTACAGCCCTAACCAACGGCATCTCAATCAGAGATACTGGGTCCGACACCCATATTTTATCTGGGTCAGTTTTCAACTTATCCGGTCATAATATCTCACCACAGTCTCAAAGAATCTTAATTAAATTATTGCCAGCATTTTGGAATATTAGTTCACATTTAATTATTCAATATTTATTTTCTTAATTTAACTTCCTATTTTAAAAATTCGTGGTGTTACATCCCAGGTTAATGATTTCGACCTTTTCCTGATTGGGTCGTAGTTCCCTATCTTCCTGCTCCAATAACCTTGCTAACTCGGGTGAAGGCTCACAGTCGTCCTTACTTTCTTCATTAACGTAGTATTTAGATGATCAGAGTCGTGAAACAAAACCAGAGCCTTCCTATTCTCAGAGAAATCATTTTTAGATCTGTATGTTATTGTATTATAGTAAATGAACAAGAAAACAAACAAATAAAAGGATCAAGCGAAAAGGGTATAAAGTAAAAAAAGAGATGTTGGATTGCAATACGTGTTCATCAATGAAATAAATAACAAAAACGTTTTCCGCCTTTATTACAAAGAAAGAGGTCCTAACGCCTTAGGCATAACAAAAGGACCAACAAACCACAAAAGACATTGTTAAATTACTTTGATGAAAAATCTAGAGTCGTGGGGAATTCCATGGCCTCCTAATTATTCAGTTCTTGATTTGATAGGCAAGCATACACTAGCCCAGCATCGGCATCGAGATCTTCTTTGACTGCAGCCATTAGATTTGGAGTCATTATCTTCGGTAGAGGTTACAGATGGGGATTTCTGCGGTGTTAAATTCTCGACCAGCAAGATGAGCCATTCTTCTTTATCTCTTTTCTTCTTCCACTCTCCTTCTATCTGTGGCCGTGGGTTTGTATCCCATGCCATATCTGTCTTTATTTTCTAGGAGGCATACAGGTTCAACCCTCCCCTCCAAGTATCGCCCGAGCCCCTTTCCTAGCTCATACCCCTCGCGTAGCATAGTCCTAGCTATCGCCAGAGACACATTTGGGAAGGACATATTTGCAACGTCCTTTCTTATGTGTGTGGTGTTAGCTATCTCCAACGCCTGGAACAAAATTTCAAGAGCTTCTTCCGCTGCTTCGACATATAGGGTGGTGACAGGCTTGCTAATCAGAAGGTCCTCTTCCCCAAAAACAATCACCAACTTGTTATTGATGATGAATTTCAACTTTTACTGCAATATGGATGGGACAACCCCAGGAGAATGGATCCACGACCGACCTAGTAAACAACTATAGGCGGGCGTGATATCCATGACCTGGAAGAGAACTTGGAAGGTACAGGGTCCAACCTATATCGACAATTCAATTTCACCTATAACCTCCCGGTGTGTCCCATCAAAGGCTCACATTATCATGGAGCTTGGCCTCATGTACGTCCCATCGAAAGGCAACTTTGCTAACATTGATTTCGATATGACATTAAAAGATGACCCATTATCAATAAGTACTTTAGTAAGAATATGATCTTGGCATTTAACATAAATATGGAGGGCTTTGTTGTGCCCTACCTCTTCCGCAGGTACCTCGTCGTCCATGAATGTCAAATAGTTATTAGCGACGATATGCCTTACTATGCCTTTGAATTTATCAACGGGTAGGTCATGCTTGACATGTGCCTCGCTTAACACTTTCATCAACGTGTTCCGGTGTGGTTCGGAACTCATTAGTAGAGATAACAAGGAAATCTTAGCCAGGGTATGATTCAGCTGATCCAACACCTGATATTCGTTATAGCGAATAAACTTTAAAAACTCCTAGGCTTCTTCTTCAGTCACTGCTCTTTTTATTTCGCCACTAGTTCCTTCCTTCCCTGTTTTAACTCTTTCAACCTTATCAAGTTTCGGTTCTGGAGGAGCATATATTCTTCCACTCCAGGTCATGCCTCTAACCCCGACAATATTCATAACAGATAACGGTGAATGATCATTTACTGCGGAGCTAGTAACGACTACGTCTGTGTCGTACTTCCATGGCACAGCTTGGGAGTCTTTGAAAGGAAATGGTGTTGGTACCTGTACCGTAATGATGGTCTTGGTGGGAGCCGAAGCTTCTGGCGTATTTTTGTTATAGAATATGACCAGGGGCTTCAAAGCTTATGCCCCAGGCTGCCCTTGTATCATGTTTACTTTGTCCTCATGGCGTCTGCAAACCTCCACAGCTCGAATATCCATAAGCCCTTAAAGGATTCTACAGAAGCTTTATCGCTTATCAGATTACTTATCATCGTGCCCCTTTTCCCATGAGCCTTTAATCAACCCCTTTCAAGTAAGTGGGAGTGAATTATTTTCACAGGCATCTTTATATTGGCAACTTTCGTAATGCGCTCTACATCTTCTCCAACAGCGTTAACCCCTAATCCTCCATGGTTGGGCAAGGGATTTGTAGACACATTTGAGCTCCCCTTACGAAAGTTTATCCATTCGACCCTGATTAAGTCCCTTACTTTGAATTTCAACGCCAAGCAATTCTCCGTAGAATGCCCCGGTGCGCCAACGTGGTAATCGCATCGCGTATTCAGGTTATATCCTCTAGGGTAAGGCGGTTGAATAGGTCTTAAAGGACAAGGCACTACTAGAGTATTTTTGATGAGGTGAGGTAAGAGCTCGGTATATGTCATGGTGATGGGATCAAATTGTATTTGGGTACGGTCATTGTTCAGCCTTCTTGAGTTTGGATTTGGTTATTGGTTTATTTGTTACAGTTGGTATGGTGCTTGTGGTAGTGTTTGTGGTCGTATAATAGGTGGTCGGAAGTGAGGTAGGTTGGGATTTTGAACCGCAGCTACACACGGGTATGACGTATGAGGGTGGGCCAGTGGAAACATGACAGGGGCGAACGACCTCATTTGATTTCTTCTCTGATCATAAGAGACGACATTGGTTTCTCCATCTCTTCTTCTACCTTCCCCCATCGTTGATTTCTTTATCATGTCTGCCCCAGACAGGCCTCGAATAATCTTTCCAGTTCTGATCCCGTTCTCTATTCTTTCTCTGATAATGACGATATCAGAGAAATGAGATGAAATGCTTCCAATCATCCTATCATAGAAGGGAGACTGAAGTGTGTCGATGAACATGGAAATTACTTCTTTTTCTAATAAGGGAGGGTCCACTTGTACAGCCACTTTGTGCCAATATTGCGTGTACTCTTTGAACGTCTCGGCCTCCTTCTTTGTCATGTTTTGTAGTTGCACTTTGTCTAGTGCCATGTCCAAGTTGTATTTGTATTGCTTCATGAAAGCATCAGCCAGGTCTTTCCAGCAGTTTATACAAGACCGTTCAAGGTAGGTGTACCACGTGAAGACAGCCTCAGCTAAGTTGTCTTGGAAGCAATGGATCAGCAATGGGTTATTGGATGCGTGTGATGTCATCTTCAGACAATACATGGTGAGATGATTCTTTGGGCAAGTTAGCCCTCGGTATTTATTGAATTATAGCACCTTGAATTTAGGAGGGATGATGACATCCGGGATTAAGCAAAATTCCGTAGCACTTCCCAACCAAAACCTTCTGATCCTTCCATTGCTCTTAATCTCCTTTTGAGGACCTCTAACCTTCCTTCTTGGACGGCTGTGGCGCCACTAGGACCAGTGGTAACACGAGGATTCGTGTGCCCATAAGGTTGATGAACATGCATAGCTATCTAAGAGGGGTTCACTGGATCTATAAAGACCTGCGGTTGGGTGGTGGTTTAGGTTGCATAGGCAGGCTGTGTAACGTGGGCTTGGATGGGTTGTGTTTGGCCTTGAGTTGTATAGAATTTATGACGTGTAGCATGTTTGGTTGAACAGGGTAAGGATCTTGGTGGTTCGGGTCTGTTTGTGGGTTGGTGTGGAGAGGAGGAAAATACCATGGAGGCAAGCCATATAATGGGAAAGGGATAGCATTTCCATCTGCATCTATGAAAGTATGCTGTTGGGTGTCAATGGGGTTTGGCCTTCTAATATGGATAGTGAGGGGAGGTGTCATAGGATTAGGGCCCTGCTCCCCAACTAGGCTAGGAGAATGCCATGGAGAAGGTGGTCACTGTCTGGCATCTTCAACACCGGTGGAGGAACCCCCTTTCGGTGACCCTCTTTTCCAAAAGCTTGGCCATCTTGGTCATTTGTTCCTTTAGTTTACTGAGCTCGGCTCTTAAACTCTCATTTTCTTATTCTATTTCTTGCATGAGTTTCTTTCTAAGCCTGATCTCGTAAGGATGCTTACCCGTAATGTCTAAAGGAACATGAAGATTTGTTAACAAAAAGGAAAATAAATGGTTAACAGAAACGATAAAAGAAAGAAAGATATTACACGAGACGCGATTCGAAATTCAGTGAGTATCCTCTGACTGTTCCTCAAAACGTCATGTTCAAAAGTACTAGGTAAAGCAGTAAAACAGAGATTAACATGAGACAATTGTGGAGGCAAAATAATTCATTATTTCATATCCAAAAAGATACAATGTCACTGTAGAAGTGGGATTACAACATTTTAGCCATTCCTGGCTTGGGCAATCATGGCCCTCATTTTATAAATTCTTTCTTAACAATAACTCAAAAATGATAAAATCTCTTTTGGGGTAGTGAGAGGATTGGCCACCCCTTCGGCTTGTTTCAGCAATAGTGGAAGATCTTCCAGAACTCCATTGGCCAAATATGCCAGATTGGCAAAGTGATCCATCCATGAATGAATGATTTTGTCCTATCGAGCTAATTCAACTTCTAAGAGGCGTGTGGCCTCTTAAAAATGTTGCTCTATATCCATGCCATTCCGTCGTTCATCATTTATCTCCTATTCACAGGCTCTCATTACCTCGTCAAGCTGTTGCTCTAACTTGTGGACATGGGATTGTAGCAACTCCTTCTCTACCAAAGCTTCTCTTTCATTGTCCTTGGATTGCATCAATAAGTCTTTTAGAAAATTCTTCTCGGCCAGGATGGTGTCATTTGCTTGCTTTTCATTTTCAGCTGAGAGTTGGCTGCCTGGAGACACTGATCTTGCTTCACCCTGTAATCTTCCTCAATCTTCCATTTTTTTCGCATCTCATCCATGGCCTGTTTATTCTCTAAATTTTCCCTCTTTTGGAATGTGCATTCTTGTTGATATTTTAGTAGGTCTACTTCCAGCCTTTGATTCTTAGCTGCCAGTTCTTCTATCTTGGCCTTCAAAGCCTGGGTTGCTTTATTTTCCATGATAAATGGTGGAACGGGAATGCTTACAGATTGATACGAGGGACCCCTGAAGGGTAATTTAACAATGGAGACCCTATTCAGGACCCATCCATGATATTCCTCTCCCACGGCATGGCTTCATGCCCCCAATTCTTTCCCATTTTGGAAACTCTTTTCCATGCGTTCGCTATGTCCTGAACAGTAGACATATAGTTTCCCTTTGCATAATACAAAATGAGGGGAGTGAGCAACTCTTCATCTAGTGGTCCAAGCAAAGGATAAGCCAACTGACGCTTTGCTATAACAGGATTGTAATTGATACACCCTTGTGTGTCAAAGAGAGGAACATTTGGATAACTACCACAGCGATAGATGATTGACTCAACCTCCAGCCATTAGGGATACCATCTGACCTTCTCGGCTGTGAGCCCTATAAGATGATTGGCCCATTCACGCCCATTCTTTATTTCCAATTGACACAATTTTAGATCAGAAACATGACATTCGGCCTTACATATTTGATGGAAAGTGTGAGACATGAGCCATACATACAGGATGGGTAAATAATAGACAATCTTTTTCCCACCTTGCGTATGGCAGAAATCCATGGTGCAGTATACATTGGCCACTATGGCTTTGACGGGATTCTCAAGCCTATGTTTACGAGCCAGGAAGACAGCAAGGGCATCATAATCCACATAGTTATCCAAATTAGGGAACAAGATAGCCCCGTAGATAGTGAGGGCTAAAGCATCCATGAAGGTGTCCCACTCCTCTTTACCTGCCAGGATCTGCATGTGTTTCTCAAGAAATTCTTGAGTGAACCCAGGAATTTGATTTCTGTTCATCTGCATATTCTTCAATGTTTCAGGACGGATTCTCAAAATACGGGTGACTGAAGCGATGGTTGCATGATGATCGAGATGGCGGTAGGGAATTTGCCCCTTCAAAGGCATCCCCAATATTTGCTCAAACTCTTCTATGGACGGGGCTAGCTAAAAATCCCTAAATGTGAAACATTTGAGAGGTGGGTCATAGAACTGTGCCAAGGCTGTGATCGCCTTAGTTTGCACTTTAACTTCCAAAAGCTTCAAAATCTTTCCATACTTTCTGGTGAAGGTCATCTTTTGAGTCAGGTTTAATTTCCTTCCTATTACCTGTAGACTACCAGTATCAATCTTCTTGGCCTTAACATGTAGTATTTTCCTCAATTCTGTCACACCTGTACCATAATTGTCATGCCTCATGTTAATTTCCATACCTGCTTAGAGGTATGCGCCAAATCCCAAATAGCCTCCTACGAAATAAAAGAAAAAAAAAGAAATCAGTCACAGCCATGTTTTGGCAAACCGTTACTTCCTTACTAATTCTTTGAAAAACATTTTTGCTTTGGGAAGTAGCGGCCGGCAAAGCTCGTGCCAGACTAAAGCCCTGTGGGTCCTAGATTTCTCAATCGTCATTACTGCCCCATCTGCAGGGAAACAGAACTATATTTCACCTTTAATTTTTTATTTTTTAATATTTTTTTTGACGATTGGGAAAATCTAAAACTCAGAGATGCATAATGAAGAAGGGACTACCTATACGTTAAAAGATTACCAGTCCTTTCCAAAAAGTGAGTTATTTGGACACAAAGGTAATCTTTTGATGGGTAGGTGGTTCATCAATTTGGATTCAAAAACGAAAAGCAAGAATGGCACAGGGTAAAGTAAAGTCTGCCCTTTCGTGATCTAAACCAGGGTTTTTTCTTAAAGTCTTTTCTGGGCCCTAAGGCTTGTCTAAGAGTGACTTCTCACATTGGGTGGCTTGCACTAGACTTCTAAAAGGTTACTAGAGTCAAGATCCTAATCATGATGTAGTCGCAACAGTAGGGAATTTACTAGGTGCGTACATCATGAAAGGTCGAACTCTAGTTAGGGTTTTTACGATCGCCAGATGGGAAGTACATCCCACATGACACTGCTACCAACCCCTCCCAACTTATGTTTCATTTGGGGCCCGGTTATAGGGCGCCAATCATAAGTGTGTGTAAAAATATGAGTGTAGTGTGTGACGGGGCATTCAATACATGTACCTTACCCCACTCTGCATAGTGAACAAACACAAAACAACCACAATAAAGTCGTCTATCCTAAGGTTCAACAATTATATAGAGAAATAACATAGAGCATCTATCCTAGGGTTCAATAATCACGCATAAATATTAACAGTACATAAACAACAAAGCACAACTAGAATCAAAAGCAACCATATACAGTATTAACAAAAAAATAAAACAAAAGAAGAAATTAAAACAAACAAAAGGCTACATAAAAACATGCGCTTTCAACCTAAATGGCCTGACTCTCAAGCAGAAATCCCTAGTGGAGTCGCCATCTGTCACAACCAGGATCGCGACGATGGTGAAAAATGTAAGTCGTAAACAGAACAGGAAGTTGCCACCAATATTTTGATCCATAGGAAAAACGTTGGAAAAAAACTTTGTCACGGCACTGGTAAAAAAAGTGAGATTCGAGTTCGGGAGTCGATTATGTGTGGGGAAGGTATTAGCACCCCACACCACCTGTTAAAAATAGTACCAAAGCTGAAAACATGCATCATGAATAGCCTTAAAAATGTTTTTAATTTCTTCTTTTCTTGAAAAACCAAGGGGACAGATGAAATGAAAAGGGGCTCGGAGTAGGATCAATAAGACGCCTCATCCAAATTAATCTGGGCTTAAATGAGAACGTGTGAGAGAAAAAGAGGAAAGAAAGCCAACAAGACATCCCGTGTAAGTTAGTTATTCTTTCATCTAGATACTAGGTTGGAAAGGAGGGATTGACAAGACGTCACATCCAAATTAATCCTAGCCTTTAGAGGAGGTATTCACGAAAATAAAGGGTGGAATGCTAACAGGACGTCTCATCCAAATTAGTCATTTCTATCAAGATGCGGAGTTGGGCGGTGAAAGGAGTTAACAAGACGTCTCGTCCAAATTAACTCTATCTTCATGAAGAATGATAATGCAAGGGAAAAGGAAGAAAATCAACAAGATGTCGTATCTAAATTGATTCCCATGGAGATGAAATTAATTTTAAAAGAAGAATGGAAATGAAAGAGGAATAGGCCCGACAGGAGTTAAGTCCTGCTCCTACGTATTCTCGGACTTTTGAGAAATCAGGGTTACATAGTTCTTGATAAGGGATATTCTTTAGATGAAGTTAAAGGGTTGGTGGTGGATGAGGTTTACGGAAAAAGGGGCATACAAGGCGAAGTTCTCCGCACGTGTATGGGTCTTAGGGATAGTGTAGGCAGGAGTACTCCTCCACGACACCAACTTAAAATCACTACTGTACTGGTTCAAAGAGTTATTAAAAATTTAATTTTTTACTGTTTTGTATTATGAATAAAGACAAGGGAAAATTTACCAAGAGAGCAGAATCAGCGAAAAGCATAACAATAAAGAAATAGAAGGAATAAAACAACGGAGAGAAGTGGAAAGATTGTAACCGATATGGGCGTAGGTACTGGAAGTGTCGATGTCTTCAGTAGGGCCGGTATGGGCTGGAACAGCAACAACCAGAGTGGCAGCGACAAGACCAGATCGGCTGATCACTGGGACCGATGTAGGGACTCAGCGTAGGTCTGATGTGCTTAGCTCAATGGGGGATCCGATGTGTAAGATCTGGTATAAGGCTAGTGAACAGCGGATCACTTCAGGGGGAAATTGGTATCTCACTTGAGTTGTAGTGCTGAGGGAACTTTGAGGAAAATCTGGACGGAGTCTATGTAACAGAGTGGAATTTTCCTCAGGAAACTTAAGGAATGAGGTCAGGGCCAGTTCTCTTCAGGAATCGGGTTCAGAAGTTAGGGCCAGCTCTCTGTTTCAATGGATTCAAAGATTCAGGGATCGGACCAACTCTCTAGGGGCTCTTAGATTTCCAAAATTCAGACCAGTCTTTCTCAGGGATTCAAGATTCAAAAAGCCGACCCTTGGACCTCTTCAATTGAGGTATTTATAGAGGCTCCCTGGAGCCTCTCCAACGTGTTGAGTGATTGGACAACTCAGGCTTCCACTCAACCCATGTGTGTAGTGGAGGGACAACCTGGCCACTAGTAGTTGTGGGGAACAGTGGTGAGTGGAGAGTTTTTTATTATTTTTATCTCTTATTCCCTGTCTGCCATTTCCTGGATTTCGGGATCGAATCTGGTAGTGTGATTCCAGGTCACAGCATGGGCAATCGGACTCAAGAGATGGTGTCCCAAGGGTCACTACCTCGACACCGAATAATGAGACCTCTACTTCAGACAACAGTATGCGACACCGGTCAATGCCTTGACCGAATTTCCTTGGAAAACGGTCCCTTCTCATGGCACCGGACTGATTTGATGTGGGAAGGTGTCGCACATTGTTACTTTATATCTTGACATCGGATTTGACGTGGGACGGTGTCACTTTGTGGCATGGGCCGGTGTTAACTGCAGACGGTGTTTTTGGCATTAAATATGATCGGATCGATATAGGTGTTCACAATAATAATAAAAAGGGCCTGTATTTAACTGTCCATGTCCATAGAGAAGATGAATATACTATTTTATCAATAACAAATAAATGAAAAAAATAAATAAATAAAGAGTCTGTTTAATAAATAAATGATACATTAGTTAGAAACTTCAATCTTTAATATTCAAGCTAAATAATTAATCGAAATAGGAATAGAAGCAGCAGAATTTACCTTGAAACTTGAACCATAATCTCATGTAAAAGTATGTATACAAGTTAATAGACACACCCAAAAAATTGTAAAAGCCCATCACTAGTCCTATTTTTAAGAGTTTTGTTAGATCATTTTTTAAGATCATTTCCAATTTACAATTTCTTTACTTCTCTTTCTCTTCACTAAATTTCCAATACTTTAAAAGTATGATAAAAGTAAGTTAACAAACTTAATACATTTAACTAAAATTATTTTATTTCTTAATATACGTAAAATTAGATACTTTCATTCATTCATATAGAGAAGAGATTGTACACAACAAGAAATCTAGTTATTATGTAATAGAGTTAATTAAGTAAATGCTCCTAAAAAATAAATTGAGTTACTAAATTTAGTACCTAAAAAGTTGTTGGTCGTGAATGGTCCTTAACATAATTGCCACATGTAAAATTAATTAATTAATTGCCACACAAAATGAAACCTTAATTCAATGTCTTGTTCTTCCTCTCCTCTTGCTTGCCTTCCCCTTGATGCCCCATGCTCTATCTGAAATTTTGCAGGTTTTCCATACCCATAATGTTGTCAAGATGGGAATTAATCTTGAGCCGTTGGATGCTTACTAGATGATTAGATTTGTTTGAATGATTGAATGCATGAAAGGATCCGATTATAGGGAATTTAGGATGAAATTCAATCCATTGATGCTTTAGAATAATAGATTAACCTGAAAGTTAATTGGTTCGAAATTGATGCTTTACAATAATAGATTTCTATTTCTTCAATTATTTCTTTGCGTTGATAACAGGATATCCATGGAAAATAGTATAGTATTTAATATTGTCTTGAACACTACATGGACAAATAGAAAATAAAATTCATCTTATGTCTGGACAAATAAACACAACGAATGTAATATTAAATAAAATCACATATCCAAAAAAATTACTAGCCTTGTCAAATATTAGATTAGATGTCACTTTTCCAATATGGATTTGTATAAAATTGTTTGTATTTTAGGATACAAAATTATTTTTTTTTAATTATACACTTATTTATTAATAGTGTAATTATGACCTGATTTCTATAAACTCTTCATCTATGCTAAGGGCAAAATAGGTCCAATAGGAAATTACGGAAAAAAAATCCAACATTTTAGAATATTCTATATACTTTTGCTATTTTTGTTGTATATGGTATCTTTTGGTTTATTAAGATAGAGAGAAAAAATATGTCTTATCTATTAACAGTATATTGCCTTTCTTTAGTGGAGATTTCTATTTTAAAACTTTGGTAGGGAATTTTTCCTATCAGTCTAGCTCTCTTATTTAGTTATTTGAAAAGTTTTTATTTTTTTAAATTATAATTTCTAGAAAGTTAAAATGTGTTTCGTATGCTTAATAAAACATCCTAATATGTAAATAATAAATAAAAACAGGGGAAAATTTTTTAAGTAGAAGAGAGTCGTATACGACGACCCAACACGAAGCACAAGTCATAAAACACGTGATGGGAGGCTCAGGATCCCATATGTACTCACTCAAGCGAGATTTGGCTCGCCTGAGCGAAGGCCCTCATTCGCTTGAGCGAGACCCACTCACTTAGGTGAAAATTTGACAATGGAAAAATCACACACCTCTCGCTTAAGCGAGACTGTCTCTCCCGAGCGAAAAACATCCAGTAACATCAAGTACCAAACTTGTTCAAGCGAATACTTCTCGCTTGGGAGGAAGTAAGGTAGTGACAATTTAACATTTTATTTGCTCAAGCGAAAACCACTTCGTTTGGGCGAAAAACACACAATGGCTAATTCCCATAGCCCTCGCTTGGGGGGGGGGGATATCCATCGCTCAAGTAAAAATATGATAAAATCAAAACTCACCACACTCACTTAAGCGAGAAATCAACAGAAAGCATATTGACCATGTAGTGGGGGTTAGCTCAAGCGAGGTAGGCACCAGCTTAAATATCAGAAAATACACCCAAGTCGACCTCCGTATTTCTAAAACTCATCCAAACAGTATCCAAACACCGCCAAACTTTGACATCACCTAATATACATCATTTATGATGTATAGCCACCAACCGTGCTCAAAAATACCAAAAAAAAGAGACTTATGCACAAAAACACGTTTATCCCACTTTAAGACATTTTTGTACAAGTCAAGAGTTAATTCTTAGTGGATTTGACTTATTCCAATTTCTACAAGTTTTAAATCGTGTATAGAGGCTATTGGAACCATCTCATGGCATCCAAACCTCACCAAACTCTATATGATCCTACACTTACTCAATCATGCGTAAAACTCAATGTAACACATGTAAATTCACCATTTTACATACATTTCTCATCAAACCACATCATGATGCATACCCTAACTCTATCATTCTACATGAGCATTACCTAGACGTCACGTTCACATAATGCATCATTTTCATAAACACAATTTTTGGACATCGTAATGTATCTCATACATCAAATGGGACCATCCATGATCACCATGTTCATATATCATCATCGACATCTATATCCTCATTACATTATCATATATATACACCCAAAATATAAACTAGGCTTCTAGTTGAAGCTGCCAGCTACCTAGGATCCACTAACAGTTATATACAATATATACATTCATCAAAATGAATATCAACAAGAGCCAGCTAAGGCTACAATCAATATACATCATATACAAGTGTCTTCCTCACGAGTATGGTGACATCTCACCAATCACCATCATGACCTAATTCCACTAAAAATAGCCACATAAATAAGGATGAACAAAATATATATTAAATGATAGTTATTGAATTAGATCAACCTATCTAATTCTCTAATACACAATATAATATTACAATCAATCATCACATTAACTATCATTCAATACATTTCACTACTCATCAGTTATTCTTAATATCATATTAAATGGTCATCACAATCATGTTATTCTTAATAACATACACCAATGCATTTACACATTTAGTCATTTGGATCTAATTACATATCAATAATCTAGTGTTGCAACACATTGGCTCTCAACCATATATTTAGCTCTCAGTTGATCCGACTGTTTTACTAGTACCAAACCATTTGTCCTCTCACGTAACATAATCACTCTCAACAACAACGAGAGTGTTACGAGCTAGCCTTAAGTCCCACTCAATAGGCTTACCTTGAGTCCCATTCAAGGTCTTTTATGGAATTCTTGAAGCCATAATTCACATAGAGAGATGGGACAGAAAGAGAGACACCAGATTAAGAGAAACAAAAAAAGAGTTGTTGTATAAGATAGAGCAGCTTCTGAATTAAGAAAAGGAAAGCAATTAAGAAGGGGCGTGTGATGTGTGGGCAAAAGAGAGATGCATGGGTCAGTTAGTGAGAGGGAGAGTGACACATGAAGGGACGTGTGTCACTAGAAAAGACGGTGAAAGTTAATAATAATAATGAGTGAGGTGTGCACAGAGAGATGGGCGCATGAGAGAGTAGAGGAAATGAAAGTTAATAAAAAAAATAAGGGCCCACACTCAGAGATGAAAAAAGAGAGAGAATTGAAAATAATAATAATAATAAAATTAAAAAAAGTACCTGATGCATAAAGAAAGAAAAGAAAGTACTAAGAGATATGAGAAAAGTGAGTTAACGTGTAGAGAAGGAAAGGAAATAAAAAATAATAATAAAATAATAAACAAATAAAAAAATATAAACGAATGTTACAGTCAACATATCATTAGTCAATTAATTTAAATTATCAAAATCCACAACATTCATAATCATGAGTATATGAATACCCCTAACCCGTCTATAAATCATAAATTTAAAATATAAATGTCCCCTACTTGGAATAGATGAACCTACAAATCTGGAAAGCCTCATCGATACTTATTTAGTAATTTATAACTTGCCGGAATACACCGACGGTTCTGATACACACTTCCGGAAGGATCCCTAAGCTATCCACTAATTCAAAACACTCCGAAAATAAAAAGAAAAAGAAGAAGAAGAAGAATGGTGGAACGTGGGAGAGAAGGAAGAAGTGTGAAATCTGTTTTTCTCCCCCCTACTACATGCGTGAACTGAGCATGAGAGGAAGAGAAGTGAAGTCATGCAATTGAGAATTAGCAAATTAGGGGTATCTTGGTCATTTGGTGCATTCAATAAGTTTTTAAAAATTAACCAGGTAACTACCGTTATTCAAAATGCACACCGGTAAATTCTAAAAATTAATTTATTAGCTTAGGAATAACTTAACATTCCCAAATTTAATTATTTGACCAATCATTTAACCAATAATAAAATTCGAGATGTTATTATGAGTATACTCCCTCTGATCTTATATATAAGTCATAGTTAATTAAATCACCAAAAACAATAAAAATAATTAAAGGGAACAATAAAAATAATTAAAGGGTAAGTAAATAATGGTTTGTTATATCTTTAACCTTGTGGACTTAATTTCAATATCATTAATAGCTATAAGTATACTTAACAATATGTAAAATATTTAAATTAATCAATATAAATAAGGAAAAACAATAAATGTTTAATAGAAATGTAGCTATATACCTCATAAAAAAGATGAAAATATTTTCTAAAATTATAACCTTATAAGATTTAAGGGAGTGTTTTTATATAAGATAAATAACTATAGTTCGAAATAAAAAAACATAAAGGATCAAAAGTATATTTTTACTAAGAAAATAACATCTAGTAATAAATGCTTAATTTTCAATCTTTGATTTTACACTCTTAGTTAGTGTCAACCTTGCATCTATCAGAACAATAACAAGGGACACTTCATATTTTTTTAACAATGACATCCTTTAGGTCAAAGCTAATAAGTTCAATGTGGTGAACCAAAGCTCACATTGGACACAAAATGGTTGAATTCGTGTTATGTTTGTAGCTAGTTAATAGTTAATTTTATTAAATATTTTTAATTTGAATGGGTAGTTTATCAATTTTTAACATTTAATTATTAGTTTTTAGATTTTAACTAGTTTTTCAACATTTAATTTGCACATCTTCTCTCAAATACTCTCATTTTTAGATAAGAAATAAAAATTATTATGGTACATAACACCACCCATTAGAATTAAATTAGTGATAGAAGACATAGTCTTAAAACTTAAATCGACTAATCAAGTTTGACTAGGAATCATAGTCTGATAGGATCAAATATATTATCAAACTATTTGAACATATAAAATAATATTTTACGGATGTCACTAGTTAAATAAGTCAATTGAACTAATTGAATCAATTAATTATATTAATTAAAATATATTTTTCTTAATTTTTGATATGTTTGTTTGGTATGTACAACATTTCACATAATAAAAAATAAAAAAATAGAATGTTTTCATATAAAATGTAACAATTATTTAGACATCAAGATGAGAAGACATTAATAATATTTTTAAATAATTTTTTAATTTTTTTATCTTGTGTAAAATAATTAATGATAAATAAACCCTTTTGATATAAACCAAGTTAGATTTATTTGACTAAACCCTAAACTTATAAACCACATTTGTCCAGATTATATTATAATTTCAAAAAATTTCAAAATAATAACAATAACAAGAAATGAAAAACAATTGGCCGAATCAGCATGACACATAATAAGGAAGCATTTAACGTGTCCAGTAGCACACATAATTTCTACAACATTCAACAAAATGGAATAACAGTAACAGGTCAATTCTCCTCCTTAATGGTTTTGAACAAGTGTTTGAGACTCTGTTAAAGCAGAAGTAGAAGTCAATGAAGCTTTTAGAATGCCGAGGCCCTGCACCACAGAATCATTCAATAGGTAAATACTCAAATAACAAAATAATTAAACTGTTTCCAATTTCTAATCATCACAAACTAAAATCAAAAGACTCAGAACAGAACGCTTACCTCCTTAGAACCAATGCGGATAATCTTTTCCTCCAAATCAAATAGTAGAACCTTTAATCTGTTGATATATGAAACTCCTGAAACAGAAGATGCTGGAGACACAATCAAGTCATCTGTCACCATAAACATCGATGCCCCTTTGGTAAATCCTCGACTACGTGATGATTTTCCAACTGAAGACATAGGATCAACATAATTCGCTTTTGTGTATTTTTTATCTCAGCATTATCAGGTGAAGTCTGTGAAGCAACAAGAGAACACCTTTCAGATCTTTCACTTGTTTGACCACCATAGTAACCGAGATTTTGCCCTGGATAAATCAAAACATAATACGTATTGAAATAAAACACAGGCAAGCGTTCCGTGCCAATTGGTAATATCAGGTTATCGAGGTTAAATAGCGGGGCACATCGAGGATTAACTAATTTGTCTTTGAGTTCTTGTGATCTAAAATATTTCTCGGTACCCAAATCAAAAATGCCGTTGTATAATTTATCCATGCACCTCAATGAAGAGGATCCTCTAAGCATGTGCAATACTCCACCCAAAGGAAAACAGAGAAAACTAAAAAGAAAGTCGCAAAATCTTCCTCTGCTTCTGCAAACAGAACCTTGCCATCTGATTTTCTTACCAACACTTTCACATTTATCTGTCAATCCTCGTCAGATGGTACCTTCCCAGTCTCACACCAAAATTGGCTAATGGTGTCAACCTTTTGTTTCTTTTTAAAAATAAAGTCTGTCAGAGTCGTCTTCGAGACAAATAACATTTTAAGAAGGTCAACTACCTATACAATAATACAAAGACAAATATTTTGTTAACAAACTAGCCTTAAATCAGTTAAAATAATAACATTATTACTTGGTATGATAGAAACTAGAATTCTTCATAGGAAGATTTAATGATAATGTTGAAACTTGAACTCGAAAAACATAAATATAAATTAAACTAGAATAGTGGCTGTAACCTGATCTACCTATTATTTAAAGGTAATTATATTCATTTTACTTTAATTTCACCATGAAATATTTTAAATTACTTAAAATATTATCAAAAAGCATTAGAAAAAAGTAAAAAATAAAGAGCCAAATTGATATAAGTATATATGCTGAGGAACATACCTCCTTCTTACTGATATGTAGAATTTGTTCCTCAAGAACCGCAATGTCTTCGACTCCAAGCGTACGAAGGAGATCAACATTTGTAACAGCATTAGGCAACACAGAAGGATCGTCACAAATGATAAGAGTAGCAGTCTCCATCACAAAGCCATTTGGAATTTCAGGAGTCTCATTTTTTGGATCCATTACTTTATTCATTATTTCTCCACAATGGCATCTTTGATTTCTAAAAGTGCTCAAAAGGCTTCGAGTTTTAACTCTATTACAGTTCCAATTCTCACAAGCAAAGTACGTAGTAGGTTCAGTGTCATCGATGTTAAGTTTCAGGTTTTGGCAATAAGCTTCCATTGAGTTCTTTGGCTGAAGCAACATTTCCTTGCAGGTCTGTGAACATAGGTATTGTTCATCAAGAACTGTGACACTTTGATACAAGGAGCTCAGGCTTCCAACTCTCACGGGTTCTATATTTGACTCCATGGAAACGAGCCTAGCAATAGTCCCAAGAGGCAATGTTAGAAAACTCAACAGAACATCAACAAAATCCTTTCCTGCCTCCGCAAACAGAACCGTATTTTTCTCTTTGTGCACCAAAACTGTGCTAAATTGTTCATCTGAGGAAGGTGTTGCAGTTGAGGCCATTATAAGAGTACAAGAATACCAAGTGACTGTATCACTATAATGCCAAAATCAATTTATAGGGAATTCAAGTTTTCAAATAAATGTTTGCTTCTTTACTCTCCTCGTATCTCACCCGATTCAAACGGTTCAAATAGAGGAAAAGGAAAGGCTTCTGAAGTTCCCAGTGGTGTTAAAGTTTCTAGGTGACTTTGGAAAGGAAAATATTGACACAGTGTAGGGATTAAATTAAAAAACTATGGTTATTTTTTTGGTAAGTTGAAGCCATGATTATTTATGATATATAGTAGTACGTTGTTTCTTTAAAAATTGAACCGTTAGAAATGAATTTACGGTGTATATTAGTCTGGTATAGTGAATTTTTAAAAAGCTATTAAAATGATTATTGTTATTATAATTTATTATTATATTAAGAGAAATTTTTAATATTTTATATGAATGTTTTGATATGAAAAACCTGAAACATCCCGACTTAATAAAGACAAGCAAAAAAATACGGGGAAATTTTTCGCGTTCAAATCCGGAGTCGGGGAAAAGAAAAGCTTGGCGAGATCCTGATTCGGGTAAACGGAACCAATAAGGGTCGCGTGAGCGGGCTTCCACTCGCTAGAGCGAATCCCTACATTCGGTGTGTTCCTTCATTCGGAACCGGAACCTCCTTTCACTCGGGGATGGTCTCATCAGATCATGCCTCACTCGGAAATTCTCACTCGTAGTCAGATCCTTATTCTCCGCCTGGAAGATCTCATCTCGGACATGGTTCGCTCGGAATCATTTTAACCTTCAACCGGTAATGATTCTCTCGGTCATTCCTCACTCAGAAGCATTTTAACCTGCCCTCACTCGGAAGAGGTTCTCTCAAATATGTCTCACTCGAAAACATTTTGACTATCCTTCCCTCGGAAGTAGTCCTCTCGGACATATCTCACTCGGAACTAGTTTAACCTTTCTTCACTCGGAAGAGGTTCACTCAGTTATTTCTCACTCGGAAACATATTGACTATCCTTCCCTCGGAAGTAGTCCTCTTGTACATAACTCACTCGGAACTGGTTTAACCTTTCTTCACTCGGAAGAGGCTCACTCAGCTATTTCTCACTCGGAAACATATTGACTATCCTTCCCTCGGAAGTAGTCCTCTTGTACATAACTCACTCGGAACTGGTTTAACATATACAATTATTTATTATTTATTCTCCTCAATTTATCATTTTTATAAAATTCAGGGTGTTACAATTGTTATGGGTGTAATAGAAATTGGAGTAAAAACTTTTCGTTTCTGACCCATGACCTAAGCTTCAAGATCATGTGTCAACGTACATTAGCTATTTGAAGCCATGCATATACCTACCATGGTCCTACTTCAATGCTAAAGCATTACCTACATATCCTGGCATACACTTTAGTCATCGAGTCCAAATACCATGCAACTCGTAATTAATTACTTTATGCAGAATAACAAACCAAACTTTTAGCCAATTTCTTTTCACTCATTACCTTATCCAAACCTCCTTAAATTTGACAAACAACACATACATGTCATTCCTAAGCTATTGGTTCAAGTCCAATGCCAAAATACTTTCCCAATTGGATTACATGCTCATGAAAAAAATTTGGTTTTGATCCCTTCATTTTTTTTTGTTTAGGTTCCTATATTATTCTAATTGTTGTTTTAAATCCACAAAACATCCCTAAGATATAGTAATGAAGGTAGGTTTCATGTGTCATCAAGATGAGACATGTGAGGATGTGGAGATAGGTTATTTGCATCTGCTTCAAACCAGATGCAATTGAATTCTTGAAATGTAGATATAAGATGGTGTTACTTACCTCCAATAATTTTAGGTCGAGAAAAGTTTGAAGAATTTAATATAATTATGAAACCATATGTAATAAGATCTTTAACCCTACCTCTTGACGCCTTGTATTTTTTACATCCTTGTAGCCACATTTTTTAATATATATTATTAAAATATATAAGAAAAATATATATTATCCTTAATATCTTTAATTACTATAATTATAAATTGTATTTTTTAAAATCAACAAACATGTGAAAATTAACTACATTAATTAATTATTTTAATATTTATTAAAAATTAAAACTAAAACTAATATACATATACACACTATACTTAATATCCTTCATTAATATTTTAAAATCAAGAAAACATATATATAAATAAAATTAACCATGCAATTTATTAAATAATACAACTAATTAAATCAAATACTATAACTATTTAAATCAAATAGATTATATTTAATACTTAAAATGAGAAATTAATTAAAATTAAAATTTATTAGTCATATTTATTTAAATATACATTTTTACAACATATTATATAATAATATATTTCTACTTATCTACTTTATTATAAAATATATATGATAAAATATATTTCTTTTTTGATTAGTTTTATTTAGTAATGCATGATATTTAAATTTATGTGTTAAATATTAAATCAATCAAATTTTCATCTTAGTTTGATTTAGTAATTTTTGCAGTTAAAATGTTTAATTGCTAATATGGCTTCTCACGTTTTGGGTGGGAGAAGCATTGCATGCGATTATGGTTTTTAACTGCTGAAATAGTGGTTTCAAATAGGCCCAATTTCACACAGGTGTAATTGATTATTAGAGAGCAAAAGTTATAGGAAATGTCATTTGCTCTCAGGTGTAATCGATTACACCAATGTGGTAATTGATTATGAGAGAGCAAAATGTACAAGTAGGAATGGAAATGGGTCAGGTCAGATCAGACTTTGAAAAACCTGAGCTTGACCTACATTAAATTTTTAAGGCCTGAGCCTGGCCTATTAGCTCGTCATAAGTTTTTTTTAAGGCCTAGTCTGACCTATTTGAAGGTCTGACCCGTTTAAAAGCCTGTTTATAGTGAGACTTTTAAAAGGTCAAAACCAAACTAAAAGAAATTTGTGTTCCATTCCCTCTTAATTTTTTTAATTATAAACTTATAATATTAATTTATATTATATCAATGTAAATATGTAATATATATATATATATATATATACTATTTTATGTTATAAATATTATATATATAACTAATTAACAATTAATCTAATTAAATAGGCTGGCCTGTTGGGCTTCAAAGGCTTTTTAAAAAGTATATGGTCTCGCCTGTTTAGTTAAATAGGTCTTTTTAAAAGGCTAAGTATGACCTTCTAGCCCGACAAACTTAATTTATGTGGGCTTTAAATGAGCCGAGTCATAGGCCTCTGACAGACAACCTGACTCATTTTCATCCCTATGAACAGGAAATTACAGTTGCTTTCGGGTGTAATCGATTACACATAAGTGTTATCGATTACCTCGGACACACATGTACACTGTTGAATTATAAGGGTTGTAATCAATTACTGTGTACCCAAAACTCATGCTTTCATGCTTAAACCTATTGTGACTTACTTAGTAACCATCCATTGTTTCTTAGGCTGCATGCTTAACATAAATGACTACTCCTATATACCTATACATGTTCATAACTCATGGGTATGATTTAAATATGAGTTGGTATTTAAGTTAAATCAAATTGTAACCAATGTAGACCATTGTTGTGAAGTATGTTTGATTGTTTATTAATATGATAGTGATTCATGTAGTATACATAACATTAAATCGTGAAAAAATTTTCCTAAGAATTTAAATAAACTAGGAAAGGATTTTATATATATTGTATCTTTCAGTTTATTAAGATAGAGAGAAGAAATATGTCTTATCTATTAATAGTATATTGTTTTAGTGGAGATTTCTATTTTAAAACTTTGGTAAGGAATTGTTTCCTATCAATCTAGCTCTCTTAATTAGTTATTTAGAAAGTTTTTTAGTTTTTAAAAAACTATAATTACTAGAACAACTAAAATGTGCTTGGTATGTTTAAAAGTTTTTTTGGAAATATTTTTAAATATAACTAAACTTTCCTTTTACTTGGGAAATTGACTATGTTTGGATTGTGAAAATGTTTCATGTTTAATTATAAAATCATCATTATATTTAATATTTTAAAAAATTTGTACTGAAAAAATGAAAACATAATCAAAAAAGTTATTTTCAGTGTTTCATATATAAAATTTTAAAAACAAAAAATATAATGACAATTTTGTAATTAAAATTGAAAAAAAGGAAATAGAAAAAAAAATAATTTCGTAATCCAAATGGGCAACTTTCACCACAAAGTTGGGAAAATTCTGTTTGGAAAGTTTATAAAATATAACTTAAAAAACTTTGAAACCTAAGTTTTGTTTAGTTGGAACAACATTCCTTCAATTTTTATTTTCAGTTTTTAAGAAGTTTTTCAAATTTTTTATTTTCTATAGAAGTCTGAAATTTTGTGAAAATATATTTAGAGACTATTGAATTTTCAATTTGAAGATATGCAAATATGTGAGCTTAATTTCTTAAGTGGGGTAATGCCAATATATAATTTTATAATAATTTGTAATGTTGATGAAAAAAGAAATAAAACTGTATTTTCCAAATAAATTTCAGAATACTATTTCAGATAATGTTTATTTTTTAGAACACTCGATTTCCAATTTTCTAACTCTTTTGCTTAAAAAAATTCGATTATTGAACGTGTTTGCCATTTTTGTGTATTTTGTGAGTATATTTTTATTTTAAAAAAATGCTAATTATGTTTTTTAAAAAGGTCATACCAAGCATGTTAAGTGTTGTTTAGTTTGTAAAAATGTTTTATATTTTCATTTGCTATTTCTCTTTCTGAAAACTAATTTCATTTCCATATTTTCTAGAAATAAAAAACACATTTGTACTATTTTCATTTTCATATTTTTCTAAAAATAAAAAACATATCATTTTAGCAACTTGTTACATATTTTCAAGAAAATAAAAACAATGAAAATATTTTTGGTTCGTTCATTTTCCATAATAAAACTTTATGGAATTTGTATAGTTTTTGAAATGTTAACATACATTTTAATTATGAAGAATAAATTTATATTTTTATATTAATATTTTTGGAAAACAAAATAATATTATATTAAAAATTATTTTATCAAAATGGATTTTTAACACTGAATTAACAATAAATATAAGGAAATTTTAAAATTATTAATATAAATATATTAAATACATAATATTAAAATTTATATATTTTTAAATAATAAATTTGTTGATAATATTTTTTAAACACATAAATTTTAAAATATAAATTTAATAAATTATTTAGACATTAAATATAATTTTTAATATTTAATTTTGATTGCAAATAGTCAAATATTAGTCTAATGTTAATTTTATGACATGATTTGTTTAATTAGAATGAATGATATAATAATATATGTAAATGTCAAATATTGTACAACATTTCACATAATAAAAAATAACAAAATAAAATGTTTTCATAAAAAATGTAACAATTATTTAGAAATCAAAATGGTAAGACTTTAATAATATTTTTAATTTTTTTTAATTTTTATCTTGTGTAAAATTATTAAAGAGACTGAACCCTAAACCCTTATACTATGTTGTCCAGATTATATTATAATTTCAGAAAATTTCAAAATAATAATAATAACAAGAAGAAATGAAAAACAATTAGAAGAATCAGAATGACACATAATAAGGAAGCATATAACATGTCCAGTAGTACCACACATAATTTCTACTAACATTCAACAAAATGAAATAACAGTAACAAGTCAATTCTCCTCCTTGATGGTTTTGAACAAGTGTTTGAGAGCATTTGTCAAAGCAGAAGTAGAAGTCAATGAAGCTTTTAGAATGCCGAGACCCTACACCGCAGAATAATCCAATACAACAAAATAATGAAACTGTTTCTAATTTCTAATCATCATAGACTAAAATCAAAAGACTCAGGACAGAATGCTTACCTCCTTGGAACCAATGCGGATAATCTTTTCCTCCAAATCAAATAGTGGAACTTTTAATCTGTTGATATATGAAACACCTGAAACAGAAGACGCTGGAGACACAATCAAGTCATCTGTCACCATAAACATCGATGCCCCTTTGGTAAATCCTCGACTACGTGATGATTTTCCAACTGAAGACATAGGATCAACATAATTTGCTTTTGTGTATTTTGCATCTATATAATTATGAAAAACATTATCAGGTGAAGTCTGTGAAGCAACAAGAGCACAACTTTCAAGTCTTTCATTTATATATTCACCACGATTGTTACTGTAACCTTTCCATCGACAACTCGAAACATAATACGTGTTGAAATAAAAAACAGGCAAGCTTTCCGTGCCAATTGGTAATATCAGGTTATCGAGGTTAAATAGCGGGGCACATTGAGGATTAACTATTTTGTCTTTGAGTTCTTGTGATCCAAAATATTTCTCGGTACTCAAAGCAGAAATGCCGTTATATAATTTATCCATGCACCTCGATGAAGAGGATCCTCTAAGCATGTGCAATACTCCACCCAAAGGAAAACAGAGAAAACTAAAAAGAAAGTCTACAAAATCTTCCTCTGCTTCTGCAAACAGAACCTTGCCATCTGATTTTCTTACCAACACTTTCACATTTATCTGTCAATCCTCGTCAGATGGTACCTTCCCAGTCTCACACCAAAATTGGCTAATGGTGTCAACATTTTCTTTCTTTTTAAAAATAAAGTCTGCCAGAGGCGTCTTCGAGACCAATAACATTTTAAGAAGGTCAACTACCTATACAATAATACAAAGACAAATATTTTGTTAACAAACTAGCTTTAAATCGGTTAAAATAATAACATTATTATTTGGTATGATAGAAACTAGAATTCTTCTTAGGAAGATTTAATGATAATATTGAAGCTTGAACTCAAAACCATAAACATAAATTAAACTAGAATAGTCTCTCTGAGCTGATCTACCCATTATTTACAGGTAATCATATTCATTTTACTTTAATTTTACCATGAAATATTTTAAATTACTTAAAACATTATTAAAAAGTATTAGAAAAAAGTAAAAAATAAAGAGCCAAATTGATATAAAATTATAAATGATGAGGAACATACCTCCTTCTTGCTGATATGCAGAACTTGTTCCTCAAGAACCGCAATGTCTTCGACTCCAAGCGTACGAAGGAGATCAACATTTGTAACAACAGCATTAGGCAACACAGAAAGATCATCACAAATGATAAGAGTAGCAGTCTCCATCACAAAGCCATTTGGAATTGCAGGTGTCTGATTTTGTGGATCCATTACTTCATTCATTATTTTTCCACAATGGCACCTTTGATTCCTAAAAGTGCTCAAAAGGCTCCGAGTTTCAACTCTATTACAGTGCCAATTCGCACAAGCAAAGTACGTAGTAGGTTCAGTGTCATCGATGTTAAGTTTCAGGTTTTGGCAATAAGCTTCCATTGAGTTCTTTGGCTGAAGCAACATTTCCTTGCAGGTCTGTGAACATAGGTATTGTTCATCAAGAACTGTGACACTTTGATACAAGGAGCTCAGGCTTCCAACTCTCACGGGTTCTATATTTGACTCCATGGAAACGAGCCTAGCAATAGTCCCAAGAGGCAATGTTAGAAAACTTAACAGAACATCAACAAAATCCTTTCCTGCCTCCGCAAACAGAACCTATTTTTCTCTTTGTGCACCAAAACTTTCAAGGGAACTGTGACAAATTGTTCATCTGAAGAGGGTGTTGCAGTTGATGCCATTGTAGGAGTATAAGAATAGCAAGTATCACTATAATGCCAAAATCAATTTATAGGGAATTCAAGTATTCAAATAAATGTTTGCTTCTTTACACTCTTCGTCTTCATTTGATTCAAACGGTTCAAATAGAGGAAAAGGAAAGCCTTCTGGGGTTCCAGTGGTGTTAAAGTTTCTAGGTGACTTCAGAAAGGAAAATATTGACACAGTGTACGGATTAAATTAAAAAAGCTAATGTTATTTGAAAATTAAACCGTTAGAAATGAGTTTACGTTAGAAATGAATTTACGGTGTATGTCTCGTATACTGAATTTTTTTAAAAAACTATTAAATTGATTATTGTTATTATAATTTATTATTATATTAAAAGAAAATTTTAATATTTAATATGAATGTTTTGACATGAAACCCGACTAATTTTGAGGTTATCTCCCTCCGGTTCCGAATTTAAAATTACTTAAATTTTATATTTAATAGATGTGAGGTTTTTTTTATGATATTCTCTATATTTAAAGCTAGTAACAGCATCATTCAAAATTTAAACTTTGATTCTAAAAACTATCTTTACTATATTTAATAATTATATATATACGTAAAATTAACTATGCAATGTGTTAAATGATATAATTCTTTAATTAGAATCTACTATATTTCATATTAATCATGTAATGTATTAAAATTGTGAGACTTGAAACTCAAAACCACGAATCCTAAGGTAATTATCATGGGTGTAATAGAAATTGGAGTAGAAACTTTTCGCTTATGAACAATTCCTTTAGGACCCTTAACCTAAGTTTCAATGCCATGTGTCAACGTACATTAGCTCTTTGAAGCCATGCATATACCTACCATGGTCATACTTCATTGCTAAAGCATTACCTATATATCCTGGCATACACTCTAGTCATCGAGTTCAAATACCATGCAGCTCATAATCAATTACTTTATGCAGAATAACAAAACCCAAACTTTTAGTCAATTTCTTTTCACTTGTTACCTTATCCAAACCTTCTTAAATTTGACACACAACACATACATGTCATTCCCAAGCTATTGGTTCAAGTTCAATGCCAGAACTCCTTCTCAATTGCATTTCACACGCATCAAAAAAATTTGGTTTTGATCCCTTCGTTTTGTTTTTTTTTATTTTGGTTCCTATATTATTCTAATTGTTATTTTAAATCCCCAAAACGTCCCTAAGATATAGTAACAAAGGCAAGTTTCATGTGTCATCAAGATGAGACATGTGAGGATGTAGAGATATATTATTTGCATTTGCTTCAAACCAGATGCAATTGGATCCTTGAAATATGGATAGAAGATGGTGCTACTTACCTCCAATAGTTTTAGGTCAAGAAAGGTTTGAAGAATTCAATATAATTATGAAACCATATTTAATAAGATCCTTAACCCTACCTCTTGACGCCTCATATTTTTTACATCCTTGTAGCCATAACACCTGAAATAGATTGGTACCCACCCTTATATATGACCTCTACCCCATCTCCTCCCTTCTTATTTTACCTTTCTTATTCATTAAACCATCCTTGTATCTCTAACTCAACTCAAACTTTATTGTTTGGTTTTGGTATCCCCCTACCCAACCAAACTTTATTAATTTTTAGGTGATTTTCTACAAAATTTTTATTTTGATTTCTCATATCATTAATGTGTAATTAGCTAGGTGATGTCCCATCCGTTTGGTGGGTTAACATTTTTTAAACAAAGTTATATTTTGAGAACATAAAACAATAATTTAGATAACATATGACTAAAACAAAAAAAAACTATGGGTTCAAAATAAAAAAAAAAGTATCAAAACACAAGGCTGAAAAATATATTTATCCCCAAAATGTATCAAACTATGGAAAGAGAAGAGGAAAATGAAGGTAACACCAACAGAAAAATGCAATATGGAAAAAGCAAAGGAACCCCAGGCAAGGAAAAACTCAAAAGAGAAAGAAGGACAAAAGTAAAAAAATTTACCAAGAAGGTGAAGAAATGCTAGAAGTGGAAGGTTATGAAGAGGAAGGTTATGGGAAAGAAGAAGAAAGTGAAGGGTTTTAAGAAAGTGAAGAGGTTTTTCAAAAACAAGAGAGGCTTTTTAATCTAAAAAATGAAAGCACACGAAGGATAAAGAAAGAAATGGCAACTGTACATGGGAATATACGTAGAGATGACAGTTATACAGACCCTTTGTGACATGTGGAGCAAAATCACAAAAGAAGTAATCACTCAACCACACTAACAAACCACCCGTCCTTCTCTACAAGAAAAGGATGATAATAATCCCCAAGCCTATGCAACCAATATCTACCATGATAGACCTCCACCACAACAACAGTAACAAAACCATGACCTTTCCACCAACAGATACAACCTAAGTTAGAGGAACCATCCAAACCTGAGATGGGGTAACCAACAACATAATCCCCAACCCCCATTTCAAAACAATGCACCAACCTTCCAAAGACCTACACCTCAACCATCCACAAGTAGCCCTTCTTTGGAAGAACTGGTGAAACAAATGGCTGCACAGAACTTGGAGTATCAACAAAGGAATGATGCTACCATCCAAAGCTTAAGCAACCAAATTGGGCAATTGGAATCATCATTGAACCAATTACAGTCTCAAAACTCTAATAAATTACCATCTCAACCGGCTGCAAATCCAAGAAATATGAGCGCAATTCAGTTAAGATCAAGTAAGAATCTTGAGGAACCCATACCCAAGGAACCTGAGAAATAAACCACTATGCCCATAACAGTTGAGAATGATGTTCCCTCTTCTAAGATGCAATCACCCTAAATTTCATCTCATATCCCTCTTCCATTTCCACCAAAAGCAATTGCAAGCAAGAAGATGGAAGAAGTGGATAAAGAAATCTTGGATACTTTTTGGAAAGTGAAAGTGAATATACCTCTTCTTGATACAATCAAGCAAATACCTAAGTATGCCAAATTTCTGAAAGAGCTGTGTACTCACAAGAGGAGACTCAAGGGCAATGAAAGGATAAGCATGGGAAGAAATGTATCTACACTGCTTGGTAAGAAAGTTCCAAATATTCCTGAGAAATGTAAAGATCCAGGTACGTTCACTATGGACCTTATGAGGTGTTGGAACGAGTCGGCACCATGGCATACCGAATAGCATTACCAATCCACTTATCCCGATTGCACAACGTATTTCATGTGTCGCAACTAAGGAAGTATCTGCATGACCCCAGTCACACAATGCCTGACGATGAAGTGGAAGTCAAGGAAGACCTGACCACCGTGACTACACTGATCAGAATCATGGACCGATCGGTGAAGCGTTTGAGAAACAAAAACGTACAGCTGGTAGAAGTGGAGTGGCAACAAGGCAAGACTACCTCTCGTACCTGGGAACGCGAAGACACCATGAGGCAGCAGTACCCCGAGTTGTTTGCTAAGGTGAGTTACCGACTGAATTTCGAGGACGAAATTCTTTTGAGTGGGGGAGAACTGTAACATCCCAGTTTTGAAGTTAGATACCGAATAAAAATTAAATAATAAGAAAAAATTGAAAGTAAAGAATTAGTTGTTAATCATAACCAAGGCAATAACAAATTTGAAAATTGCATGTTAGATTTAGGAGCTTCAATAATTGTTATGCCTATGTCTGTTTTCAAATCTCTATCTATTGGAACTTTACAACCTACTGGTGTAGTGATTCAACTAGCCAGTAGAAGTACTGCTTACCCTGCTGGAGTCATAGAGGATGTTTTAGTTCAGGTAGATCAACTTGTTTTTCCTGCTGACTTTTTCATACTTGATATGGAAGAAGGTATGTCTCAGATTCCTGTTCCTATAATTTTAGGAAGACTATTTTTGAAAACAGCTCGAACCAAAATAGATGTTCATTCTAGAACCCTCTCTATGGAATTTGGTGACACTAGAGTTCAATTCAATATTCTTGATGCTATGAAATACCCATCTGAAGATCACTTTGTTTTTCATATTGACATTATGGATGAATTAATTTATGAATATCTTTCTGATAACTCTCAAAATGTTGATTTGGAATACATGGATGATTCAAACAATTGTTTTGTATGCAATGATTCTAGAAGTTGTGATATTTGTGCTGAAATTGATAAATGCATAACTGTTGATTTAGAGTTTTTAGATATGCTTGTTAATCATAAGGAGCTAGAATGCATTAACCTGAATGCAAGATTTCAAGAAGACTCTAATAAAATTTTTGACGTACAAGCAACGGAATCCAAATCTACTTTGTTAGTTCCATCTATTTTGCAGGCACCCAAATTAGAGTTGAAACCCCTACCTGAGAACCTTAAGTATGTATACTTAGGGGATGATAAACAGCTCCCGATGATAATTTCCACTTCTCTTGATGAAAATCAAGAAGAAAAATTACTGCAGGTTCTGAAAAGACACAAGAAGGCTATAGGCTGGACATTGGCAGACATCCCTGGAATTAGCCCATCCATGTGCATACATAGGATATTTCTGGAAGAAAATGCTAAAGCAATAAGACAGCCCCAGAGGAGACTCAACCCTGTAATCCTTGATGTTGTTAAGAAGAAGATTACCAAGCTTCTATAAGCAGGAATCATTTACCTTATCTCTGACAGTCAATGGGTGAGTCCGATTCAAGTGGTTTCTAAGAAAACAAGGATCACAGTTGTGAAAAATGAGAAGGATGAATTAATCCCTACCAGAATGCAAAATAGTTAGAGAGTCTGTATTGACTACAGGAGACTAAATCAGGCAACGAAGAAGGACCATTTCCCTTTACCCTTCATTGATCAAATGCTTGAATGTCTCGCAGGTAAATCTTACTACTGTTTTGTTGATGGATTCTCTGGCTATTTCCAGATTCACATTACACCTGAGGATCAAGAAAATACCACATTCACCTATCCCTTTGGCCTATGCAATGCTCCTAGAACTTTTCAAAGATGCATGATAAGTATTTTTCATGATTTCATTGAAAATTGCATAGAGTTGTTTATGGATGATTTTACTGTTTATGGATCTTCTTTTGATGCATGCCTTAATAGTTTGGATAAAGTTTTAAACAGATGTATTGAAACTAAACCTTGTCTTGAACTATGAAAAATGTCATTTTATGGTAAAACAAGGAATAGTTTTAGGGCATGCAATCTCTGAGAAAGGAATTGAGGTAGATCCTGCCAAGATAGAAGTTATATCACATTTGCCTTACCACTCTTGTGTTCGAGAGGTTCGTTCTTTTCTTGGTCATGCAGGTTTCTACAGAAGATTCATAAAGGATTTTAGCAAGAAAGCTAGACCACTATCCAATCTGCTTCAAAAAGATGTGGTATTTGAGTTTGATGAAAAGTGTAAGGAGGCTTTTAATTGCCTCAAGAAAGCATTGACCACTACCCTAATAATCCAAGCACCTGTTTGGACAACCCCATTTGAGTTAATGTGTGATGCCTCTAATTATGCATTAGGACCTGTCCTTGGTTAGAAGATTGACAAACAGCTTAGGGTCATCTACTATGCATCTAAAACTTTAGATGTTGCCCAGGTAAATTACACCACTACTGAAAAAGAGCTCTTGGCCATTGTTTTTGCATTAGATAAGTTCAGATCTTATCTACTCGGTTCTCAAGTAGTTGTCTTTACTAACCATGCAGCTCTGAAGTACTTATTGAAGAAAGGTGAGTCCAAGCTAAGATTAATTCGTTGGATGCTTTTACTCTAAGAGTTTGACTTGGAAATTCATGACAGAAGTGGAACACAAAACTTGGCTGTAGACCATTTAAGAAGAATTGAGAACGCTCCTGATTCGGTACCTATTCGGGATCATTTTCCCGATGAACAACTCATGAGTGTTTCTAACTCTTTTGATACACCCTGATTTGCTAACATTGTTAATTATCTTGTTGCTTCTATTTTTCCACCATATGCATCCAAAAACCAAATTTCAAAATTAAAAAGTGATGTAAAATATTATATATAGGATGACCCGTATTTATGGAAGTTGTGTAATGATCAGGTGATTCAAAGATACATTCCCGATCATGTGATAGAATCAGTTCTTCGATTCTTCCATGCTTCACCAGTTGGTGGACATTTTGGTCCACAAAGAACAGTAAGGAAGGTGTTGGACTCTAGTTTATACTGGCCCACCATTTTTAAGGATGCATGGAGAACTTATAACAGCTGTGAGAAATGCCAAAGAGCTGGTAACGCTATCACATGGCGTCAATAAATGCCTCAATAACTTATGTTATTTTGTGAAGTATTTGATGTTTGGGGCATTGATTTTATGGGTCAATTTCCTCCGTCCTTTGGTTTTACATACATTCTGTTAGCTATAGATTATGTTTCTAAATGGGTGGAAGCTAAAGCCACCAGAACTAATGATGCTCGAGTTGTTGTGGACTTCATTAGATCTTAAATTTTTTGCAGGTTTGGCATTCTAAAAGCAATCATTAGTGATCAGGGAACATACTTCTACAACAGGACCATGAAAGCTATGCTCAGGAAGTATGGGGTTATTCATAGAGTCTCTACTCCATATCACCCCCAAACCAATGGACAAGCAGAAGTCTCTAATAGAGAAATTAAGAGAATCCTGGAGAAGATAGTACAGCCTAACCGAAAGGATTGGAGCAGGAAACTGGATGATACTCTTTGGGCACATAGAACAGCTTTTAAGGCACCAATAGGAATGTCTCCCTATAAAATTATTTTTGCTAAGGCATGTCATCTTCTAGTGGAAATTGAGCATCGTGCTTATTGGGCTGTAAAAACTTGCAATTTAGCACTTGATCAAGCAGGTGAAGAAAGAAAATTACAATTAAATGAGCTTGATGAGATCCGTTTGGTAGCTTATGAGAATTCAAAATTCTACAAGGAGAAAACAAGGAAATTCCATGATAGCTTAATAGCTAGAAAAGAGTTCACTGTCGGGTAAAAAGTGCTACTGTTTAATTCTCGGATGAAACTGATGGCCAGAAAATTACACTCCAAATGGGAAGGACCTTTCATTGTCACTAATGTATTTCCCCATGGAGCTGTTGAAATAAAAAGTGAAAACTCCAACAAAAGCTTCAAGGTTAATGGACAGCGCTTGAAGTTATTTCATGAAAATCCTTCACTTGTAGATGTCACAATGGAGGAACATGCTTTGGGGGAACCACTTCTTGATCCCCCTTAAGGGAGTTTTTCTTAACCATCTCTTTACTTTTTCATTTTATTGTCTTTTCTGTATGCTCTATTTTACATTGAGGACAATGTATGATTCAAGTGTAGGGGTGGAACTGCTCTTTATTTTGTTTTGTGTATTATTATATGATTGTTTTTCTATGAAAAAAATTTTAAAATAAAGGTTTTTGTGTGTGTTTTTGTTTAAAATGGTATGTTTTATTGAAATTTTTAGGATATGCACGAGTAATAAGTAATTTCTTTCATGTTTGATATGAGCTTAATGATATGTTATAATTTGAACTCAGACATTTTTGGTATGTTGAGAATGACATGATAATTGAGAAATGATCATATATGATAGAATTATACCTTGTGAGATTTTGAGCCTTAAAAATTTGATGGATCACTTTACACCATCTTAATTCTTTCATGTGTGATTTATTCCTAAATACTTACATCTCAATCTTTGTCTTGTTTCTTGATGATACTTGAAACTTATATACATGTACTTGAAATGACACATGCATTTTATTCAATTGAGCCACTAAGCCACATAAGCTTACCATGAATAAATTATCCTTTGCTAGCCATTTTGAGTCTGTTTAACCATTTCTTTGATTGTAGCTCAAATAAGCCATGACAAAAAACCAAAAATATACCTACCTTAAGGAGTATATTGGAGCTTTTGAATCAAGTTGGAAAACAGGCATTCAAATAAGTGTGGAGGTATGCAAAAAGGAGTTGCAACTCTTGGTTAAGTGTTATACAATCGCATAAGAAAAATACAATGAAAAATGATGACTGAATGAAAAATTTTGATGATTGCGACTAAAAAAAATGGAACACAAGTGTTATATCCTCATGCTTACCTGTTAAGTTAATTGTTCCATCATTATTTTTGGTATCTAAACTTATTTTCCAAAATTTTACCACCCAATTATACCTTGGCCACATTACAACCGTGAAAAGCCCTGTTGATCTATACATGCATTTGTGTTGATTGTGGAATTGAGAAACTTGCCAAATTTATGGGACTGTCTTTTTTTCAGGAAAATATTTTGAGCGTATACACAAACCTAAAACACTTGAGAGTTGAGAGTATGTCTTGTGAGGTTCTGTCATTTATGATCTTCTTTTCAATTTGATTTAATTCTCATATGCCTAAGTGTTTGGATGATTTTTATACATATCTTGATGCTCTGTATCCTACATGTTAGATAACTTTTGTTTCTCTGAATATTCTTAAGATTTCATGACAAGCATGCTAGTTTTGTGTGTTTACTATTTTTCAACTTAATGTTTTCAATAAATTATAAAACTTGTTTTTATTCTGATTTTGCCCAGGAGTGAAAAAGAGTAAGTGTAGGGGTATTTGATAACATATCTTTTTACCTTTAATTACTTACTCTGTTTGTCTATTTTATTTACTGTTAAATCCTAATAAATTTGTTTGAGCGTAATTTGTCAATAAGTGATCTTTGCTTTTAATTTCTACTGTTTCTATTTATTTTGTATTAATTAGTATGTTTAAAATAATTTAAGCTTTCATGAGTGTTTAATCCTAAAATAAATTAATTAAAGTTTAATTTGATTTTTATTTATTTTACAGGATATCAAATATTGGAAGCTTTATGATTATTTTGCAAATAAATTACTCTCCTCCAAGTATAAATTCACATTAATTACTTTTTTCTTGACAAGTATATTAATGTGAAATTGTTTAAGCCTTATCCATGCTTCAAGAATAACAAAATAAACTTCTTCCTTGCCATAATATTGGCAACGTTAATTCTTAGTGCTGTGGGGAATAAGTTCACATTAGAATGCTTCTAAATGCAAGGTCCATTGCCAATTTTTTATACAAAAAAATTGCCATCTCTTCCTCCTAAAGTCCACACAGTCAAGAGCCATCTAAATACCCATTGGTTGTTCAAAGCAAATTGCCATCAAATTGCTATGTTTCCATGGCCCACACTTGGTCCCATGTGCAGAATTTTTGCAAGCCAAATGCATCACCTAAGTCTTCACTCTTTCTCACGGTCAAGCAAGCTTCCAAGGGCCAATATTTTATGCAATTAATTGGTCAACAAGTGCTTTTCATAGCTGCACCAAAAAGTAAAGAATTCCATGTAGAAAAATATTAAACAAATGTATCATTCCTTCTCCATTCAAGTCACGGTCTTAAGGACTTCCATTGCCAAATATTTTATGGAAATAAATTGGAAACCAAACTCCACTCATTCAAGCATTTTCGGCTGCACCAAGAAATGTCTCATGTGCCAATTAATTAAATGCAAGAATGGACAATGGTTATGCTTCCAACGTGAATTTGCTCTCAAAAGTGCAGAATGTTTGTGCAGATGATTTACTCTTTATGGAATTAAAGAATCAAAAGAAAAAACACACCAAGTGCAATAATACTCATGGTAGTGTAATGCAAAATGGCATGTTCCCTTAGTGCCTTAACGTGAAGTGCTAATGGGCAAGATAATGGGTTGGATTTTTAATGTAAAAATTCAGCCATGGAAACTCTATAAATTGGAGCAAGAGCTGAAGGAAAATCATGTGGAAAGAGGAGAAGCTAGGAGAAGAAGCAGAGGAATTTTAGGAGCAACAAGAAATTCCTGGTTTGAAATTCTAATTTTTATTTCTGTAATTGTTTGTTGTAATCATGTTAATGGAAGGCTAATAATCTTAGATTGATTTTCTTGGTGGTTAATGTAATTTTATTTTTGAGGTTTTGATTTTTAATACCTTTCCTTGTTATTAATCTCTTCATAATTCTAGCTTGATTATTTAATGTCTATTTTGTTTAATTAAGTTGTATGCTTAATCAATTTAATTATACAATTAGAATTGAATAAGATTTATATTAAGGTAGATTAAGAAATATACATGCTTAATGAATGTTTCAAAATCAATCTTAATCGTTGTGGTTTGCTTAATTCCATAACATTGAAGTTAGATTATGTATGTAGGCGATGTTTCTACGTATGTTCAATAATTCCTAGAATTTATAATCTTGACTCATTTTGTTTAATTAGGATGCTTGATTAACATGTTCATTTAATTTGAATGTAAGTAAAGGAATTATGAATTTAAAGACCCTTAGTTGATCAATTCAAATTGAACTAAGAGATTGATAATAAGGAAAGTGTATGAAAATCTTTTGAAATCCAAGGATAAAATAAATTACAATTACTCCAAGAAAATTAATCGTTTGTTAAGTATTTGTTCCATATTTATTTTATACTTTTTGCTTTATATTTGATTTTATTGAGACAACCAATCAACCCCCCCTAAATACCTTTGTATATTTGTTGAATTTTTATTTGTCAAAATTATTTTAAAACTTAATTTTCCTAAATTTTTGTGTTGATCTTCGAGAGAGCGACCTAGGTTGACACTCTAGTACTACATTAATTATTTTTAATGTACTAATTTGACAGACCATGACGCAAACACGTCAACAATCAAAAGGCAAGCCTAAAGAACATTGTCGCTCATTCACCCTTTCAGAGCTTATCACTAATGGGCTTATGTTTCCCTCCATACTTAAGGGAGCTTGCATATTTAAAAAAGATAACCCATCAAATAAAGGCCTTACTTGGCCCAAGCCTCACTCAGTCCAAGCCTTACTTAACCTAAGCCTTACTTCACCCAATCTCACTTGGTCCACACAAGTCAAACTTTTATATGAAAACCCACTTGAAGTGCTTAGTTTGTTAAGGTAAGGATATTATATCTATCTTTTTTATTATACTCATCATCTATAATTTAATAAGGTTATCTATTGTAACGAGCATATTTTGTAAAACCTATATAAATGTCTAGAAGGTGAAAGTTTAGATCAATGCATCTAGATTGCTTGGTAGAGATTCAATAAGGCTATTACTCTAGGGATACCTTTAATAGGCATTTAACGGTTGGTTGTTTTTATAGCCAGTGTAAAAAATACTTTTTTATACTAGTTATAAAAATAACCAATTTAAATATATAGGATGGATGAAATCTAGTCAGTTTAGTTATTTTTAAACTATTTTTTGTAGTAGTTATTTTATAATTGTTATTAAACGGGTTTGGGATGGGGTGCAAGGGTCGGCCTCGGGATAGTCCTTATCGATGTTTATAGGTTTAAATTTTACACCGGTCCAGTGGGGATCTGGTATTATTGCTATTTATAGTATCCATATAGCACCAGACCAGGTTGTCCTTCCATTATTGGGTTTCGTAAATAGCTTGAAACACCTACAGTACATGGTTATGAAAAGTTAACAATTACTAAGGTGGAGACTAACAATGGTGTATATATATCATTAAAAATAAAAATGGTCTCAGATGTAACACCCCCTTATATACACGAGATATATATAAAATATTTTAGAAAGATATACATATTTATCATTCTTTATCTCACGTATACAAGGACGTATATACATTTGATTTCTTTTGAATATTGAAAGTAAAAAAAAATTGTCTTTCAATATTTCACTAGTAGAAAAAAGGGTTTTCTCACCAGACATTTTACACCAGTTGTAATGTGACCGGTGTAAAAAATAACACGGTGGTAATTTTGTAAATAATTTAGAACTTTATACCGGTCCACCTGTTGAACCGGTGAGAAATGATTTAGTTACACCTGTCCTACTTTTAAACCGGTGAGAAAGGTAATATTTATTCCTGTCTCAATTTCGGACCGGTGAGAAATCTTTTAAGGTTACAAACCTATTCATTTGGTCCTTCCCTATTGTCTCCCGCTCGAATGTCTCTCTCTTAGCCCTGCCTCTCTCTCGAAGCCCGTCTCTTTCTCAAAGCCCGCTTCTCTCTACGGTGATTCTCGCTACAACCAAGAGGTTCCTTCGGCGTTGGATGGGTAATGAATGAGGGAGCCGCAAGGTTCAAGCAAGGTCTCGGCTTCTCCACCTCCATGCAAAACGACGACGTTCCCAAACCCGATTCATCCCTCGCCTCCTCTACCGCTTCCTTCCTCTCCAAATTCGTCAAAGCCTCAGCCTATACTCCTTCCGACTCGGAGAAGTAAGCTAAAAAAGAAACCCTCTTCCGATTTTAGGGTTTATCATGAAAGGGACAGCGATAGAACCAGAAGTAGAAGCAGAGAGAGATACAGAGACAGAGATGAGGAATCGAGGAGGCGAAGCAGGAGTAGAGACAGATATAGGCATCATAGGGAGAGAAAAAGAGGAATATGGAAAAGTAAAAGCATTTCTTCTTGGAAGCGTCAAAGATCGGAGAAGGATGATAGAGGGAAAGTGAGTGAAACGAGAAAGGGGAAGAGTGTTGAGGTTGGTTATTCCCTTTTTTTGGTTATTATCTTTAGTCATCAGCTGAAAGAGTCAAAGCCAAGATGAAGCTTCAACTTTCTCAAACTGGTAATGGATCTTTCTGGAGTGAGTTAGTTTGAGAATGATTTTCAAGAATTTGTCATTCTAATCTACATGGAAAACTTTTATTTTGGCTCAAATAGTTGTCTTCTTTGATTTTCTCGCACTAATGTAGGATGATCTTTAGATATTAGGAACTGATTTAATTTGCTAGTACTATCTAGTGAATAGTGACAAATGTTAACATGAGATTTTTATCTGTAATTAATAAAGGTATCAGTCATTCCGTTTAGTACACATCCTGTCTAAATTAATAGATTTAGCATTACTTCATAATTTATTATGGATTTGATTTCTGTTCATATAGTTCATTTGGTATATTTATCTGAGATATTTTATAAGATGCTTTTTTAAGTGGAACTTGTTGCACCAGTAAATTCATTTGTCCAACACTAATATTATTTAATGCTTGCTTTCATAAATTAACAAATGTTGCAGGATAGCAGTGCAAAATGGAAGAAACTGGACATTCTCAAATAAGAATCTATATGATTGTCATGATTTTTTGTACGTCCTCAATGAATTAATAGTTTTAACGTCTCTAATCATTTGTTAATTAAATTAATGTCATATATATTAGTTTTTTTTAAGGTAACTGGTTAAATTAATCACTCGTAAACAGGAGCACGTTAAACATTTTATACGTCAAATTTTAGACTAAATTTACTGAAGAAGACATGTAAAAAAGACCATAATTTGAACCATAATTTATATCTATTTCAAAAATGTTCTGCAAAATTAGGAAGCATGACTACATAAGGTCCTTAACTTCATAGATATCAAGTGTTTTGCTGACTGAGAATGTTGTGATAGCGTTGTTTTTACCATCTGAAAAAGTTTAAATGTACATCTGGAACTGGATAATGGATTAATAAGTTTATATTTCAATTGATTTCATTTTAATTTCCTAGCACTTTCCTAGATCTTCCTGGAGCTCGTGTATAATGAGAGCTTTTGTAATACCAACTTGTCCTTTTTTTCCCAGCCCAGTCCTTTCATGCCATCAGCTGGTGATTCTTTTTTTTTTTACTCCTTTTTTTCATAGACTTGCGCCATCAACTGATTCAGTGTTTGCTAACTAATTTTTCATTGGTTCTTCCATTTGATTATTGGTTTCACTTGATTTTATGTTTCATTGCAGGCAAGAAAGTTCAACTTGATAATACTAAGGCTGCAGAAAACTTTCAAGTCAGCACTGTGAAACCGAGCTTGTAAGGAGGCAGAATGTTTGTAAGTTCTTACCAACTGGAGTTAAATTTCATCTACTATTATAGCTAGTTTCATTTTTTGTCTTCATGTAAGTTCTTTCCATATTATATGGCTTTGGGTAATATTGTGTTTTGGCATGTTTGGATCACATTTTTGTTTCACATTGATGAGGATGCTGATTTTTTTCTTTGGCTTTCATTTTATATAGAAGCAAACCTTTGCAGAGATGGGACAAGGAAGGTAGGTGTTTTCTGGTTTTCAGTAGTACCGGGTGGTAATGTTTAAGCTATATATTTTTATTCTTGTTATTAATTTTTAGTGATTAATGTGTGACAGTTTGATGAAGTTTTTGAGCAGCCAGATCCCACAGAAGGCCTTAAAAAACTAGTGGATCCTAGGCTTGGAGATAATTGTCCAATTGATTCAGTTATGAAGGTATTAGTTATCACTAATTAAGCATTTGAACTTTTTTGTGTTTCTGATTTTAACAGCTTAGGCAATATTTTATTGCATGCAGATGGCACAACTTACCAAAGTATGCACAGAGAACGACCCACAAAAGCGTCCAAATATAAGTTGTTATGGTTACTCTTACAGCACTTATTTCAACCACTGAGGACTGGGACATTGATTCCATCATTGAAAATCCAGCTCTTGTAAATCTAATGTCTAGAAAATAGGAGAAAAATGTTTGAATTTTCAAAATTAACTTTGACTTAAATGGATTAATGATATATAGACATCAAGCATATTAAACATAAATTAAACAACTACATGATATTAAAATTAAGACAACTTAATTTATAAATTTTTGATAAAATGCTGGCTTATTCATTTAATCTTTTAATAGACAATTTAACATCAATTTTAATTGATATTATATATTATCATTTATTATAGTGTCAAACCAGCTATTGACCGGTACAAGAAAGCATGTTCAGATTTATCTGGTGCCGGATCTACTTCTGAGGCTAATGCTCAGGTATTTCTGAGGCTAATCCAATTTGACATTTGCATTGTAGTTTTATTGAAAACTAGTGAAAACACCTTAAAAGAAACCTAAAATGTAATAGCAACTTAGTTATTGGAGAGGTGATTTGTTACTCTTTTGTCTTGCTTAGTTTATTTTTTTTCATACTTGATTAGGTTGATGTGTTACTGGTTTTATTTAATATTTTTTAACCTTTTTAATATTCTATTGGTTAATTAACTAATTATTTCATAAAAATCGAATTGACTTGCATGGGAATACTTAAGAACATAACATTTTACATTAACCCAAAATCTTTTTTCACATATGAAGATTTCGCTAAATCAACAACGTGCAGAGTTATTCCTTTTCATATATGGTTGATTTATATGTAAGTAATTAGGGGACAAATATCCATACTTTAATTAACTAACATAGTCCAATGATGCTGAATATGTGGCATTAGGAGGAGAAAGTTTAGTCCTAAAGTTAGATAATCTTAGGACTTAGAAGGTTATTACAAGGTGAATTGGGGTTTGTACTTGAAATTTTGTATTATAATCAAATTTATGTTTTATATAGAAAGTGTATTTTTTATTTTATTATTAAATAACAGATTAAATTTTGAGAACCGAATAAAATAATTCAGTTCAAACCGCTCCTAATAAGATTTGATTGAATAAGTTTTATAAGGTCATTTAAACTAATTCAGTTATGATTTATATCAAATGACTTTTTCTTTTAAAAATTGATTTAATCCCATCTATAAATTTACTTTGATTTTCTATCATGTGAGGACCAATATTTTGTTTTATAAAACATCATTGAGTATTAATAACAAGGTTTGACCACCAAATATTCAGGTTTTTACCACTCTGTAATTTTGAATTCCCACGAGATGAGAGGAGGGGAAGCCCTATGGGAATTAGCAAAGAAGACATATGGAGCATTTGCAAGCTCTAAGAGAGAGAACAGGCACTTTACAGACATGGCTGACCTGAACTTTCTGATGTGCAAGGCCATGGAGAACCCAGGTTTGACTCCATCTTTTTCCCTGACAACCTCCTAAATTATGTTCCTGAATTTGTTGTTTTTGTTCTCAATTTGATGCAGTGATCTTTCCAGCACCAGCCTTGGTGAAAGAAGATGAGACAAGCCAAGTTTATCTATGTTGGTCATAAATTCCAGGCCAAAGAGCCAAGATTTGAAGCTATGAAGAACATGGAGTCACCAAGTATTAACTTAGGCCCTATAGCAAATGTTTAAACATGTTATTGCATTATAATATTAGTTATATACACGTGTTTCTCTAAGATTATTACCTATTATTAGTATTACTCTATGGTATCTTTCTTTGTAATTGATACGGTGTTATGCATGTGTAACAAAAATCTAATGTATAGTTTAAAAATAAAATTAATGATTTAATGGTATTTTTCATTGTGATGGTTAAGTCTTCATGTGCTTATTTTATTGGAAAGTAACTAGGATGACAGGTGTGGGAAGTTGGAGATTAAATTCAAAAATTAAAAGTGACCAGGATTGAAATAAAAGAAACAAAAGAGAAAGTAAAAAAAAAAACTTTTTACACCGGTTATTCTAGCCAACCGGTGTTAAAAGTCTACTACTTTTGTACCGGGTGTCTCAAATGGGACCGGTGTAAAATATCATATTTATACCGGTTGTAACATCAGGACCGGTGTAAAATATCATATTTATACCGGTTGTAACAAATAGGACCGGTGTAAATATTATATTTTACACCGGTCGTTATCCAAAGGCCCGGTGTAAAATCTATTTTTCTCACCGGTCCTAAAACCGGTGTAAAAGGTCCCTATTTTTCTCACCGGCTCCATCTACACCGGTCTTACAACCGGTGTAAAAAGCCAAAAAAGACCGGTGTAAAAAGCCTTTTTTCCACTAGTGTTTGAGCATAATGATAAAATAATTTATAGAAATCATAAGTGATAAATCATTACAGTATTATATCCGAATGAGAAAGTTTATCAAAGTTTAACCTTTACCTTGTTACAATTATCTAACTTGATATTGTAATAAGACAAGGTAAAACTAAACTATACCTCTACTACAAATATGACCAATTATTTCCTAGTCCTTGAACCATCGAGTTTTGGAATCCTACTCTTGTCATATCTCTTCATCTATCTGATTGAGGATGAGACCACTTTACCCTCTTGTAATTATGTAACACCCTAAATTTTAAAATATTATGAAGATAAATATTAAGATTTTTAGGATCTATTTCTAATTTATTGGAACCAGATAATCTAAAAATGAGCCCGATTGAAATATGGTTGTCAGACCAAGTATCTCAGATTGGGATGATATTGGTCAGGGCTGTTAAGGATATTATTGGGAATCCGAAGATGTATTCGGAATAATTTTTGGACAAGGTGTAGAGCCCAAACTAAGTTCCTATTTATCATAAAACGATGAATATTTAATAAGAGATTAAAAATAAAGCCAAATGGCCCATTTTTCCTTCTTATTCCCTTTAGACTCTTAGTTTTCTCATAACATGTACTTGCTTCTACTTCTTCTCTACTCTTCTCCTTCATTTCCTCTTCTACTTCTCTCTAAAAACCCTAAACAAAAAGGGTGGTGGTTTTCTTCTCCTCTCCCATTTTCGTTGTTGAAGGAGCTTGAAAGAGTTTGGAGCTTGAAGTCTCACCTTTCTTTCCCTCATTCTCGTGTGGTTTTCCCTCTCTTGGAAAACTCTCTCATTCTTTCTCTTGAGGTAAGATCTTGCTATTCCTCAAGAGTATGAACTATGGGTTTTTGGGTTTGATGTTGGGAATGTGATTTAATTAGTGTTGTTGGGTTTTTAGAGAAACCCTAACCCTATGATTTGGGGGAAATGCAAAATATGAATGGAGAAGCATTTATTATGTTAAATAACTATTTTTGGTGAGGTGAAATAATGTTATTAATGGTGATTGGTCATTAATGAAGTTTAATGGTTATTGGGAACCATTAATGTGGAAACCCGTTAATGGGTTTGGCATTGAAGGTGCGTAAAAATAAATGCAGACGCCAAACCTGTGGTGGTTATGGTGGAATGAGTGAAATGAATGGGGCTTGAGAGTTAAGATGTTGGAAGACATCGGGTAAATGAATATGAACGTTAAACCGAGGTGGTTGAATAAAAGATTAATTGTGTGATGTATTGTGATGTAGGAAATAACCCAGTTTTGAGGCGAAACCATCTGACCACGGTGATTACTACTTCTCTTGAGGTAGGATGGGGTAACTATTCCAAATGCATGATTTCATCCATTGATGATGTGAAAATATGTGTATATGATTGTGCTTAATGATTGCTTGTGTGGATGATGTAGTGATTTCATGATTTGAATGCATTTAGAATGATTGATGTTATGTGGCATACATTTAGAATGATGAATATGTTATTAAAGTAGTCTGGGCTGGAGTTAACAATCCGGTGTGGGACCAGCCTCGGGGGTCAATAGATGACTTAGGTTTTATACTAGTGTTGTATGTATCCGGTATGATTATCCGGTATCCTAATAAGAGGAGACCGATCTCGATGTCTGATGCTTTACTAGCTGTGTCTATATTGCATACAGAACAAATGAAGTAATATCCGTATTCTAGTACCGGTATTGAGACCGGATCTGATATTGTGTTGAATATGTTGATGAAATATGTTATGATGGTTTGAGACCATGTTTTGAATTGAAATCAGTGATTTGAAATATCCAGAATATGTATATATGAATTGATAAATGTGATTGCCACTAACTACCGATGTGTATGAGTTCCAACGAGAATTGGTAAAGATTAAGAATACTGAAATCCACTAAGTGGTAGTTATAAATAGACGAGTAATTGAGTGGCATTTAGGATGCACAGTGTGAGAATGCATTGATTGGCATTTGCATCCATGGCATATCATTCGCTGCTTATTTTGGAATGTTAGGGGTTCCAATAGGCAGGCCAAGTGGGAGGGCGGCCCAGTGCACGGGTATATTGTTACTGTTCCCTAGTGATTCGGGGAATCACGAAGCTGCCCTTAGTTTGGTGACGAGGCACCCTATGTGGCAGGCCCTGTGGGAGGGTGGCTCTATGATGAGTAGTTAACCTCGGTGTCCGACAGGGCATGGCTCCCTTGATGTGTGTTCGGGGGAGGCCGATAGCACTTTGGCAAGTACGACCATAATGTTAATCCGCAGTCACGGGGTGACTAGTGCTACAGATGTGCGAGAGAGGTTTGGTACTAGTAAAATATAATGTTGGTCATGCATGAAATTAGATATAATTATACACATTTTACTACTGCAGTAGGAGCATAGTAGCACACCTATGCTTGTCCCACATTTGATACGTTGTTGTATTCCCACAGTCGGATCCCACTTGATAATAATTCTATTGTACATATGCATTAGCTTTAAGAGCATTTGCATATACCCAGAGCTATGCCTAGTTGATAGCCCGTGGTGGCGATGGATGATTGTTAAATAGAACGGAAGTAAGTTGAGGTACTAACATTAAAAGTGTGATGATTATTGAGAATGTTAAGGATACATTATGTATGATATTGCCTTGTGAACATACTTGAGTGGACATGTACTATGCTGAGATGGAATGATGTATCATGTGTGTGAAGCTTGTGATGTTTTCTTGAAAAATGAATGTAATGCACACATGTATAAATATCATCATAATGTATGACTTTGGTACATTTGGATTATGTTACTCACCTCCCTGTTGCCATTTTTAAGCTTGATGTAGGTGTGAAGTAAAAACCCTACTCTTTTTGGAGGTCGAGTATTCGGAGAAGGTAAATATAAAAGGAATATGGATGAGCCTTGGTCGGCGTGTATCTTCATTTTGTATAGCATATGGTGTGTATATGCTTGTTTTGAAATCGATTTGATAACAGTTGATTTCAGAGGTCATGTAGGAAAATTATATCGGATGTTTATGGTTAATTTTCATTAATGACCTGGATAATGTATGAATGACATTATTATTATGAAAATATATATTTCCATTGTTTAACAAATCGATGAGGTATCTTTCATCCTCTTTTTGGTATATATATCTTATAACTATTGAATTTAATTTCATCTTTCGCTTTTCCCATGGGACGGTCTCAAGTCAGATCCTTTGAGGTGCACTCTGATACCTCTCTCATATCTTCATATATGAGATAGGTTATTCAATAATCCAGGGTAATTGCTCAGCTTTATTTATATTGAATTTCTGCTACTTACAATTATTTTAAAATTTGTGAAAAATTTACCCCTATTTTCAAAATAGGAAATCGGGGCGTTACAACCTAGTATCAGAGCATTGATTGCTCATTGATGAGTTATATGAATTAAATGTGTTATAGTTAAGCATTATTGGAGCTTGAATTGCTCACCGCTTGATATTATGGTTGATATTAAGCTCGACCAGGCATTTCCTTTACATATTTACCTTCAAATTTTGGATATATTATGATGATATTGCATTAATGATAGTCGATGATGATTGGTATATATTGAGGAAAGAAACACAAGGTTTCTGATTATGTTTGTGTTGTGTATATAGAGTGATTGATGGCGAATAAGCGTAATATTGATGCAGCCGCTATGGCTGAAGCCTTCAATCGATTTGCCAATATCCTAGAATGGCAAGAACAACCCGATGGTCAGCCAAATCATGGTCTTGACCGATTTCTCAAACGGAAGCCTTCCGAATTTCACGGAGGTTATGGACCGGAGGATGCTTACGTTTGGGTCCGTGACTTAGAATGAATATTTTCTAGTATGGAATGTACGGAAGCTCAGAAGGTCGAATACGCGGTGTTTATGGTCCGAGATGAGGCTGAATCTTGGTGGATTCTCACCCGTAGGCGTATGATTGCTGCTCACACTTCCTTGGATTGGGAGAACTTTAAGGTGGAGTTCCTTAGGAAGTACTTTCTTGAGAGCTACAAGAACAAGAAAGAACTTGAATTTATGAAGCTCAAACAAGGAAGCTTGACGGTGGAGGAATATGCCTCGAAGTTTGAGGAGCTATGTGTGTTTTACCCTCCTTTCTAATAGGAAGGTACTGAAGCTTCAAAATACGTTAAGTTTAAGAACGGATTGCACCAAGAGATTAATAAGGCGATATGTCCCTAAAAGATTAGGAGCTTTCCTACTCTTATGAACAAATGTAGGATCTTTGAAGAGAACGATATGGTGCCCAAGAATTTTGCTGGGCATGATCAAAGACTAAAGGGTCAATCCCCTAACTTCAAGAAGAAGGGAAACTTTAAAAGTAATAGATAATTCGTATGTGTCCTCTTCTTTTAGCGGCAGATGAAGTGGTGGAAGACATGGTGCAAATGGTGGACGAGGTGGTGGCCAAGGTCTTCGTTGTTTCCGATATGGTGGAAACCATTTGGCCTGTGAATGTGGAAACGAAGATGTTGTAGTGTGCTATCGATGCAACCAACCGGGACACATTCATCCTGGTTGTCCTTTAAATGCTACGGATGTAGTGGCTCGTAATGATGGGAACCGGGGTAGCTATGGTGCTTTCAGAGGCCATGGTCGTGGAACCGTAATGGCGACCGAAATAGTGGTTGAAATGGTAATGGCAACGGAAATGGTGGCAACGGTCGTGATAATAGGAATGGCCGAGGAAATGGAAATGGCGGCCGGATTGGTCACAATCATGGTGCTAATCAACACACTGTTAGAAGAGTATTTACTGTGACCGGTGAAGAAACAGCTTAAGCCGATAACCTAGTTGAAAGTAAGTGTGAAATACTTGGAAATTCTATGCATGTTATTTATGATTCGGGTGCGACCCATTTTTTTATATCTGAGGATTGTGTACGGCGATTAAGATTGTTGGTGTGCCTAATAAAAAATGCTCTGGTGGTTACTACCCCAATCGGTGCTTGTCTTAGATCGGTTAACCGGTGTGATAACGTCAATATGCTCCTAGAAGGAAGGAAATTTGTTACTTCTTTCATTTGTCTACCTATGAAAGGCTTGGAGATCATTCTGGGTATGGATTGGCTCTCCGCCATTAAAGTCTTGGTTGACTGTCAACAATGGACTATCATTTTTCCTTCTTTAGATATGGGGAAATTCGATGTGCAAGGTATAACTCAACTTTGCATACTATTGTCTCTTGCTGATGGGATAAATGGTCCCGATCCCTTAAATATTCTCGTTGTGTCTGAATTTCTGGATGTATTCCCTGATGAGGTACCTGGTTTACCTCCTCTACGTGAGGTAGAATTTTCTATCGATCTTGTTCCGGGAGCGGAACCTATTTCCCGAGCGCCATATCAGATATCTCCTATGGAATTAACAAAGTTGAAGAGACAAGTTGAAGAATTATTGGAACGAGAATTTATTCACCCAAGTGTGTCTCCTTGGGGTGCGCCTGTTTTAATGGTGAAAAAGAAGGATGGAAGTATGAGGTTATGTGTGGACTATCGACAACTTAAAAAGTTGACCATTAAGAACCGATATCCCCTACCTCGTATTGACAATCTTTTGGATCAGTTGAAGGATGCCGTTATGTTCTTAAAAATCGACTTGCGTTCCAAATATCACCAAATTCGGGTGAAGACTGGAGATATTCCAAAAAACGGCCTTCCAAACTCGATATGGGCACTATGAGTATGTAGTGATGCCATTCAGAGTGACAAATGCTACTATGATTTTCATGGATTAGATGAATCACATCTTTCATGAGTATCTTGTTATTCAAGTAGCCTCAATACTCAAGAGGGGGGTGAATTAAGTTTTTAAAACTTTGCTTGGAATGCATTTGAACTTAGTTCTTTTATCACAAGTTTAGAAATTATGCAAGTGAAGTCAAGTATAATGCAAAAGATAATGCAAAACAAGAGATAGATATAGCTGAGACAATTTATCAAACACTTGGTATGCAATGTTCAAAGTTAACTAAGTCAAGCAAACTCAAGTATCCAAATCACAATCAATCAATCCAAATCAATTAAGTGCAGTATATAAATATAAAAGAGTAAGGGAGAAGAGCTTGCAAACTAATTTAACGAGTTCCACCAACCCCGGTGTACGTCTCTCCTTTAAGCAACCCACTTGAAGGATTTCCACTATTAAAGTTTAGAGATTACAAGCTATGAGCAATTGTAGCTTCCTAGTGTCTCACACTCAAGAACTCAATCCTCACCAGCACAAGGGTAACCCACCCAATCTCTCAAACTCTCAATACCCAAAGGTTGAACCCCAACCTTTGTGACCACTCAACCTAGAGTGAAAACCTTTGTGTTTGGTGTAGTGTTTACAAGCAAATAACTCTCTCAATAGAGTAGATGTACAAGTGAAAGCTCACACAAATTCTAACTCTCAAGATGAGAGGATATACAAATTCTAGGCTTGAAATTTCAGAGTATACACAAGAATAAACTCACTAAGCACAAATGAAGGTAAGGAATGATTGCTTCTTGTTATTTGTTTTGTGCTTGTGTTTTCCTTGCATTTATAGAGCCATGGTTGAGCTGTAGAAGTTCCTAGCCATTGCATGCAGTGGGCATCTGAGAGATGGTGAAGAAATGAGCTGTCTCCCACTAAATCGTGTTTTCCCACCATCGTAATCGATTACGCCTCGAGCTGTAATCGATTACATTTTGAATTTTTCATGTTAGATCGTGCTGTAATCGATTAGCATTTATATCCTAATCGATTAGCTGCAACTCAGAATCCTGGTAATCGATTATACCTTTGCCCAGTAATCGATTAGATATGATACCTGATGCATTTAATTCAATTGTTGACTTGGTAATCGATTAGCACACATGTGTAATCGATTAGTGATGTTCCAGTAGCTTGGTAATCGATTGGCTGAAGTCCTGTAATCGATTAACATATATACCTGATGCATTTAATTCAGTTTCTAATGTTGGTAATCGATTATTACATTTAGGTAATCGATTAGTATCGTTCCAGAAGCTCTGTAATCGATTGCCTCAGGTCTTGTAATCGATTAGCATATGTTCCTGATGCATCTAATTCAAAATAGAAGCTATCTAATCGATTAGCTCTGTTTCCCTAATCGATTAGCTACGCTGTTTTTACAGGTCTGATTCTGAATCTTATTTTTACAAGATGTTCTTCTTGATTCCTTTGTCATTATCAAAATCCTTTGAACCTGTAATCATATTCAAACACATATCTTGACCGATTCGTGGTAGTGTTTATCGACGACATTCTTGTCTATTCCAAGAGCCATGAGGAACATGAAGAACATCTTTGTCTTGTTTTGAATATCCTTTGAGAGAAAGAGTTGTATGCGAAGCTCTCTAAGTATGAATTTTGGTTATCCGAGGTCCAATTTCTTGGACATGTTATCTCCAAGGATGCTGTTGCTGTTGATCCATCTAAGATTGAAGCCGTGCTGGCTTGGGAAAGACCGACGTCTATGATCGATATGAGAAGTTTTCTGGGTCTTGCCGGTTATTACCAGAGATTATTGAAGGATTTTCACGATTGGCTTTGCCTTTGACAAAGTTGACCCGTAAGAATCAACCATTTGTGTGGAGTCTTGATTGTGAAAGGAGTTTCCAAGAGTTAAAAGTTAGACTCACTTCTGCTCCGGTGTTGGCTTTGCCGGACTTATTGGATGATTTCATGGTGTACTGTGACGCTTCTAAGCTTGGTCTTGGTTACGTGTTAATGCAAAAAGGGCGTGTGATAGCCTATGCGTCGAGACAGTTGCGACCACATGAAGTTAACTACCTTACACATGATCTCGAATTAGCAGCGGTGGTGTTTGCCTTGAAGTTATGGCGGCACTATTTGTATGGTTCAAAATTTGTGGTCTTTAGTGATCGTAAAAGTCTCAAATATCTATTTGATCAGAAGGAGCTTAATATGCGCCAATGGAGATGGATGGAGTTTTTGAAAGATTATGAGTTCAAATTGAGGTATCATCCCGAAAAGGCAAATGTGGTTGTCGATGCCTTGAGTCGGAAGTGGTTGCATGTTTCGGCTATGATGGTGAAAGAGATGGAACTCATCGAGCAATTTCAGAACTTAAATGTGGGTGTAGAAATATATACCCCGAAAAGATGTCTCTTGAGGTGTTGACGGTAGCAAATGTATTCCTTGAAATAGTGAAATTGCAACAACCGAAGGATGAGTACTTGATTGAGATGAAAGAAGCTCAAGCTAATAGGAAAAATTCATTTTTAACAGAAGGTCATGATGGCATCTGGCGTGTGAAAGGCCAGAAATTAGGGTAAATTTTTCGCGTTTTATGAATCATTTTAGACAATACCCCGGATCTATGGAAAACCTGTCTCGTATATGGAGATTTGAGAAAACGATTCAAGAATAATTATTAAGAAGTTTTCAATTAAACACAGTGGAAGAATCGATTAAAATGATATCCTATGATTGAATCTAGAGAGGATGAATCTTAAATGATTCCTCAATCAAGGACATCGGAAGAATAAATCATAAGTGGTACTGTGTACTTTAATGCAAAGAAATTGATTAATTAGGTAAGATTATCAAGAACACTTGTAATGTTGTTGATTTATGCCAAAGAAAGGTATGATGCAAGTGCAGAAAGGAAAAAGGGTCCATTTAAAGTCCATCATCATTCAAAACTATGAAATTTTACATGAATCAGTACCATGAATCGATTCCTCCATTGAGTGAATCGATTCATACAATTCTGATGTGCCAAAATTCTAAATACAAAAGAATGAATCGATTCCCCCTTACACATGAATCGATTCACACGTTCACAAGGCACAGGATCAGGTGATTCAAGGGAATGAATTGATTCCCCCCATATGATGAATCGATTCACGTGATTTGTGAATGCCAGGAACAGTAAAAACAGATGGGAATGAATCAATTCATGGGTACAGTGTGAATCGATTCAAACGTTTCTGCCAAAATGAACAGTGATTCCAGAACTCATTGAATCGATTCAAGAGCATAGTTAAATCGATTCAAACTTGTCCCCTGCGGCATTTTATGCATAAAATCATCTAGATTCCAACTTCTAATCACCCTATCTCATTCAAATCAAATCCAATGACTACCAAAATTTGACACAAGCTAAAATATATTATTTGTGACGTGTGGCCACCGGCCACACTCCAAAATTCCTAAAAATGAGAAAGATATGCGTATAAATACGTTTATCTCATTTCAAGGCATTTTGAGGCAACCTAGTGGTCCTTTCTCTATAAAATTGGACCATCCCTTTTTCCACAATTCACAATTCATATATTTAAGCTAATGGACTCATCACATCACCTCAAAACTTCATAAATCATAATTTGACCTTACTAGTTCCTTACTCATGCATAAATAATCAAGGGAATCTTCAAATATACATCATATAAGACTATCATTCATAATTCTCATCATTGGTTCATCAATTTGAGCATAGTTCGAACATCACACATTTGCATCATACATCACCAAGGTCATAACCAAAAATTGGGTATATATGTAGGTTCCAATTTTCACACATGACCTAAAAAATCATTATTCATTATCCTATTTACAACGAGCATAATTCTTATCATGGCTACATAAAATCAACAAGTTGCTGGCCAAGGCACTTCCTATACACTTATTTACCTCCTTCCACAAAATGTACTCCAAAAGAATTTCATTCCTCCCATGAGTGATCTGTATCAAAAATCTAAAAGGTAGACAACATGGGAGAAGGAGTCATATATTCCAAAAGTATGAATATGAATACCATGTGATTATGTGCATATGAATCATACATGTATACTTTGCATTCACATACAACTTAACATCAATCATCATTACACAAAATAAGCATCATCATGAAATAAATCAAAGTAAGGCATTTAACACATAATCTAGTCCTTCAATAATTAGAATATTACACATCTCATCATTTCACTCAATTTACTCTCGGTATTCATATCTTTTATGTTGTCTCATTACAACTCCTCATCCACAACACAACTATCACCATATATCATCACTTTCGGCATACTTCCTTGCTATATGTAAATGCTCTTAAGCTAGTGCATATGCACAATGGAATATTTCAACAATTACAGATCTGACTGTGGGAATATAAACACCAAATATGGGATTCAAGTATGATCATCTAACCATACCCCTACTGCAGTAGTAAAATATGTACACTTATACTTAAATTGCATGCATTTCACCAATTGTTTTACAGGTACCAAACCGCATCGCCCATCTTGCAACATATGGTTATTTTCACCATGACCGCGGTAAACGACATATACGACATATGGTGTCGTGGGCCGACCAGATCTCAAATAATGGCAACTGTGATCTCAAAGAGCACCGGGGTCATCTGCTCATCAAGAGCCATCCCCCACAAGGGTCAGCCATATGTAGCTCCCCTTAGCATTGCATGGGCGGCTTCGTGAGTTACACGCCGAGTCACAGGGGAAAATAAAATTTCCTCGTGCACCGAGCCACCCTCCCACTGGGTCGGTCGAGGGAACTCCCCTAACGTTCCAACATCGGTGGCTATGTAGTATGCCATGGATGCAATGAAATGCAAATCAAATGTATTTCTCACACCATGATCTTATTCATGCCACTCATCATTCATCAATATCATCATCGCTAACATCACCTCAAGGCTTTTAATGGATTTATTATCGCCAGTTATTATCATTAGTTTAGACTTCTGTGTGGCATTTCCATAGTTCTCATTCACTTCATTCATCTTTTATCATCAACATAATGACATCAATCTTTCACTATCATTCAAGGTATACTATACATCACACCCATTCTCATTCAAACATCAACAACATTCATTTCACATTTGTGATGGATATAAGCATAACATCCTATTATTGATCATTCCATACAACCATATAGCACACCATGAATATTCTAAATGCATCAAAGCATGTTGCCAAAACACATCACCAATACCATACATAACATTACAATTCTTCATAGCATTTCAAACAAGGAAAACATGCATATTGTCACATATGACAATCAACACTATTCTACTCATGCATTTAGAATATAAAGACTCCTCTCCTACCTTAAAAGAAGAATTCCGAGTTATACAACGTACCTGCCTCATCGTTCAGAATGGATCCTACAATAACATACATATAGAATCCCAAATTAATCAACTATTCAAGTCATAACTCAACTCTATTTAACCATAAGCATATCTACAATTTCATAACCTGTATAAAACATGTTATAGACATTATTTTCCTTCATTTGTTAGGCTTTGGGAATTCCTTCCCATTAAACCTTACTCATTATATTTAAAGGCTACCAACAACCATAGCCCAACCTTCATAAAATGCCTCACCAACCAATACCCACACACTCAATGGTTTGTATTTACTCTGAAACACATTATTCAACCAATGTTTATAACTTTCCCAAAATCTTAAAATTAGGGTTTCCATCTAAACCCAATAACTCTCATAAATGTATCATTAACCTTCATCACCATCCTACCATAAATGCATCTACCTCATTTATTTCAGTTAAACCATGCATTTATAACAACCCATACTAGGGTTCATGCATTAAATGCTCTCCTTAAACACCCATTCACATGCATTGTTCCCCCAAATCATAATAACACATATCCATGGCAAAAACTCAACAAAATGGTGAGTATAACTTACCTCACACCCCAAAAATGAAATGGGTTCAAGAAGAGGGAAGATGGGCTGTGAAAATAAGAGGAAGAGAAAGAAGATTTCAAGCTTCAATGGCCTCCTTCCAAGCTCTTTCAAACAAAAATGTAGGAGGATGAAGATGGCACCACGTTTTGCTACGGTTCTTGGAAGAAGAAGATAAGAGATGAAGAAGAAATGGAGAGAAGAAGAAATGAAGTGTTTTCCCCCCAATTCTCTCAGTAAGTTCACGAGAAAGAGAAAGGGAAATTTGGGCTTTTGGTCATAATTTTAATTCACTCATTAAAGATTCATCATTTTAATGACCAACAGGATCTTTATTTGGGCTCAATACTTTATCCAAAAATTATTCCGAATATATATTTGGACTCCCAATAATATTCCTAACAGCCCTGACCAATATCATCCCAATTGGAGATACTTGGTCTGACACCTATATTTTAACTGGGTTAGTTTTTGAGCTTATTTGGTCCCAATAAATTACCAACAGTCTCCAAAAATATTAATTTAATTATTTCCTATATTTTGGGACATTAAATAATTCACATTCAATTTGTCAACATTTATTTCATTAATTTATCCTTTATTTTTAAAATTTTGGGATGTTACAATCCACCCCACCAAAAAGAAAATTTCTTCCTTGAAATTTAACATACCAGATTCAAGTACGTCGGGGTATCACTCTCTGATGTCGTCCTCACATTCCCATGTGAACATCTCCATATTTCCATGTTTCCAAGCGATTTTCACCAAAGGCACTAACTTGTTCCGTAGTCTCTTCACGGAATGCTTGACGATGTGAACAGAAACAAGAGGAATAGATAAATCATCACGTACATCGACATCGTCCATAGGAATCACATGTAAAGGATCATGGACATATTTCCTCAACTGGGACACATGAAATACATTATGTAGGTTAACGAGATGCGGAGAGAGTGCTATCCGATACGCAACATCGCCAATCCGCTCCAATACCTCGTAAGGTCCAATAAATCTAGGGCTCAACTTTCCACTCTTTAGCTCCCTACCAATCCCTTTATCATACAAGACTCTCAAGAATACATGGTCACCAACTTGAAATCAAGTGGTTTATGTCTCTTGTCATGGTAACTCTTCTGTCGGTCCTGAGCAATCTTCATATTCTCTTATATCTTCTTAATCTACTCAGTAGTCTCGTGAACAATCTCCGGCCCTAAAGCCAAGTTCTCACCAACCTCAAGCCAACACAAAAGGGTCCTACACTTCCTCCCATACAACGCCTCATATGGCGCCATGCCAATACTAGAATGGAAGCTGTTGTTATAGGTAAACTCAATTAAAGGCAAGTATTTCACCCATAAAACACCATGTTCTAAAACACATGCACATAACAAGTCCTCAAGACTCTAAATAGTCCTCTCAGATTGTCCGTCCGTCTGAGGGTGATAAGCTGAGCTCAACTTCAATTTAAAGCCCATGGCCTCATGTAGGCTTCCCCAAAATCAAGAAGTAAAGCGTGGGTCTCTATCAGAAACAATATTAGAGGGCACCCCATGCAACCTCACTATCTCCTTAATGTACAACTGTGCCAGATCCTCTAAGGAACTCTTCATGCTAATCGGTAGAAAATATGCACTCTTCGTCAAACGATCTATAATCACCCAAATTCCGTCATAATTGGACCTTGTCCTAGGTAGACCGGACACAAAGTCCATAGCAATAGCATCCCACTTCCACACAGGGATATCAAGTGGTCTCAAAGTACTAGAAGGCCTTTAATGCTCTACCTTTGTCTTCTAACAAACAACGTAAGATACAACAAAATTCACCATATCACGCTTCATACTAGGCCACCAAAAATTCTTCTTCAAGTCTTGGTACATCTTGGTGGAACCAGTATGAATGCTTAATACGCTTTTGTGAGCTTCCTCAAGTACATTTTTCCTCACATCATTACTTAAGGGAAGATAAATTCGACCTTCACACGCCAAATACCATCCAGGCCTTCCACTAGAAACAAATTCTTTCCTTTCTCTTAAGTTTTCTTCATCTCAATTAGATACTCATCATCGGGTTGTTGTACCTTTACATATTCATAAAATTCATTCGTGACCTTCAACATCTCAAGAGACATTTTCTTGGAAGTATATGTCTCCACACCTACATTTAGATTTCTAAATTGTTCAATCAACTCCATCTCTTTCGCCATCATCATAGAAATATGCAACGATTTTCGGCTCAAAGCATCGGTAACCATATTTGCCTTTCGGGGATGATACCTCAACTCGAACTCATAATCCTTTAGGAATTCCATCCATCTTCTTTGGCGCATATTAAGTTCCTTTTGGTCAAACAAATACTTAAGACTCTTGTGATCACTAAAGACCATAAACTTAGAACCATATAAGTAATGTCGCCACAACTTCAAAGCAAACACCACCGCCGCCAATTCAAGATCGTGTGTAGGATAATTAACCTCATGCGGTCACAATTGTCACAACGTATAGGCTATCACACACTCGCACTGTATCAACACACAACCAAGACCATGCATGGACGCATCACAATACACCACAAATTCATCCGTTAAATTTGGTAATGCCAACACCGGTGCGGTAGTAAGTCTTAACTTCAACTCTTGAAAACTTTCTTCACATTCACGGGTCCACACAAACGGTTGATTCTTATAAGTCAACTTCGTCAATGGTAAGGCTAAGAGGGAAAATCCTTCAATAAACCTCCGGTAATAACCGGCAAGACCAAGAAAACTTCTTATCTCCGTCACAGATGTCGGTTTTTCCTAAGCCATAACGGCTTCAACTTTCGATCTATCAACGATAACGCCATCACCGGAAATCACATGTCCAAGAAAAGAGATCTCATTCATCCAGAATTCACATTTAGAGAGCTTAGCATATAATTCCTTCTCTCAAAGAATAGCCAATACAAGACGAAGATGTTTTTCACGTTCTTCATGACTCTTAGAGTATACCAAAATATCATCAATGAACACCATGATGAATTGGTCAAGATACTCATGGAAGATGCGATTCATGTAATCCATGAAAATTACAGGTGTATTTGTCACTCCAAATTGCATCACTACATACCCATAGTGTCCATATCGAGTTCGGAAGGCAGTTTTAGGAATGTCTTCAGTCTTCACCTGAATTTAGTGATATCTGGAATGCAAGTCAATCTTAGAAAACACAATGGCGCCCTTCAATTGATCCAATAAATCATCGATGTGAGGAAGAGGATATTTATTTTTGATAGTCAGCTTATTGAGCTGGCGATAGTCAACGCACAATCTCATGCTTCCGTCCTTCTTTTTCACCAATAACACAGGAGCACCCCAAGGAGACACACTTGGGCGAATAAACGCCCGCTCGAGTAATTCCTCGATTTGCTTCTTCAACTCGGTCAACTCCATAGGAGACATCCTATAAGGAGCTCTAGAAACAAGCTCAGCACCAGGAATGAGGTCAATAGAAAATTCCACTTCTCGTGGAGGAGGTAATCCAGGAATCTTATCTGGAAACACATCGGGAAACTTTGAAACAATAGGAATTTCACAAGGTTGGGAAGCACCATTCCTATCAACCATGCAGAATATCATAAGAAGCTGAGAGATACCTTGCACATCAAAGCCTTTAACATTTGAAGTCGGGAAGATTACCATCTTGTTATGACAATCCACCAAAACTTTGTTAGCGGATAACCAATCCACGCCTAGAATAATGTCTAGGTCTTTCATAGGCAAGCATACAAGGGATACAACAAATTTTTGACCCTCAAGAGTCCTCTCAACATTCTTACATCGAGTCACCAATCTTAAACAAGTACCGGTCAGTGTAGTCACCAATATAGAACCTTTCATCATACAAATAAGTACCTTCAAGCGCCTCACACAATCCTTGAAAATAAATGAGTGCGTAGCACCAGAATCAAAGATAACATCTACCGACGTACCAAGGATTTCACACTCACCACAAACAAGATCTTCAGCTTGTGCGGCTTCTTCACCAGTAACAGCAAACACTCTACTAGCTGTTTGTGGTTGATCACCACCATTTTGGTTACCATTCCTCCCACCATGGCCATTACCTCGACCATTGCCATTCCTTCCACCATTATGGTTTCCACCATGGCCACCATTGCGGCCACCATTATGACCATTACTGTTTCCACGACCACGGCCTCCACAATTAGCATTATAATTCATGCGAATATGAGTGTTTACATTAGCATTCAATGGGTAATTAGGGTGAATATGCCTGGGTTGGTTGTATTGGTAGCACACCACATCATCACGAGGACAATCACGTGCCAAATGGTTAGCACCACATTTGAAGCAAGTTAGGCCTTGGACATTTCCACGACCTTAGTTACCACCTCCAAAACCACCTCTAAAAGCACCACGTCCTCTAGCATTTGAGGATCCACCATGAAATAACTTGTTCTTCTTGAAGTGACCTTGCTTCTTGAAACTAAGAAATTGGCCCTTCAACTTAGGCTCATGTTTACCATGACTCGAAGGAGCCACATCGTCTTCTTCATAAATTTGACACTTCTTCATAAGCGTCAGAAAGCTTCTTATCTCTTGATGTCGGATAGCCCGCCTGATCTCGGGCTTTAACCCATTCTCAAACTTTACACACTTGGATGCCTCAGTACCCTCTTGTTGATAGGGCGGATAAAATACATAAAGTTCTTCAAACTTGGAGGCATATTCCTCCATCGTCATACCACCTTGCTTAAGTTCCATAAACTCAAGCTCCTTCTTGCTTCTGTAGCTATCAGGAAAATATTTCTTTAAGAATTCCACCTTAAAGTTTTCCCAAACCAAGGGAATATCAGCAGACACCATGCGTCCCCTAGTAAGACGCCACCAAGCTTTAGGTTCATCGCGGATCATAAAGACCGCATACTCCACCTTTTATGCTTCAGAACACTCGAAAGTAGCATAAATTCTCTCTAAATCATTAATCCAGGCATACGCATCCTCAAGCTTATAACCTCCATGAAACTCTGAAGGTTTCCTCTTGAGAAATAAATCAATACCTTGGGAGCCTTGTCCCACATTCATTTGGCCTTGTCTTTCCAAGAGATCAGTGAATCAATTCAAGGCATTTGCCATAGCAGCAACCTCACAGTTAGGTCTACCAGCCATATTTTAAGCCTATACATCAAAACATGGCTCACACATAAGTAAACTAGACCAAACAATAACCTTTTAACTTATGAATTCAAAGGTCTTAGCACTTATAAACTTATTATGCACCACATCATATAATCATATCACTTTCTACACATAATCACAACATATTCATCATTAGAGGTAAATAGTGTAAGGACTCTTTGCTGGACTCAACAACATAGACATCAATCTCAATTCAATGATAAACAGTCACAATTCAATCAAATACTCCATAAATTAATCAACCATACTCCTCACATTCTAATTATCTCCAATAAATACTGGCACACATCAATTAAGTTTGTATCCAAGAGCAACCAATGCTCTAATACCAGGTTGAGACGACCCGGAAAATATGGGTAAATTTTTCACGTTTTATGAATCATTTTAGATAAAGAAATAGCGTGATGAAGTTTTAATTCAATACCCCGGATCTATGAAAAACCTGTCTCATATATGAAGATATGAGAAGGTGAGTCAAGAATAATTATTAAGAAGTTTTCAATTAAACACAGTGGAAGAATCGATTAAAATGATATCCTATGATTGAATCTAGAGAGGATGAATCTTAAATGATTCTGCAATCAAGGACAGCGGAAGAATAAATCATAAGTGGTATGGTGTACTTTAATGCAAAGAAATTGATTAATTGGGTAAGATTATCGAGAAACTTGTAATGTTGTTGGTTTATGCCAAAGAAAGGTATGATGCAAGTGCAGAAAGGAAAAGGGTCCATTTGAAGTCCATCATCGTTCAAAACTATGAAATTTTACATGAATCAGTACCATGAATCGATTCCTCCATTGAGTGAATCGATTCATACAATTCTGATGTGCCAAAATTCCAAATACAAAAGAATGAATCGATTCCCCCTTACACATGAATCGATTCACACGTTTATAAGGCACAGGATCAGGTGATTCAAAGGAATGAATCGATTCCCTCCATATGATGAATCGATTCATGCGATTTGTGAATGCCAGGAACAGTAAAAACAGAAGGGAATGAATCGATTCATGGGTACAGTGTGAATCGATTCACACATTTCTGCCAAAATGAACAATGATTCCAGAACTCATTGAATCGATTTAAGAGCATAGTTGAATCAATTCAAACCTGTCCCCTGCTGTATTTTATGTAGAAAATCATCTAGATTCTAACTTCTAATCACCCTATCTCATTCAAATCAAATCCAATGACCACCAAAATTTGACACAAACAAAAATATATTATTTGTGACGTGTGGCCATTGGCCGCACTCCAAAATTCCTAAAAACGAGAAAGATATACGCATAAGTACGTTTATCTCATTTCAAGGCATTTTGAGGTAACCTAGTGGTCCTTTCTCTATAAAATTGGACCATTCCTTTTTCCACAATTCACAATTAACATGTTTAAGCTAATGGACTCATCACATCACCTCAAAACATTATAAATCATCATTTGACCCTACTAGTTCCTTACTCATGCATAAACAATCAAGGGAATCTTTAAATATGCATCACATAAGATTATCATTCATAATTCTCATAATTGGTTCATCAATTTAAGCATAGTTCAAACATCACACATTTGCATCATACATCACCAAGGTCATAACTGAAAATTGGGCATATATATAGGTTCCAATTTTCACACATGACCTACAAAATCATTATACATCTTCCTATTTACAACGAGCATAATTCTTATCATGGCTACACAAAATCAACAAGTAGCCGGCCAAGGAACTTCCTATACACTTATTTACCTCCTTCCACAAAATGTACTCCAAAAGAATTTCACTCCTCCCATGAGTAACCTGCATCACAAATCTAAAAGGAAGACAACATGGGAGAGTGAGTCATATATTCCAAAAGTATGAATATGAATACCATGTGATTATGTGCATATGAATCATACATGTATACTTTGCATTCACATACAACTTAACATCAATCATTATTACATAAAATAAGCATCATCATGAAATAAGGCAAAGTAAAGCATTTAACACATAATCTAGTCCTTCAATAATTAGACTATTACACATCTCATCATTTCACTCAATTTACTCTCAGTATTCATATCTTTTATTTTGTCTTATTACAACTCCTCATCCACAACACAACTATCACCATATATCATCATCTTTGGCATACTTCCTTGCTATATGCAAATGCTCTTAAGCTAGTGCATATGCATAATGTAATATTTCAACAATTGCAGATCTGACTGTGGGAATATAAACACCAAATGTGGGATTCAAGTATAATCATCTAACCATACCCCTACTGTAGTAGTAAAATGTGTACACTTATACTTAAATTGCATGCATTTCACCAACTATTTTACTGGTACCAAACCGCATCGCCCATCTTGCAACACCTGGTCATTTTCACCATGACCACAGTAAACGACATATACGACATATGGTGTTGCGGGCCGGCCAAATCTCAAATCATGGCGGCTGTGATCTCAAAGACCACCGAGGTTATCTGCTCATCAAGAGCCACCCCCACAAGGGTCAGCTACATGTAGCTCCCTGTAGCATTACATGGGCGGCTTCGTGACTTACACACCGAGTCACAGGGGAAAATAAAATTTGCTCTTGCACCTAGCCACCCTCCCACTGGGTCAGCCGAGGGAACTCCCCTAACGTTCCAACATCGGCGGCTATGCAGTATGCCATGGATGCAATGTAATGCAAAACAAATTCATTTCTCACACTATGTATTCTATTCATGCCACTCATCATTCATCAATATCATCATCGCCAACATCACCTCAAGGCTTTTAGTGGATTTATTATCATCGGTTATTATCATTAGTTTAGACTTTTGTATGGCATTTCCATAGTTCTCATTCATTTCATTCAATTTTTATCATCAACATAATGACACCAATCTTTCACTATTATTCAAGGTATGCTATACATCACACCCATTCTCAATCAAACATTAATAACATTCATTTCACATTTATGGTGGATATAAGCATAACATCCTATTATTGATCATTCCACACCACCATATAGCACATCATGAATATTCTAAATGCATCAAAGCATGTTACCAAAACACATCACCAATACCATACACAACATTACAATTCTTCATAGCATTTCAAACAAGGAAAACATGTATATTGTCACGTATCACAATCAACACTATTCTACTCATGCATTTAGAATATAAAGACTCCTTTCCTACCTCAAGAGAAGAGTTCTGAGCTATACGACGTACCCGCCTCATCGTTCAGAATGGATCCTACATTAACACACACATAGAATCCTAAATTAATCAACTATTCAAGTCACAACTCAACTCTATTTAATTATAAGCATATCTACAATTTCATAACCTGTATAAAACATGTTATAGACATTATTTTCCTTTACTTGTTAGGCTTCAGGAATTCCTTCCCATTAAACCTTACTCATTATATTTAAAGGCTACCAACAACCATAGCCCAACCTTCATAAAATACCTCACCAACCAATACCCACACACTCAATGGTTTGTATTTCCTCTGAAACACACTATTAAATCAATGTTTATAACTTTCCCCAAATCTTAAAATTAGGGTTTTCATCTAAACCCAATAACTCTCATAAATGTATCATTAACCTTCATCACTATCCCACCATAAATGCATCTACCTTATTTATTTCACTTAAACCATGCATTTATAACAACCCATACTAGGGTTCATACATTAAATGCTCTCCTTAAACACCCATTCACATGCATTGCTCCCCCAAATCATAATAACACATATCCATGGCAAAAACTCAACAAAATGGTGAGTATAACTTACTCACACCCCAAAAATGAAATGGGTTCAAGAAGGGGGAAGATGGGCTCTGAAAATGAGAGGAAGAGAAAGAAGATTTCAAGCTTCAATGGCCTCCTTCCAAGCTCCTTCAAACGAAAATGGAGGAGGATGAAGATGGCACCACCTTTTGCTAGGGTTATTAGAAGAAAAAGATAAGAGACGAAGAAGAAATGGAGAGAAGAAGAAATGAAGTGTTTTCCCCCAATTCTCTTAACAAGTTCATGAGAAAGAGAAAAGGAAATTTGGGTTTTTGGTCATAATTTTAATTCACTCATTAAAGATTCATCATTTTAATGACCAACAGGATCTTTATTTGGGCTTAATACTTTATCCAAAAATTATTTTGAATATATATTTGGACCCCTAATAATATTACTAACAGCCCTGACCAATATCATCCCAATCGGAGATACTTGGTCTGACACCCATATTTTAATCGGGTCAGTTTTTCAGCTTATTCGGTCCAATAAATTACCAGTAGTCTCCAAAAATATTAATTTAATTATTTCCTATATTTTGGGACATTAAATAATTCACATTCAATTTGTCAACATTTATTTTATTAATTTATCCTTTATTTTTAAAATTTTGGGATGTTACACCTGGTGCCACAAAAATGTATCAAGATTTGAAGAAGAATTTCTGGTGGCCTGGTATGAAGTAGGATATGGATAATTATGTAGCCTCTTGCATTATTTGTCAAAAGGTTAAGGTTGAGCATCAGAAACCATCTGGTTACTTGAGACCTCTTGATATTCCGGTGTGGAAGTAGGACGAAATTGCTATGGATTTTGTTTTTGGATTACCCAAAACACGTATTGGAAATGATGCTATATGGGTGATCATGGATCGGTTGATGAAGTGTGCTCACTTCTTGCCCGTGAATATGAAGAGTTCATTGGAGCAATTAGCCCATATATACAAAAAGGAGATTGTTAGGCTACATGGTGTGCCTTTAAGTATTGTGTCGGATCGCGACTTGCGATTCACTTCCCGATTTTGGGAAAGGTTACATGAGGCAATGGGTTCCAAGTTAAAGCTCAGTTCGGCGTATCATCCACAAACGGATGGATAATCCAAGCGGACGATTTAAAGCCTTGAAGATTTGTTATTGGCTTGTGTATTGGAGCACGATGGTAGTTGGGTAAGATTCCTACCACTGATTGAATTTACATACAACAATAGTTATCATAGTTCCATTGGTATGGCTCCATATGAAGTGTTGTATGGTCGGAAATGTAGAACTCCGCTGTGTTGGCTTGAAACTGGAGAAAGTTTGGCTTTGGGGCCGGAGTTGATTGTGGAGACAAATGAACAAATCAAGATGATACAAGAAAAGATGAAAATTGCCCAAGATCGTTAGAAGAGTTATTATGATAAAAGGCAGAAGCCACTTGAGTTCCAAGTTAGCCATCATGTGTTTTTAAGAGTATCAAGAGATAAGGGTATTGGAAGAGCTTTAAAGAGTGGAAAGTTAAGCCTTAGGTTCATTAGACCCTATTAGGTTTTAGAGCGGATTGGTGACGTGGCATATCAGATTACACTTCCTCCGCACCTCGCTAATCTACATAATGTATTCCATGTCTCGCAGTTGAGGAGATATGTTCATGATCCTCTACATATAATTCTTATGGATTATGTTGATGTACGGGGTGATTTATCCATTCCCCCTGTTTCTGTTTGCATTGTCGAACGCTCCGTGAAGAAGCTACGGAACAAATTGGTACCCTTGGTGAAAGTTGCATGGAAGCACGAAAATACTGAAACGTTCACGTGGTAACGTGAGGACGATGTGAGAGCACGGTACCCTGATGTATTTGAATTCGGTATGTTAAATTTTAGGGATAAGATTTCTTTTTAGGTGGGGTGGATTGTAACACCTTAAATTTTAAAATATTATAAAGATAAATATTAAATAATTGTATTTGGGTTATTTAATGTTCCAAAACATCAAGAATAATTTAAGATATATTTCTAATTTATTGGAACCAGATAAGCTGAAAATGAGCCCGGTTAAAATATGGGTGTCAGACTAAGTATCTCCGATTGGGTGATATTGGTCAGGGCTGTTAAGGATATTATTGGTAATCCAAAGATGTATTCGGAATAATTTTTGGACAGGATGTTGATCCCAAACTGAGTTCCTGTTTATCATAAAATGATGAATATTTAATGAGAGATTAAAAATAAAGCCAAATGGCCCATTTTTCCTTCTTATTCCCATCAGACTCTTGGTTTTCTCATAACATGTACTTGCTTCTACTTATTCTCTACTCTTCTCCTTCATTTCCTTTTCTACTTCTCTCTAAAAACCCTAAGCAAAAAGGGTAGTGGTTTTCTTCTCCTCTCCCATTTTCATTCTTGAAGGAGCTTAGAAGAGTTTGGAGCTTGAAGTCTCACCTTTCATTCCCTTATTCTCGTGTGGTTTTCCTTCTCTTGGAAAACTCTCTCATTCTTTCTCTTGAGGTAAGATCTTGCTATTTCTTAAGAGTATAAGCTATGAGTTTTTGGGTTTGATGTTGGGAATGTGATTTAATGAGTGTTGTTGGGTTTTTAGAGAAACCTTAACCCTATGATTTGGGGGAGATGCAAAATATGAATGGAGAAGCATTTATTGTGTTAAATAACAGTTTTTGGTGAGGTGAAATAATGTTATTAATGGTGATTGGCCATTAATGAAGTTTAATGGTTATTGGGAACCATTAATGTGGAAACCCGTTAATGGGTTTGGCATTGAAGGTGCGTAAAAATAAAGCAGACACCAAAACCGTGGTGGTTGTGGTGGAATGAGTGAAATGAATAGGGCTTGAGAGTTAAGATGTTGGAAGACATCAGGTAAATGAATATGAACGTTAAACCGAGGTGGTTGCATATAAGATTAATTGTGTGATGTATTGTGATGTAGGAAATAACCCCAATTTCGAGGCGGAACCATCTGACCGCGGTGATTATTATTTCTCTTGAGGTAGGAGGGGGTAACTATTATAAATGCATAATTTTATCCATTGATGATGTGAAAATATGTGTATATACTTGTGTTTAGTGATTGCTTGTGTGGACGATGTAGTGATTTCATGATTTGAATATATTTAGAATGATTGATGTTATGTGGCATGTATTTGGAATGATGAATGTGTTATTAAACTGATCTGGGCCAGAGTTAACAATCCGGTATGCGACCAGCCTCGGGGGTCAATAGATGACTCAAGTTTTATACCAGTGTTGTATGTATCCAGTATGATTATCCAGTATCCTAATGAGAGGAGACCAATCTGAATGTCTGATGCTTTACTAGCTGTGTCTATATTGCATACAGAATGGATGAAGTAATATCCGTATTCTGGTACCGGTATTGAGACTGGATCCGATATTGTGTTGAATATGTTGATGAAATATGTTATGATGGTTTGAGACCATGTTTTGAATTGAAATCAGTGATTTGAAATATCCGGAATGTGTATATGTGAATTGATAAATGTGATTACCACTAACTACTGATGTGTATGAGTTCCAACGAGAATTGGTAAAGATTGAGAATACTGAAATCCACTAAGTGGTAGTTATAAATGGACGAGTGATTGAGTGACATTTAGAATGCACAGTGTGAGAATGCATTGATTGGCATTTGCATCCATGGCATATCATTCGTTACTTATTTTGAAATGTTAGGGGTTCTAATAGGCAGGCCCAGTGGGAGGGCGGCCCAGTGCACGGGTATACTATTACTGTTCCCTAGTGATTCAGGGAATCACGAAGCTGCCCTTAGTTTGGTGACGAGGCTCCCTATGTGGCAGGTCCTGTGGGAGGGTGGCTCTGTGATGAGCAGTTGACCTCGGCGTCCAACGAGGCACAGCTCCCTTGATGTGTGTTCGGGGGAGGCCTATAGCACTTTGGCAAGTACGGCCATAATGTTAATCCGTAGTCACGTGGTGACTAGTGCTACAGATGAGTGTTAGTCCCCAAATTTACAATAAATCCTTTAATAAAAATTTCATAAAAATAATAAAAGTTTATGTAAATTGTTAGAAAATTAGGTTTTTAATTCAATAAATAGATGTTGTTGGAAATAATCTGCCCTTGATCAATTTTCTCTAGTTTTGCAGTGAAAAAGTAAAGAATTTAAAGAGAAAATTTAAATCTGGAAGAACTGACGCGTAGCATCAACTCCACACGTAGCGTAGCAATTTCTGATGCTGACGCTACACATCACAGCCACGCGTAGCGTCAGAGCTGCGTGGACTCCACAGCCAAGCTGGCCAAGCACTCACCTAGTGACCCATTATTGGCCACTCCACTCTGCATAAATGGCCAAACCAAAAGTGGAGACAGGTCCATATGGCATTACATGATTGGATTTAATAATCCAAAGTGGCCATTATCAGCTGCGTTAATGGAAGCTGAGTCAGGGGACTGACGCGTAGTGTCATACTAACACGTAGCGTCAGCACCCTTCCCCAGCCCTATAAATAAGGCCATCGAACACCATTCTAAGCATCCCATTCTCTACATTCAGAGTTCTTTTCTCTCTTCTATACTCGAGTTTTGAGTATTTCTTTTAGAGTTTGTAGTTCTAGAATAGTTTTCTAGATACTTGAGAGTGTTGTGGTGTATTGTGATCGTTGTATCGTGAAGTTTCCATCGTCTTCATAATGTCAACCTCTGTAAGTGTTGTTTTTACTCTTACCATGTGTAACTAATCTATTTATGTTGGAATTAGTGAACTAATCTATTGAGTATAATGTTGTGAATTTGACCTCTACATATGATTCAAGTCCATGTTAGTATTTCAATCTTTTATTAATATGAACATCGAACGGGAGAATGATTTTCATGTGTATTGAAACTTGTTTTATTAGTGTGAATGTCAAACGGGAGAATGATTATTCATGCCGTATTGAAACTTTTTTTGACGAAAGTAAAAGTTGGAATACCCTTGGTATCTCAATTCTATAGGGGTTGTTAACCATTGTTGTCATAAGGCCAGGTCTTAATGTAAGTTTTTACTGAGAAACCTCACGAGGGATCGGACTTTACGGTGAATTCTTAGAATTTATGTCACGAGGGATCGGTTAAAATGAATTTAAGCTGCAATGACATGAAACTTAATGATTAAATATGCATGTCTTGAGTTCCTCATTGTTATTCTAGATTAGGGATCCAATTTCTAACATAATTTATCTATCTATGTTTTATCCTCAAGTATCTTACCTATTCTAGTTTGCAACTCAACTTTTTAGATAGATTTTTATTTTCTTTTTATCTCATGAACAATTCAGCCTTGCTATCTTGTGAATACTGTATAAATTATATATAAATCATTCTTTTGTCTATAATTTTCTTTACATTTACCATAGTAAATAGGAAATTACTGTTGTTATTGGACTTTCAATCCCAGTGGAACGATATCTAAATTTTGAAAACTACAAACGATTGGTACGTTTACCAATTAATGACCCGGTAGTAAACACAAACAGTTAAACATAAACAACCATTATTACCGGGCCAACAATGGGCGAGAGCGGTTTGGTACCAGTAAAATATAATGTTGATCATGCATGAAATTGGATAAAAGTGTACACATTTTACTACTACAGTAGGGGCATAGTAGCACACCTATGCTTGTCCCACATTTAATACATTGTTGTATTCCCACAGTCAGATCCGCATTTGATAATAATTTCGTTGTGCATATGCATTAACTTTAAGAGCATTTGTATATAGCCAGAGATATGCCTAGTTGATAGCCCATGGTGGTAATGGATGATTGTTAAATAGAACGGAAGTAAGCCGAGGTACTAACATTAAAAGTGTGATGATTATTGAGAATGTTAAGGATACATTATGTATGATATTGCCTTGTGAATATACTTGAGTGGACACGTACTGTGCTGAGATGGAATGATGTATCATGTGTGTGAAGCTTGTGATGTTTTCTTGAAAAATGAATGTAATTTACACATGTATGAATATCATCATAATGTATGACTTTGGTACATTTGGATTATGTTACTCACGTCCCTCTTGCCATTTTTAAGCTTGATGTAGGTGTGAAGTAAAAACCCTACTCTTTTTGGAGGTCGAGTATTCAGAGAAGGTAAATATGAAAGGAATGTGGATGAGCCTTGGCCGGCGTGTATCTTCATTTTGTATAGCATATGGTGTGTATATGCTTGTTTTGAAATCGATTTGATAACAGCTGATTTCAGAGGTCATGTAGGAAAATTAGACCAGATGTGTATGGCTAATTTTTATTAATGACCTGGATAATGTATGAATGACATTATTATTATGAAAATATATATTTCCATTGTTTAACAAATCGATGAGGCATCTTTCATCCTCTTTTTGGTATATATATCTTATAACTCTTGAATTCAATTTCATCTTCCGCTTTTTCCTTCGGACGGTCTCAAGTCGGATCGTCCGAGGTGCACTCTGATACCTCTCTCATATCTTCATATATGAGATAGGTTATTTGTAACAGCCCAATTTTTTAAGCAGTAAATTAAATAGTGAAAAAATTAAAATTTCTTAGAGAAATAAGAAATGAAACCTAGAAAATAGGAAATTTAATTATGAATACAAGGATATTTTCAGTTTGACTTAAAATGGAAATAAACGAGAATAGAATGTAGAATAGAATAATAAAATAAAATAAAAATCTGCTACAGTAATCTGCTACAGTAAAATGCTACAGTAAAATGCTACAGTAAACGTCACATGAAAAATGTTGAAGAATGTAGAGAATTCGTGAGGATTCTCCAACTTTCCACCGCCTCATGTCAATTTCGAGATGCTACAGTGATTTGCTACAGTGATATGCTACAGTGATGTGCTACAGTGATGTGCTACAGTAATTTGCTACAGTAACCGACATTGAAAGCCTATAAATAGAGCCCCAACCTCCCACATTTCCTCAGACCACAAACCTCACAGATCCTATAACCTTTCATCTCCCTCTTCAAGCTCTCAAAACCTTCATACTTTAATTTCCGTATAAGAAGAAATTACGCAAATTTGAAGATTTGAAGAAATACAAGGGAGTTAGCATAAGGAAAGCTTAACGATCTTCACTTGAGGTAAGAAAGAGGGGATAGGATATTAAATACATAGAAATTAAGTTAGAATTGCTTGCTTAATTGTTTAGAAACTCATATAGTTATATTTTAATTTAATTTGAAGTAAATTATGAAATGGATGCAAATGGTTGGAATATGATATTAAACAATTACTATAACATGGAAAATGTGTTTCTATATTCTTTGAAATATGAAATATTATGGGAAATGTGTTTTCATATGTTTGAAATATGATATGAATATTATGGGAAATGTGTTTTCGTATGATTGAATTATGATATAAATAATATGGAAAATGTGTTTCCATATTCTTGAGTTATAAATAAAGTATGCTTAATTGATTGTTATAATAATTTTATTGTTAAAATTAGTTATAAAGGAATTTGATAATGTAATGCATTCATGCATCATATGCGTTGGCCGTTCAAAGAATCCGCAGAGGGGTTCTTTGAGGGGGTTCCCGGTGGGGGAACGCGCTCTGTTGAGCACAGACCTCTGCGGTGGTTTTATACCACGGCCGTCTTAAGGGCTAAGCAGTGTGTCCTTAAGGGGGGTCCCGCAACACTTGTTATTGATATTATGATATTGTTATCCGATGTTGGTGTTGCATTATGGGGCGCGGTATCGGTTGGATATCCGTAAAAATGTTATTATTGGAAATCACTGCAGATGTTCCCACCAGAATGGATCCATCATGCATTTTCATTCATATAAAAGAACGTAATATAATACAAAACACTTGTTTGGCATCTGCATCGCATAGCATCCTACTTGTGGTTGTGGTTGTTCTAATTTGATTTCTATTTATTTAGTATTTTATCTCACTCTTTCTGTTACTTGTGGCAACCCTTTTAGTGGTTAACCAGGGAGATATATGACAAAGTGGATAATGCTTGATGTGGATGAATTATGAAGACTTTTGATGCTGATGCTTGCTTGCATGTCTACTGTGGCTGTATTACGTGTATACTATGTTGTTGGTACTGTACGTCTTTATATTTTATAAGATCTAGGTGCCTGTTGTAAAATATAATATGTATGAAACTCTTATGTTATGTATAATAATAAACAAGTTAATTATGTAAAAGGTTGCGTACTCTGATATTATATCAGTAACCCTTGGAATCAGGTTGTGAATCTCTTGATAATTACCATATGGAAAAATAAGTTATCTAAGAAATTTTATACGGTGACGGTAATTATCTTGGGATTTGCAAGTTGGCTCCAGGGTGTTACATTATTCAATGATCTGGGGTAATTACTCAGCTTTATTTATATTGAATTTCTGCTACTTACAATTATTTTAAAATTTATGAAAAATTTACCCCTATTTTCAAAATAGGAAATCGGGGCGTTATAAATTACATATCCTTCCATCTTGAATCGCTAGCTATATATCACATAACATATATTTTGGACACAAAATTCAAACAAGAAGGAGTGAGAAACAAAATATAATCCTTTACAGATAAGACATAAGCATAAGGGTTTTCACAAACTAATAAATTAATATCATTCAAAATCTTGTACACAATTAATTATAAATATAGGGTTCTCACACACATAGCAATCATACTTTCATTCACAACCATCCATACAGAATATCACGATCACATGTATGACATGTAATGCTTTTAATACTATCTCATTCAGTTTATGCATGTGGGCCCTTAAAGTTTTAATTTGCACTGGGCCAACCAGGAGTTTACACTATTCCATAATTCCGGATAGTAACATAAATGCCTTTGTAGCATATGAACAGCTCAACTGGCGTGGAAACACTTAAAGACTAGTCAGACTGAGAAGGTTTTATTGTGAAAGTACCTGACACTAGGGAGCAACCCCAGGTCCCCTGAAGCATCCTTCCATACCTTCTCATCCCAAGGTTCGCATTTGAACCTCCTCTAATGTATCCTCGGTTTCTATAATCCGTCCCTAGGCAACATCACATCTCATTTCTCTTTAATGATTCATGATGCATGAACTACTTGCATATTTAGTTGGTTAAGACTTTTAGAAACTCAATTATTAAATACCATAAAGGTTCACAAATCATCTCAATAAATTATACATTCCTATAAGTTCTTCTTTGAACTTCTATTATACAGAATAAATTTAGTACAGTCTTCGAATTTAGATCTCACCAAAATTGAGTTTTCAAGCCTTAAATATCTCAAAATTTTCTCTTAAAAAACTTCACATATTTACATAATCTTTCTCAATTTGAATCTTAACTAGATTGAGTTTAGAAATCTCGACTATAACAAAATATCCTTCAGTTATTTTGTTGGGGAAAACCAAAATAAATTTACTTTAAATTTCTGAATTCTAAAGGAAAATAATTTTTAAAATCATTAACTAAGAATACTTAAAACTATAAAAATTTTATTTAATTCAAGAATTAATTATCTCAACCTCTGATTTTCATAAAATAGCTTCTTTCTAATACTATATTTTATTCTAGAGATTAAAAATAAAGTTAATGAAAATTATTTCTAAGAAGAAATAAAAGACTAAAATAATTATAAAATACTTTCTCTTAAAACTTTAAAGAGTAAGGTAAGAAAATTCTTACTGAGTTTTAACTTTCCGTCATGCTTGCTATATGCTCAAACTTCATATCACAAGGTCATCAATCATTCATCAACCACAATCAAGTATTGTAATGTCATCAATCACAATCTAATATTATAAATCAGAATATCATTAATCAAAATCAAAAATAGTTAATTATAATCAAATCAAATCAACTAAATATCACTCATAAATATAATTCAAATTTTAATGGTTATTTAAATTAGTAGAGTTGATTTTGAGTCCTTATAGTCTATTTCTCGCACAGGTCTATATAAGTCCATATATATAATCCAGTCTTTGCATAGGTATAGTTCAGTCCATACAGGTCATAATAGTCCAAGTCCTTGCATAGGTTTAGTCCACGTCGCATAGGTTACCTAGGTCTTTGCATAGGTATTTCAAATCAAGTTACACAAGATACACAATTTAAACTTTATATAAATTTTAAGTTAAATAGTTATTATTTTAAAATAATAATATTATTATTAAATTTAAAAGGAGTAAGGGACTCCTCCTATTATTCTTATGCCTTTTCATATTATATTCTTATCTCACTCCCTCTTACCTTGAATTGCTACAAAAAATGAGTCTACTTTACACCTCCGAGTTCTAGAAATATTAATACCAACTTATCTCAGTATAGGCATAACATAAAAATAAAGATTACTACGTAAAACAGAAATGGTAAATTTTGAATAGTGAATAGTGAATAGTAAAATATGAATAGTAACCATAAATAGTAAAACGTGAATAGTAACGGTAAATAGTAAATCATAAATAGTAACAGTAAATAGTAATTTATTATTTGAATAGTAATTTACTATTTATAATAGTACTTTACTATTTAAATAGTAATTCACTATTCTCAATAGTAATTTACTATTAACATAGTAATTTACTATTCAGAATAATAACTTAAAATAATATTATATCAAGTACAATAATAGATTTCTAAAATGATATGAAAATAAACCTAAAAAGTATAAAAGAGAGTTATCCTTACCTTATGATTTTTGTAGAACTTCCTTCCATAAAAATTATTTCTCTCTCTTACTCCCACCACTATCTCTCTAGCACTACTATATTAAGAAAATTTAATCTAAAATTGTGATTTTTTCAGTATTTATAACAGAAAAATTTACTATGCATTTGAATATTTTATTATAAAAATACTGTGTAATTTTTGAAATTTTTGTTTTTGGTTACTGTGAAATTTTCGTTCATGTAAAGTGTCTTGCATAGTAAATGTCGGCTGAATTATTAAGCCAAATAGTAACTATTCACTTGGTATATTTTAGCGATATTATATTAGTTCTCACTAATTTTATGATAAGTAATATAAAGTTTAAATTTTAAAAATTTAAAATGTTCTGTTAATAAATTTATTGGTACGTTTTCGATTTTTTTACGATTGGTAAAAATCAAGATTTTACTCAAACCGATAATTTTTAGATAAGTCCACTTAAAATGGATTTTAGAAAATTTTCTAATAATTTAACTTCACTTTCTCATAAATATTTTTAATTTTAAGTAACTTTATATGAATTTAAAATTATTTAAAATATATTATTTTATTGAAATATCTCAAAAATTTCAAAAAATTCCAGAAAATCATAAATATTATGTATACAGGATTTGAGATTTCATTTTGTCGTCTTATTCTTTTTAACTAGTTAAATATAATTTTTTTTATTTTGAATTATGGATCTCTTATATTCTATATTGATTATATAGAATGAATTATATATATATGTTTACTTAGCTAGAATTACTAGAATTCATATATACTTAGTATATATGAATTCTAGTAATTCTAGACTATCTTTATAACAATATTAAAATCAAATAAAAATAATGAATATTACGTAAAATGATACTGATCCATACATAATATAATTTGATTTAATCCTGAATAATCGGAATTTTTTCTTTTTTTTTACCAGAAGAATTGAAACTAACGAATTTCTGTTTTATTTGATTATTACTTACTAATAAAAGGTTAGAAATATTTCTTTCTCCGGTAGAAAGAGAATGAATGTTCATTTGATCTTGATCCTTGTGGAGTGAAAAAGAGACTGAACTGGACCTGTACGCCCTTCCTGATAATATCCATAAATGACTTGTTTTTGGTAAGATATGGACACAGAACCATAATCTAATTCCTTCAAAATTGTATTTTAAAATTCTAATAAGAGTTAAATCACAAATATGTAAAAACATAAATATAAAAACATAAAATAAAAGTTGTGAATAATAAATATATTTAAAATTCTTAATATAATTTTATTAATCAATGAATACTAATTAAGTCATTTTAAAATTCTCATTCAAAATACATAATAATAATAATAATAATAATAATAATAATTATTTTATTGTATTTTAAACAAATAATTAAATATAAATATCAAAATTTCATAAAAAATGATAATAATAAACTAACTAATAGTAAGTGTTTCTCATTAAAGATATATTAATATATATTTTCTATTTATGTTGAAAATGAGATGTTACATCAAGTGAACTATTTGCAATAGAGGATGAGTTTTGACGTTAGAGATATATAAAAAGTCCAAAATGAACTGGACATTTCAAATTTTATAAATAATTAACCAGAGCCACAAAAGAGTAAGAAATCAAAACTCAAAATGTGATCTTTAGAAGCACATTTCATAATTCACGGACTGACAATGTAGTATACAAAAATGACTGTGATACACTATTGAGTATTGTTATTTTAAAAATCTCAAATCGCAATGCATTTTATTTTTTAATTATATCACACTATTATGAATCTATCTCTTTTATATGACCCTAGAAAATAAAATTTTTTAGATAAAAATAACATTTTATAAACACAAATAATAACCAATCTTCATTTATAATATTTCACGATAAAAGTATACTAACACATGTTAGGTGAGATCACCTAAAGTCAGTATCAGAAAAATGACATATATATTTTCAATAATAAATTATGTCTTTTCTGAATATTGTGTACGTGAAGGAGTGTTAACCATATGACCTGATTTTTAGTTGATTTACTTGATTTGATGTGTTTTAGAGTCAATACATCTATTGGATTTTATGTATTGGGGATAATGCTTCTAAGTTCATTTCTTACTCGACTATTAACATGTCTCACTCAAATTATGTACCTCAATTAAAGGGATAATTAAAATATTTAACCGCAACTATCACTCAAAATTGAATGAACATTAGATGAGTAAGAAACATCTCTTCTAAAATGGAGAAGTCACCACTGCACACACCACTTCTGGATGAAACATGTGAACCTATTTCAGTAATTTGTACAACTCAAATGTTAACACAACTACATGAAGTAAATTGAATTACCAAAACCAATAATTTATCATATTTAATGTTATTCCAGTAAATTGATGATAACAATTTTAATTTTTATCTTTTCAAAACCTATCCCATTGCATTAAAGGCTTGCCAAATTGAACATGCTTTACTGAGAAAGCTTATATAGAAAGTTATGGATGATGATAACCACATTATTAGTTACATAGAGGTAAGAAATCCTTTTCTATTGGTATCATGTTTGAATAATTAAATTCATTTGAGTTAATAATTATTTAGGAGACTTAAAAAATCATTATTTTACATTGCAACAGACCGTCAACAGACGACTTAAATTAGTCCAAGAAGGAAACGAAAAAGTGTTGCACGAGTTTAAGACGGTCGCAAGTTAGATATTGTTGGCGACTAGAAAACTTCAAGCATAAACCTTGCCAAAATAAATAGACAACAAAGTTGTCATATATAAACCAACTTTTGAAAAAGCAACGCCTATTACAAATAAAATATGGAGTGACAGTATTGAAGAATCTATTGATGATGCCATGAACTACTTCATGCATGGAATATTATATGAATCAGAACAGTCTTTGACAAATACAACTGTTGAAGGCATGGCTATAAAGTCCCATTGTGCAAAAGGAAAAGAACATATATCATACAAAGTGAAGAAAGTTAGTAAAAAAATATCTACCCATAAGACCTTCTCACTAGGTTTTGTAACCCAAGTTTTTTCCTATTGTTGAATATCCTAGTGTTTGACCATGATTTGATTATTATGCATGTTAACTAGCAAAAATATGTAAAGGAGGGTGAGCTTTAACCTATGACATATATAGGGGCATTAACGATAAGGAAAAGACTAAGTCAGGGAACAAAAATCGAGGCATCAAAGTCCAACTAGTGGAAAAAGGGTCTTTAAGCACGGTTCTGGCGACCCTTTAAGCACGGTTCCAAAACCGTGCTTGTTCCCACCGTGCTTGTAGCTTAGGACTTTTAAGGACGGTTCCCAACCGTGGTTGTAGATGGCTTTTAAGCACGGTTAATTTCAACCGTGCTCGTAGGTGTGGCACTTTTAAGCACGGTTCCTCCTGAACCGTGCTCGTATCTCTGACTTTTAAGCACGGTTCCTCCTGAACCGTGCTCGTATCTCTGACCTTTAAGCACGGTTCCTCCTGAACCGTGCTTGTTTCTTTGGGACTTTTAAGAACGGTCAAAGCATAGCCGTGCTTAAAAGTCAAAAGTGTGACTTTTAAGCACGGTTAACACCATAACCGTGCTTAAAACCTTAATTTTTTTTTTAAAAATTTTTATTTGATTTTTATTCTTTCCCAGAAACCTGTAAACAGTCCCAGACAGTCCAATGATAAATAATAATAAACGTTTAAAAAAATTCAATCAAACTGTCTAAACATCAAATATGGTATATAAAATACACAATAAGTAATTAACCTACACTAATAGGTATATAACTACACAGTAATAATATAATAAATGACAGAAGTCTATTGGGCTCCTTCCTTGAGTTGAAGAAGGCTGGTGGCCCATTGGTTTCTGATTTCGTCAATGTATCCTTCAGGGAACATTGAGGAAGAGTCTCGAAAATGCTGTAAAGAAGACATAATCAAAACCAAATAAGTGAGCAACAAATTGTAATAGTAATATGTCAAAACCAAATAAATTAAAGTAGGCAGCAAAAACTTACAGTTGTCCATCCATCTACTATACCAGATTGGACAATGGTGAGCATCGTCTTCATCACGAAATACCCACACTCAAAGGTGCCATCCTGCCGATAAGACTACAAGGTACCATACATTGATTTCATAATTAGTTATTGTTTTTGTTACTAATTGAGGTAACTTTAAAAGTAATGATTATTAATTGAAGTGCTTACTTTTGGGAAGACCCACTCTAGTCTTTTCTTGCTCACTTTGCCGCGTAGTAGATGGTACCCAATTAAAGCCCTGTAAGAGAATAAAACATCAGTTTAGTTAATAGAATGACTTAATCAAATATGTAAAGTTGTTTTATTTTTTAAAAATCAACTTACCCATCGAGTATTTTCATGTAGTCCGCACCAGGACTCCCATACAACGAACAGAAGCATGCAGCAATGCCGTCCTTCGGGCAAATGACCAACAGTTGCCAGTGAAGGCTGCAATGTACCATTGAATATTAATAATACAATCCATTATTAAATTGACAAAAATAAGTAAATATTTATTAGACTCTTACTCTCTATGAAATGGTGCAAGGTACACAGTCTTGTTCGAGGCATGCATCCAATTCTGGATGTATGCCTGAATCTCCTCCTTGCTGTTCCCACGAAGTTGTATTAGAGAGGGCTCCAGGAAACCATAAGTGTTAGCGACACCTCTCTCTATGCAAAGTCTATGTAAAAACCTAATCAAATTTGTAGACGTTTAGTGTTGTAAAAATATAAATTTAATTGACACTATCATTGAATAAAAAACATTATACTTACAGCTCCCAACACTGAATCACTGAAATGTTCAACATCGTCTTCCCCATTAGGACCTCACACAAGTCAGGTCGTGCAATGTACACTGGGATAGCACTAGGGAAACCAAAAACGGATTCCTCCCATGGGACCGAGATAGTGCAATTGCGAAGCCCAGCCGATATGTCCCATAGTCGTTCTATCGGATCAAGGGGGCTCTGGCTTCTTTGATGGGGCAACACCCTGTTAAAATAGTTAAAAAATTAGAAGCAACTTATGATTATTGAAACCATAACTTAATATATAGTTGATGCTTGGGTAAAGAGCATACCTGGGGACCGAAATCTGACACAAGTCTAGTCGGCCACATAAGGAAGTGTCCTACAGCCTGGCCGACCAGATGTACCTCAGATGTTGGAATGGGAACAACTGCATCTGCCTCAAGGACCTGTACAACCGAAATCCTTGACACACCATCGGGCAATTTCTGATGGTGAACCAAAGGGCCTTGGTTATACACTGAACCAATGGCAACTGGCTCTTCCACTCCATCCACAAATAGGTCACACTGACAGCAGTCTCCAAGATTTACGTCGTCATCATCACCGTCAGGTGCAGCACATGACCCCTTCGTGCTGACCCGCCTAGTCTGCATAATTACACAATATTTTGACGTTATTCAAGAAATAATGATAACGAATCATAGGTGAGTCAATTAAATAATGTACAATGTAACCTGTGGGTCCACCACTGGTGGCGTAGGTTGACATTGTTGACTGAATGACGCCATCATCTCACTCCGAAACCGTGCCATCTCTTCCTGAAGCAGCCTCTGCATTTCCTCCTTTGCCTCTGCCTTCACTGCAGCAACCTTCTCCTTAAAGGTCTTCTCCAAATCAGATATGGACTGGGAAGGGGTGGCTGGATGGCCGAAATAGCTTCGGAGGCCTGCAGAGAAAGAATAATTAGAAATAAAAATGTTATCATACAGAATCTAAGACTATTAATGTAAACGTACCATGACCTCGACCAGCTGCACGTACTCGTCCAGGGTGCTCTGGTCGACCGATGGCGGCGGTCAATATATCATCCCTACCATGTGACACAAATGACCCTTGGGTCGACTGCTCAACCAAGGAATCCTGCAACCAAAAATCAGTGGTCAGTGTTAGGGTTTGATGGACATTTAACGTTTCATAAAAAGTAGTGATGAGCTTTATACTTACAATCCTTGAGACAACCTCCTCAACATGTGATGAAGTGTACTGACCACTCTTCTTCGTCCTGGCACGCTTCCATTTTTCATGTCGTGTGGGTGGAGAGGGGGGATCCACAATAGTGGTGTCAGAGTGGCTACCTTGACGTTGCATAGCTTTCTCCTCCGCTATCCGATCCTCCAATAATCGGTAACCCCCACGTGACAACGTGTGAGGACAGTCATTTTCCCCCTTAATTTCCTGTGCTTTCATGCGTCTGGCCTGCATCAAAAACAATTCAAAGCCATTTATACGTTATACATTCTCCGATAACTAGAAAAACATAATCAGTAAAACATACATACAATAAAGTCGTCCGTGTGCCTGGATGCCACAAACGCATCCCAAGTCTGCCGATCTATGGATGTGTATCTATCTCCAGGAAACTCACCCTGCTTCTTCCCATAGACATACCTAAAATTTAAAAAATTTGAATTAAGTAATTGATAATGTAAAACATGATAATTTTAAACATTTATATTTTAAAATTAAAATATACGTGGTGGTCAGGTTGCTCTTGAATGTCCTCCATCGGTCAGCGATCTCAGACATGATCTTGCTGCGTAGTGTATCAACTACAGGAATATCCCAAGCATCCTACAAGTGCCAAATAATCAAGGATGAGATTATTACAATACGAGTAAATAAATGTACAGATAATTATACTTACAACAACATCAGCCCAAATTGCATTCTTCACGACCTCCTCAACACTATCCCAATCAGGGATAATGATGGACACCTTCGTCCGTGCCAAGACACCTAAGTAACTCTGAAACTTGGCGGCGTTGGGTCCTGAAGTCCTCCCGGTGCAAATATCAATGTCAACATGAGTCCTCTGACCCTGACGGCGCCTAAGTGCAACACTGGTCATCCGAGTAACACCTCTCCTCCTAGCTGAGGAATCTGTGCTCTGGGAGTCAGATCTCACATGTGAATCCTGATCAGCCATAGGTATCTGTTCAAAAAAATAAGAATCAGTTTATAAACATGACGAATGATATATAAACATGGTGAATGATATATAAACATGATGAATGATATATAAACATGATGAATAATATATAACCATACCCTATGTTTCCCATAGACCCTCCTGGTGGTCATTACGAGTCGCAACTATATCATCTATGAGATCTTCCACAACGTCCGTTGGTGTACGTGTTGTTAGACAAGGTATGTCTAGGACATCAAGACATGGATCCTCAATGTTGTGTCTACCTTGGAGAACAACTGACCACCGTTTATCGGATGGGTCAACAACGTAGAAAACTTGTTTTACTTGAGCTGCCATAATGAAAGGCTCCTCCTTATGACCAACCTTGTTTAAGTCCACTAACGTAAAACCAAAATCATCTATTTTGACACCACTTTTGCTATCAACCCATTTACATTTAAAAACAGGCACTGTGAAACGACCGTAATCAACTTCCCATATATCTTCAATGACACCAAAATAACATAACTCAGCCATGACAGGGTTTTTGTCCTTTGAAGTGGAAAAATGCATTGATTCGGCCACAACCATAACTCCACAGTTCTGCACCGTACTCTTGTCATCTTGAATCCTTGTATAGAAAGAATAATTATTTATGTCATAGCCACAATAAGTGATTACATCAAAGTTAGGTCCTAGTGCCAGTCGATGCAACGTCTCAGAAGCAGATGTATCTTTAAGAAGGGTCATTTTGAACCACTGCATGAACGTTTTGTTGTGTTCGTTCAACACCCACTTTTCAGCCATTCTAGGGTTGTTTCTTTTGACTATGTCTTTATGTGCAGCTAAATACGGGAGCACAGCGTCTGTGTTGTTCAAAATATAAAAGTGTGCTTGGAGTACTTCATCACGTGACATGCTTTTAATTTTTTTCCCAATGGTACCTTTCCCATCCAACCGCCCTTCGTGACGAGTCTTCGGAATACCAATGCTTTCAGCCTGTGACATATAATCTGTGCAGAACTCAATTGCTTCTTCTGCAATGTACCTTTCTACTATCGATGCTTCGGGACGACGTTGGTTCTTCATATAGCCTTTCAAAATTTTCATGTATCGCTCAACTGGATACATCCACCTCAAGAACGCTGGCCCACACAAACGGGCCTCCCTCACTAAATGGATGATTAAATGTACCATTATGTCAAAGAATGAAGGAGGGAAATACATTTCCAACTAGGATAGTATAAGAAACCCTTCCTGTTCCAACGCTGCCAACTCATCGTGGGCGATTACTTTGGCACATATGGCATTGAAAAATAAACACACCCTTGTTATCACATGTCTGACATTTTGAGGGAGAATGCCACGAATGGCAATGGGTAGAAATTGTTGCATCAACATATGACAATCATGTGACTTCAAACCAACTAACTTCAGATCCTTCAAGGAAACACAAGTGTTGATGTTGGAACCGTACCCAGATGGAACTTTGACACTACACAACGATTCACACAAACTTTGCTTCTCTTTTCTAGACAAGGTATGACATGCTGGCGGTAAATATGTTCGTTTTCCCTTTACTTGTGGGTGCAACTCCTCACGTATACCCAACAACTCCAAGTCTAAACGCGAGTTCAGGCCATCCTTCGTTTTTCCAGGTATGTTTAACAGGGTTCCAACCAAACTATCGCATACATTTTTCTCCACATGCATCACATCAATACAGTGCCTCACATCAAGCTCTTTCCAATATGGCAGATCGAAAAATATTGACCTTTTCTTCCACGTGTTTTTTAAGATAGACTGCTTCTCAGACTTACCAAGAACCATATTGACTTCTTTCACCTTTTCATATACTTGTCGACCACACAATGGTGGGGGAGGCATTTCAAACTCTTGTGCACCATTGAACGACTTCTTCAACCTACGAAGTGGATGATTAGGTGTGAGAAACCTACGATGTCGAAGATAAACATTTTTCCTTCCATGATGTAGTCGATCAGAACTAGTTCCCTCCTCACATACAGGACACGCTTTATGTCCTTTGACGCTATAGCCCGAGAGGTTACCATACGCTGGAAAATCATTGATCGTGCAGAATAACATGGCCCTCAAATTGAATGATTGTCCTGTAAGCCCATCAAACACATCAACCCCCTCTTCCCATAACATTTTCAAGTCTTCAACTAACGGACATAAGTATACATCAATGTCGTTCCCTGGTTGTCATGGACCAGAAATCATCATTGATAACATAACGTACTTCCGCTTCATGCACAACCATGGCGGCAAGTTGTAAACAAACAACAAAACTGGCCATGAACTGTGGTTTGTGCTTTGGTTCCCATATGGGTTCATGCCGTATGTGGCTAGCGCAAGCCTAACATTTCTTGGGTCATGGGCAAAATCTAGAAACATCGTATCCATTTTCTTCCACTGTAATCCATCTGCCGGATGCTTAACTAGTCCGTCAACAACCCTTTCATCAACATGCCATCTCATAAGCTTCGCATCATCTGCATTGGCAAATAGACGCTTTAGTCTTGGAACTATAGGGAGATACCACAACACCTTCGTAGGAGACCCCTTTTTGCAGAAATCATCAGAATCGACCTCTTTCTTCTTATACCGTGACACCCCACACCTAGGACATCGATGCAGCATTTCGTACTCACCATGGTATAATACACAATCATTTGGGCATGCATGTATCTTCGTATACTCCAAGCCCATAGGACACAACACCTTTTTAGCCTCAGTTACGATTTGGCAAAGTGTTACCAACTGGGAGCATTTCTTTTAACAACTTAAGCAAGTCAGTAAAGCTTTTATCTGCCCACCCATTTAGCGCTTTCAAATTAAATAATCGTAAAACTGCTGACAACCTCGTGAAATTAGAGCAATTCGGATACAACGGCTTTTCAGAATCCTCACATAGACTCGCATATACGTGAGCTCTCTTAAAACTTTCTACCCCTACATCACGGATCATATCCTCAAGTCGGTCATCCATGTCGTCATCAACCTCATGAGCAAAGCTTTGGTCTTTTGTTTGAAAACTACTACTTGGCACCTCAACATGTTCACCATGCCATATCCATCACGTATAACTCTGAAGAAATCCATCACACAACAGATGTTCTCGAACAACTGTCAATTCTAGCCGGCGCATGTTTAAGCATTTAACACAAGGGCAAAAATACGTTCCATTCACCTCTTCAGCATTTCGTATCACGTACTCTATGAATGTTTCAACTCCACCCTCATATTTTAGACTTATACGTGAAGTAGTTATCCAACTTCGATCCATACTCACTGTTTACAATACCAGTAAATTTAACGGTGCTATGAATCTTACTTTCTTCATAAAGGTGGTGGTCCTACCCATTCAGGATGAACATTTTTCTATACTCATAGCTGCATACAACTTAGAAGTTATTTTAAAATTTGATAAAATTTCGACAGCATTTCGCATTGGTCTCTAAGTACACGAAATGAAAGTGGTCACATCATCTTCAACCACAATCAAATATACACCCAGAGAACAATACAGAATTTAACTAACCAAAACTTCATCAATTTTTAAAATAAGTCCTAAAACTTGTACATAGCAATGATGCATAAAAAATTGTTCACCCCAAACTGTCCAAACGGACAATTCAAGATTCAACACAAACGATGAAATCAATTAATTTAATTACCATTTGTGTCAAATCTCAAACGGGAAACTATGGTTCACTCGTATAATTTAAACAACCATAAACTCATTTAAAAGGGACTAAAATATTAACATTAGTGTCACCACATTCAAATTCAAATTAAAGACAATAAACAAAGGATTTTATTACTTAACTATTAGTAATTTTTTATTTTGTCGGGTAGTATATACATTTAACATATCAACCTTTTTGTATTTAATTTTTTTAATATTGCAACAAATATTACTCATGTTTATGTATTTAATCTAAGTTGATTAATTTATAACTTTTGATCTATAACTAAGTAACAATCAATCTAAGTTGATGAATCTATAATCTATAACTAAGTAACAATCAATCAAAGTATTTAATTTATATCTAACAAAATTCTAATTCCTAATATACAATATTTTCCTAAAACTAAGCCTAATATTAAGAGTATACAAAATAATTTCAACAATCAACACTTAATCAACACTTATTTTATTACTTAACTATTAGTAATTTTTTATTTTGTTGGGTAGTATATACATTTAACATATCAACCTTTTTGTATTTAATTTTTTTAATAGTGCAACAAATATTACTAATGTTTATGTATTTAATCTAAGTTGATTAATCTATAACTTTTGATCTATAACTAAGTAACAATCAATCTAAGTTGATGAATCTATAATCTCTAACTAAGTAACAATCAATCAAAGTATTTAATTTATATCTAACAAAATTCTAATTCCTAATATACAATATTCTTATTTTCCTAAAACTAAGCCTAATATTAAGAGTATACAAAATAATTTCAACAATCAACACTTAATCTATAGTTAACAAATAATTTTAATAATATATAACTAACTAAGCCTAACAATGCATTAATCTCAACCATAAGCATTAAAAATGGAAAATGTGGGTTTAAGAAAAAATACCTCTTTCGGAATGCCCAACTTCAATGGAGACGAAGAAGGAGGTGGAGTGCTGGACGAAGGAGGGGAACGTTTAGAGGAAAGGTGAAATGGAGGGAGGGAGGGAGGAGGAAGACAACACGGTTATGGAGGGAGGAGGAAGAAGAAGAGGGAGAATGGAAGGAGGGGAATGTTTAGATGAAAGGTGAAATGGAGGGAGGGAGGGAGGAGGAAGACGAAGAGGGAGAATGGAAGGAGGGGAATGTTTAGATGAAAGGTGAAATGGAGGGAGAGAGGGGGGAGAAAGAGAACATGGTGAAATGGATGTAATGGAGGGAGGAGGAAGAAGAAGAGGGAAATGAAAATAAAGCGTTAACGTGTTTCGAGAAAAGGACCCTATAAGCACGGTTCCCCTCAGAACCGTGTTAATAGCTCCATTATTTTATTACTTTTAAGCACGGGTTCCTTACAACCGTCTTCGTAGCTTGCCTTTTAAGCACGGGTCCCATGACAACCGTCTTCGTAGCTCTACTTTTAAGCACGGTTCCCCTTAACCGTGTTCATAGGTTTTTTTTAAAAAAATTCAAACAATTAAAACAATCTTTAAGCACGGTTAAAGGTAACCGTCTTTATAACTCTTTCAGAAAAAAAAATTTTAAAAATTTTTCTAGTCTTTAAGCACGGTGCCTTGTCAACCGTGTTCGTAGCTTTACTTTTAAGCACAGTTGCCACTGAACCGTCCTCGTATGTGACTTCAAAAATTACAAAAATGCCACCGCCTTTTTTTTAACACGGTTTTCACATAACCGTGCTCGTATCCTGTCCTCGTAGCCATTTTCTGCACTAGTTACTTGATTTGATGTGTTTTAGAGTCAATACATCTATTGGATTTTATGTATTGGGGATAATGCTTCTAAGTTCATTTCTTACTCGACTATTAACATGTCTCACTCAAATTATGTACCTCAATTAAAGGGATAATTAAAATATTTAACCGCAACTATCACTCAAAATTGAATGAACATTAGATGAGTAAGAAACATCTCTTCTAAAATGGAGAAGTCACCACTGCACACACCACTTCTGGATGAAACATGTGAACCTATTTCAGTAATTTGTACAACTCAAATGTTAACACAACTACATGAAGTAAATTGAATTACCAAAACCAATAATTTATCATATTTAATGTTATTCCAGTAAATTGATGATAACAATTTTAATTTTTATCTTTTCAAAACCTATCCCATTGCATTAAAGGCTTGCCAAATTGAACATGCTTTACTGAGAAAGCTTATATAGAAAGTTATGGATGATGATAACCACATTATTAGTTACATAGAGGTAAGAAATCCTTTTCTATTGGTATCATGTTTGAATAATTAAATTCATTTGAGTTAATAATTATTTAGGAGACTTAAAAAATCATTATTTTACATTGCAACAGACCGTCAACAGACGACTTAAATTAGTCCAAGAAGGAAACGAAAAAGTGTTGCACGAGTTTAAGACGGTCGCAAGTTAGATATTGTTGGCGACTAGAAAACTTCAAGCATAAACCTTGCCAAAATAAATAGACAACAAAGTTGTCATATATAAACCAACTTTTGAAAAAGCAACGCCTATTACAAATAAAATATGGAGTGACAGTATTGAAGAATCTATTGATGATGCCATGAACTACTTCATGCATGGAATATTATATGAATCAGAACAGTCTTTGACAAATACAACTGTTGAAGGCATGGCTATAAAGTCCCATTGTGCAAAAGGAAAAGAACATATATCATAAAAAGTGAAGAAAGTTAGTAACAAAATATCTACCCATAAGACCTTCTCACTAGGTTTTGTAACCCAAGTTTTTTCCTATTGTTGAATATCCTAGTGTTTGACCATGATTTGATTATTATGCATGTTAACTAGCAAAAATATGTAAAGGAGGGTGAGCTTTAACCCATGACATATATAGGGGCATTAACGATAAGGAAAAGACTAAGTCAGGGAACAAAAACTGAGGCATCAAAGTCCAACAAGATATATGGCATGCGCTCATCACGAGGGATGGGCAAAAGTTTACAAATGAGAACAACAACATTTTTGGGTACCAATACTAGTAGTATACCAAACATTCCTAAATTAACCCAACTACAACACAAATTGAATATTATACCCAAGGTTTACTAGTTGATAATTGTCTAAGAAATTAAAGTTGTCTTGTTTTATTATGTGTATTGATATTTGAATTTGTGATAACAATCATTAGTTTAAACTAGGTTTTCATAATGTGTGACAGGGAATGAGTCTACATTTTTACCCTAATTCTAAACTCCATATGACAAACGACCAAATGATAGTCTTTGTATACACTTTTAGTGCTCAAAAATTAGAAAGGTTCTACTCTAGCAAGCATTTAAACTAACTACTATATGCTTTACAATACTCCTATGTGGAATACAATAACTTTATTTTTGTAATTTTTTAATCAATAGAGTGTTGTTCTTATGCAACAACGTGGTTGCCAATAGAGGTGATTTCATTACCTTAGCACCAAGACAACAAGTTAACGATAATGTAAGCTACATATTGTTTCAACAAAGCTTCATAAACATTGTTTAGCTAATAAATGATGTGAATCTTCAAGTTCTTGTTTTTATTCGTTACTGTAGATTATTAAATCAATGACAGTTAAGGTAGCTTGGACTCAACAAAGCATAAAGGATCCATCAATTTGGTGTTTGCCACTACCATTTGCAGTAATTACAAAGGCCTTATGTTACTCAACTATGCATGATGTATACATTGTCCTAAATTTTTAATTTAATTGTTTGTTTATGTAGGCAGATATGGTTAAGGATAAATCGAGGGATGACATGGTGAACACATATAAGGATGATTGGTTGCAGCCATATGAGAAATTAAGATACGTAAGTGACTGCATTTTACTTAAGCTTTGGAAAGTAAATCGATTATTTATTCTCGTTCATAGAAGCTGAAAACTATTAATGTATACGAGTTGTATGTCCCCATTAATCATATGGGGAACCATTGGTACATAATGGTCGTCTATATTGAAGACAAAGTCATATACCAATTAGATCCATACCTTTTAATTGAGACGGTTACCCCTAAATGTGGAATTGTAAATGGTTAATTTAACATTTGTTATTTTAACAACACATAGAATTCTTACTATTGAATTGACCAAGAAAATTATTTTGTAATATCATACATCGATAGGCAGCATCACTTCAATACTTAATGGAAAAGGTTTACTTGGGAACAAATTTCATACAATCAAATACTAACATTGGAAAATGGGGTATTGTAGAAGTGAAAGGGACTCCAATTACTGGAGACATATGTGTAACAACCATCTAAAAGTGGAATGACTTATCTGAGCAAAACTTAACAAATATTTAAACTAGAGTTCACTAATTTGATTTTGTTTACGTTTTTTATTGTTGAAGTGAAATATCAGGTATATGGGTTTTGGAATGGATAGCTGTAACACCTCCTTATATACACGAGATATATATCTATTCTTCTTGCTTTTAAAATTTTTAGAAAGATATATATTTATCATTTCCTATCTCGCGTATACAAGGATGTATATAAATCTGATTTTCTTTGAATTTTGAAAGTAAAAAGTTTTAAATTATTCAGAATGATAAAATGAACTTTCAGAAAATCATAAGTGATCAAAGATTACAGTATCATATCCAAAGAATAAGGTTTATTAAAGTTTAACCTTTACCTTTAATACCTCTGCTTCGACTATAACCAATCATTTCCTTATCTTCAAACCATGTGATTTTGAATCCTATTCTTATCACATCTCTTCTCCTATCCGATTGAGGATGAGACCAATTTACCCTCTTGTAATTTTATCCTTTCATCTTGAACTACTAGTTATATATCATATAACATATATTTTGGACACAGAAATTCAAACAAGAAAGAGTAAGAAACAGAATATAATACTTTACAGATAAGACATAAGCATAATGGTTTTCACAATCTAATATAATAATTTCAATCATAATCATATACATAATCAATTATGAATGTAGAGGTTTCATAACATAACAATTATACTTTCATTCACAACAACCCACATAGAATGTCACAATCACATGAATGTCATGCAATATTTTTAATACTACCATCTCATTCATTTTATGTATGTGGGCCCTTAAAGTTTTAATTTACACTGGGCCAACCAGAAGTTTACACTGTTCCATAATTCTGGATAATAATAACATATATGCCTTCATAGCATATGAACAGCTCAACTGGCGTGGAAACACTTAGAGACTAGTCAGACTGAGAAAGTTTTTATTGTGAAAGTACCCGACACTAGGGAGCGACCCCAGGTCACCTGAAGCACCCTTTCACACCCTCTCATCCCAAGGCTCGCAATTCAGCTTCCTCTAATGTATCCTCGGTTTCTATAATCCGTCCCCAGGCAATATCACATCCCATTTCTCTTTAATGATTCATGATGCATGAACTACTCGCATATTTAGTTGGTCAAGACTTTTAGAAACTCAATTATTAAATACCATAAAGGTTCATAAAATTATCTCAATAAATTGTACATTCCCATAAGTTCTTCTTTGAACTTCTATTATACAGAAATAAATTTAGTACAGTCTTTGAATTTAGATCTCACCAAAATTGAGTTTCCAAGCCTTAAATATCTCAAAACTTTCTCTTAAAAAATTTCTCATATTTACATAATCTTTCCCAATTTGAATTTTAACTAGATTGAGTTTAGAAATCTCGACTATAACAAAATATCCTTTAGTTATTTTGTTGGGGAAAATCAATTTAAATTTCTGATTTCTAAAAAAATAATTTTTAAAATCATTAACTAAGAATACTTAAAACTATAAAAATTTTCTTTAATTCAAGAATTAATTTTCTCAACCTCTGATTTTCATAAAATAGCTTCTTTCTAATACTAGATTTTATTCTATAGATTAAAGATAAAGTTAATAAAAGTTATTTCTAAGAAGAAATAAAAGACTAAAAAAATGATAAAATACTTTCTCTTAGAATAAAAATTTAAAGAGTAAGGTAAGAAAATTCTTACTGAGTTTAAACTTTTCGTCATGCTTGTTATATGCTCAAACTCCATATCACAAAGTCATCAATCATTCATCAATCACAATCAAGTATTATAATATCATCAATCACAATCAAATATCATCAAATCACAAATATTATTAATCACAGTTTAGTATTATAAATCACAATATCATTAATCAAAATCAAATATTATTAATTATAATCAAATCAAATCAACTAAATATCAGTCATAAGTATAATTCAAATTTTAATGATTATTTAGATTAATAAGATTAATTTTGAGTCTTTATAGTTCATTCCTCGCATAGGTCTATGTAGGTCGATATAGTCCAATCCTTGCATAGGTATAGTTCAGTCCATACAGGTCATAAGAGTCCAAGTCCTTGCATAAGTTCAGTCCAGTTCGTATAGGTTATCCAAGTATTTGCATAGATATTCAAATTAAGTTACACAATATACTCAATTTAAAATTTATTATAAATTTTTAAGTTAAATAGTTATTATTTAAAAATAATAATATTATTAAATTTTAAAGGAGTAGGGGACTCCTCCTATTATTCTTATATCTTTTCATATTATATTCCTATCCTACTCTACCTTACCTCTTGTATCTTGGTTTGTTATGGAAAGTCCGTACGCGCCTCATCTCCGAGTTCTAAAATATACCAATTTCACTTTAATATAGTTATAAGATAAAAATTAAGATTTCTACTTAAAACAGAAATGGTAAATTTTGAATAGTGAATAGTAAATCGTGAATAGTAACAGTAAATAGTAAAATGTGAATAGTAATGGTAAATAGTAAAATGTGAATAGTAACAGTAAATAGTAAAACGTAAATAGTAATGGTAAATAGTAAAACGTAAATAGTAACAGTAAATAGTAAAATATAAATAGTAAAAATAAATAGTAACAGTAAATAGTGATTTACTATTTGAATAGTAATTTACTATTTGTAATAGTAATTTACTATTGACATAGTAATTTACTATTCAGAATAGTAACTTAAATTAATATTATATCCAGTATAAGAATAGATATTTAAGTGGGTTAAAATACCTTTTTAGCCCTTCAAAAGTCTAGGGTATAGAAAAAAGCCCCTAAAAAATTTGCCCTAGAATTTTGGCCCTTAAAATATTTTAGGGTATGTGAAATCAAGGAATTGTTAACGTTGACTGTTAACTGATGAGGTGGCTAACGTCTGTGCCACCTCATCAATGCCACGTAGTTAACACGTGACAATTTTTTAAAGAAATTAAAAATAAAACCCCTTAAAGTCTATAGTTTAGGAAAACCCCCTTTAAAATTTAGGATTTAGGAAAAAACCCCTCAAATTCTAGAGTTTAGGAAAAACCCCTCAATAAAGGTTAAATTACCTTTTTAGCCCTCTTAAAGTCTAGGGTTTAGGAAAAAACCTCTCAAAACTCAAATCAAACATGGGTAATTATTTTACATATGAAACTTAATCATTTACATTTTATTACCATCAAATCAAATAAAATCAAAGCTAACTGAAAATTTTCTCTTCTTTAAAAACATAGCTGCATTGACATCCTGATCATCGCTATTCTCATTGTTCTTCACTTTGAACTTGTAGATTGGTAAAGCATTAATTGATTATACAGTTGCTCCTCTATTTTGAGAAAATTCTTCATGAATCCCCAAAACAGAAATTATACAAGGTAGGCAAAAACAAATAGTTGCACAAAGTATGAAGGGCATAGCATATACAATATAGCTAAATGTAAGAAACATAATACATAACCTACATGAAATGAGGCACAATTATTTAAAGCATTGGGAAAGTAAAGTACTGGTAGAGCAAAAACAATGTATACCTACCGATACAATTTGGCATAAAGCCTTGGAGGAAACTTTAGGAAACTGAATTCAAACATAGCAAAATTATAAGTTAATCAAATGGAGCTACAAGTTTTATTCAACTCAAAATTTAGGAAAGCAATCACAGCCTACGGCTCCATCAGTGAAGCTATCTTTGACATATACCATAAACAGGTAACTTGAGGATTTTTTGACTAAACCTTAGACTTTAAGAGGGCTAAAAAGGTAATTTAACCTTTATTGAGGGGTTTTTCCTAAACCCTAGACTTTGAGGAGTTTTTTCCTAAACCCTAAACTTTAAGGGTGTTTTTCCTAAACTATAGACTTTACGGGGTTTTAATTTTTAATTTTTTTAAAAAATTACCACGTGTTAACTACGTGGTATTGATGAGGTGGCACAGACGTTAGCCACCTCATCAGTTAACAGTCAACATTAACGATTCCTTGATTTCACATACCCTAAAATATTTTAAGGGCCAAAATTCTAGAGTAAATTTTTTAGGGGCTTTTTTCTATACCCTACATTTTTAGAGGGCTAAAAAGGTATTTTAACCTATTTAAGTGATATAAAAACAACTTTCAAAATCATAAAAAGAATATAAAAGAAATTATTATTACCTCAGAGTTTTTACAGAATCTCTTTCCTTTAGAAAATATCTTCCTCTCTTACTCCCATCACTATCTCTCTAATACTACTATATTAAGAAAATTTTAATCTGAACTGTGATTTCCTTCAGTATTTATAAGAAAAATTTTCACTATGCATTTCATTATTTTAATATAAAAGTACTGTACATTTTTTGAAATTTCAATTTTGGTTACTGTGCATCTTTTGAAAATTCCGTACATGCACAGTATTTTGTAAAGTAAATGTCGGCTGAATTATTAAGCCAAATAATAACCTTTCACTTGGTATATTTTAAATATTCAAAATTAGTCCTTTTCAAAATTTAGTGATATTATATCAGTTCTCACTTATTTTATGATAAGTAATATAAAGTTGAAATTTTAAAAATCTAAAATTTTCTGTTAATAAAAATTTATTAGTATGTTTTCGATTTTTTTACGATTGGTAAAAATCAAGATTTTACTCAAACCGATAAGTTTTAGATAAGTCTACTTGAAATGGATTTTAAAATTTTTTTTTTATAATTTAACTTCACTTTCTTGTAAATATTTTTAATTTTAAGTAATTTTATATGAATTTAAAATTATTTAAAATATATTATTTTATTAAAATATTTCAAAATTTTTAAAAAATTCCAGAAAATCATAAATATTATGTAGATCAAAAAGTTCTAAAGAACCATAGTCTAATTCCTTCAAAATTGTATTTTAAAATTCTAATAAGAGTTAAATCATAAATATGTAAAGCCATAAATATAAAAACATAAAATAAAAATTGTGAATAATAAATATCTATAAAATTCTTAATATAATTTCATTAATTAATGAATACTAATTAAGTCATTTTAAAATTCTCATTCAAAATACATAAATATTATTATTATTATTATTATTTTATTGTATTTTAAAAAATAAATAATTAAATATAAATACCAAAATTTTATAAAAAAATGATAATAATAAACTAATTAATATAGTAAGTATTTCTCATTAAAAATATATTAATATCTATTTTCTATTTTTGTTGAAAATGAGATGTTACAATAGCCATGGAATACATATTCTAGTCCAATCTGCACACAAAGATATAAAATTATTTGTTTGTGTTACCCACCCTAGTAAGATATACTAAGAGTAAAAACTATTTGAGGATTCTGTAAAATGATAACCCATTTTATGTTAATGCATAGGTTGACGAGAACATGGTTCAAATGAAAACTACTTTAAGCCTTATGACAAGCCCACACAATGGACTGAAATATAAGGTGTAAGCCAAGGCAATTAATGTGTTAGTGGGTAGGTGCAACAACCCAACAATAATTGTGAGGTGTAGTTATTGTACCAAAAAAATCCATGCTTGTGACATCCCAGCTATGTTGAGGGCGGGGAGTGATCATCGGTGCATAGGCACGGACAAGGAGCGGCTCCTAGCAGGCTTCCAGCGGGGAATGTGACATCCCGGGCACTGTTGAGGGAAGAGAGTGATCGCCGGTGTATAGGAACGGACAAGGAGCGACTCCTGACAGGCTTCTAGTGGGAGAGACACATGAACAAACCGAATACATACCAGAATGAGAGGGATCCAAAGACTGTATAGGTATGGGACTATAAATTCGAGGATAGCTTAAAGAAATGAATTCATACTACCTATACCAATAAATGCATTAGCCTTTTTGGTGGCCTATCACTTAAGGACTCCAAAGTTAAGCATGCTTAACTTGGAGTAATTCTGGGTTGGGTGACCTCCTGGGAAGTTCTTAGGAAGTGTATGAGTGAGGATAAAAGCACATTGGAAAGGTTTCGTGTTGGTTTGTGGGGAGATTCATTCATTCCTGAAAAGCAGCTGAGGCGTTACAGTGGTATCAAAGCCTAGCCTCTCCTAGTACGGTATGGTTCAGGGATGAACCAGGCGGAAGCTGGTGGGCATGTGACATCCCAATGCTGTTGAGGGTGGGGAGTGATCATCGGTGCATAGGCACGGACAAGGAGCAGCTCCTGGCAGGCTTCCAGCGGGGAATGTGACATCCCGGGCACTGTTGAGGACTGGGAGTGATCGTTGGTGCATAGGCACGAACTAGGAGTGGCTCCTGGCAGGCTTCCAGTGGGAGGGACACATGAACGAACTGAATACATACCAGAATGAAAGGGATCTAAAGATTGTATAGGTATGAGACTATACAGTCAAGGATAGCTTAAAGAAATGAATTCGTACTACCTATACCAACAAATGCATTAGCCTTTTCGGTGGCCTATCACTTAAGAACTCCAAAGTTAAGCGTGCTTAACTTAGAGTAATTATGGGATGAGTGACCTCCTGGAAAGTTCTCAGGAAGTGTATGAGTGAGGACAAAAGCACATTGGAAAGGTTTTGTGTTGGTTTGTGGGGAGAGTCGTTCATTCCTGAAAAGCGGCAGAGGCGTTACAATGTCAATACTAGGATATCTAGGGGCCGACTTTGTGATGACATATTGAAAGATCTTGTGCTTTTATTTTTTGGTAGTCATTCAAAAGGTGTAGATATTTAATATAATGGGTTTTGAGGATGATATATCTTATATGTAATAAACTAACTTAACATAACTTTTTATGGAACATATGAAATATTATTCGTGCTCTAACCTAACAAAGGGTTTTTATTATCCAAGCTCTAACTTAACAAAATCCATCACATAATTCATAGAAAGATGGAAGAACATCACATGACAATGGATCTTCACCAAAAAAATTCAAACCTGTCATCATTTCTAACCATAACATCTCATTTACAATAATAAGTCATCTGTTCCATTCATGATTCATTATTCTCTGCTTATCTGTCAAGTTCACCAAAGTTCCTTTCACCACTACGTAAAGGCACCATCATGACACTCATATGCCCTTCGTATATTTATAACATTACATCTAATGAAGAAAAGTTAAATTTTGTCTTTTAGTTACCTTGATGATTAATACTGTCATTAACATTACATCTCAGTCATGTAATTTGACCGATCAAAATAACAGATTTTGCTAAAGGCCTCTACAAATGCAAATAATGTTAATGCTCCAAAGAATTATGTATACAGAACATCATAGGCAAATTAAAGTTCAAGACTCCAACATTAGACCAAAACACGCTGTAAAAAAACAAGTACGATAAAACTTAAAGAACAACCTAAAATAATTGAAAAGGACTGTTGAAATCATGGATGTTTCAAGGGGAAGCTATAATGTGCTCACTATGTTCCTTCAAATTATGGGGAAAATGATTCTTTACTTCATTGATAAGATATGCAAGGGCATCGACCAGCAGAATGCTCACCATTTCCCTTTCAGCTGGAAAATCCCAATCATCATTTCTAGACAACTACCCAAAAACACATTAGCAACCCATACCTTTGATCCTAAGAATTAAAACATTTAATTTAAAAATAAATAAATAAAGGGACAAATTTACGTGCATCAATTATCCAACCCACACTTGAATTTTCAAGGCAAGAAGAAAAATCTACATACGATAACACGGTAATTGATCAAAAATTTTCTCAATGACAAACAAAATATTAGCAACAACAATGTTTTGTAGAAAGGGCATTGAACAAGAATTATTCATATTAGCTATAGATGTAATGCAGAAGCTATCAGGGAATTTCTTTATTACTCATCTATATCCTTCATTTAAAGTTCCTCAACTTATTACTAGGATTAGAGCTAACTTGGAAAGGCTAAGGGAAAATATTGATAGGATACTACATAACATCAACCTAACTAAATATAGATGCATACAATCAATTATTATTATTATCCAAGAAACATGACATTCACCATAACCATCATAAAACACAACGATTAGAGATCAATAACAGTTAGCAATACAAAACAAACACATCCTGAATTATATTTTTATAATTGTTACATAAGTTTATCTTCCTACTTGCAAAAACATCCATAAATTCTAAACTAAATAAATTTGATAAAGTACATTTTCATAATTACTAATTTTAATGATCCACTAGGAATAAACATGCAACAATAGCTCTGTCAATTATTGCTACATGGCATGGAATAAGACAAAATATGGTTTGTAACCCCATTCCACTAACTCACACCTGGGATGTTGTTTATAGTATCAATTAGAAATGTTTGATGATTCCCTCATGAAAAAATAACCACTCTGTAACACAATCAACAATTCAAATCATAACTTAGATATTGTAACTTAGGAGCACAAAGTAAACATGAGACGCCCCAAAAATTGGGGGTAAATTTTTTGCATTTTTCAAACATTATTTGATACCGTAATAACATGTTGAAGTCTTAATCAACACCTTAGACCTATGAAAACCTCTCTCATATTTGGAGATATGAGAGGGTGAATTAAAAATGATTCATGAGAAATTTTCAATTAAAAACAACGGAAGAATCAATTAAATTGATGTTGTATGATTAAATTTAAAGAGAATAAATGATTCAAAGATTAATAGATCAAGCTAAGTTAAATATATTTATGTAATGGTGCTAGAAGGAGCCTTAATTCAAGAGAAAGCCATAATAGTTAAAGCATTCATGTTTGGAGAATCAAGGGGCATTTCGCTCAAGCGAATGCCCCACTCGCTTTAGCGAGTTCAACAATCCATGCCTGGGCGAGCCAACGATCACGCTTAAGTGAGGAACACCATGCGTATCAGGTACTCATCTCGCTTGAGCGAGCCCTTCAAACACTGACCATTTGCTCAAGCAAAAATGGCCCAGTAGCTATTCATCCAATGCTCGCTCGGGCGAGGCCTTACCCTCCTGAGTGAAATAACTCCAATAAGAAAACCTCTGATTCCAGGAGATTTCTCTTGGGTGAAAATGTCATTCGCTTGGGCGAATTTGGGCCAGTGGCCACACCCCTGATTCAAGGGAACCTCGCTCGAGCGAGATTGGCACTCGCTTCAGCGAGTTCTGCAGAACATGCGTAGAATCATGAAAATCATACAACCTCACATGCCAAAGTTCATGTCACCCCAAATTAATCAAATTCAACATAACATACACATCATATTACATATTTACAACTTGCCTCAAGTATTAATATCCTTTGAATCCCATCCTAGCTCAAGAATCATATTAAAATCAAGTTTATCATCTCATATATTCGATAAAACATAAATTTTTATATAAACCTTTATTCATTCATAAAATTCACCATTGTTTAGCATCATACATTCAACTCCATACATCATATGGGTCATAGAGGAAAATTGGCCATACATCCTAGATCCAATTTTCATACATGACCATCAAAATCATGATACTAAGATCTAGATAACAAAACCAGCACACAAACAATATATGCTATACAAAAATATAGATTTGCTGGCTAAGGCGCTTCCTTTACACCTATTTACCTTCTTCTATAAAATGTACTTCAAAAGATTTACTCCACCCATGAGTGCCCTGCATCACAAGTCTAAAAAGTGGACAATATGGGAGATTGAGTCATACATTCCAAAAGAATAAATATGAATACCATGTGATCATATGCATATGTATCACAACATGTATACTTGAATTCACATACAACTCATCATCGACTATCATCATAAAATACAACCATCTTTGTAAATCAAGCAAGTATAAAATCACACACATGATCTAGTCCTTCGACAATTGGACTATTATACATTACATGATTTTACTCAAATTATTATTTGGTATTCATATCTTTTATATTGTCTTAATTCATTTTCTCACCCACAACATAACCATCATCACATCTCATCACCTTTGGCATACTTCCTTGTTATATGCAAATGCTCTTAAGCTAATGCATATGCACAACAGATTATTTCAACAATTACAGATCTGACTACAGGAATATAAACACCAATTGTCGGATTCAAGTATAATCATCTAACCATACCCCTACTGCAGTAGTAAAATATGTACACTTATCATCAAATTGCATGCATTTCACTAATCTTTTACTGGTACCAAACCGCATCACTCATTTACAACACCTGGTCATTTCCACCATGACCACGGTAATAACATAATCAATCATATGGTGTTACGGGCCGGCCATGACTCATTTCATGGCGGCTGTGATCCAATGGACCACTAGGGTCACCTGCTCATCAAGAGCCGACATGTAGCTCCCCGTAGCAATACATGGGCGGCTTCGTGACTTACACACCGAGTCATAGGGGAAATAAAATCTTGCTCGTGCATTGAGCCACCCTCCCACTGGGTCAGCCGAGGGAACTCTCCTAATATTCTAACATCGGCGGCTATGTAGTATGCCATGGATGCAAATGCCAATCATATGCATTTCTCACTCTATGCATCCTATTCATGCCACTCATCGAACATCATCCCTTCATTATCACTAACACCACTTTACCTGTAACACCACAAATTTTTAAAATAGAAAATTAAATTAAGAAAATAAATATTGAATAATTAAATGTGGACTAATTAATATCCCAAAATGCTAGAAATAATTTAATTGAGATTTTTGGAGACTGTTAGTGAGTTATTGTGACCGGATAAGCTGAAAACTGACCCGGATAAAATATAGGTGTCGGACCAAGTATCTCCGATTGAGATGTCATTGGTTAGGGCTGTAGATAATGTTATTGAGAATCTAAATATATATTCGGAATAATTTTAAGAATAAGTATTGAGCCCGAACGGAGAGCTTGTTTGTTTAAAAATAGAAGAGTTTAAGTGAAAGATGAAAATAAAAACAAAACCTCACCATTTTCACTCTCATTCTCGTGACACTCTCTTCTTCTCTTATGTAAAACACATTCCTTCTTCCTCCTCATTATTTCTCTTCATCTTCCCCTAAACACTAAGCTAAAAGAAGATATATTTCCCTCCTCCATTGTTATTCTTCAAGAGGCTCAAGGAAAGCTTGGAGCTTGAAGTCTCTTCTCCCTTTCTTCTCTTATTTTCATGTGGCCCTTCTCCTCTCTTATAAACCCACTTTTCTCTTCTCTTGAGGTAAGATCATTACCATTTTTCCATGTATATGAACATATAGTTATGGCTTTAGTGTTAAGAAAACATTAAATGCATGTGGGTTGTTGAGAGAAGCTCCAAAAGTGGGAACCCTAAGATGGGTTGACATAAGTGTAAGCTTTATGAATAATTAATGAGGTAGTTGCAATTATGGTGGGGAGAAGATGGAGGTTAATGAGTATTTATGAAGGTTGGTGGGTTTGGTGGAAACCCTAACTTTGGATTTGGGGGGATGTGTAATTTAGATAGGGTTAGCATTTATTGATGAGGGAAATGTTATAAATAATAAGGTATTGACATTAAATGATGATTAGAGATGGTGGTTGGAGAACATAAATAAAAACCCACTTGGAATGGGATTAATGTAAGGTTGGTGAATGGGGTAACCTAACTAATTAGGTTGTTGCTTTGATAATAATGAATGGAGATTTAAGGGAAGGAATTCCCGAAGCCTAAATGGGTAAATAAAGAAAATCCATGAATAGCTTCCACATGATAAAAATCATGTGTACATAGATATGTATAGGTATATTAAAATGGCCTTTGAATAAAAAATTGATGTGGTCCTATAATGATTGGTGTAAGACTTGATAACGCTTGTGAAGTGGGAACATCAACCCTGAAAGTTTACTTCTTTTAAGGTAGGAGAGGGGGTATATTTTCTAAATGTATGAGAACATGTATAATGATAATGTATATGATGATGTAATGTGGCATGTCTACTTGAATGAATGTGATATCATATGATTGTGATGTTAAATTGAACTTGGTACTTAAAATGATTAGTTGTGGATTGAAGCCTTAATGAGGCTATGGGTGGTGTAATATGTGGTGAAATGTTATGGAATCCATTATGACTTGATGAATGTTGAAATCTATGATTATATGATTTCTTGAAATCTTATGAATGGAATATATATATTTATATGTGTTGATTGTGGGAAATTAATAGTGTGAATGAGTATGAGTCCACCCTAGATGAGAGGGTGAGATAGCCCATATGAGATTGAGGCATGCATGAGCATTGCATACATGGCATGGCATGCATATTATGATGATGTTGATAAGTGGTTGTGATTACTTGATGTTGGAAATATAAAAGGGCTTACGAGTTCCTGTGATTATTGGATCGGTGGTTGTGATCACCTGGTGTTTGAAATGAAAGGCCCTACGGGACCATTGAGATTGGATGCCCATGGTTGCAATCATGAGGCGGGAGTACCCCTTGCGAGGCAGGAAACTATTATGATTGTTGAACATGGTTACGATCATGAGAAATCACCTTGCGAGGCTGCTAGAGGGAGTACCCCTTGTGAGGCAGGAAACCTATGAATATGAATGAATGATTATGGTGGTTGCGATCACCTGTTAGTATGAAATCAGATCTGTGCATATGCATCTTAAACACTAGCATGTGCATTAGCCATAGGGGCATGGCACAGAGTGATATCCTATTAAGGAGATTGTGTGAGGAGTAAATGGAACTCCCTAATTAATGGCAACTATAAATGGGTTAATGGTTGATGTATTCTTATGAATCTAAATGGTTATATATGTTCAATGAATTTGATAAATGATTGATTTGGTGTTGATTGAATTTTTCTTAGGGAGGAGTGTTTATATTGCATTCATGTATATATTATCATAATTGTAGATTTTCATCATTGAGAAAGTATACTCACTCTCCATATGGTATATCTTTTTAGCTTTTATGTTGTAGAGCTGCACATGGAGCTATTGTGTGGAGAAGTGGTGTGATGGAAGCCCATTTTGGTAAAGAATGCCTTGGCTGGTGATTGTTTTGAGTTTATGAATTTCACTTACATTTTGTATTGTATATAGTATTCTGTATATTCTATATATTCACGACTTGATGAAGACACTTGTGTGGATGGTATTATATAATGGTAATTTTGGGGGTCATGGAGGAAAATGAAATCTTTTGTGTATGACTCATTTTCATTTATGACCCTATGAATGTATGAAGGATAAACTTATGATGAAACTTTCCTTACTTTTGATGGATGAATGAAGAATCATATTTGAGTATTAGTTTTGTGAAGTAGAGGAGATGATGAGTTGATTCTTGTATATACTTAATGAATTGTAATGTAAATTTATAAGCATGCTTGTTGGGAACAAGTTTTAAATGACTAGTATGATGATTGTGATGTGATGAATTTAGGTAAAATGGCTTGAGTTGAGTTTTGATAGGTTGTGTTGTTCAATTTCCACGTTTTACAGTGTTTTACTGATATTCTCGCTCAAGTGAGAGGGATTCTTGCTCAAGCGAGAATACCCCTGTGATGGTGTATGGTCACTAGACCATTCTCGCTTAGGCGAGAATGGGACTCGCTCAAGCGAGATGGCCCTGGCATCAGGGGTTGGCCTCTGGAGGAATTTCGCTTAGGCGAGGAGAGTCTTGCCTGAGCGAGAGTGGGACATTTTAGCTACTGGCTGAATTTCGCTGAGCGAATGGCCTTGAAGGTGGTACTCGCTCAAGCGAGTGAGTGTTGGGTGGATTCTGGAAGAATTTCGCCCAAGCTCGCTTGCCTCGCCCAAGTGAATCTTGGGGATCTCGCTCAAGCGAGACGGGGCTCGCTCAAGCGAGTTGGCCCGTGATTCTCCCTTATTCTTCTCGCTCAGCGTGTGGTGTTGCTCGCTCAAGCGTACCACTCGGTCTCGCTCAAGCGAGTGTAAGCCTCGCTCGAGCGAGGTGGCCCCTGGAACTTGTTTTTCTCTTTTCACTCAGCTCATTCCAGGTCTCGCCCAAGCGTCTAATTGGGACTCACTTAAGCGAGTGTGGTCCTCGCTTGAGCGAGGAACACCCTGATCCTCCAAATTGCTTTGTTTAAATTATTTTCCGTTTTCTTCACATTAAATCATGATTTTGCTTTATCCCACAAACACCTTGGGCATAATTTGAATTCCTTAATTTTTATAATGGTTAATCCCTTGAACTCAATCACATAGCATTAATTTAAATAAATTTCTCCGCTGTTTGCAATTGAGGATTCCTCATCCATGGTTCCTTTTACCTACCTTCTCATATCTTCATATATGAGATAGGTCCTCCATAGATCCAGGGTATTAAATGATAGCTTCATCACTTTATTATATCATGAATTAATGCTATCTAAATCGCGAAAAATTTACCCCTATTTTTGGGGTGTCTTATCACCATCCTTAGTGGGTTTATCATTATTGAATTTAATCTTTGTTTTCGAGTTTTATATGTGGCATGTTAACAATTCATTCAACCTTTAGATGAGTATTCATCATTAACACCAATTATCAATTTTCATTATTATTCATGGCATGTTATTCATTCACACCCCATCTCAAATACACCTCAATTATACTCGTTTCATATTCATGATGGATATAACATACTCATCGTATTCAAGTCTTACACTTACCAAGCAATTCACACCACCATCTAGCACACCATATCTATTCTAATTACACAATGCATCTTGCCAAACATTATCACCAATATCATATACACAATACAAATTTCCATAACATCAAAAGCAAAGCAAACATGCAAGTTGGCACATATGACAATCAAATACTATTTAATTCATGCAATTAGAATATAAGGACTCCTCTCCTACCTCAAGAGAAGAATTTTGATTGATACAACGTACCTGCCTTGTCATTCGGAATGGATCCTACATTAACATACATGTTGTGTTTATATGTTGACACAGGTTTTGATTATGACAAACAAAGTGTTCAAGGAATCAAGAAATATATCAATTCAATTGAAGAATGATTTTAAGGATCAAAACAATAAAGAATCATGAAAAACATAATTAGAAAAGGGTCAAAATGCAAGAAGATTCATGATCGGGGTAAAAAACATGAAAAATAATATTAAAAGGGTCAAAACACAATTAATCAGCAAGAAACAATATGAGGAATCGATTCATTCAGGAAGGAATTGATTCATGCTTGTGAACTCACTAGGGAATCAATTCATCAGTGCAATGAATCAATTCATCTGCAAGGAAAAACCTGGGAATCAATTCATCTGTCCAAGGAATCGATTCATGCTGATAAAAATCCCTAGGAATCGATTCAACACTAGAGGAATCGATTCATTGCCTCTGTAAACATGAAGGAATCGATTCATACACTGTGTCAGGACCAAAATAACGTTGGGAATCCATTCAAATTGAAGATGAATCAATTCATTTAGTTTAAATGATTCTAGAACGTGAATTTGAAGTGCAGCCAACCTTGCATCGTATTAACGAATTAACAAATGCATTGTCCATTACGCACCAAGCCAACAAATGCTCTATTGCTCCATTATGTCCATGCTGCACCACAACGAAGGGAATTAATTAAGTGCATAAGCCATGTTGTTGAAGGCCTATAAATAGAAGAAGAAACCGAGCTTGCAATATACACCAACGGAGAAGCAGTTCCTCTGTTCCTTTCTTCTTCCTATCTTCATTGCAATTTCTCTTGGTTTATAATTTGTATATTTCTCCTTTATGAATTATTTGAGAGTTAGAGAGAAAAATATTTGAGTGTTCTTAAATTTACATATCCTTTCTGTGAGAGTTATTATTATTTTGTGAGAGCTTTAAGTTGTATATCTACTCTAGTGAGAAAGAAAAATCTTTTAAACCAAACACAAAACACTAAGGTTTCACTCTAGGTTGAGTGGTCATAAAGGTTGGGGTTCAACCTTTAGGTTTTGAGAGTTTGAGAGATTAGGTGGGTTGCCCTTGTACTAGTGAGGATTGATTTCTTGAGTGTGGGACACTAGGAAGCTGTAATTGCTCATAGCTTGCATCTCTAAACTTCAATAGTGGAATCCTTCAAGTGATTTGCTTGAAGGCGAGACGTACATCGGGGTGGTGGAACTCGTTATATCGGTTTGTAAATTCTCTCTTCCCTTAAGCTCCTTTATTATTGTGAATTTAAATTGCATGCTAAAATATTTATATCTAATTGGTATGTTAAAATTGCTTAAATTAAATCATTGAATTATTTGACTTAAATCTTGTGGGATTTAATTATTAATAAGTGAGTTGAATATTATTGTTAATAACTTGGTAAATTAATCATGCTTAATTAATTTGTTAGAAATTGTTTAAGTTAAATTTATATTGAAATTAATTATAGCATGTCAAGTATTTCAAGAATTGCCTAAACAGATAACTTACCTTGTTTATCAAAATCAATTCTTGAATATTGTATATATTACATCATTTGTGTACTACTAACCATTTTGAAAGAGATTCCGCGTGAAAAGTTACAATACTTAATTCACCCCCCCCTTGAGTATTGAGGCCTTGGCTAACAAGTGGTATCAGAGCTTGACTTTTTCCACAAGGCTTAACAGCTGCAGGAGATCAAGATGGCCTCTTCATCTTATGATGCATTTCCGTAAAATGGTACAATAAATAGACCTCCAATCTTCAATGGTAAAGACCATGCTATTTGGAAAGAAAGGATGAAAATCTTTGTCCAATCCTATGACCTCAAGGTATGGAATGCTATTCAATTTAGTCCTTTCATTCCCAAATACATTGTTGATAATATAGAATGTATGAAGCCCATAAACTTATGGAATAAGGAAGAAGAAAGAAAGGTACAATTTAATCTAAGCACTAACATTCTTATCACATTAGCATTAGGACGTAATGATGTTTCTAGAGTTGTTACTTGTAACAATGCTAAAGAAATATGGGAAACTCTTGAAACAATTTATAGAAATACTAATGATGATCAAGATGCAAGAATTAGTACTCTTTCTAGCAAAAATGAAGGATTCAAAATAAGTATGGAAGAAGAGGTCGATGAATCGAAAGAAGAATTTACCAACCTCTGCCTTATGACAAAGCACTCCAAAGATGATGAGGTAAGTTTTCTAAATGAATCTATTGATGATGAAAGTGAAATTGATAAATATGAGGTGTTAGATGCTTTTGATTAATTGCATGAAAAATTTGTTTTATTATCAAAGAAATATACATGCTCAAAACAAACCGTTTTGAAACTTGAAAATGAATTACATGATGTTCACATAGAAAAGGAAAATCTTAGAGTTCAAAATGATGAATTAGTAGCTTCAAAAGTCACTCTTAGGACTTGTAATAGAAATAAGGAATGTATGCTAGTTGATAAATGTATGCTTCTTGAAAAAGAAAATAAAGATCTAAAAGAAACACTCATGAAGCTTACAAATGGTTTTGATGCATCTCTTGAAAATCAAAAACATACACTTGATAGAAGGGTAATAGGTCATAGAAAATTTGAAATAGAAAAGAAATTCAAGAACTCCTCTACACCCCTTAAGGAAAAACCTATACCTATTCTAAAATATGCAAATCATGAAAGAAAGGGTCATACAATATCCAATTGTTTTAAGAGAACGCACATAGAATATAAAAGGAACCATTACAATCATACTATGACTTATTCTTTGGATGCAACATGTTTCTATTGTGGAATATATGGTCATATATCTTCTAATTGCTTTATAAATAAATCTCGTTAAAGTGCATAAGAAAGGTATGGATTCCAAAAACAACCTTGAAATTCTAAACTAACAAGAAAGGACACAACTCTCAAAGGGTACCATAAAACTTTAAATTTTGTAGGCATACTTTAAATCGGCAATTTCTCATTGACGAATGAACAAAGAATCAAGATTCACAATCTTCACTCCAAAGAACAAAGAATGAGAAAGATAAGGATGTAGGAATTGTAAAATTCCAAGGTATGATCGAATCCTTACTCTAGTAGATCAAACATCATGTTTGCTATGTGATTGTATGCTTAATTATGTTGAAACATCTATGCACTTAGCTGATAGTTTATTGAAATTTTTTTGAAATGTTCTTTATAAAGCCAAACTCCATACATGTTCATAATAAATTTTTGATGATATATGAATTCTTGATGATGTATGAATTCTTGAATGATGTATGAATTCTTGGTGATATATTAAATCTTGATGATGTATGAATTTTTGATGATGCATGAATTCTTGATGAAATATGAATTCTTGATGATGTATTGATTATTGAACAAAAGATATTTTTGTTTAACTAGTGGTATCTAAATAATAAGCATCTTCCAAACAAAATGGTATCAATTGAATCAGTAAGAGGGAGAAATCATAGGGACATAATCTTGATTATATACTTGCCACTATGCTTTGATAATAAATACATATATTGTGTGTACAAATGGTATCTATGCTTTGATAATTTATGCATAATTTGTTTTAACAAGTGGTATGCCATATAATTTGCCTAACAAGCAAGTATCTTTTCATAACAAGTGGCATTGAACTTCATATCAAGAAAATGTTATGACAAGTTGATTATGACAAATTTTATAGTTGCTTTAAGTTAAACTATGTTGTGCTTCTATGACTTATTTCTACAAAGCTATCTATCTTAGGCAAAATGTTTCTATACAATTATATGTTATTTTTGATAATGCCTAAGAAAAAGTATGTATGCTCTATGTATGTTATAACAAGTGATTGCCTAGACTTAACTTCATGACTAGTAACATCATAGGCATGAACAAAAGAGATTAGTGTTAAATATCTATGCATCATGGTATATTAAGAAACAATGCATGATATGTTAAGTGATAATGCATAACATGATCTTCCTTAATACACCATACTAGAGCAATTGGTATCTGTCTTGATTGACGTTGTAATTCTTATCTACACTGTATGTTTGATGATGCATGATCTTGACTGTGAAAAGAAATTTGAAAATATGCATCATTGAGTTTGAAAAGAATTATTAAACAATTGAATCAAGAATGATGTATGCTTGAATGCTAAAATGCTTAAATGTTAATAACTGATATCAAGAGCTTAAATTGGCAAATCCATCAAGTGGTATCATACATAACATTAAGATAACAAGTGGTATGACATATATGTTATGGCAAATTGATTACAATGAGTATATGACTTGTATTACAGCTGCACCATAACCATGATATTATTTTGTGACTTATCTTTAAGTACTATAAGTGATCTATGCCAAATGTATTCTCTTGTACAATCACATGCTTTTAAATAAATAACATATGTGCCCTAGGTAAATGCTTGACTAGACCTATATGTAACATCATAGGCACTAGTTAAGAAGAGAATATTTAAGATAATAAAATATGGAAAAATAGATATATTGGCATATGTTCTAATACAATTGCATGAGTAAGTCAACAAGATGTATTAATCATATCACCTTTGCTCTAATACCTAGATATAAGTGAAATTGCAACAAGTGGTATCATAGTGCATTAACAAGTGGTAAAGATAATGAACTAGAAATAGATAGACCATGTACTATTAAAATTATACAAGCTGGATATATCAGTTTATCCCTACTCTGATACCTAGATATAAGTATACATTGTTGAAAACTCCTCTATGTTACTGCTCTGATACCTAGAAATGCATTAAGAAATATTAACTAAATGATTAACAAGTGGATTCTTATATGCAAGTGGTATCTAACCTTTGAGTGGTATCTATTTATATTGTGATATCTACTGTTTCAGTAAGTGGTATCTATTAAAAGAAAGAGATCATGTGCTTAAGAAATAAACAAATGATATCAGACTTGATTAAATAGGCTAACAAGTAATATCAGACTTGATCAAATTGGTATAATTGGTTTTACACGTTAATAAGTGGTATATTTTTACAAGTGATATCAATTATAGTAGTAAGGGGGAGCATACACATGAATGATTTCACCTCTCTATAATTATGTTTATAGCATTTATGATTATAATTTTGTTTCTACTCTCCTATATGCTTACTTGGAAAAATATTCTTGTGCATTTGATAATGCCAAAAAGGAGAAAATTATGTGCTTATTTGAAATGATATGTGTGCTTAATTGGAAAGAATCATGTGACGCTTACCATACTTGTGATATTAATTACATGATTGAAAATGAGTTAGCAATCAACTTTCTACTTACTTGATGAATGAATTATGTGGTTGATTATTGACTCTAGATATTAACATATGGTATGCAATAAAATGGTATATATCGTTGATCATGTTTTGAGCTTTGCTTTGAATTCTACTTTCTATGAAATACTTGCTCTAAATCTCTCTTATTCAAATAAATGAGTTTTTATGTTGATGGCATAGATTATAACTAAGATGATGATCTTTTTGATGATGCCAAAAGGGGAGAGATTAGTGAAAGGATTGGTAGAGAGAATAGAATATCATATATGCCAAAAAAGAGAGAACTAATATGATAAGATGGAGAATTACTATGATTATTGTTTTATTTTTGATAATGCCAAAGGGGGAGAGATATCATGTTGCCATTAGAAAGAAGGAGAAGAATGTGAAGAATATGATAGAATAACATGTTAAAAAGAGAAAACATCATTATTATGCTTATCATGCCTGCTTACACTACCACGATGCTCTGAAAATTAGATGAACTATTTTGTGGTATCTATTGCATGATTAAGGGAGATATTGTCTTGCATGATACATTATGATCTTTGAACAAGTGATATTCAACAAAGTGGTATCTTTTTCAAGTGGTATCATTTTCAAAATGACTATGCATGATCCTACATTAAACAAAGTGGTATAAAAATACATTTGTAAGGGGGAATCATTTATGCCATGAATTTGAACTGTTATAAGACTAACACCCTGAGAGATGAACATTTGTTGTCATCATCAAAAAGGGAGAGAATATGTTTATATGTTGACACAGGTTTTGATTATGAACAAACAAAGTGTTCAAGGAATCAAGAAATATATCAATGCAATTGAAGAATGATGTTAAGGATCAAAAGAATAAAGAATCATGAAATCATAATTAGAAAAGGGTCAAAATGCAAGAAGATTCATGATCAGGGTCAAAAACATGAAAAATAATATCAGGAGGGCCAAAACGCAATTATTCGGCAAGAAACAACATGAGGAATCGATTCATGGTGCAAAAACTAACGTGGGAATCGATTCATTAAGGAAGGAATCAATTGATGCTTGTGAACTCACTTGGGAATTGATTCATCAGTGCAAGGAATCGATTCATTTGCAAGAAAAAACCTGGGAATCGATTCATCTGTCCAAGGAATCGATTCATGTTGATAAAAATCCCTAGGAATCGATTCACAACTAGAGGAATCGATTCATTGCCTCTGTAAACACGAAGGAATCGATTCATCAACTTAAAGAATCGATTCATACGCTGTGTCAGGAACAAAATAATGTTGGGAATCCATTCAAATTGAAGAGGAATCAATTCATTTAGTTTAAATGATTCTGGAACGTGAATTTGAAGTGCAGCCAACCTTGCATCGCATTAACGAATTAACAAATGCATTGTCCATTATGCACCAAGCCGACAAACGCTCCATTGCTCCATTATGTCCATGCTGCACCACAATGAAGGGAATTAATTAAGTGCACAAGCCATACTGTTGAAGGCCTATAAATAGAAGAAGAAATCGATCTTGCAATACATACTAACGGAGAAGTAGTTCCTCTGTTCCTTTCTTCTTCCTATCTTCGTTGCAATTTCTCTTGGTTCATAATTTGCATATTTCTCCTTTAAGAATTATTTGAGAGTTAGAGAGAAAAATATTTGAGTGTTCTTAAATTTGCATATCCTCTCTGTGAGAGTTATTATTATTTTGTGAGAGCTTCAAGTTGTATATCTACTCTAGTGAGAGAGAAAATTCTTGTAAACTAAACACAAAACACTAAGATTTCACTCTAGGTTGGGTGGTCACAAAGGTTGGGGTTCAACCTTTGGGTATTGAGAGATTGAAAGATTGGATGGGTTGCTCTTGTGCTAGTGAGGATTGAGTTCTCTCTTCCCTTAAGTTCCTTTATTATTGTGAATTTAAATTGCATGCTAAAATATTTATATCTAATTGGTATGTTAAAATTGCTTAAATTAAATTCTTGAATTAATTGACTTAAATCTTGTTGGATTTAATTATTACATAAGTGAATTGAATATTATTGTTAATAACTTGGTAAATTAATCATGCTTAATTAATTTGTTAGAAATTGTTTAACTTAAATTTATATTGGAATTAATTATAGGATGCCAAGTATTTCAAGAATTGCCTAAACTAATAACTTGCCTTGTTTATCAAAATCAATTCTTGAATATTGTATCTTCAACTCAAAGTATCTTAGTATGATATGTGCTTCATAATTATTATCTCTTTTATATTGCATCATTTGTGTACTACTAACCGTTTTGAAAAGGATTCCACATGAAAATTTGCAATACTCAATTCACCCTCCTTCTTGAGTATTGAGGCCTTGGCTAACACATGTAAAACCCCAATCAATCAACTATTCAAGACACAAATTCAACTCTATTTAATCATAATCATATCTATAATTTTATAACATGTTTACGACATGTTATAGACATTATTTTCCTTCACTTATTAGGCTTCGGGAATTCCTTCCCATTAAACCTTACTTATTATATTTAAAGGCTACCAAAACTATAGTCCAACATTCACAAGAATGCCTCACCAATCAATACTCATACTCTCAATGACTTGTATTTGCTCTCAAAAACATTATTCAACCAATATTTATAACTTTCCCCAAATCTTAAAAGTTAGGGTTTTCACCAAAACCCAACCACATTCATAAATGCATCATTAATCCTTAACCCCTTCCAACCATAAACTCATCTTCCTCATTTAATATCATCTAGGTTAGCATTTATGACTACCCACTCTAGGGTTTCCACATTTAAAGCTTCTCCTAACAATCCACATACATTAAATGCTCTTTTAACAACAAAAACTCATAACCAAGGGTTCATACTCTTGAGAAATAGCAAGAATCTTACCTCAAGAGAAGAACAGAGAGAATATTCAAGAGAGAGAGAGTGCCCCACGAAAATGGAGGAGTAGAGAGGAGGAGAATCCAAGCTCCAATGGTCTCTTCCAAGCTCCTTCAAGGACAAAAATGAAGAAGAAAGAAGAGCCACCACTTTTGCCTAGGGCTTTTGAAGAGAAGAAGAAGAAGAAGAATAGAGTAGGAGGAGAAGTGAAATATTTGTCAAATAGACCAAGGAGCTGACGAAAAAGAAGAGAGAAATAGGCTTTTGCCTTTAAAATTTTATCCTCTCATTAAACTTTCATCGTTTTATGACAAACAGAATCTCTGTTCAGGCTCAATACTTTATCCAAAAATTATTCCAAATATACATTCGGACTTCCAATAATATTCTTAACAGCCTTGACCAATATCATCCCAATCGGAGATACATAGTCCGACACTCATGTTCTAATCAGGCTTAATTTTAGCTCATTTGACTTCAATAAATTACCAACAGTCTCTAAAAATATTAATTTGATCATTTCCTACATTTTGGGACATTAATTATTCTACTGATATTTATCGAGCATTTATTCCCTTCAATTATTACTTTATTTTTAAATTTAGGGTGTTACAAAACATGCTTAGTAAATACATACTAACTAAAGGGTTAAATTTAAAACTTACAAAATTTATCATTTCATTGCCAAACTCATCGTTCAATGAATTTTCAGTATGCGGATTACTTCCAAATTCAATATTGGAGCTGTTTGCATTAATTTGGCATTGCAAATCATCTTGATCTCCAAAATAGTCAGCAACGACCAACTGCTCCATCCTTTTTAACGTTTTAAACATTTTGTACCATTTTCAATTGTGTCTTGTCTCTTTACATAAGCCACATTAAATTGACCATTTCTGTGTACTCCTACTTACTTTTAATACATAACCCTACCTCTTAAACCTCACACGAATAGGATCCCCAATGTTCTGATGTACATCATCGTTGCCCACCTCAACCTCACTTGAGACCTCTATATATCTATCCTACAAATGCCTAAACTATGATACGAATTTATCAAGATATTTATTAAAATCCTCTTCAGTTTTACATGCTAAATTACAAACTTGTCTCGACCAATACACGAGTGTTGTATTTCTGCTACAGGGGATGTTGAGGTGAATTGATTCTTTTCTAGCATTGTTTCCTTCACAGACTTCCTTTATCTTAGCAATATCAGGTTCTCCAACAATTGTTCTATATCTAGAAAAACAATCACAGCAATAATATGATCACATGGAATCCCAATTGATTCTATTTTCAAACAAGAACATTTCATGTCAAGTGTTTTAAGATGCACAGAAACATGCCATTCCTTGTTTCGGTAACCAAACTTGTTTACAACATAGATGTACAATGACGGAGTTATGTTACACCCCACAATTGTGTAAGTGGCTGCTCGTGACAACATTGCTCAAAACAACTTGAAAACCTCTGCTATATATGTAACCCTAGTAGATTTCTCTAACACTGGTAAAGGCCTCTATGGAATGGGTGTACCTTTCAATGAATCATAGTTTGCCTTTATTTCTTTGAAATGCATAACACTCACACACCTATTGAAATGTTTTAAAAAATCAACCAAATCATTGTGTGAGTGAAAATAACAGGATAATTGTGCATGAAAGCCTTCACACCTTGATGTCGTTCTAAGTCCTACAAAAAATACACCTTGAATAAGACAATCTGTCCATGCAAACCTTTTCTTATACAACTCGTTAACCCATTCATAAGCTTGTAGTTCAAATTCTGGAACCATATCCTACCACATCCTATCAAAGTTTGATACACCTAAATCTCTAAACATGAAGGCCTTCAACCTCTTAGTGAACAAATTATCACCAAATCTGTTTGTGGCATTTTTAACAAGTGCCAAGCACAGAGTCTATGATAAGCATAAGGAAACACTCTACGAATTGCATTCTTCATAGACCGGTCCTAATCAGTGATGATAGACTTTGATCGCTTCCCTTTCATTGCAACCAAAAATTGTTGTAGTAGCCAAATATATGTTTCTTCTTCTTCATTTACTATAAATGCATATCCAAAAATAATAGTTTGCATATGATGATTAACACCAACAAAAACAATAACTAGATACATGTACTTGTTCTTCTTATAGGTGGCATCAAATGCCAAAACATCTCCAAATATACCATAATCTATTTGGCTAATTCCACCACACTAGAACAAATTCTGCAACCTTGCACCAATACAAATCCATATCACTTCTTTGCAACTCAGCTAAGTATGACAATGCAGAACTTGCATAACCATTCCTAAACCGTTTTTGTTTCTCAATTTGGTTATATATATCACATCGATGAAACCTAACCTTCGTAAATCCACTAGCCATTTTACCAAAAGATCCATATATAAAACTGGTACTGGCACTAACCTCTTTTAAATTATTCATATGCATTATGTCTGACTCATTCATCTTCTTCTGACTTCTTAGCATAGGTGCATAAACATTGCCTATTAATTCATTTGTGTGGTCATCACTAAAGTAAACAACATACCATTTACTTGATTCACCACAAACATGTACATGGAGTTGAGCATCACAACTGCACCTTGTTTCTACTGAAGCGTCACACCGCCTATTAGCTAAGCATAAACATTTTTTCGCTCGATACCCTTCACGATGGCATACAAATGTTTTCTGCACAACATCTTCATTCATGTTTCTAAATTGTTTGCTTTTCCTAATGCCAAATCCCTTAACCCTCCTATACATATTATTGAATATATATCCTACATCAAGATCAGGAAAATGGAATTTCATTAGTTTATCAATACATAATTTACCAAAATCAAGTTGCCCAATCTCTGTGACACCATCTACTAGATATTCCTCCTCGTCATTTATATGATTTCCACCCATTTTGGTACTCTCATAACTAAGGTCATCGCCCCCATCGAAATATGCTAGATCATGTAACATCCCAGATTTTTAAGAAAATAACTTTATTGGATGATGATAATTAATTATTCATGGTCAAATAATTATGGGAGATGTTGTTAGACATTAGAGGTGAATTATCGGTAAATTAAGATTTACCGGAAACGAATGAATTAACAGATGATGTGGGACCCACTTAATCGAATTGAGTGTTTGATGGGTCTAGAATGTTTGGAATATTATGGTGATTAAGATGGTGTAGTTAGAATAATTTTTAGTGTTAAGGAACTAATTAATTGGACTCGACATAGGATATGAAACGGGGAAATTATGAACCAAATTGGATTAAAAAGAAAATGAGAATTCCTATTTCTCCTCTATTTTAGCCGTGGTCTCTCTTTTCTTTTCACCTTTCACTCTTTTAACCAATGGATATAGAATTTTATGGCATGGACAAAAGCATTGAGACATGGTTGTACCCATTGGACAATGTCCAATTTTTACACATCTTCTTTCTCCCTTTTCCCTCATTTTTCGGCAGCTCCCTCTCACTTTCTTTTCTCCTTCATTTCTCCTCCTCTTCTCCCTTTCTCCTCCAAAAACCGTGTTCCCCCATTTCTATCCTCTCCATTCACCATTTTCACTCAAAAAGCTTGGATATATGGTGCATGCATGGAGCTAGGAAGCTTACATTGGTCCTCCCCTTCTTCTTTAACCTCATTTTCGTTTTGGTGGAGTTTGGACTTAAGGTAAAGATTTCTTACCTCCACATCATTTTATTATGGTTTTGTGATATTGGGTTGAAGATGATAATATTAGAAGCCTTGCATGTGGATGGGTGTTGATTGTGTTGGTAAATCTAGAGTGAAACTTTAAGCATGAATAATGGAGGTATGAAATTGAATATGGTTTGATGTTATGGGATGAGGAGAAAGTTATAGTAACCATAAAGATTTTAGGGGATTGATTGAGAATATTGTTAATTGATTTTAGATGGGAAACCCTAAGTGCTAATGAGTTGGGGGTTTTGACCCACTTGATGATCTTGATGATTTTTGGTACCTTAGAATGATTTTATACATGGAAATGGATTTTTGTAGGATATAGGTTGAATATTAATGTTGATAAAATGGGGAGCTAAGTCATGAGTTGCAAATGATGATATATGCATGTATATAGGTATGTTGATTTGAGGGATTAGTAAGTGTTGATATTTATGATGTTGACAATGATTGCGAACCATTAATATTAGACTAAGAGAATGGATGTTTAAATTGATGAAGCCTTAGGTCTTGTCATAGGCCATGGTGTTGTTGATGTTGGGTTGTTTAGCCCTTTGAAATCTAGAAATCTTAGCTTTGGGGAAAGGAATTCCCGAAGCCTAATACAAGCATATGAATTTGGAGTATTAGACAAGTCTAGGACTTGATCATGGGTTAGGTGATGATGTCTAAGGTGATGCTTTGTGATAGTATAATAATGGCAATTATATGTATATTTGTTGTGATAGGATTGCATCCCCGACGATGATGCGGAGCGATTGAGGTATTTGGAGCATTGGAATTGTTGATCTTCTCTCGAGGTAGGAGAGGAGTTTGCATTTCAAATCGCATGAGTGAATTCATTGTTAATTATGTATATGTTAAACTCATGCAATGCCTTGCCAAGAATGTTTTATGTGATTAATTTGATGAAGTGATAATTAATGGCTTGGCTTATGTTGATTGTTATGCTAATATATGTATATGTATGATGTTAATGATAAATGCTTGGTAGTCCCTTGGTTGGACATGAACTGAATGATGGTGGAACCTTGTGAATGAATGAGTTAAACCAAGTGTAGAGGATTATTTTGAGATGAGAGGTGTATTAAAGCCTTCATTTTATGGTTGAGGAATTAGGATTTAAAAGAGTGATTGATGAGTTAAAATGAGAATTTATAAGTATGAATAGTTAGAGCTAGTTTTACATGCCTTATATGATGTGTAGGATGTGATGATGTTGACCAATTTGGATTGGTATGAGTTTTGGTGTGTCAGTTATGAGATCTTCACGTTACTGCACTTGAACTGGTAGTCTCGCTCAGGCGAGATGAGGTTTTGCTCAAGCGAGACATGTACCACATGGTTGAGGTAGCCACTGGATGAATCTCGCTCAAGCGGGCGTAGCCGCGCTTGAGCGAGCGAGATGGAAAAATGGTACTGGAGAGATCTCGCTTAGGTGAGAGGCGTGGCATGTTGGGTCTCGCTCAAGCGAGCGAGCACGAGATTGGATACTGGAAGAATTCCGCTTGAGCGAGAGTGACTCGCTCAAGCGAGATAGTGACCTGATACTCTAAGATTTCTTCGCTCAAGGAGAATTTTTGGGCGCCCAAGCGACCCACTCCAATCTCGCTCAAGCGAGTGTGAGGCTCGCTCAAGCGAGCGAGCGTGAAAACGCTACTGGAAGTATTTCGCCCACGCGAGAGGACTCGCCCAAGCGAGTGATGTTGATCTCGCTCAAGCGGTGGTGAATCTCGCTTGAGCGAGTTGCCCAGAAATGAAATTTATTTCATTTTCCTTGTATTGGGCTTATGTTGGACTCCTTTTCTTTATAAGATGAGATGATTAAGGGGATGTGTTAAGGACAATATAATGATGATAAAACATGGAAGTAATTGGGATTAATTGGCACTTTGGGATCAATTGCTTGTGATGTATTTGCCACCAAAATAGAGTAGCCAAAGAATAATAATGAGGATATGATGGTGGGGTTATGGGAGATATTCCAGAATAATTATAAGACCGAGGGGTAAATGAATAAATGACATTGTATGAATTATAATTGGATGAATTAGAGGAAGTATGATATTAAATAATGCTAGATGATGATGTTGAACACTCTCTTGCACAAAGAGGTGTATATTTATATTGATGAATGGTTGTGTACTATTGTGTATGATACAAGCATGGTCTTGTATGTGTGATACGAAATATGAAATTAATAATGTGGTGAATGCCACACAATTTTGTACATATACATATATGAGTATACTTGAGCAATGGTAATGGATAATGAGATGATAATCCACTAAATGAAGTGTGATAATATTGATGAATAATATGTGATGTTGAAATGCCATAGTGGCTGTTTGCAAGTATTGACTTGCGTGTGTGATGTGAAATATATATGTGAAAATATGTTGAAATGGAAATGCCACGTTAAAGACTTGAAAATAATAATTATGGAACCAACAATGTTGAAATCCACTAAGGTGTATGGTGGTGTTGGTGATTATGATGAGGATGATGATGTTTGATGAGTGGCATTTAGGATGCACAGAGTGAGAATGCATTTGAATTGCATTTGCATTGCATCCATGGCATATCATTGCTGTCTATGTGGAATAGTAGGGGGTTCCACTAGGCAGGCCCAGTGGGAGGGCGGCTCAGTGCACGAGCGTATTGTGAATTTTTCCCCTGTGACTTGGTGTATGAGTCACGAAGCTGTCCATAGTTTGGTGACGAGGCACCCTATGTGGCAGGCCCAGTGGGCGGGCGGCTCTATGGTGAGCGAGTTTACCTCGGTGTCCGATGGGGCACGGCTCTCTCGATGTGTGTTCGGGAGGGGCCCGTAGCACTTGTGGTAGTTGAGGCCACGATGTTGATCCGCAAGTCACAGGGTGACTAGTGCTACAGATGGGCGACAGCGGTTTGGTACCAGTAAAATTATGAGAATATAAGCATGCTTAAATGGAGATATATGTGTACACAATTTTTCTACTGCAGTAGTGGCATAGTAGCACACCTATGCTCGTCCCACAATTGAAATAATGTTATATTCCCATAGTCGGATCCGTATTTGTTAACTATTCCATTGTGCATATACATTAGCCATAAGAGCATTTGCATATAGCGTGGAGATATGCCAGAACATGATTGATGATGAATGATATGATGGGATTGGTAGTGATGAGATGAGAAGTAAATATAATGAAAGACCACATAAAAGTAATGAATGATATGAATATATGAAATGATGTTGAATATGACGATATGTATGATATGGCCCAATATAATGAAGGGCGTATTTAATTATGATTGGAAATGATGATTTTAGCCTATAGTGGCTTGATGAAAGACCAAGATGGTCTATATTGATGAGTTGGCCCATTGGGGCGATATGATAAATATGTGTTGGCCCATTGTGGCGGTGTTATAGATGTGTATATGCTTGCTTTGCTATGATTTGATGAATAAGTATGAAATGAATATATATTGTTGAAATGATAATTTATGATGATTGTTGGTGTGTTTAGCAAAGCATACATGATGTTGATATGCATATGCACATAATTTCAATTGTATTCATATCGTCATTTGAAATGTAAACTCACTCTCCCATGTGGTCTACTTTTTAGTATTGGTGCAGGAAAACCATGGGAAGAGGATGATTTAAAAGTAAAGCTTTTGGGAAGGTAAATAGTTGTAATGGGATGCCTTGGCCGGCAGCGACTGTAATCTATTGGGTTGTAAATGAATGTATGTAATAGTACTGACCTTAGTAGTAATCTTGAATGTATTGTGAATAAAAACTTGAGTGGTTATTGTATTGGTCTTTGGGGGTGTATGTACTCATACCCGCTTGATTAGTGTATAAGTGTTGATGACACATGTCTTGTGGTCGAAATGGATATGGACCTTGATGATGTATGATGCATGACCACATAGATAAGTATATACCTATATCTTAGGCATAGTATGCTTATGTGAATATGTAAAATGAAGATGGTTGTCTACTAGGCCTATGTTATGCCATTGCATGCGTTGCCGAGCCTTTTCTCATATCTTCATATATGGGACTAGGCGTGTGCCCGGTATACACATTTTTCTTCCGCTGTAAACTCTATTATTTTGTATACCGAATGGGCAAACTATTTATCGATCCAGTTATAGGTTTTGATCTCACTCTTTGGTTTTCTGTGATTCGAGTCTTGATGTGGTCATGGTGGTGAATTGGAAATATTTTCCAGCGCGAAAAATTTATTCGCATTTTTATTAATTATGACGACCACATCGGGATTCGAGTACAGAAAATTAGGGGTGTTATAGATCATCCTGGAAATATAAACACTTTTAAAGAGATGGGAAACTTATTTCCAAATTGAACGGACATTTAACCCAAACCCATATAATATAAGAAGAAAAAATTATTGCCCCACACAAGATACAAAAACTGTTTGAGACATAAAGGTAGAATACTAACTATTTCACCCCAATCGTTGTTATCTGACGTCTGAACGGAACCAATGTTTCTTACTGCATTGGCCATCAAAAAAGGAAATATGCAATGAACTGGTGTAGTTTTCTCGAAACACTGTTCACCTTGATGTCATTTTCCCCAAATTCATCATGTTACGACCGAAAACCTTTTCTGTCTGTTACTTTAATGTAAAGCTTAGAAGCTTATTAGCAAATTTTGATAAATGATACTAATGGAATATTACAAAAGATATTGGATCATAAATTATCAAAGAATCAATTTGTCCACCATGTGTTTGAATATGTATACAGGTTCAAGGATGTTCAAAGATTTTGATAATGACAAAACACTCTTGAAGAAACCTATGCAAAAACAAAGATATGGAATCAGGTGCTAAGTAACAGCGAAGATAATCGATTATGTCACTTATGCTAATCGATTAGGAGCTTTCTGTTTTGGAAGAAACTGCATCAGGATTGAAGCTAATCGATTATGGGAATGAAGATAATCGATTATGAAGTCACTGGAATTAAGATAATCGATTACACACTTGTAATAATCGATTATGAACTCACTGGAATTAAAATAATCGATTATACATTTGAAGCTAATCGATTACAATTATCAAAAATGGGATTAAATGTATCAGGTATAATGTCTAATCGATTAAGAAAGCTATACAATCGATTAGGAAGCCACTGGAATTAAGGTAATCGATTATAAGACATGCTAATCGATTAGGAAGCTGCGAAATCAAATTAAATGCATCAGGTATAGATGCTAATCGATTACAGGAATTGAAATAATCGATTAGTGACTCTCTGACTTGAAGCTAATCGATTACAACGCGAGGGTGTAATCGATTACGCTAGTGGAAAAACACATTTAAGTGGGAAACCAGCTCATGTCTCCACCATTCTTCAAATTTCCACTGAGTGCAACGGCTATGAAGAACGAAGGGCACACCTCAACAACTATTTTGGCTCTATAAATTGAAGAGGAACACAAGCACAAAGAAACAACAAGAAGCTACAAATCCTTTACTCTATTTTGTGCTTTGTAAGCCCTATTTCTTGTATCTTGAAATACATTTGTATATCCTCTCATCTTGAGAGTTAGAATTGGTTAGAGCTTTCATTTGTGTATCTACTCTATTAAGAGAGTGTATTGATTGTAAACACAACACCAAACACAAGGGATTCACTCTAGGTTGAGTGGTTGTTCACTCTAGGTTGAGTGGTCACAAAGGTTGGGGTTCAACCTTTGGGTATTGAGAGATTGTGAGATTGGGTGGGTTGCCTTCTGCTTGTGAGGATTGAGTTCTTGAGTGTGGGACACTAGGAAGCTGCAATTGCTCAAAGCTTGTATCTCAAATCTTCAATAGTGAAATCCTCTAAGTGGGTTGCTTAGAGGCGAGACGTACACCGGATTGGGTGGAACTCGTTATATCGGTTTGCAAGCTTCTCTTCCTTACTCCTTACTTTCATATACTGCTTGCTAATTAATTGCTGTTGATTGTTTGTGAAGAGCACACTTGAACTTGCTTAATTTGTTACTCTTCAAATACTGCCCACCAGGTGTTTGGGAAATTGCTTCAGCAATACTTCTCATTATTGTGCTTTGCATATTATCCTCTTCTTAATTTCACTTGCATATTCTCATTAACTTGGTTATAAAAATCAATTTCAAAGGCATTCCAACCAAAAGTTTTAAAACTCAATTCACCCCCCCTCTTGAGTATTGAGGCCACTTGAACAACACACCATAAAATGACGTAACATCATTTGCTATTTATGAAGTTTCCTGCTGTATTCCTTTCTTGACTTTCGTGCAAGCCGTATTTTTTTGAATTAATTATGCTTATTACTCATTCTCCCATAATTTTAGAACCCATTATACTTTTGAAAATATTTTATTTAGTATTATTATAAGTCTAGTCTCTCTTTAATTTATAAGACAATCTCATCATTATTGGGTTTTAGTATATGGTAATGAGTGAGGTAATTATAAATGTGGATGTGGATTTAGGGTTGAGTTAAAATAAAATGTATTTAAAATTTTAAAACTCATTTTCATTTTGGTCTTTTTTTTGTTGGATTTAAAAAAGTTTGTGTGAATCTTATCATACTTTATTTTTTATTTTTATAACTTCAATATATAATTTCAAATAAATTATATATATAAGATATTTTAATTGAAATAATATATAAAATAGACATTAAAATTCCTTCTAAATAATAAAACTTCTTCATTATGTATTATTTTTAAAAAAATATATCAACCTATTATTATCATTTAGTTTTAATTATAAGTTTTATTGAATATATATTGGGATGAATTTTAGGTAAATAGTTGTTTCCCCCAAAGTCTAAATTCAGGAAATAGACTTGATCTCACAACCTACGCGAGATGAAAGAAGAATTTTACCACAAGTTACTTAACACATTTAAAAGATATAATACAACTATATATTGTTGTATTACATGCGTAAAATACATATCCATTAATAAAATTTATTTGCAAAATAAATATTCTATTTAAATTTTAATTTTAATTTTTATACTGAAAGAAAAAGACAAAAAAAATTATTCTGTAAATAAATTTTATTAATGAATATATATTTTATAAATATAATATAATTATATATAATCACATTATATTTTTAAATGTGTTAAGTAGTTTAGTGGTGAGACTTTTCTTTTATTTTCCATTCATTCCAAGTTATTCAAATCACACAATTTTAACACGTATAGCGTGGTGAAGTGCATCCAAGAAAAACTCTTTAATAAAACAAAATAAATTACTACCTTCGGTTCCAAATATAAGCAAATTTTAGTGGAATTTTTTGGTCCCTTAATATAAGCAAAATTAGACTTTTCCAATGTCATTAAATGCTTGTTTACCAAATATGTCCTCATCATATATATTTCCAAGGCCACTAATTCTTTATGTAATAAATAATACTAAGGGTATTTTAGAAAATTAAATCAAATATGTGGTAACATTAATGTAAATAACTACCTCCAACTACTATTCTTAATATGTGTAAAGTTAGGTATATTTACTTATATTTGAAACCGGAGGTAGTATAATACAATAAGTGAACTGATGAGTTATAGACCAATTATGAAAAAGAATCTGCGTCTGCATTTAATCGAAGAGATGGACGGCTGATGTTATACCTTCCAATTTCACCGTTTCATCACTGTCCAAGCGACGCTACATATGACCCAAAAAAACAAAACATCTTCATACTACATTGCACGTGCAGCCAACCATGTCAACAACTCGTTCTCGGTCTAGAGAAGGAAAGCAAAAAACCAAAGGAAATAATTTTTATTTATATATAATATCATAATTCATCCATCATCAATATCATTACCTGAAATATAAAATTAAGCACTCGATTGCTGATCATAAGTACTAAAAGGGGATATTCAAACAGTCAAACTCCGTTTTCAATTACTTTACACTCAAACTGCGTCCAACCTCAAAGGAAACAAAGGCATCAACAGCAGCATAGCGAACCTGCTCATCAGTGAGCCAAACATTGTCCCATTTGCTCCTGGTCACCTTCTTGGGCTTTTGAACATCCAAGCCCAAAACGAACAGGCCCAATCTCTTAATCCCGGCATTCTTCATCTGAGGGTCACCAAGCTTCTCCACAGCGAGGGAGCGAAGGTCAAGGAAGTTGGCAACGCGGAGCGAGTAGTCTTCTAGAAGCTTCTCCACGTCCCCTTGGATCCCAACCCCAACGAATGTGTTTTTAGCGTCCGCCAGGAAGGAAACAAGGGAGGGAGGGATGAAGGGCGCGTGGAGAATCTGAAAAACCAGGCAGCGTCGACCCACGCAGATTTGGAGAGTGGCCACTGGGTTGTTCATGTTGGCCCGGGTGTTGGGTCGCCACTCGACGTCCAGGCCCACGATGAGGTGGTGCCGATGGCGGAGGAAACGCCGCCGGATGTCGGAGAGCCAGGAGTTGACGTCGGAAGGGTTTGAGGTGAGAAGGGTGCGGATGGTGTCGGAGTGAAAAGTCACGTCGAAGAGGTTGTGGTCTATCATCAACATTTCGGGCTTGGGGTTCTTGTTTCCCGTTATGGCCATTGTTGACTACGAAATATGGAATGATGAAAAATGAGTGCAGAAGTGAAGAATAATAAATAAGTAAGCATGAATCATGATGGAGTGGAAATTAACCTCGCCTCTCCTCCAATTGAAATGCATCTCTTTCATAACCCATCATTCTTTTCTACTTTTTTGGATTGTGATATGTGAGTCTCTTTTTTATATACTACTATAAATGAAATTTGAAATTCTTTCTTTCTTTCTTTATATATGTAAGTTTGGAAATATAACATGAATAAATAATTGATAAATAAATAAATGAAATCGCATAAAATTTATTTAACGGTGAAAAATAGGTTTAAAAGTTCATTAATATTAGTCGTCCTATTGATTTGTGCTCTCTGTTGATTAGCTTTAGGAAAAGATAAAGAGAAAAGACAATAGATCAAAGCATATTGATAGCTTAAGATGTAAGTATACTCGTCAGAGATTGCTTCCGGTAAATTGATGTGATAGAGCTAAATAAATTTAAAGGGTTAATTCTAAATATGACTTTAGTATGTACTTAAATTAATTGAATAACATAATATACGAAGACATTGAGAATGCTGTGATGAATCATATTTACGGGACAGACATAATTGCCTGGAAACCAAAACAATATAGGAAAATTTGTTACTATTCACATAATCAAAGACCAAGTAGGAGTGTCTTACCTAAGCAAAGGTGAATGTGGTTGTTAACTACCATTAGGACACAGCACTTTTCATTGGTTTACTTGCACATTTTATTAATTTATATATTTTTTTAATATATACCAATTTAAACCGGTTTATCGATTGATCCAATGTTCTAACCAACAACCTATCAATTTAATGGATTGGTTGAGTTAATTATGGTCTGAATTTTATAACATTGATTTTTATTGGTCTTTCTTTTTATTTATTGGTTGCTTTTAAAAAAGGTAAAAGGTGATATAATAAGTAGATGTATGTCTTAACAAGCAAGTAGCCGAAAAACAGTTGGGTCGGTCAAGTTCCAGGTGAATTCAAGTGTTCGTATATGCAAATATCCTACGTGATGAGCACATTAGAGAAGGAGTAATGTTATACGGGCCAGTCTAATATACATTCTTCAATAGATATGGTGTTAGGACCCAACAGCTTTCATCGTCATTGTATTAAAAAAAACGTGATGAAGTTCTTGCTTTGGGCATGTTCTTTTTCATGAAAGTGATTATACTACACTATCGAAAAAAAAAGAAGTGATTATACTAGTTTTTTTTTTTTTTTGTGTGAAAGCGATTATACAACACTATCAAAAAAAAGTGAAAGGCATGTGTCACCTCTCGGGTTTCTTTTTTAATTTACCGAATTGTTTACATATAGTAGAAGGTAACTTCTATTGTGTACCTACTATACCCACTCTCAACAGCTATTTTGGCTCTATAAATTGAAGAGGAACACAAGCACAAAGAAACAACAAGAAGCTACAAATCCTTTACTCTATTTTGTGCTTTGTAAGCCCTATTTCTTGTATCTTGAAATACATTTGTATATCCTCTCATCTTGAGAGTTAGAATTGGTTAGAGCTTTCATTTGTGTATCTACTCTATTAAGAGAGTGTATTGATTGTAAACACAACACCAAACACAAGGGATTCACTCTAGGTTGAGTGGTTGTTCACTCTAGGTTGAGTGGTCACAAAGGTTGGGGTTCAACCTTTGGGTATTGAGAGATTGTGAGATTGGGTGGGTTGCCCTCTGCTTGTGAGGATTGAGTTCTTGAGTGTGGGACACTAGGAAGCTGCAATTGCTCAAAGCTTGTATCTCAAATCTTCAATAGTGAAATCCTCTAAGTGGGTTGCTTAGAGGCGAGACGTACACCGGATTGGGTGGAACTCGTTATATCGGTTTGCAAGCTTCTCTTCCTTACTCCTTACTTTCATATACTGCTTGTTAATTGATTGCTGTTGATTGTTTGTGAAGAGCACACTTGAACTTGCTTAATTTGTTACTCTTCAAATACTGCCCACCAGGTGTTTGGGAAATTGCTTCAGCAATACTTCTCATTATTGTGCTTTGCATATTATCCTCTTCTTAATTTCACTTGCATATTCTCATTAACTTGGTTATAAAAATCAATTTCAAAGGCATTCAAACCAAAAGTTTTAAAACTCAATTCACCCCCCCTCTTGAGTATTGAGGCCACTTGAACAACAAGTGGTATCAGAGCTTGACTCTTGGTAGATCGAGCTTAACAGCTTCAAGAGACTAGATGGCCTCAAGTTCTCAAAATGTTTTTCCCGAGGGTGGTGCGATAAACAGACCTCCCGCTTTCAATGGGGAAGGGTATACCTTTTGGAAAGAGAGAATGAAAATCTTCATTCAATCAATTGACTTGAGAATTTGGAATGCCATTGAAAATGGCCCTTTTATACCAATGCATATTGTAGACAGTAAAAATATTGAAAAACCCATAGATGAATGGACAAGCGAGGAAGAAAAGAAAGTTCAATGTGGCTACAAGGCCAAAAATCTTATTACTATGGCTTTAGGTCAAGATGAATTTTTTAGAATAATGACTTGCCAAACTGCTAAAGAGATGTGGGATACTCTACGAGTAACTCACGAAGGCACTAACGATGTAAAGGACTCTAAGATTAGTACTCTTACTAGTAAATATGAGTGCTTTAGATTAAACTCTCATGAATCAATTGTTGATATGCAAAAAAGATTCACTCTCATCATTAATCAACTCATTACACTTGGAAAGACTTACACTAACAAAGAGCTCATTCATAAAGTGTTGAAAAGTCTTAACAGAGAATGGAAACCGCTAGTTACCGCCATCAAACAATCTCCTAGCATAAACGAAATGTCTCTTGCCACTCTATTTGGTAAGTTGCAGGAACAGGAACAAGAGCTGAAAGAATTAAAGATGGCGGAAGAGGAAGAAAAATCTTCTAAGAAAAAGGGTCTTGCTCTCAAGGCTACTTCCATAAATGAAGAAGAAGAATCCGGAAGTGAACTTGATGAAGAAGAAGAATTTGGACTATTTGTGAAACGCTTCGGGAAATTCATGAAAGGCAAACGCCTTCAAAGAAGCTTCAAAAACCCAAGTAAGAAACCTATCACTAAAGAAAATTCTTCCTCACCCAATTATTTTGAATGTGGCAAGGAAGGGCACTTCAAAGCGGATTGCCCAAATCTTAAAAAGAAGGGAAAAGAGAAAAGAGGAAGAAGGAGAGCATATATAGCATGGGATGAAAATGAGATAAGCAGCTCGGATGACTCAGAAAATGAAGAAGCAAACCTTTGCCTCATGGCCAATCACCAAGAAGAAGATGATGAGGTAAACTTCCATGACTTAGATAAGGATGAATTACTTGATGCTCTAGAGGAATTGTATGATAAATTTACAAAAGTCTCCAATAGACTTAAGGTATCTAGAAAAACTAGTGACACTCTAGAGATGCAGCTTATGGAGATTTGCAAAGAGAATGAATGCTTAAAAGAAGAATTGAAAAACGCTCAAACATGTTCCAAAAGTAAACCATGTGATTTTGCAAAGAGGTGCATTGTGTTAGAAACCAAGGTTGAAGACCTAAATAGGACACTAGAGAAGTTCACTAATGGAAGAGATAATTTGAATATCCTACTTGGGCAACAAAAATGCATGTTTAGTAAAACCGGTTTAGGATATTACCAAGAACATAGTAATCATAAAATGGAGAAACACTATAAAAATTTCTTTACACCACCAAGCAAATCCTCCTCACCTTTTATGAAATGCAATCATTGTGGTTCCAAAGGACATAGTGCTTATAAGTGTAGTGTTAGGAAACTAGGACCAAAGGTCTTAAGAAAGGTGTGGGTTCCCAAAGGAACATCCCCACAAGCTAACCTAAAAGGACCCAACATAAAATGGGTACCTAGTTCTCTAAACTGATTTTGTTTTGTAGGTATGCTTCAAGGCAAGCAACACCCATTGGTACTTGGATAGCGGGTGTTCAAAGCATATGACGGGAGACATAAGTAAATTTACATCATTCACTCCCAAAAGGAAAGGAAGTGTCACCTACGGAGACAACACTAAAGGAAGAATCCTAGGCATTGGAAATATTGGTAAGAATTCTTCCACCTCCATAAGTGACGTATTGTATGTTGAAGGCCTCAAACATAATCTACTTAGCATAAGTCAATTATGTGACAAAGGATATAGAGTTTTATTTGAATCCAATTGTTGTATAATTGAGAATAAGCTAAACAAAGAGGTCAAATTTGTTGGAAAAAGAATTGATAACATTTACATGATTGATGTGGATAGTTTGTCTACAAATGATGAACAATGCTTTATTTCTAAAGAGGATGAAACTTGGCTATGGCATAGAAGAATAGCTCATATACATGTAGACCACTTGAATAAACTTGTTTCTAAAGATTTAGTAATTGGTCTACCAAAGCTTAAATTTGAAAATAGATTTTGTGATGTATGTCAAAAGGGAAAACAAGTAAAGGCATCTTTTCAATCCAAAAACATTGTTTCTACTCAAAGGCCTTTACAACTTTTGCACATGGATTTATTTGGACCATCCAAAATCAAAAGCCTTGGAGGAAATTACTATGGTCTAGTTATAGTAGATGACTATTCTAGATATACATGGACATTGTTTCTTGCTCATAAAAATGAAGCATATCATGCATTCAAGAAACTTGCAAAGATTATCCAAAATGAGCAAAACTCAAAAATTGCATCCATTAGAACCGGTCATGGGGAGAGTTTGAAAATCAATCTTTCGAAAAGTTTTGCGAAAAACATGGTATCAATCACAATTTTTCAGCTCCTAGAACTCCACAACAAAATGGAGTGGTTGAAAGGAAAAATAGATCTTTAGTGGAGCTTGCTAGAACCATGCTAAATGAAAACAATATTGCAAAACATTTTTGGGCCGATGCGGTAAACACTGCGTGTTATGTAATGAACAGATGTTTGATAAGGCCTATTTTAAAGAAAACCCCCTATGAGCTTTACAAGGGTAGAAAACCCAACATTGCATACTTTCATATTTTTGGATGTAAGTGTTTTGTGCTCAACAATGGAAAGGATAATCTAGGAAAGTTTGATGCAAAATCTGATGAGGCAATATTCCTAGGATATTCACAATCAAGTAAATCTTATAGAATTTTCAACAAACAAACAAATACCATTGAAGAATCTATTCATGTTAAGTTTGATGAAAATAACCATAACCCTCCGAGAAAGGAAGATGTTGATGATCTTGTAGGTACTTTCCAAGAAATGAACTTGAAAGACAAAGAAGAAGTCAAAAATGATGGAGGTGCAACACAAATTGAGAGACAACAAGATTGGGTAACCTTGAAGGATCATCCCTTGGACAAAATCATTGGAGAAATAACCAAAGGGATAAGTACTCGAAACGCCATTAGAAATGCATGCAATCACTTGGCTTTTGTATCCCAAATTGAACCCAAAAATATTGATGAAGCCATTATTGATGAGCATTGGATGTTGGCCATGCAAGAAGAGTTAAACCAATTTGAAAGAAACGAAGTTTGGGAACTTGTGCCAAGACCCAATGACCATCTAATAATAGGCACCAAATGGGTTTTTAGAAATAAGTTAGATGAAAATGGCATAATAACAAGAAACAAAGCTAGACTAGTTACAAAGGGATACAATCAAGAAGAGGGAATAGATTATGAAGAAACGTATGCTCCCGTAGCTAGGTTAGAAGCCATTAGGTTATTGCTAGCTTTTGCATGTTGTATGGATTTCAAACTTTATCAAATGGATGTCAAAAGTGCATTTTTAAACGGCTTCATTCAAGAAGAAGTTTATGTAGATCAACCTCCCGGTTTTGAAAATCATAAATTTCCAAACCATGTCTTTAAATTGAGAAAAGCTTTATATGGTTTGAAACAAGCCCCAAGAGCTTGGTATGAAAGACTAAGCAAATTCCTTTTAGAACACAATTTTGAAAGAGGAAAGGTTGATACTACACTGTTTATAAAACGCAAAAATAATGACATTCTCTTGGTACAAATTTATGTGGATGACATAATATTTGGTGCTACTAATGAAAATCTTTGTCAAGAGTTTGCCAAGATTATGCAGAATGAGTTTGAAATGTCCTTGATGGGAGAACTCACCTTCTTCCTTGGATTGCAAATAAAACAAGCAAATGATGGAACATTCATTAGCCAAACTAAGTATTGTAAGGAACTACTTAAAAGGTTTGGAATGGACAAGGCAAACGAGATAGCTACACCCATGAGCACATCCTGCTATCTAGACAAAGATGAAAAGGGTAAGGACATTGAAATCACCAAATATCGAGGTATGATTGGATCCTTATTGTATTTAACTGCTAGTAGACCTGATATTATGTTTGCGGTATGCATGTGTGCTAGATATCAAGCATGTCCTAAAGAATCACATTTAACTGCCGTAAAAAGAATTTTGAAATATCTTGTGGGTACTCAAAATGTTGGTTTATGGTATCCCAAAGGTGTTGAATGTAATCTTTTAGGATATTCCGACTCTGACTTTGCTGGCTGCAAACTTGATAGAAAAAGCACTAGTGGCACATGTCATTTACTTGGTAGCTCCTTTGTTTCTTGGCATAGCAAGAAGCAAGCAAATGTTGCATTATCGACGGCTGAGGCAGAATATGTAGCCGCCGGTAGTTGTTGTGCTCAAATTCTTTGGATGAGACAACAACTTCTTGATTTTGGCATTGTTTTAAACAAAGTACCCATCAAATGTGATAATACTAGTGCCATTAACATCTCAAAGAATCCAGTAATGCACTCTAGAACCAAGCACATTGAGATTAGGCATCACTTTATTAGAGATCATGTGTTAAAAGGGGATTGTGTACTTGAACATGTTGAAACTTCTAGGCAACTAGCTGATATCTTCACAAAACCCTTGGCTAGAGAACAATTCATTCACATTAGAAGAGAATTAGGCATTCTTGATATGTCAAATTGTGTTTGAATGATGGAATATTTTGATAAGAACTATGTTGTATGGCATGATGAATGGTATATGTTACATTTCATGTTTGGAACTTTTCTGTATGAAAAACTTGAAGTTTTTGAATCAATAATCGATTACATTCCTCCTCACAATCGATTACTATGCTTCTGTTTCCTTCATAATCGATTAGTCCCATCCCCTAATCGATTACACTGATTCTGTTTCTAAGCTAATCGATTGCCCTTGACCCACAATCGATTACTCAGCCTCTGCTTCAGGTACAAAACGTTTCCTCTTCTCCATAATCGATTACCATCCTGTTCCAATCGATTAGGACGGTTCTGTTTCTTATCTAATCGATTAGTCAAAGGCGATAATCGATTACGCTCTGCACGAAACGTTTGGGATTCCCAGAAACAGCGATCTAATCGATTACCCCTGCCTTGTAATCGATTAGCTTCGGTTCTGAAGAGTCAAAATTGCAACTTCCAAGGTATACTCGAAGTACTCCCTCTCTTAACTCCCTTCACTCCTTTCTAAACCCACTTTCCTCCTTCCTAAACCTAATTCTCACCTATAAATATCCCTCCCTTCACCTTCTCATCTCACACTACCTCCTTCCTCTCAAACCTCTCCAAAACTCTCAAGCACTCCTCTCTCTTCATCATCTTCTTTGTCTTCTCCACCATGTCTACATCTAGAAATGTCAAGAGAGCAAGGTCCTCTGTAGCTCAAGCCCATAACCCCCTTGATTTTTCAAGGTTCTTTTCTTCTCCTAGAGACCTCCAAAATTTCATGAAAAACTTCTCTGAAAAGGAGATAATGACCCCCCACTACACCATTGCCGACACTTTTGACAACCCCAGCCTAACTTTCACCCAAAGCCTTCACCATTACAACCTCTTTCCCTTCCTCTCCCTCAAAGAAGAAGAGTACTACCCTGAACTAATAAGGGTATTTTACTGCAATCTCCGCCTTGTGAATGGCATGGTTGAGTCCAAAGTAAAGAACACAACCATCAAGCTTTCCAACGCCCAATTCGCGGAAATTTCCAAACTGCCCCTTAATGATGCTGACTTTGACGGAGGAGAACCCGAGGACGAATGGGGTTTTAATCCTATCACTGCCCGTCGCTCCTTGTGGAAAGTGGATCCTCCTATGAGCAACCACAAGCTGGTAGGCCACTTGACCATGAACAACCGCCTGCTTCATTTTTTCTTGGTTAAGATGATTGTTCCCCGTGCTGGGAACTATGCTTTGGTTGAAGAGGATGACGTCCTCTTGATGTGGGCAATGCTGACCTCTAAGGAGATCAACTGGATTCAGTTGGTCAAATTTCACATGCGCCATGCGAAGGACCAGCAAAAGCTTCCCTATGGCATCCTTCTCACAAAAATTTTTAAATACTGTGGAGTTGATTTGGCAGGAGAACTCTCTGAGAAAGTGCCCCCAAGAGCATGCATTGGCATTCCCCACCTCAACAAAATGGGCATGATTTGCATCGCTGGAATGTGGATTCTCAGGAGTGACCGAGAACATGGTGCCAATCCATTTGCTGAACCTGCTGCTCCTCCTCCACCTCCTCCTCAACCACAAGCTGCACCATCAGCCTCTTCATCTGCACCCCAAGCTGACCCATTTGCATCTCTTTACGCCCATCTTGACCGCCGCTTCGATCGCCTTGAAAACTCCATTCAAGAGTTTTCAATGACCAAGCAGCAACACTTCGAGATGATGCAACAACGCTATGAAGAGCTGTCTCACCAAATCGCTGAAATTCGCTTTTTCAATCCGGATAATTAGATCCTTAGTCATGCTTTTGTTTAGGGTGCTTATGTTATTGTCTTTTTAATTCTGAATATTGTCTCTTGGTTTACTTAATGTAATTCTCATCCGTTTTCAATTCAATAAAATTATCTCGTTTCAGTTCATATTATATCTCTTTAATTGCACGAATTATTTTTGATGATTACAAAGGGGGAGAAGAATATCTGTTTATATCTTGTTTAATTCTTGTTTAAAATATGGAGAAGAATATCTGTTTATCTTGTTTAAAATCTGAAAAAGATAGGATTAATAAATTCCTTTTGATAAGGGGAGATTTAGCAAGAGATAACAGATAAGAGATAAAAAGAGATAAGATATTTGCTGCTGAATGTGATAATGATTCTGACTTTTGAACTTGGTAAATAGATAATATATTTTAAAACTGATAATGCAGCAGAGATGTTTTTGCAAAGAGATAAAATTAGAGATAAGTTTAAATTGTTTAAACTAACAATCCTCAAGAGATGAACATAGTTGTCATCATCAAAAAGGGGGAGAATGTGTTTGAATATGTATACAGGTTCAAGGATGTTCAAAGATTTTGATAATGACAAAACACTCTTGAAGAAACCTATGCAAAAACAAAGATATGGAATCAGGTGCTAAGTAACAGCGAAGATAATCGATTATGTCACTTATGCTAATCGATTAGGAGCTTTCTGTTTTGGAAGAAACTGCATCAGGATTGAAGCTAATCGATTATGGGAATGAAGATAATCGATTATGAAGTCACTGGAATTAAGATAATCGATTACACACTTGTAATAATCGATTATGAACTCACTGGAATTAAAATAATCGATTATACATTTGAAGCTAATCGATTACAATTATCAAAAATGGGATTAAATGTATCAGGTATAATGTCTAATCGATTAAGAAAGCTATACAATCGATTAGGAAGCCACTGGAATTAAGGTAATCGATTATAAGACATGCTAATCGATTAGGAAGCTGTGAAATCAAATTAAATGCATCAGGTATAGATGCTAATCGATTACAGGAATTGAAATAATCGATTAGTGACTCTCTAACTTGAAGCTAATCGATTACAACGCGAGGGTGTAATCGATTACGCTAGTGGAAAAACACATTTAAGTGGGAAACCAGCTCATGTCTCCACCATTCTTCAAATTTCCACTGAGTGCAACGGCTATGAAGAACGAAGGGCACACCTCAACAGCTATTTTGGCTCTATAAATTGAAGAGGAACACAAGCACAAAGAAACAACAAGAAGCTACAAATCCTTTACTCTATTTTGTGCTTTGTAAGCCCTATTTCTTGTATCTTGAAATACATTTGTATATCCTCTCATCTTGAGAGTTAGAATTGGTTAGAGCTTTCATTTGTGTATCTACTCTATTAAGAGAGTGTATTGATTGTAAACACAACACCAAACACAAGGGATTCACTCTAGGTTGAGTGGTTGTTCACTCTAGGTTGAGTGGTCACAAAGGTTGGGGTTCAACCTTTGGGTATTGAGAGATTGTGAGATTGGGTGGGTTGCCCTCTGCTTGTGAGGATTGAGTTCTTGAGTGTGGGACACTAGGAAGCTGCAATTGCTCAAAGCTTGTATCTCAAATCTTCAATAGTGAAATCCTCTAAGTGGGTTGCTTAGAGGCGAGACGTACACCGGATTGGGTGGAACTCGTTATATCGGTTTGCAAGCTTCTCTTCCTTACTCCTTACTTTCATATACTGCTTGCTAATTAATTGCTGTTGATTGTTTGTGAAGAGCACACTTGAACTTGCTTAATTTGTTACTCTTCAAATACTGCCCACCAGGTGTTTGGGAAATTGCTTCAGCAATACTTCTCATTATTGTGCTTTGCATATTATCCTCTTCTTAATTTCACTTGCATATTCTCATTAACTTGGTTATAAAAATCAATTTCAAAGGCATTCCAACCAAAAGTTTTAAAACTCAATTCACCCCCCCTCTTGAGTATTGAGGCCACTTGAACAACACACCATAAAATGACGTAACATCATTTGCTATTTATGAAGTTTCCTGCTGTATTCCTTTCTTGACTTTCGTGCAAGCCGTATTTTTTTGAATTAATTATGCTTATTACTCATTCTCCCATAATTTTAGAACCCATTATACTTTTGAAAATATTTTATTTAGTATTATTATAAGTCTAGTCTCTCTTTAATTTATAAGACAATCTCATCATTATTGGGTTTTAGTATATGGTAATGAGTGAGGTAATTATAAATGTGGATGTGGATTTAGGGTTGAGTTAAAATAAAATGTATTTAAAATTTTAAAACTCATTTTCATTTTGGTCTTTTTTTTGTTGGATTTAAAAAAGTTTGTGTGAATCTTATCATACTTTATTTTTTATTTTTATAACTTCAATATATAATTTCAAATAAATTATATATATAAGATATTTTAATTGAAATAATATATAAAATAGAC